>BSBK01003566.1:27500-741763 GCA_027943335.1 Chamaecyparis obtusa | reverse complement strand
AATATATATATACATATATATATTTATATACAATTATATATGTATATATATATATATGTATATATATTATATGTATATATATATATATGTATATATATATATATGTATATATATATATTTATATGTATATATATATTACATATATGTATATATATATATATAAATATGTATATATATTTATATATATATGTATATACATATATATATATATACATATATATATATATATACATATATGTATATACATATATATATATGTATATATATTTATATACATATATATATATATACATATATATATATATATATATTATATATTATATGTATATATATATATATGTATATACATATATATATATATATATACATATATATATATATATATACATAATTATATATATATACATATGTATATACATATATATATATATACATATATATATATTATACATATATATATATATATATATATGTATATATATATATATATGTATATATATATATATATACATATATATATATGTATATACATATATGTATATATATATATATATATATATATATATATATATATATATATATATATATTTGCATAGGTAATTAAAGAGATATAGAAAGAGAGAGCAATAAGGAGAGAAATGAGAGAAATAGTGGTATAAAATAGGAGAGATAAATGTAGTGAGAATGATAGAGGGTGAAGAGAGAGATGTAAGGAGAGGAAAGGAGATAGAATCAAATCAAATTCTAACCCTTTTGAAACATAACCTTAAACCTAATTAAACCCTTGCCTTAGTAAATGTTAGTATACAGATTTGTCCTTTCACAAATTAACAAACAATTCAACTCTAAATGCCTGGAAAGAAAGATGAACAATACTAACAGTTGGATGAGTTATCATTAATTGATAACCCTCCTCTAAATTAAGAGGTACAGCTCCCTACTTCCCAACAAATTGCTTTTAGTTATGCTTATCGATTCTAAAAATTGATTCTTGAATGGTTTTTATTTCTAACATTAACATTTGACAAACTTTTTTTTCACCACCCCCCCCCCCCCCCCCCCCCCCCCCCCCCCGCCGCCCCGATATCTCTTGAGAGTTCCTTTATATATTTCTCTAAACTATTACCTAATGAATTATTAGGATCACATAATAATAATAAGACATTTTTATGATGTTTAGGAAAGTATTTTCATGCCAAGTGACTGCCAGATGTCATTCTTCTATCATTACACTCCACCGAAATCAGTATTTTTCCTAGCAGAGAAATTGGGTCTCTATGTGGGGGGTATAAGTTTTTTCTCCACCGTTGGATCAACCTAATTTTTGGATATATTTTCCAAAACCTAGCTTTATACAATCTGACTAGCATGATTTCAAAATTAATATCTGAGGTGAATGATACAAGCTACTGTTTGAGGGTATATATGATTGTCATAAATCAGTCTTGCTGAAATATTGTTCTCAGTGACTTGCACATCTTCTTCTCTTAAATACACTGTGCCATAACTTTTCTATTTGCGTGATTTTAGAAGAAACTCAGAGAGTGGATTTAAATGATCTGAGTTAGAGCTACAAATTTATTCATGAGGAAAAATATGACAACCTTGTTGTGTACTTGCTCACCTCTGCAGTGATACCATTTTCTGCATTCTTGAGTAAGTCAAAAACTATCTCAAATGAAACTTTGTAGAACCATTACCCAAATGAGCTTATTCTCCTTCATATATGAACTATGAATCTTTATATTAACTTAAAATTAATCTCCTTTCATTGATATGGTATAGACAAGATCATTGAAATCCAGTTGGGAAGGCACACATTGATTCTTAAACCCAGACTCACAACCTGGAGCTCTGAAACTAAATCACCAAACTACTAAGAGGCCACTCATATCACTGAAGCATGGCATCAATTTGAGATGCTTGAATCTTTGAATCTGCACATATGAATTTGCATTTTCATGTGGATTTCCCAATTTAAGCTTTGAACATAAAATGGTATGCTCTAGTATTCTGAACTTTAATTCTTGCGTCCAAACTGTGAACTTTGATGTTTAAACTATGGACCTCAAATTTTGCATATCAGAATGTGACTTTGAACCTTAAATTTGAACTGGTAGCTCTAAACTTTCTCTTTTTGGATTAAGCTTTGAAACTAGCTTTGAACTCTCTGAATTTGCAAGTTCGATTTTGAACTTTGAACTTTGCAAACTGCATTTTGAACTTTGAACTTTGAACCTTGAGGTTCTAAGTTCAAGTTCAACACATCCTTGAACATTGCCCTTTCATAAATTACACTTTACCAAAGCATCATTAGCAATAAAAAATCAGTAAGATATCAAGACAATTTAGGAACTTTTCTCATGGGGCTGGTTTTTAAAAGTTCAAAATTTGGGGTGTTGGAAGCAACATAAACTTAAATAAATACCAACCTTAACTTTGAACCTGATGTAATTCTAGCCTTTAAGCAAATTATTAATCTTAAAACTAAAAATAAACTAAATTGAATCTTAAACCTAATAGTAAATAAAACTAAATTCAAATACCCAACAAAATTAAACCCTATCCATAACACTAAAAAACTCAAAACTCAGTTCCCTAACAATAAACAAAAATAAACCCTAAAAGTAAACCAGATTGAATCATGATCGTAACCTTAAAGAAAATTCAACCCTAACAATAAACCTAATTGAGCATCAAACAAAATTAAACGCTAACCTAACCCAAATTTAACTCTAACTTTGCATTAAAACAAATTAAACCCTAACACCAAGTCTATTAGAACACTAAAGTAAATTGAACCCTAACACAAAACCTAATATAGAGAGAGCTGGAGAGAGAGGTATAATGGAAAGAGAAGAGGGAGTGATAGAGAGATATATTTATAACAAGATAAAGTGATATAGATATAGAAGTATAATGAGGTACATATATGGAGGGGAGAGGGATAGAGATGTAGTGAAACAAACAAAGAGAAAGAGAGATATATAAATATATTTGAAGAGAATGCAAAAATGGGGTAAATGCAGAGAGATAGGTAGGGGTATAGGGATGACGTATGGAAGGGAGAGTTGATAGAGAGAAGGGAGATAGACAGGGGTAAGAGAAAGTGAGATAAAGATATGCAGATATTAGAGGATAGTATATGGGGGGTAGAGGGAGAGAGATAACTTGAGGGGGAGAGAAGAGAGGGGAAGGAGGGAGGGAGGGAGAAGATTAGGAAGAGTCAAAGAGATATAGGTAGGAGGGTAGGAGAGAGAAGATAAATATAAGTTATTATTTTTAATTATCATATATCTGAAACCCTCCTCCAAGAAGTGTTTTCTTATGACACTTCTTCATATATTGGTTGAAAGACATGCAATCAAACCATGATCCCCAACCAAAATGTCAATTGAACTACAACCTTTATAAAAGACTAATCAAAATTTAACCCTAACCCTTATTAAATCTCAACTCAAATTTAACCATTTTAAATCTAATAAAATAGTAAACCACCTAGAACATCTAATTGAACCCTAAGCCTACATCTAAGTAAAGAGTAAACAAAATGAAACTATAAAAATAACACTAAACAAATTAAACTATAAAAGTAACATTTAAAAAATTAAACCTGACCTTATCACTAAACCAAATTGAACCATAACACTTACTAAATTAGGTTTAATATTTACATTCCAATCTTAATTGTATTTCTATATCTCTAATACCTCAAAAATGGGCTATAGGTTCATTAACCTCCTACATCTTCAAATCAAACGAAATCGACATCAAAGTCCTAACCTAAGGCACATCTGCACATTATCAAATTTAATTGATTTTATCCTAAATTCTACGTCGGAGAATATTCCTAGCAATATTCTTATTTATCCTAATTATCTTTAATTTAATAATTATCTGGCGATAAATCTTATTTATCCTAAAGTTTGATTAATTAAATATTTTGAATATTTAATTAATCAGATTTAATACTGCCACTTGATTATTTAATTAAATTTAATTATATTTATTCCTAAATTGTATTATTTAATTTTGACACTAAATCTAAAATCTTATGACTAATTGATTAAATTCTTATTTAATTAATTAATGTCAATTGTCAATTTTTAATAATATAGTTTTAGAATAAAAGTTTGATTTAATAATTGATTAACCCATAAATCAATTGTTTTAATTAAAAATCAGTTAAGTTGAGAATAAATCACTTTATTTTTAAAAATTAATTTATAATTGAATCATGTACAATCAGAAAAGCAGGCAACTAGAAATTAACAATTAATTTTAAAATTGAAACTCAACATCTAATGATGAGTTGAAATCTGATCTAAACTCTATTTTGAGTTAAAAGTTGCTTTTGCATGATTTTTGTGAGTTAATTATCTCTGATTTCTTGATAACATAAAAATAAACTTGAGTTTATCAAGAGTGATTTATGGCTTTTCTCCTGCATCCTCAAAGCCCTAGATTTCTATAAAATCAAGGCTCGGCTCTTCATAATTATCAACACTCGAACTTGCACAATTACTCTGGTAAATTGGCAATTGAAGGATCAAAACACTTGCGACAGGCGATTTGTGAGATCTTTCATAGTTGATCATAGTTTTTGAATAGTTTCATATCATAGATTCTCATATCATTCACAACATTCTTAGATTAAATTTGCATTCAATTTCTTCATCTAGCTTAGATTCATATAGTTTTTATATTATTGCACAGAAAATACAAAAATGTAGACTAATCTGCATTCATATAATTTTTCATCCTCTTGCATTCAAATCCTTCGTTTAGGTGTTGCATTGTCACTGATCTTGATTTCAATTTGAGAACATCATACTCACACCTACTAGAAGGCAGTAAATCACCTGGTTAGCATAGCTTCATTTACTTGTAGATTTTGGTTTTTGCTAACCTCTAATGTTTTACTGAATTGTTGTGTCTACAGCTAGGTACAAAATTCACACACACATTTCTGGTGCTCACCGTGGGGCCCTGAAATGGGTTTCCCTTCTGTTCTATCAATTTTCTATCTTTTTCTATCAAAACTATGATTTTTAATTATTTGTACATACTTTCATACATCCCTGTACAGATTCTCACATGATATTTTTCATCGCATCGTGCAAAGTTTTGCTGGTTTCAACACTTTATCACGCAGGACCGCATCGTTCATCGCACGAGACAGTATCCTTCCTCACATGGGACCGAATCTTGACTCACACGAGATTTTACATCCTGAGACACAAAATCTGTAGATCTATACTTTCATATTATTGATTTCTGATGCTTACTGTTTGCTATTGATTTGTCTTGATTTTGTGCTTACGAAAATTGGATTATAGAGTTTTCGGATGTGTGCTAAATTCTGGATTGCAGAGCATTGGAACTAAGGTATTCTTCTTAATCTGATAACATTTCAATTTGGATTAAAAAAAAATCTCACGTGTCAAGCTTTTATGACTTTTCTTGCTTTCATATCACAAACTTCATTTTGGGCTATAAAACGAACATAGATTTGCTTTCTGCATATCTGTTTCACATAGTAAATAGGCCCTATGAACACTATTTGTGGATGATCTCGAGAGAGTGGGCTTCTTCTATTTGTTCACACATGCAAAGCTCTTCTTGACGAAGGATCCCCTTGTAGGTAGGGAGGTTACTGAGATTGTCTTGTGTTCTACTAGATTTGTGTGTCTTCAACTTTTGATTGATACATTCTCTCTCCAGAGAGGTTCATAAATCATGAGCGATTGAAATCATAGATCTTTGTGAGATAATTTTGGTCTTAGCATGTCCAATTAATCTATCTTCTTTGTTTTATTTAAAAGTGAAAAGGCTAGAGGACTATGCTCTACTCCCTTTTTGGGTAGTATCAGAAACTTAGATCCTTGAATCTGGAACCAGTCCCCATGTGGCATCTTTTGTGAGTCACCTTTAGAGAGGGTTAATCATAGTGGACATTCCCTTAATTGGGTCAACCACGTGGATGGAACCTCAAGCGGTAATAGCCATTTTCACCATGGTAGCATCAACTGCTATATAAATGTCCTTGTGGAGGAAATCTTCACAGGTGTGGTCTCTTGTTGGGTTGTTAGATCTCCCTAGCAGCTCCCGATTGATTAAATTCTCAGACTATGTCAAAACCCTGGTGTGCCTGGATTGGAGTTTTCCCTCTTGAGATCACAAAATTTGTAGAGTCAAACCATTACTACAAACCCTAGTGAGGCCAATTTTTCATTTTGTAGGAATATGTGCGTTATTGGAAAACTTTTTGGAAAATACACAAGCAGCATTTCTAGGAATTAGCACATTAAGTCACTATTGCTTATTCATGTGCAAGGTTGTTTTTGCCCTTGTTCATTGTTTTTAGATGATTGCTTTCTTCCCTTGCTTGTTTTTTTGCATGCTTGATATCTTCTTGGTTACTTGAGATGAACTATTACACGAATCTTCAAAAACTGGACAAAAAAATTTGCATAACAACTTGATACTGAAAAATTAAAAAATTGCAAAATCTGAGCAAAAATCCTTTTTTGGTGTGAGAACTAAATATTCTGTCAGAGAACAGCCAGCGTTGTGTCTTGAAATTTGTGCCTTGAAAACTATGCCAAAACTGTCAAACTGTGTTCTTTTATCGCGTGAGATTTCTATTTTCTGAGCATTTCGTCATGCAAGACAGCATATTCTTGCACACAACCTGGTACTTCCTCGTGCGGGGCAACATTTTCTCGTGCAAGACTGTTCCCAAATTTTCAAAATAACAAACTAATTCCTGTCATTTGGTCAACTTTCCGTCAAATCTAATTTTTGTCTGGGGCTTGTATGCCTATTTCCCTGTTGCACACTGCCTGAAACTGGATTGTCTAGAGTTGAGAAACAAATCCCAGAATCTGTCAAACAAATCATTATGTCAAAAACTAAGCAGAACCTATAATGAACTCAATCATTTTCCTAAAGTGGTCTCTTGAGTCTGATTTAGCCTTCTAATTTATCGATTTAAGTCTTTTTCATCTTGTGTCAAAACCTTGTCAAAATTATCTTCAAATTCAGTCTTCTTACTAAACAGCTAAGTGTTGTGAGCTCGTGCCCACCATCTATTGGGCGTCTACCCACACTACTATGGCACAATATCCTTCATTTACATTCGGTCTAATCTTCAATCAATTCAATCTTGACAAGGTTGGGTCATTTGATCTTCTTGAATCAATTCATTCTTCAGTTGTCTTCATCTTATTCTTTTGCTTCACCCAAGGTTAATGGTGGAAACTAGAGCTTCATCACACAAGAAATCTAGAGAAGCATCTCATACCTTACCTCTGTCTACTCACGTAGGTCCAACCTTTGATGAAATCTACAATTCAGGTCTTTACGAAGATGACAGTCTTGGCAATCTTCAATTAAAAGCTGGTTACATATCCCCTCCATCAACTCACAGAGGTAATCAACAAACTCCACCTCAATTTATCCCAGGGAGTCCTAAAAATCCTAACATGTCTCATGGAGGGACACATCATGGGTCTCAAGGACATCACTCTCAACATGGTATGGATCAAGAACCCACACCTTCTTAAATTGCTCGATATCAAAATGATGATGACTTCAAGAAAATGATGAGGCATTTCTTGAAAGAAGATAGAGAGGCATGCTTTCTAGAGTTAGCTCATCAAGGAGCTAAACTTCCTCCAAACTTTAACATTGAAAATATCATCACACATGAGGAAGAAACCCCTATCATGGCTATGATGAAATAGATGCATGCCACACAAGTCAAGCTCAACAAACTAGAGAAAGAAAAGGAACCTAAGGAGTTCTCCATGGAGGTCCTATACCCTTTTCCATTTGATAAAGACTTGTACATGCCACCATTCCCTAAAAAATTGGAAATGCCTAAATATGATAAGTATGACGGAAACTTTGATCCTCAAGATCATGTTAGAGAATTTTGTACTCAATCTATGGAGTTTATGCATGAACCAACCTACTTAATGCATCTTTTCCCTCGATCTCTGTGAGGAACAGCCATTCATTGGTTCTCTAGAATGCCTCCAACTATCAAAACTTTTGAGGAGTTAATAAAACTATTCTATCAATAATACTCATACAATATCCAGCATCCGGTCACCATGATTGATATCTGCAATCTAAAACAATATCCAAGAGAACCATTCCTGACATTTCTCAAGAGATGGAGGAAGAAATTTTCTCTATATGCTTCACCCATTCCAAAACCTGAGAAACAGGAAATCTTTATCAATAATCTTGTTCCAGAAATCAACTACCCTTTACAAATGCAAAATCATACATCCTTTGATAAGATGGTAGATAATGTGATCAAAATTGAGAAAGTACTTGTGAAAAAAGGAGACATCACACTTCAAAAGGACAAGTATGAATCTGGATCTAGTTCTAAGGACAAGAACAAAAACTGGAACAAAAATAAGGGCGTTGTCACTCATGACATTGTTGATACCATCTATGCCCCATCTAAGGCACCCACTTTCAATCTCACTGGTGGCACCCAAGCCATAAAAGCTTCTGAAGCTAAAGCAATAGAATCTAACAAGAAGTCATCTGATTATAGACCTTGGGCTACAGATCCTAACCGCAAATTCACTCCTCTTGGAGAATCCTTGGAATCTACCATGAAAACTCTATTGGCTAACAAAATCATCTACTTGCCTGAGATAAAAGTATTTGATCCTGAACCTAAACCGAAATGGTGGAGAGAAAATGATTTCTGTGAATTCCATTGCAATATGTGTCATAAGACTAATAACTGCGTTCGCTTGAAGCACATCATACAAGACAAAATTGATAATGGAGAAATCACGATTGAACATCATAAGAACAATAATGATCATACAGCATTCACAGAACCATTGCCGAAACATGGTAAAGAAGATTCTTCTTCTCAACCTAATATGGGTGCTAAATTCAATTATGCCTACTTTGGAAACAATGTTGTTATCAATATGGTTGAACCAAGTCTATCTGAGCGTTGCAATGTCATCACAATTGTAAGAAAAGATAGAGAAGACCAATTAGCTAATGCAGTTACTCAATCACAAGCTCAGGCACATCTGCAAGGACAAATATCAGATTCATCCAGCGTCCCTAAGGTGCCTTTCAATCTTTCATCTGTCTCTAAATAGAAGGCTACATCTAAATCTTCAAATCCTAAAGACACGAGACCTACATCATATAGTATTGTTCAACAACTCCAGCATACAAATGCAAAAAATCTCAATGTTTGAGTTGCTTCAGATATCTCCAACTCATAGAGCCATTCTAGACAAAGCTCTTCTCGGATCCAATGTTCCTGATAACCTTGATTTAGATAGATTCTAGACTATGGTTGGTCATCTTACATCTCCACAGTATATTTCTTTTTCAGAGGAAGATGATAACTCCCTGAGTCATCCACATAACCAGCCCTTGTATATTGAAGTCTTGATCCAAAACCGCAGTGTCAAATGTGTGTTGATAGATGGGGGCACTAGTCTAAACATTTGTTCTTTTAGCTTGATTACACAATTGGGATTTTTAGAAATGGCCATTGATCCTAGAAAGAATATAACTATCAAAGCATATGATGAGAAAGAAAGATCTTCCAAGGGAACAATTGTCTTACCTATCAGAATAGGTCCAGTCATCAGAGATACTATATGTCAAGTTCTTGATCTACCTTTGGCTTACAACATCCTCCTAGGGAGACCCTGGATACATGAAATGAAAGCTATTCCTTCTACATACCATTAGTGTTTGAAATTTTCTTATGAAGGAGTAGAAGTGACAATTCCAGCAGATCTATATACAACTTGCAATGCATTGAAAGAAAGTGTTGATAAACTTGTTCCTAATAATAGAGAATCTTCCACTAAGCAGCTAGACGTTGCTTCAACATCCAAGATGGAAGATATTCCTAAAGAGGTTTAAATCAAAGAAAATGGTATGGGGAAATATACTATAGAGCCAATCTTATCTTTGACATCTCTCCCTATCTTGCCTAAGTCCTATGGACAAATTCTAAAATAGTATAAAAAGGAGTCTAAAGAACCTCTTGAAGCATATAAAGGAAATTTTGTTGTAGAACAAGTGTCCAAACAAGAGTTTGAAGAACATGAAGTTGTGCTTGCGTGGCTATACAAAGATGAACCTGAATCTCAAATTGTTCAAACATGTGACTCTAAAACACCAAAGATCCCTTCTAAGTCATATGGACCAGGGGACAAATTGATCACAAAGGTGGGATACATAGGAAAAGGACCTCTAGGACTATAGGGTAAAGGTCTTTTGTCACCTCTTGACCATCGTGGCCACACAAACAAGAATACAACAAGTCTAGGCTATAAGAAGAAGCATTTCTATCTTAGCAATAATTCCCCACATGTCTTAGAACAAATTGAGCCCTCCACAACAAATCAACTAAGGGAAGAAATAATTGAACAATCTGATAGTGATGATTAAGAAACCACTGAAGATCATTCCTTATGACTGTTTGCCTAATGAAATAAAAGACCTTCTTGAAGCTGAAGATGATCTAGTAAAAAGAATCAATGTAGTAGAAACACAAGAACCTACTATAAAGCAAGAGATAGTTGCACCACAAGAACTAGCTAATCTCGAAGACAATAAAATAGACAAAGAGGAAGGTGGTAGTTATTCTAAGACACATTCCCATGAGTATGAATTCAAATCAGAATCTGAGGGTAACCCTTCTTGGGGTATTCATCCTAACTTTACTCATGTTCTTAAATTTCCTAGAGGCATAGATGAAGAATCTAACGACTATGAATGGGGAGCCATTCTAGAGGAAGATGAGCTTATCATAGAAAAACATGTCGATTTTATTCACCAATATGCACCTAAACCCAACATAATTCTAGAGTGAAATGATGAACTTAACGAGTCTGATCCACTGATGGCTGAAGTGGACTCCCACAATGACATTGAGCCTATTCATGAATTGAACATTTTAATTTGTAATATCACCTTTGAACTTGAACATCAGGTTAGGACCAATGATGACAGATCCATATCCGTAAACACTATTTCCCAATCTTTTACCGCTTTGACTATCCAACATCCTGAACTTCTTGACCAAACCTCTATGAATCTGAGCCAAGGTATTTATACCTCTCCAAATGACTATGCCCTTGCTTGCTACCTTAATGCAGTTGAGCCAATGACAATTTCCATCAGTGAACCAAGTGTTAGCATGACAGAGTCAGACATCAAGTATCTTAGTCAAAAAAATAAGAATAAGAATAAAAAGAAAAGGAGTTTTGAGGGTGAAAACCACTTTGTGGCAGTCTCAAAACCTACAAAAGTAAAAATAAAAGATGTATCCGAAGGTAAAAACCTCTCTGAGATGCCTAAGGATGAGATATTTGATGTCCTTCTGAGTCATTTGCAAGATAGATCTCTAGTTCTAATTGAGCCCACTCAATCCATCAACTTGGGAATAGAAGAAGAACCATAGTTGATCCATGCAGCACAATCCTTATTAGAAGAAGAAAAGAAAAAATTTACCATATTCCTAATAGAAAAGAAGATCAACTTTGCATGGAAATATTCAGATATGCCAGGGTTGGATCCTGATCTTATAATGCACCATTTATCTATAGCTCTAGGAGTCAAACCTGTTAAGCAAAAATTAAGAAAGATGCATCCACATGTTGCACTCTTGGTAAAAGTTGAATTAGAGAAACTACTAAAATTTGAATTCATCTATGTTATTGACTATGCTGATTGGATCTCTCATATTGTACCAGTTTCAAAACTAGATAAATCTATAACAGTGTGCATAGATTTTAGAGATGTAAACAAAGCATGCCCTAAGGATGATTTTCTGCTACCTAACATTGATATGATAGTGGACATGATTGCAGGCTTTGAGATGTATTCTTTGATGGATGGTTTTTTTGGATATAATCAAATAAAAATTGGTCCAGAAGATCAAGAGAAAACTACTTTAACATGTGCATGGGGCACCTTCTATTGGAATGTCATGCCATTTGGAATTAAGAATGTTGGTGCTACATATCAGAGAGCTATGACATCTATTTTTCACAACATGATGCATCAAACTATGGAGGATTATGTTGATGATACTTTGGAAAAATCTATGATAAGATCTAAACATCTAAATGACTTGAGCAAGATACTAGACAGAATGGAAAAGTTCAGTCTCAGACTGAACCCTAAGAAGTGTGCTTTTGGTGTGACTTTTGGAAAGCTCTTAGGATACATTGTTTCAAAGAAAGGTATTGAAGTTGATCCAGCTAAAGTAAAGGCTATAATGGAGATGCAACCCCTGAAGAATATTAGTCAAATGAGAACACTACAAGGGAGAGTACAATCTATTAGATGCTTCATATCTCAGCTAGAAGACATATCACAACCTTTCACAAAGACATTACATAAAGGTGTGACCTTTGCATGGAATGAGGAATGTGAAAAGAACTTTAATCATATCAAGAAATATCTATCAAATCCTCCTATCTTGATGCCTCCTATTCAAGGGAAGCCATTGATCTTATATGTCTCTGCAACAGATACATCATTGGGGGCATTACTAGCACAGCATGATGAGAACAAAAAGAAAAGAGCTATATACTATATCAGTAGAACATTGGTAGCATATGAGAAGAACTATTCCATGATTGAAAAGGCTTGTCTAGCTGTGATCTTTGCATCAAAGAAATTGAGACATTATATGCTAGCTCATACCACGCATTTGGTAGCTAAGATTGATCCACTCAAGTACCTACTAAGAAAAGCTGCTCTCATAGGTAGACTAGCTAAATGGGTCATGCTCTTAAGTGAATTTGACATTGAATATGTTGAAAGAAAAGCTATCAAAGGATAGGTTATTGTTGATCAACTAGCAGATGCACCTTTGTTTGATGATACTCCAATGCAAATGGAATTCCCAGATTCTTCTATCATGAATCTTTCTTCTAGAGAATGGTAATTGTTCTTTGATGGCTCCTATACACAAAATGGATCTGAGCAGGCATATTTTTTATCACTCCTCAAGGATACTCCATTCCGAAGTCATTCAGAATCAAATTTCCTTGTACGAACAATATTGTTGAATATGAAGCCCTTAATGGTATAAAAATAGCAATTAGTGGAGAGTAACAGAATTACACATTCATGGAGACTCACAACTTGTTATCCATCAAGTCAATGATGTGTATCAAATGAAAGATGATAAGCTCATTCCATACAAGAGAATGGTAGATGACCTAAAGAAATACTTCATATCTATCACCTTTGAGCAAATACCTAGAACAAAGAACAAGGTTGCGGATGCTATGGCAATGCTATCTACTTTATTAGAGTAGCCTGAACATGAGCTATGCTACGAGTTCCTGGTGGAAGCACTATCTTATCCTGCATATGATTCCCCCAAAACCCGCATGATCTACACTATTGTTGGTCATGATTCATCCCGATATAAAAACCTTTTCTCTTATCTCAAAGAAAAAATCATTCCCGATACCTTCAACCACCATGAAAAGAGATACCTTATCCATAATGCATCTCAGTATGTCATCATTGGTCACAATCTATACAAACGAGGTCTAGATGATACACTACTTAGATGTTTAGAATGGGAAGAGTCTCAATGTGCATTAGAGGAAGTCCATGATGGTATTTATGGGTCACACTCGAACAGTTTAACACTAGCTCAAAAACTTATTAAGGTTGGGTACTATTGGCCAAATGAAGAAAGAGGCTATCAAGTTTGCTAAGAACTGTCAAAAGTGCCAAGTACATGGCAACTTAATTCATGCACCAGGGAGAGATCTAATTCCCTTTACTACACAATGGCCTTTTCACCAATGGGCATTTGATCTTATAGGATCCATACATCCTCATTCTTCTAATGGACATACTCATATAATCATAGCTACAGACTATTTTACAAAATGGGTAGAACCAGTCCCCTTGACTCAAGCAACTAGCAAGAAAATTTCTATGTTCATTCATAACTACATCATATGTCAACATGGTATTCCACATTCTATAGTCATAGATAATGGTGGACAATTCAAGAACAAAGACTTAGATGATTTATGTGCCAAATTCAAGATTACAAAACATTGGTTATCTATCTACTATCCTCAAGGGAATGGACAAGTAGAGGCTTCAAACAAGAATCTATTGAAAATATTGCACCGTACAATTAATAAAATAGGAAGAGACTGGCATCTCATGATCAATCTAGCTCTCTGGTCCTACAGAACAAGTATCAGAATGCCTACTGGGGCTACACCATTTGCTTTAGTTTATGGTTCTAAAGCAGTACTACCTATTGAGATTGAAATCCCATCACTAAGAATCGGAATGCATGGTCTAGTAACTGATGATGACTACAGAGTGTCTAGGTTGCAAGAACTTGAACTACTAGATGAGCACAGACAAGCAACATATGATCATCTTAGAGTATATTAGAAAAGAATGTCTAGAGGTTACAACAAGAAAGTTAGACAGAGAATTTCAGGTTGGTGATCTAGTCTTGAGAGAGAATACTAAAAATCAATCACATAGAGAACGCAAGGGGAAGTTTGAACCCAACTGGCTGGGTCCCTTTTTAATCATTGCTACTTTTGGCTCTGGAGCCTATCAACTCTCAATGACTGAAGGAGAACAGCTCCGAGAACCAATCAATGTTCTCCATTTGAAGAAATTATATGCCTAAGGCATTCAGTCTATGGTAAAATGTCCTAAAAAAATTATAAAAATCTGAAAAAGTCCTAAAAAAATGAACATCTTGGTGAGAACCTAGCAATAGGCGCCTTGATGATTCACAAAAAAAATTGAAAAAATGAAAAATACAAAAAAATGAGAAAGAGAAAAAGTGCCTTGGTGAAAACCTGGAAATAGGCACCTTGGTAGCAAAAATAGAATCTCTGCCAAGATGGTGAAAACTTGACAAATGGGTGCCACTTGTTTCAAAATGCTCCATCTATCAGCACAATCTTGGTCTTTCCCATCTTTCAATCTTGCTTTAGTTTGTACATATCTCCCGGTTTGTTTCTACATTCTTGTTTTCAATAAGTCAGTCTATACACCAATTTGCAAAAGCATTTGTATCCTATCAATGTTCAAACTTGGGGCAATCAATGTCATATCCTATGGCCTCGAGTG
Organism: Chamaecyparis obtusa; assembly: GCA_027943335.1. Taxonomy (NCBI): domain Eukaryota; kingdom Viridiplantae; phylum Streptophyta; class Pinopsida; order Cupressales; family Cupressaceae; genus Chamaecyparis; species Chamaecyparis obtusa. Next base: position 726,604 of record BSBK01003566.1, on the reverse strand, counting down.
TATTCTAGATGTATCATATCCAATCAGAGTCCTTTGAAGCTTCATCTAAGTCAGTCAAGTTTGTCTCCTCTCTAGAAAGGATTTTGCATCTACAACAACGCAATCAAACACAAATTGAAAACAATCTATGCTTTTACATGCTTTTATCTCCTTGTATGCTTACTAATTCACATTGAGATTTTTGCATATTGTGTCCCTTAGAGCTCTTCAATGATGTCCTTTATAGGATTTAGAGAGTGATGACTGGGGGCATAATCTTTTCTTTGTTTTCTGCTTGTATGTGAAAATCTAACAACTTCAAAAATTCTAGATTGAAATGGTGTCCATCTGTAAGAGCCTCTATCTCATATTGGATGGCCATGCGTACCTCGACCATTGATACCCAGAAAATTCAAGGAAGTTTGATCTAACTATTGTCTTTTTGATAAAGTTCTTACTCCTACTGTGAAATGTGATCTTACCTAAGGATGTGAACGATAAAGGGTCACTATGGGTAATTCATACTGGATTTAGAATGATCTCTTGACTACTTGATGTGTTTGTTCTGCAAGGCATATTTTGGTCATCACGCCGTCTATGTTTTGATGCTTATACAATTTGCTATATCAAAATGGACATGATATTCAGGTCATCTTGGTGTTTGTACCTTGGTGCTTATATCTAATCTGACATTCTAAAATAAAATCAATATTCATATGTCCATGGTTGCCTAACCAATGGGCATTGTATTGATTCTTGTGCATACAAATCAATATTCATATGTCTATAGTTTTATAACTAGTGGATGTTGTATTGATTTATCCAGTTACCTAAAAGTTCAATGATGACAACAAATCAACACATGATCAGTGACTAGGTCCTAGGTCTTAGGTTGCATTTCATTCTGCATGTCATTTTGCACTTTGCATGATCTCACAACTTTCTTGAACACTTAAACGATTCTTCAAAACCAAAAATGTTAAACATGACACAAGGACTGAGCATTGTATGAAGGTTCCTCCAAAGAAACAGCAAGTAGAATCCTTTTTCGGGATCAAAATCAAAATCTGAGATCATTCATATTATTAACCACTTGCATAATCAACCTTCAATCATCACATAACTCTAGTATTCAACTTAACTGATTATCTTACATCAAATTATCAAAATTTCAACTTGTGGTCAAACCTAGTCAAACTTAGTCTCTAGGACCTCTAAATGATGCAGAATGCATTCTCAAACGTTTATAACCACTTCTCAAATCAATTAACATGCTTCTAAACCATTCAACGCTGACTTTTCTTATCAGATTTCAATTTTCATCCTGATGGGGGCATGGTATTGCACATCAATCAAATGTGTAAATCAAATTTCTCTTTCCTCAGTGATCAAGGCAATAACCACATCTAGTTACTGACTCATCGAAAGTCCTCATTGTTTGGGGAAAATCTATCATCACTTGCGGCATATTAGATTCATCGAGATCCATATCAATCTGGTATCCTAAATCTATCTTGTAAATGATATCAGCTTTTTGTAACCATCGGTTCATTAGCGTCATTTCCTTGGTTCTTCGCAACTGATGGGTTCAAGATGTGATACCAATATGATTCTCTTGGGATAATCAGGTCTGGAATCAGTCACTCACTTCTTCACAATCATAAGGTTCAGAATCAGGCGTTTTGACACTTTTTCATAATCACCGGTTCATTGTTGCTATAGTTAACATTATCTTTGGTCAATCGGGACCTAAATCTTAAATATTTAAATCTTTCAATCAGTTTCTGTCTCAAAATCGGTTAATCTTTCAAATCAGTTTCATACACAGATTATTCTTTGAACCACTATGCTTTGCACAATGATTCAAAGAGGGGCAAAATGTAAGACACCAAAAATGGGCTATAGGTTCATTAACCTCCTGCATCTTTAAATCAAATGAAATCGACATCAAAGTCCTAACCTAAGGCACATCTGCACATTATCAAATTTAATTGATTTTATCCTAAATTCTACATCGGAAAATATTCCTAGCAATATTCTTATTTATCCTAATTATCTTTAATTTAATAATTATTTGGCGATAAATCTTATTTATTCTAAATTTTGATTAATTGAATATTTTGAATATTTAATTAATCAGATTTAATACTGCCACTTGATTATTTAATTATATTTATTCCTAAATTGTATTATTTAATTTTGACAATAAATCTAAAATCTTATGACTAATTGATTAAATTCTTATTTAATTAATTAATGTCAATTGTCAATTTTTAATAATATAGTTTTAGAATAAAAGTTTGATTTAATAATTGATTAACCCATAAATCAATTATTTTAATTAAAAATCAGTTAAGTTGAGAACAAATCACTTTATTTTTTGAAATTAATTTATAATTAAATCATGCACAATCAGAAAAGTAGGCAACTAGAAATTAACAATCAATTTTAAAATTGAAACTCGACATCTGATGATGAGTTGAAATCTGATCTAAACTCTATTGTGAGTTAAAAGCTGCTTTTGCATGATTTTTGTGAGTTAATTATCTCTGATTTCTTGATAACTCAAAAATCAACCTGAGTTTATCAAGAGTGATTTATGGCTTTTCTCCTGCATCCTCAAAGCCCTAGATTTCTATAAAATCAAGGCTCAGCTCTTCATAATTATCAACACTCAAAGTTGCACAATTACTCTAGCGAATTGGCAATTGAAGGATCAAAACACTTGCGATAGGCGATTTGTGAGATCTTTCATAGTTGATCATAGTTTTTGAATAGTTTCATATCATAGATTCTCATATCATTCACAGCATTCTTAGATTAAATTTGCATTCAATTTCTTCATCTAGCTTAGATTCATACATTTTTTATATTATTGCACAAAAAATACAAAAATATAGACTAATCTACATTCATATAGTTTTTCATCCTCTTGCATTCAAATCCTTCGTTTAGGTGTTGCATTGTCACTGATCTTGATTTCAATCTGAGAACATCATACTCGCACCTACTAGAAGGTAGTAAATCGCCTGGTTAGCATAGTTTCATTTACTTGCAGATTTCAGTGTTTGCTAACCTCTAATGTTTTACTAAAGTGTTGTGTCTACAGCTAGGTACAAAATTCACACACACAATATCTAATATTATTAACAAACCATACCCCTAGACCAAAATTCACCATAACTACAATCTTCAACATAATCAAACCATCAACCATATTGAACCTAACCCTAAGATTAAAGTAAATTGATCCCTAATTGTGAACCTAATTGAATATTTTACCAATTTTAGTTCTAAATTTAATGAAATCCTTACCCTCATAGTAAAGAAAAACATAAATTAAACTACAACCCTAATCCTAAATATAATTATATCCTAAACTTAGGACCAAATCAAATAAACATCAAAACCCAAATTGAACAATAAGCCTACCCCTAAATATAGTTAAACCATATACCTAAGACTAAACAAAAACCCAAATTGCATCCTTAGCTTAAATAAATCATTATGCCTAAGACAAACACTAAATGAACTTTAACCATAAACCTAACCTAAATTGTACTGTAATCCTAACACTCAAACCATATTTAACCCTAACCCTAAACCATCTTGATCATTAATCCTAAAACCAAATTCAACATTAACCCTTACTCTAATTGAATAGTTAAACCAACTTTGAATTCTACCTCTAACTCTCATTTTATATATATTCCTAAACTTAACACTAAACTTAATTAAACATTAACCTTAAATTTAATTGAATTGTAACCCTAACTCTAAAAAAACCCCAAATTTTAGGCCTCGTTGTAAAGCTAATTCAACAGTATAAAAACTTAAAACATTACCTCAATCCTAGACAAAATTAAACCCTAAGTATAATGTAAAAACATATTGAACCCTAATCATAAACCAATATAGCATAGTAGTAACAACAAATAAAAATAAAACCCTAATTAAATCTTATTAAGCACTAAACCTAATTTTAACCTCTAAATTTGACCCTTGCCCTATTAGTAAACCAAATTTAACCTTAATCATTTAAAATGTAATCCTAAACCTACACTATATTGAATCCATACAATAAAGCTAATTGAAACCTAACACTAAACTAAATTTACCCTAAACCTAAACTTAATTATATCATAAAACAAATTAAACAATTAATGTAAACTAAATTAAATCCAAATCCTAAACAAAATTAAACATTGACTATAAGACAACTAAATAGAATGAAAACTGAAAACCTAAATGAACATTAAACCAAATTGAACCCTAATCCTAAGCCAAATTATACCCTAAAGGTAAGAGTGAACCAAATTGAACCATGATTATAAACCAAATTATAAACTAAAACTAACACTAAACCAAATTGACTGCTAATCATAACAATAAAATAAATTGAATTATAACAATAAACATAATTGAATATTAAAGTACCAAATCGATCTATATCCCTAATATTAAACCAAATTGAACTCCATAATACAGAGAACCCTACCCGTACACAAAATTTAAAGAATAAAATAAAATAAAACTCAATTTATAATGCTAAAATAAACTAGAGCTCAAATCTTATGATTACAAGATGACCAAAAATTCAAATCAAAATTAGGCATTGAATTAGGTGTGCTTTACACTATCATTGGCGCCCCCAAACAGGCTCCATTTAAGGTTTAAAAATGGAGTAGAAATAGGTGGGCATAACACTGACTTTAGCATCCCAAACATATTACATTTCTGGGTCAAAGTTGGTTTCAAAGTCGGTGTCAACCACTGCATTGTTAAACACAACAAACCACTACGACGTTAAACATTTTATATTTTTCAAATCCAAAATAATTGTATTAGATTCGCGGGAAACATTCACTGTAGCGCCCACTAATGAATCAAAATCAATTAAAAATTATTGTTTGCGTTAAACTTATTGCCATATGTCGCTCTAATTTTTTGTTTCAGTTGTTTTTTGTTTATTAGGTTTTTCTTGTTGATCTTTTAGTTTTCAGTTTGGTCGCCCACTTTTATTTGTTGCTAGATACAGAGCATAGGATAGACGGTGTTTATAGTGGTTAGTCACCCAATTTAAATTTTTTGGGAGATAGAGAGTAGAGGATAGATGGATAGAAATCAAAATCCCAATTTTGCATTAAACGTGAAAACTAGGTATGTTTTGCCTTTTAGTTCAATGTGAATCCATATAAAGATATTTAGATATAATTTTTAGTAATAGATTTGTAGAAAAGGGATGCCACCTAGTAGAGAATAGTTGAGCTTTAGTTGATTTGGTTGTCTTATTTTTGCATTATTCATTCCATCACAGGATTTCAATGAATCGCACTTTCTCATTGAATGTGCAACTTATGACAATATTAGGGCTCAATATGCAATCGTCTTAAAGGATAACAATATGTACAATTTATTTGAAGAAGATAAGATCAACCATACATTTGAATATAAGATAAACCAAACTGTTGGTTTTTTGGTTAAAATTCAAATAAAAGATCAAAAATGGAAATTGCTTAAGGTTGTGGTCTTTTGGTCCCTTGGACTATTTGGTCTCATGGACATCATTAAAATCATTCATTCATTCATCAAGGTAAAGCTTGCTCATTAATAACTCATTTCTTTTAAATTGCCCATTTCTATTAATTTCTTTGATTGGTGGCTTGCTTTCATACCACAAAGTGGATGAAAGCTTTCACACCTAGTAGTGTGTACTTCATTTGCCTCCAGAAACTAGATGTAAATAATTTCTCCTATGTTACCTCAAAATGTCAATCAATAGAGGGAAGGGAGCATACTTTGGCCTCAATGAGGTAATACTTTGGCAATGAATAAATTGCATGGGGTGGACTTGACAATGCTTGCTAGATACATAGAAAAATGATCTAGTAAAGACCATGAAACATTGCAACTAGATCAAGCATGTAAAAGGGAATCAATTGATTCCCTAATCACTCCTAGATTGAGTATAAGATCCAGGTGGAATTCAATAAAAGTAAACTCTAAGATTTTGAAACAAGGAACAAAGAGTTCCAATGTCTCAACCACTCTTGGGACACAAACTTCTTCCAGTGTGCCATTATTTTCATCTTGCATTGGTAGCTACAATAGCAAGATAGAATATGATGTGGTTTCAAGGGAAGTCTGAATGACATATGATGGATAAATGTTTGTGAATAGGTTGAAGGAATCATACCTTTAACGATTAAAAGACCATCTAAATTTTCCATTCTCAAAGATACCCACACACTTGCAAAAATTAGTTATCAAGGACATGGAGACCGAATTTGGCACAGGTTGGTCTATAAAGAAGATAAAGCTACAAATGTCTCAAAACTGCAAGTGATTTTAGTGCAACCAAACAAAGAAGATAAAAAAATTCCCTCCCAAGCTAAGGGTCAAAAATAGGTCAATTGATGGAAGTGTGAAAGTATGGATCGTGATCTGTACAGGTCTTGATCTGTACATTTGTAAGTATATTTAATATGTTAAATGATAATTTTTATTTCCTAGGAAAAAGTAAATTATTGCATATTAATTAGTTTAACTAGTCCATGTGCCATGTTTTGATAGGAGGAGAAATATGGCTGAGATCCAACGCAATTTGAAAAGGAAATGTTACAAAGTAAAAATTGGATTGATTTTGTAATCTAGAAGGAGAACGAGGTACTGATAGTTGACTTTCAATAATTTAGTTGGATATTATTATGTTAATATGTCAATTTCCATTTATTCAGTTGAGTTGTTTATTGATGTGTAGGATGAGCTCTAAAGTGCCTCTTTGTTGGCTCTATATCCCACTCAATTGTCTCATTATTTCATGATGAGGAAAAAAAATATTGTTTTCCTTAAAGGGAAGTGGGTGACATCCATGCCTTATTGTCATCACATATGTTAATTAATGACCATGGACTTTCAATATCTCTTAAGTCTCCTCATTTAAGTTATGATTTGTTGTTGGCTAGTTGGATATACTAGTGTATATGACTTAGCATAGTGTTGTCATTATGGCAACAAAGTCATATAGTAGTTTGGAGTCAGCACACTTGATGAGAAGATCAGAAATCAGTTAAGTGTTGAAGACTGGACAATGTACAGAGTACCTGACGCTCAGAGCATCAACGCATGTGCGTACAACTGAATTATGGTGTGTGCCCTAGAAGATAAGTTGGTTAGACTATATTCATGCTTAGTCTATGAGCGCATGATCAGATATGAAAGTATGACAAAGTTACAAACAGTTGAAGTTACACAGCTAGTGTGTGCCAGAGAAGAACAGAGTAAGCAACCGACTATTAGCATTTTGATTTTCAGTTATATTCTAATGTTGTAAAGGCTATGTGCCTATTGTAATTAGGTTGCCAATGTAATACCCCAAAAATGTGCTATAGGTTCATTAACCTCTTACATCAATAATTCGATCGAAATTGGCATCAAAGTCCTAACCTAAGGCACATCTGCACATCCGTTTATCAAAAATTTAATTGATTATCTTAATTCTGCATCGGGGAATATTCCTTGAATATTCCTAATTTATTATAATTATCTTTAATTGAATATTATTTGGTGATAAATGTCATTATTTATCCTAAAGTTGATTAATTGAATATGATGAATATTTAATTAATTAATTTAATTCTGCCACTTAATTATTTAATTAGATTTAATTGTATTTATTCCTAATTAATATTATTTTTATTTTGACAATAAATCAAAATTCCTACAAACAATCAATTGAATATTTATTTAATTGATTTAAAATCAAAGTTGTCAAATTTAATGATTTAATTGGAATAAAGTTTGATTTAATAATTGATTAACCCATAAATCAATTGTTTTAATTCAAAAAAACTAGTTAAGTGGAAAATAAATCACTTGATTTATTAAATGAATTCATATTAAATCATGCACATTCAGAAAAGCAGGCAACTAGAAATTAACAACCAATTTTAAATTTAAACTCAACATGTGATGATGAGTTGAAAAAGAGAACTAAACTCTATTTTGAGATAAAAACTGCTTTTGCATGATTTTATGAGTTTATTTATTCTTAATTTCTTGTTAACTCAAAAATCAACCGGAGTTTATCAAGAGTGATTTATGGCTTTTCTCAATGCATCCTCAAGCCCTGGATTTCTATAAAATCAAGGCTCAGCTCTTCACAAATTATCTCTCGAATTTGCACAATTACTTTAGCGAATTTACAACTGAAGAACAAAGCTTTTGCGACATGCAATTTTGTGAGATCATTTCATAGTTTTTGCATACTTTTGAATTCATCTTCATAGCATTTTTAGATTAAATCTGCATATCATTTCATTCAATTCTAGATTAGTTTCATATCAAGTTTTTCATCTAATTACATCAAAAGTCCAAAAAAAATAGATTAATTTGCAATCATATTTCATTGCTTTCATCATTTTAAATCCTTCGTTTAGGTATTGCATTGTCACTAATCTTGGTCTAATATGAGAATACCATACTCACACCTACTAGAAGACAGTAAATCATCTGGTTAGCTTAGTTTCATTTATTTGCAGATATCGATTTTGCTAACCTCTAATGTTTTACTGAAGTGTTGTGTCCACAACTAGATACAATTTTCACACACACATTTCTAGCATCCATCATGGGGCCCTAAAATGGGTTTCCATTCTATTCTATTCTATCATTTTTCTTGAACCCACGACCACAAGGTTAATTTTTATGAATTTTGTGATAAATTTATGGGTTATTTTTCCAAAAATATGACTAGTATTTTTATTGATACATGCACATATGACATGATATAGATCCAAAATTTATATTTATGGAAAGGTATTTGAGTTATCTTTCATTTTCCTTTAGTTTGGATTAATTTCATTTTGATTTGCAAAAGTGATGATCATTTTAGTACAGACTGGTCAGAACCTGATTTTATGAAATTTGACTGATGTTTTTATTGGTACATGCACATATGACATGATACAGATCCAAAATTTATATTTATGGAAAGGTATTTTAGTTAACTTTCATTTTATATTAGTTTGGATTAATTTTGTCTTGATTTTCAAAAGTTATGATCATTTTAGTACAGATTGGTCAGAACCTGATTTTATAAAATCTGACTAATGTTTTTACTAGTACATGCACATATGACATGATACAGATCCGAAATTTATATTTATGGAAATTTATTTGAGTTATATTTCATTTTCCGTTGGTTTGGATTAATTTTGTCTTGATTTTCAAAATTTATGATCATTTAAGTGCACACTAGTCAAAACATGATTTTATGAAATCTGACTTATGTTGTTATTGGTACATGCACATATGACATGACACAGATCCTAAATTTATATTTTTGGAAATTTATTTGAGTTATCTTTCATTTTCCATTGGTTTTAATTAATTTTATCTTTATTTGCAAAAGTTATGATTGATTTAGTGCAGACTAGTCAAAATCTAATTTTTTATGACAATAGGTTTTTCGATTATCAAATGACATATTATCTTTGACTAACTTGATTTTCTACTACGTGGGGTTGACAAGTTGTGTTTCTTTTTTGATGGATTTTTATAACAGTGGGTTTCATGTACAATAATAGGTAATTTTTTCATAATAGTGGTTTGCAGGTAAAGGTGTAGGTACATCCCGTGGGTACAAAAGATAGAAGACAAATGCTTAAAAATTGCTAAAATAGGTAAAAATATACTAAGCGTGTTGTGAGGAACTTAGGTATTCTGTTCAATCTGATAACACTTCGATTTTGATATAAAACAAACTCTCTTGTGTCAAGCATGAGTATCTTTACAACTTTCATAATTCACACTTCAATTTTGGGCTATAAAACGAACATAGATTTTCTTTTTGTATATCTATTACACATAGTAAATAGGCCCTATGAACACTATTTGTGGATGATCTTGAGAGATTGGGCTTCATTCTCTTGTTCATGCATGTGAAACTCTTCTTGATGATAGATCCCCTTGTAGGTAGGGAGGATATTGTGATTTTCTCACATTCTACTGGGTTTGATCCTCAACTTTTGATCGATACGTTCTCTCTCCGGAGAGATCGATAGACATAGTTGTTGACATCACAAATCTTGGTGAGATAATTTCAGTTTTAGCGTGTCAGATTAATCTATCTGATGTGTTTGGGTAAAAGTGATAAGGCTAGAGGATTATGCTCTACTCCCTTTTTGGGTAGTATCAGAAACTCAAATCCTTGGATATGGACCAAGTCCCCATGTGGTATCTTTTGTGAGTCACATTTAGAGAGGGTTAACCATAGTGGACATTCCCTTTATTGGGTCAACCACATAGACGAAACCTCAAGCGGTAATAGCCATTTTTTTCATGGTAGCAACAACCGCTATATAAATATCCTTGTGGAGGAAATCTTCACAGGTGTGGTCTCTTTTTGGCTGTCAAATCTCCCTAGCAGATCCTGATTGATTAAATTCTTAGACTGTGTCAAAACCCCGGTGCACCTGGATTAGAGTTCACCCTCTTAAGATCATAAAATTTGCAGAGTCAGACCATTACTACAAACCTTAGCGAGGCCAATTTTTCATTTTCTAGGACTATGTGCGTTATTGAAAAACTTTTGAGAACATACACAATTAGCATTCATAAGGATTAGCACAATAAGTCACTATTGCTTGCTCATGTGCAAGGTTGCTTTTGCCCTTGTTCATTGTTTTGAGATGATTGCTTGCTTCCCTTTGCTTGTTGTTCTGTGTGTTTGCTATCTATTTGGTCCTTTGGAAATGAACAATCCTGAACTATTACACAAATCTGCAAACTTGAATAGAGGATATCTTACAAACAATCTGAAACTGAAAAATTGCAAATCTAAAGCAAAAATCCTTTTTGGTGTCAAAAGTCATCCTGAAATTTCAAAACTCGTATCAAAGCTAAAGTCAAAGTTGTCAGAAGCCTTCAAAATTTGTCAAGAATCCAATTTTTGCAGCCTATTTCCCGATTCTGTCAAAATATTCACTATGTCAGGAACATAGCAGAAACTAGAAAGAATTCGATCATTTACCTAAAGTGGTCTCTTGAGTTTGATTTAGCCTTCTGATTTATTGATTTGAGTCTTTTTCATCTTGTGTCAAAACCTTGTCAAAATTATCTTCAAATTCAGTCTTCATACAAAATGGCTAAGTATTGTGACCTTGTGTCTGCCATCTTTTGGGTGTATCCTTAATTTATGTCCAATCTAATCTTCAATCAATCCAATCTTGACAAGGTTGCTTCATTCGATCTTCTTGAATCAAGTCATTTTTTAGTGTCTTCATCTTTCTCTTTTTCTTCATCCAAGGTTAATGGTGGAAACTAGAGCTTCCTCACACAAGAAATCTGGAGAAGCACCCAATACCTTACCTTTGTCTACTCACATGGGTCCAACCTTTGAGCAACTCTATAATTTAGGTCTTTACGAAGATGATGGTCTCAGCAATCTTTGATTAAAAATTGGTTACATACCCCCCAACCCCCCCCCCTTCCATCAACCCATAGAGGTGATCAACAAACTCCACATCAATCTATCCCAGGGAGTCCTAAAACTCCTAACATATCTCAAGGAGGGACAAACCACGGTTCCCAAGGACATCAATCACAACATGGTGTGGATCAAGAACCCACACCATCTGAAATTACTCAATATCAAAATCATGATGACTTCAAGAAAATCATGAGGCATTTCTTGAAGGAAGACAAAGAAACATACTTCCTAGAGTTAGCTCGTCAAGGGGCTAAACTTCCTCCCAACTTTAATGTTGAAGATATCATTATGCATGAGGAAGAAACTCCAATCACCACTATGATGAAACAGATGCATGCCATGCAAGTCAAACTTAACAAACTTGAAAAAGAAAAGGAATATAACGAGTTCTCCATGGAATCTCTATGCCCTTTTCCATTTGATAAAGACTTGTACATGTCGCCATTCCCTAAGCGAGTGGAAATACCTAAATATGATAAGTATGATGGAAACTCTGATCCTCAAGATCATGTTAGAGAATTTTGTACTCAATCTATGGAGTTCATGCATGAACCAACCTACCTAATGCATCTTTTCCCTCGATCTCTGGGAGGGTCGGCTATTCATTGGTTCTCAAAAATGCCCCCTACTATCAAAAATTTTGAGGAGTTAATCAAACTATTCTATCAATAATACTCCTACAACATCCAGCATCTGGTCACTATGATCGACATTTGCAATCTAAAACAGAACTCAGGAGAACCATTCTTGACTTTTGAGAACCATTCCTCCATCATTTGAGAAAAGTAGAAGCTGAGAAGCTCAAAATTTTCATCAACAACCTTGTTCCAGAGATCAACTACCATTTTCAAATGCAAAATCATACATCCTTTGATAAAATAGTAGAAAATGCAATCAAAACTAAGAAAGTACTTGTACAAAAAGGAGACATATCACTTCAAAAAGACAAGTATGAATCTAGATCTAGTTCCAAAGACAAAGGCAAAAATTGGAACAAGAATAAAGGCGTTGTCATAGATGGCATTGTTGATAATATTTGTGCCCCATCTAAGGCACCCACTTTCAATCTCACTGTTGACACCCAAGCTATCAAAGCCTCAGAGGCAAAAGCAATAGAGTCAAACAAGAAGTCATTTGACTATAAACCTTGGGCTACAGATCCTAAATGCAAGTTTACTCCTCTTGAAGAATCCTTGGAATCCGCCATGAAGACTCTATTGGCCAACAACATCATCTCCTTGCCTAAGATAAAGGTATTTGATCCTGAACCTAAACCAAAATGGTGGAGGGAGAATGATTTTTGTGACTTCCATCGCAATAAGGGTCATAAGACTAATAACTGCATACACCTGAAACACATCATACAAGAAAAAATTGATAATGGAGAAATTGTAATTGATAATCATAAAAGCAATAATGATCATACAACATTCACGGAGCCATTTCCAAAAAATGTTCAAGGAGATTCATCTTCTCAGCCTAATGTGGGTGCTAAAGTCAATTATGCCTACTCTGGAAACAATCATGTCATCAATATGGTTGAACCATGCCTATATGAGCATTGCAATGTCATCATAATTGTAAGAAAAGATAGAGAAAATCAATCAACAAATGCAGTTACTCGATCACGAGCTCAGGCACATCTACAAGGATAAATCCTAGATTCATCTAATGTCCCTAAGATACCTTTAAATCTTTCATCGACTTCAAAATAGAAGGTTGCCTCTAAATCATCAAATCCTAAAGACACGAGGCCAACATCATACAATATTGTCCAACAACTCCAGCATACAAATGCAAAAATCTCCATGTTTGAGTTGCTTCGGATATCTCCAGCTCATAGAGCCAATCTAGACAAAGCTCTACTCAAATCTAATGTTCCTAACAACCTTGATTTAGATAGATTCCAGACTATGGTTGGTCATTTGATGTCTACACAGTATATCTCCTTTTTAGAGGAAGATGATAATTCCTTGAGTCATCCGCATAACTAGCCCTTACACATTGAAGTCTTGATCCAAAACCATTATGTCAAATGCGTGTTGATAGATGGAGGCACTGGTCTCAACATTTGTTCTTACAACTTGATCACACAATTGGGATTATCTGAAGCTACCATTGATCCTAAGAAGAAGATAACCATGAAAGTATATGATGAGCAAGAAAGATCTTCCAAGGGAACTATTGTCTTACCTATCAGAATAGGACCCATTATCAAAGACACCATATGTCAAGTTCTTGATCTACCTTTGGCTTACAACATCCTTCTAGGAAGACCCTGGATACATGAAATGAGAGCTATTCCTTCCACATACCATCAATGTGTGAAATTTCCTTATGAAGGAGTAGAGGTGACGATTCTAGCAGACCTATACACAACTTGCAATGCATTGAAAGAAAGTGTTGATAAAATTGTTCCTAATAACAAAGAATCTTCCACTAAGCAGATAGACATTGCTTGAACATCCAAAATGGAAGACATTGCTAAAGAAGTCAAAATCAAAGACAATGGTATGGGAAATACACAATGGAACCTGTTTTATCTCTCACATCTCTCCCGTTGTCCCCTAAATCTTATGGACAACCTTCTGACAAAGTGAAACCTACAGCTAAAGAATCCCAGGTCATATTCAATGGAAGCTTTGTCAGAGAACAAGTATCTAAACAAGAGTTTAAGGAAGAAGAAGTCATGCTTGCATGGTTATACAAGGATGAGCCTCAATCCCAATTAGTCCAGAAACATGACTCCACTTCAAGCAAAATTCCTAAGAAGTCATACAGACCAGGGGACAAATTGATCAAAAAAATGGGATATACTAGAAAAGGACCTCTAGGACTATAAGGTAAGGGTCTTCTATCACCTCTTGACCACCATGGTTGAACCAATAAGAATAGAACAGGTCTAGGATATAAGAAGAAACCTTTCTATCTTAGCAAGAACTCCCCACATGTCTTAGAATAGATTGAGCCATCTGCAGCAAATCAACTAAAGGAAGAAACAACTGAACAATCTGACAGTGATGATTTGGACACCACTAATGAGCTCATTCCTTATGAGCATTTGCCTAAAGAAATAAAAGGCCTCCTTGAAGCTGAAGATGATCCAGTAAAAAGAATCAATGTAGTAGAAACACAAGAACCTACTATAGAACAAGAGACAATTGCACCAAAAGAACCAGCTGATCTTGAAGGCAATCAAACATATAAAGAAGAAGGTGGTAGTTATTCTGAAATAGATTCCCATGAGTATGAATTCAAATCAAAATCTGAGGGTAACCCTTCTTGGGTTATTCATCCTAACTTTACACATATTCTTAGATTTCCTAGAGGCATAGATGAGGAATCAAATAACTGTGAATGGGGAGCCATTCCAAAGGAAGATGAACTTATCATAGAAAAACATATTGATGTTGTTCACCAATATGCACCAAAACCCAACGTAAGTCTAGAGCGAAATAATGAACTTAACAAGTCTGATCCACCAATGGCTGAAGTGGAATCCCATAATGACATTGAGCCTATTCATGAATTGAACGTTTTGAGTTGTAATATCACCTTTGAACTCAAGAGTTGGGTTAGGACCAATGATGACAGATCCATATCTGTAAACACTATTTCCCAATCTTTCACCGCTTTGACTATCCAACATCTCAAACTTCTTGACCAAACCTCCACGAATCCAAGCCAAGGTATCTATACCTTTCCAAATGTCTATGCCCTTGCTTGCTACCTCAATGTAGTTGAGCCTATGATGACTTCCATCAGTGAACCAAACATTAGCATGATGGATTCAGACATCAAGTATCTTAGTCAAATGAATAGAAATAAAAAAGAAAAGAAAAGGAGTTCTAAGGGTGAAAACCACTTTGTGGCAGTCCCAAAACCTACAAAAGTAAAAATAAAAGATGTATCCGAAGGTGAAAACCTCTCTGAGGTGCCTAAGGATGAGATAGTTGATGTCCTTTCGAGTCATTTACAAGACAAATCTCTAGTTCTAATTGAGCCCACTCAATCCATCAACTTGGGAACAATAGAAGAACCACGATTGATCCATGTAGCACAATCCTTATCAAAAGAAGAAAAGAAAAAATTTACCACATTCTTAACAAAAAAGAAGATCAACTTTGCATGGAAATATTCAGATATGCCAGGGTTGGATCCTGATCTTATAATGCACCATTTATCTATAGCTCCAGGGGTCAAACCTGTTAAGCAAAAATTAAGAAAGATGCATCCACATGTTGCACTCTTGGTAAAAGTTGAATTAGAGAAACTACTAAAAGCTGAATTCATCCATTTTATTGACTATGCTGAATGGATCTATAATATTGTACCTATTTCTAAACCAGATAAATCAATCAGAGTGTGCACAAATTTTAGAGATGTAAACAAAGCATGCCCTAAGGTTGATTTTCCATTACCTAATATTGATATGATAGTGGACATGACTGCGGGCTTTGAGATGGATTCTTTGATGGATGGTTTTTCTGGATACAACCAAATAAAAATTGCTCCAGAAGATCAAGAAAAAACTACTTTCACATGTGCGTGGGGTACCTTCTGTTGGAATGTCATGCCATTTGGGCTTAAGAATGCTGGTGCTACATATCAAAAAGCCATGACATCTATTTTTCATGACATGATGCATCGTACTATGGAGGATTATGTTGATGATACCTTAGAAAAATCTATGATAAGATCTAAACATCTAAATGATTTGAGAAAAATATTAGATTGAATGGAGAAGTTTAGTCTCAGGCTAAACCCTAAGAAGTGTGCTTTTGGCATAACTTCTAGAAAACTTCTTGGGTACATTGTTTCAAAGAAAGGAATTGAGGTAGATCTGGCAAAGGTTAATGCTATCATGGAGATGCAACCTCCCAAGAATATTAGTCAAATGAGAACATTACAAGGGAGAGTACAATCTATTAGACGCTTCATTTCTCAACTAGCAAACATATCACAACCTTTCACAAAGACATTACATAAAGGTGTGACCTTTGCATGGAATGAGGAATGTGAAAAGAACTTTAACCATATCAAGAAATATCTATCAAATCCTCCTATTTTGATGCCTCCTATATAAGGGAATCCATTGATCTTATATGTCTCCACCACAAATACATCACTGGGGGCATTACTAGCACAACATGATGAGAACAAGAAGGAAAGAGCTATATACTATATCAGTAGAACATTGGTAGCATATGAGAAGAACTATTCAATGATTGAGAAAGCTTGTCTAGCTGTGATCTTTGTATCACGTAAACTAAGACACTACATGTTAGCTCATACCACACATTTGGTATCTAAGATTGATCCACTAAAGTACCTCCTAAGCAAAGCTGCCCTCACAGGAAGGTTAGCTAAATGGGTGATGCTATTAAGTGAATTTGACATCAAATATGTTGAAATAAAAGCTATCAAGGGCCAAGTAATTGTAGATCAACTGGCTGACGCACCTTTGTTTGATGATACACCAATGCAAATGGAATTACCAAATTCCTCTATCATGAATCTTTCTTCTAGAGCATGGAAGTTATTCTTTGATGGCTGCTATACACATAATGGATCTGGAGAAGGCATATTATTCATCACTCCTCAAGGATACTCAATCCCTAAAGCATTCAGAATCAAGTTTCCTTGCACAAACAATATTGCTGAATATGAAGCCCTTCTTAATGGCATGAAGATAGCAATTGAATGGAGAGTAACAGAACTACACATTCATGGAGACTCACAACTTGTAATACACCAAGTCAATGATGTGTATCAAATGAAAGATGGAAAGCTAATCCCATACAAGAGAATGGTAGATGATCTAAAGAAATATTTCATACCTATCACCTTTGAACAAATTCTTAGAATGGAGAACAGGGTTGTTGATGCTATGGCAATGCTCTCTACTTTATTACAGCAGCCCGAACATGAGCTATGCTACGAGTTCATGTTAGAAGCACTATCTTATCCTGCATATGATTCCCCCAAAACCCGTATGATCTACATTATTGTTGGTCATGATTCATCCTGATACAAAAACATTTTTTCTATCTCCAAGATCAAATCATTCCTGATACCTTCAACCACCATGAGAAATGATACCTTATCTGAAATGCATCCTGGCATGTCATCATTAGTAACGATCTATACAAATGAGGTCTAGATAGTACACTCCTTAGATGTTTAGAAAGGGAAGAGTCTCAACGTGCATTAGAGGAAGTCCATGATGGTATTTTTGGATCACATTCCAATGGTTTAACACTAGCTCAAAAACTTATTAGGGCTGGGTACTATTGGCCTGAAATGGAAAAAGAGGCTATCAATTTTTCTATGAACTGTCAAAAGTGCCAAGTACATGGCAACTTAATTCATGCACCAGGGAGAGATCTAATTCCCTTTACTACACAATGGCCTTTTCACCAATGGGAATTTGATCTTATAGGAGCCATACATCCTCATTCTTCTAATGGACATACTCATATTATTACAGCTACAGACTATTTTACAAAATGGGTAGCAGTCCCTTTGACTCAAGCAACTGGCAAACAAATTTCAATGTTCATCTTGAACTACATCATATGTCGGTATGGTATTCCACATTCTATAGTCACAGATAATGGTGGAAATTTCAAGAACAGAGACTTAGATGATCTATGTACCAAATTCAAGATTACACAACATTAGTCATCAATCTACTATCCTCAAGGGAATGGACAAGCAGAGGCTTCAAACAAGAATCTATTGAAAATATTGCACCGAACAGTTAATAAAATAGGAAGAGATTGGCATCTCATGATCAATCTAGCTCTCTGGGCCTACAAAAAAAGTATCAGAACACCCACTGGGGCTACACCATTCACTTTAGTTTATGGGTCTGAAGTGGTACTACCTATTGAGGTTGAAATCCCATCACTAAGAATCAGAATGCATGGTCTAGTAACTGATGATGACTATAGAATGTCTAGGTTGCAAGAACTTGAACTACTAGATGAGCGTAGACAAGCAGCGTATGATCATCTCAGAGTATATCAAAAGAGAATGTTTAGAGGTTACAACAAGAAAGTTAGACATAGAGAATTTCAGGTTGGCAATCTAGTCTTGAGAGAGAATCCTAAAAATCAATCACATAGAGAACGCAAGGGGAAGTTTGAACCAAACTGGTTGGGTCCCTTTGTTATCACTTATACTTTTGACTCTAGAGCCTATCAACTCTCAACAACTGAGGGAGAACAGCTCCAAGAACCAATCAATGTTCTCCATCTGAAGAAATTCTATGCCTAAGACATTCAGTCTATGGTAAAATGTCTTGAAAAAATTATAAAAATCTGAAAAAGTCCTGAAAAAATGAACAACCTAGTGAAAACCTAGCAATAGGTGCCTTGATGATTCACAAATTTTTTTTAAAAAAATATCAAAAGTACAAAAAAATTGAAAAAAATGAAAAATACAAAAAAATGAGAAAAAGAAAAAGTGCCTTGGTGAAAACCTGGAAACAGGCACCTTGGTAGCAAAAATAGAATCTCTGCCAAGATGGTGAAAACCTGGCAAATGGGTGCCACTTGTTTCAAAATGCTCTATCTATTAGTGCAATCTTGGTCTCTCCCAACTTTTAATCTTGCTTTAGTTTGTACATACCTCTCGGTTTGTTTCTGCATTCCTGTTTTCAATAAAGTCAATATGTGCACCAATCGGCTCAAACGTCTATATCCTATCAATGTTCAAACTTGGGGGCAATCAAAGTCATATCCTATAGTCCTTAGTATCTTAGACGAGTCATATCCAGTCAAAGTCCTTTGAAGCTACATCTGAGTAAGTCTGTCTATCTCCTCTCCAGAAAGGATTTTGCATCTACAACAACGAAATCAAACATCAACACAAATTGAAAACAATCATTGCTTTTACATGCTTTTATCTCCTTGTATGCTTACTGATTCACATTGAGATTTCTGCATATTGTGTCCTTTCAAGCTCTTTGATGATGTCATTTATGGTATTTAGAGAGTGATGACTGGGGGCATAACCTTTTCTTTATTTTTTGCTTGTATGTGAAAATCTAACAACTTTGGAAATTCTAGATTGAAATATTGTCCGTCTGTAAGAGCCTCTATCTCGTATTGGATGGCCATGCGTACCTCAACCATTGATACCCAAAAAATTGAAGGAAGTTTGATCTAACTATTGTCTTTTTGAGAAAGTTCTTACTCCTACTGTGAAATGCAATCTTACCTAAGGATATGAACGATAAAGGGTCACTACGGGTAATTCACACTGGATTTAGAATGATCTCTTGACTGCTTGATGTGTTTATTCTGCAAGGTGTATTCTACTCATCACGACATCTATGTTTTGATGCTTATACAAATTGCTATATCAAAATGGACATGATATTTAGGTCATCCTGGCATTTGTGCCTTGGTGCTTATATCTAATTCGACATTTGAAAAACAAAATCAATATTCATATGTCCTTGGTTGTCTAGCCAGTGGGCGTTGTATTGATTCTTGTGCATACAAATCAATATTCATATATTCATAATTTCCTAACTAGTGGATATTGTATTGATTTATCCGGTTACCTAATAAAAATTCAATGATGAAAATGACCGACACATGAGCAGTGACTAGGTCCTAGGTCTTAGGTTTGCATCTCATTTTGCACTTTGCATGATTACATTTATCTCACGATTTCCCAAATCAGCTTGACACTCAAATGATTCTTCAAAACTATGCTAAACATGACACAAGGACTCAGCATTGTATGAAGGTCCCTCCAACTAAACAGCAAGTAGAATCCATTTTCGAGATCAAAATCAAAATTTGAGATTGTTTACTTTGTCAAAATTGTGATTTAAAATTTTTGGACCCAGGATGGCAAACTGCTTGCATAATCGACCTTCAATCATCAGAGAAATCCAGAATTCAACTTAACTGATTACCTAACATCAAACTATCAAAATTTCAACTTGGTCAACCATGGTCAACTCATGGTCAAACCTAGTCAAACTTGATCTTCAAGACCTCCAAACGATGTAGAACACATTTCTAAACATGTACAATCACTTCTTCAATAAATTAACATGCTTCTGAACCATTCAATGCTGACTTTTCTTGTCAAATTTTGATTTGCATCCCGAAGGGGGCATGGTATCGCATATCATTCAAATTTGTAAATCAAATCTTCTCTCAGTAATCAAGACAACAACCACGTCTAGTTGTTGATTCATTAAAAGACCTCGTCAATAGGGGCATATCACTTGGGGCATATCATATTCATCGATATCCATATCAATCTGGTATTCTATTAATCTTGTAAACTGTATCATCTTTTCGTAACCATCGGTTCATTAGTGTTATTTCCTTAGTTCTTCGTAACTGAAGGGTTCAGATGTGATAGCATTTCGATTCTTTTGGACAATCAGGTCACTCACTTCTTTGTAATCATAAGGTTCAGAATCAGGCATTTTGATACTTTTTCGTAATCACCGGTTCATTGTTGCTATAGTTAACATCATCACAATTCTTGGTCAACTAGGACCTGAATCAACTTTTCCAATCTTTCAATCAGTTTCTATCTCGAAATTGGTTCATCTTTTAAATCAATTTCAACATCAAAAATAGATTAATCTTTGAACCACTACGCTTCGCATAGTAATTCAAAGAGGGGCAAAATGTAATACTCCAAAAATGTGTTATAGGTTCATTAACCTCTTACATCAATAATTCGATTGAAATCGACATCAAAGTCCTAACCTAAGGCACATCTGCACATTCGTTTATTAAAAACCTAATTGATTAGCTTAATTCTACATCGGGGAATATTCCTAATTTATCATAATTATCTTTAATTGAATATTATTTGGTGATAAATGTCATTATTTATCCTAAAGTTGATTAATTGAATATGATGAATATTTAATTAATTAATTTAATTCTGCCACTTAATTATTTAATTAGATTTAATTGTATTTATTCCTAATTAATATTATTTTTATTTTGACAATAAATCAAAATTCCTACAAACAATCAATTGAATATTTATTTAATTGATTTAAAATCAAAGTTGTCAAATTTAATGATTTAATTGGAATAAAGTTTGATTTAATAATTGATTAACCCATAAATCAATTGTTTTAATTCAAAAAAACTAGTTAAGTGGAAAATAAATCACTTGATTTATTAAATGAATTCATATTAAATCATGCACATTCAGAAAAGCAGGCAACTAGAAATTAACAACCAATTTTAAATTTAAACTCAACATGTGATGATGAGTTGAAAAAGAGAACTAAACTCTATTTTGAGATAAAAACTGTTTTTGCATGATTTTATGAGTTTATTTATTCTTAATTTCTTGTTAACTCAAAAATCAACCTGAGTTTATCAAGAGTGATTTATGGCTTTTCTCAATGCATCCTCAAGCCCTGGATTTCTATAAAATCAAGGCTCAGCTCTTCACAAATTATCTCTCAAATTTGCATAATTACTCTAGCGAATTTACAACTAAAGAACAAAGCTTTTGCGACATGCAATTTTGTGAGATCATTTCATAGTTTTTCATAGCTTTTGCATACTTTTTCATTCATCTTCATAGCATTGTTAGATTAAATTTGCATATCATTTCATTCAATTCTAGATTAGTTTCATATCAAGTTTTTCATCTAATTGCATAAATTTTTTTTAAAAAATAGATTAATTTGCATTCATATTTCATTGCTTTCATCATTTTAAATCCTTCATTTAGGTGTTGCATAGTCACTGATCTTGGTCTAATCTGAGAATGTCATACTCGCACCTACTAGAAGGTAGTAAATCGCTTGGTTAGCTTAGTTTCATTTATTTGCAGATTTTGATTTTGCTAACCTCTAATGTTTTACTGAAGTGTTGTGTTTGTAGCTAGGTACAATTTTCACACACACAGTCGACATGTAAATATGTTTGTTTGTAAACATGCTTGAGCCAATTCAATTGGAAGCATTGTATGTAATCGGTTAAAGGGCTGACCTAGTTATTTGTTTTGTATGCGCATATAAATATGAGATGCGCCCATTTTAATTAGCATGGAAGTTGTAGTAGAGTTGAGATAAGCAGAGAAATAGTGTGTGAAGAGTCTATAAGATGTATTAGAGATTTGCATGAGGTCAAAGCATCAGCGCATAAAAGGAACTAATCAGACAAGCAATGTCATAGTAACAATTCATCCAGCAGATATAGTGTGTATCTAAGATCAGAAGGTTGTAGCCTTCACCACTTGAGCAGTGAGCTCTAGGACAGTGCGTCCACACCCCTAATAGGGTTTATTGTAAAAGACTCCTAACACGGTCTGACCCTTGACAAGGTCTACTGTACTTAATACATTGTAAAGCAACTCCTAATAGGGTTAAGGATCTTCTAACAAGGATCATAAAACACTAGTACATAATATTAGTGGGTGCCAATTCCCACCAGGATTTTTACCTATTTGGGTTTCCCCATAACCATATTGGTGTTATGTGTTGATTTCATGTTTCATGTTTATGTGGATGTTCATTTCAGTAGTTAAGCATTTAAGCTCAGTTTAAAGATTAAGTGAAAAGATAAAATACAGTGAACACTTATTCACCTCCACTCTCAGTGTTCCCATTCCTAACAATTGGTATCAGAGCTTTGGTCCTCAGCAAAGAATTTTAACCACTTGAGGAGATCATGGAAAAAGCATAAATGAAACATCTAAAAAGAAATCTTGAAGCTGCTCTTGAAGACCTGGACAGATCTAAAAAAGAAATTGAAGAACTAAAGGAGAAACTCAGTGATGCTCAATTAGTCATCAAAAGGCTAAGAAAGGATCTAAAAGAATGTTCTACCAGTGATTTAGGGATTATGATCAAAAAGCTCAGTGAAGAAAATTCATCTCTAAAAGAACAGATTGAAGAATTACATGATAAGCTGACTAACAATCAAGAATTTTGTGATGAACAAATCAAAGAGAACCTTCAACTGAATGAAGAATTGGGGCAAGAAAATATGGAAATCTTGGAGCTAAGGAACAACAAAGAAAGCTTGGAATCTAAATTGAAAGATGCTAAGAATCACATTGATAAATTACACACCAGTTCTGATTTGATAGAATCTCATTTGTATGCAAGAAGAGCTAAAGGAGATACTAGTTGCATTGGATACAATGAAGCACAAAATCAAATTGACAACATGTGAGCAAGAATGAAAGCACCAAAAGACACCTCAAATGCTAAGGAGACTAGAAGTCAGACTAAGGATCATATTGAACCACCTAAGAATGAGTGCAAGCCAGAAGACCGCACTTGTTATGCATGTAAAAAGCATGGACACATAGCAAGGAACTGTACAGAGGTAAGACCTTTCAATGGCTACTGTTATTCATGCAATAAATTTGGTCATAGAGCTATGAATTGCAAGACAATTCAAAAGAACAGGACTTAGTATAATCAAAGAAATCAGAATCTGTCAAATATAAGAAGTTCTCAAAATGTTATATGTCAAATATGTAACTATAATGGTCACTCAGCTAGACAATGTAAAATGGTGACTCATGTCAATGTGTCAAGGAATATAAGGCCTCCAATCATTTGTCACTCTTGTAACAAGGCTGGACATATCTCAAAGTTTTGCAAATCAAGGACGCAAGGTCGGGAAAGCCCTAAAAATCTCGAAGACCCAGTTTTGGATCCCGAAGGAGAAGATAATTTTGTGAAAGCTTCAGAGGATGCGAGCTTGATTTGGTCAGAAGAAAAGAAGGACAAGGTTGATGAGTATGTATTGGATGCATCCATAGTGGATGCACCATCTACATTTGGATGAATGGCCCTCAAGGTCATAGGGGGAGCTAATTTAGCTCTAGCCCCCTATGCAACTGGTATACTCACTCTCAAAGTATGCACCTTTGGACTTAAGCTTTTGGAGACTAGTAGATCCTATGTGCAAGAGCGCACTAGTTGATTGTTTGCAAAATGAAAGATAGAAATTTTTAAGTGATGACCTAGTTTACGTGACAAGCATTAATGGCAGATTTTCTACTTTAAAGTACACATAAGTTTGTAAATCTCTCATTGCATTCAAATTTAGAGTGATTAGAGAGTAGAAGAGCCCTAGAAATTAATTGAGAAGTATTGCATTTTGATTCATTAAGTGACTTGTTATGCATTTGATCAGTTGTAGAAACCCTAGTTCATCGCACTAATTCAGAATCTCTTGGAAACCTTTGAGAAAGCATTATACAAGTAAGTGATGGCTACTCCTATAGTATTTGATGTTGTAGAGAATAAAATATATGTATTTAAGAGGCACTTGTTCAAATCCACTCTAGATGACCTATAAGGGGCATTCTCCCACACGCCTATGGGTTTTATGCATGTCGAGGACATTAGGGCATACATTTACTGTAAGAAAGAACCAATAGGATTGGATAGATTAAGAGCGCACATGGAAGCTATGTTGAAACCAGATAAAACCTTCATGTATGAATATGCACGATGGAATAATCACCCTATTGTGGAGTATGGTAGGACATATGAGTTCTATGAATCAGAATGGATCAAGATTCTACTGAGAAAAATTCACAATGACCTATTTTGGATAGGTGAAGTACTGGTCAAAATTATTGGTGACCTAATTCATGAAATGACAGGCCTCTCTAAGATAGGTGTCGTTCTTCCAGCAGGCAAGGATGTAAGGAAGCTTGTTGAGCAAACCTACAAGTCAAGAAGTGATAGGCGTAGAATGACCATTGAGCCTATTGAGCAAGATGACATCAAATTGATGTCCATGGTACTAGGTTACATGTTCCAACACACCAACAGGGTAAACAGTGTGTCTGCGGCCACAATTCTTGTAGCCATAAGACTTGTAAAAGAGAATGGAGAGTTCAACTTGTGCAAGATCCTGTGTGCACAACTAATTGATAACATCAAGGCAATCAAGCATGATAAGACCAAGATATTTAGATTTGGGTCTTTGATCATTTATATGTACTTCCATATTGTTGGAAAGGTGTCAGATTCATACCTTAACAAGACTATTCCCACCATGCCACATATATCCTTCAAGGCATGTACTGAGAGCACTTTGAAGGATTACATGACACTGGAGTTGAAGACATTTAGAGTCAAGATGCAGATGAGATACAAAATTCTAGAGAAAATAGTTGAAAAATACAAAGATACTATTTGCTTCATGGTTGAGACAGACACAACATGCATGGAGGTAGTTGAACCAAGAACAAAGTGGATTCATCCACTAGGATATGAAGTGGAAGAGCCTATTCTAGAGGCTTATGCTCAAGTTCTGTTGTTAGCACCTAAAGACCTTAATGAGCCAAGATGGGGAACCTATGAGGAGAAAATAAGAGAATTTGATGCAATGTTAAATAGTGCAGCAACAAAAAGGAAGGTTGCTAAGGTTACCTCAGAGATCTTGAGAATTCATGGAGTGTCTTAAGAAGACCTAGACAAAGCAAGGGAACAAAAGATTGCTTTGGAAATTGAGAGCACAGCAACAACAAAGACTGAATCAAAAGATCCTAAGCTAAAGAAGCCGAAGATATAAAAGTCTGATATTCAAAAGGGTAATACTGGTGTTACTCCTTCTCTGCCCAAAGAAACCATTGGCCTTACTACTCCTCATGAGTATAAGGCAATGCCTAAGAGGAAGAAAGAAATTAGCATTGGTCATCCATCCTCGAGAGTAACAAGGAACAGTAGGAACACTCAAGCACCTCCTAAAGTAAGTTTCAAACCTAGTCTCAATGTGCTAAGTACAAGAATCATTGATGAAGGCAGGATTGATCAAGTAGGAAAGTTCTATGAAAAATACAATGAGATTGACAAATCAGAGATACATGGAATGATTGTCAAACATATGTTGAAGTTTAAGAAAATAGTCCTAGAACTGAAGACTATGATTCTTGATAATATGTGGAACATCTTAGAGTTCCTAAAGAGACAAGCTATTGAAGAGGATCTAAGGATAAGGGAAAAGATCTTAGATGAAACCCTCCTAGTATGTTCCTTAGAAGAAAAATTACTATTGTTAGATCTAGTAAAGCCTCATCTAAGAACAAAGTCAAGGACCCTGCATATAATGGACAAAAACTATGAACTGGTGGCTAAGGAAACATAGAAGGCATTTGAGAAGGTCTTCATGAACAGGCAAATGTATCCAACTACTGCGCCCAAAGCCCAAGTACCCACTATGACTACCAAAGAGTTAGAGACCATCAATGTACAATCTATAGGTCCATAAGATTTAGCGCATGAAGTTGACACATCCACAGAGGTAGAGAAGAGTACGCCCATGACAGAGACACCTAAGGATGATTCAATCTTCATTGACAATGTAAAAGTTACTATGGCAGCCACAGATATGGATCTGGACAAGTTTGAAGAGGGATTTGTCAGAACTTAAGAGGCTGAAAACTTATGTAGTAACACTCCTCCCAATCAACAAGAAGAAGTATTGATTGAGGATATAACAGATGAGAAAGAAGAAAAGATGGAAGAAAAGAAAGAAGAAGAAAAAGAAAAAGAAGTTGAAAAACAAAAGGGAGAAGAAGAGGTAAAAGGAAGTGAGCATAAAGAAGAACCATCAATTGAAATAATCAAGGTAAAACAAGAAGTGATGGATAGCACTCCTATCACTCCCTCAACAGCATTGTTGTCAAGTTTGACACCTGACACAACCAGTTTGGGCTCTTGGGGAGAAGAAGACCTGATCAAGTTCAGTGTCTTAGCTATGGAGAAAGCCAAGGAGAAACAAGTGATGTGAAATCCCCTCCTTGTAGAATCAGTAAACATCTTGAACAACTTGTTACCAGCAGACAAGAAAGTGTCTAAGGTACACTCCGTTGATGATGTGAGTACAATCATTTCATAGTTCAAGAGTAATTTCTCTAGCCTACAAGAATTTGCATCCCTAGTTGCAAAAGAGAAATATTTGAAGAAGAGGCTCAGTGAATTTGTTAGCAACTTTGCACTTGACCTGAGCTCACTAAAGGCTAGTCAAGCATCCTTGAAGGAGTTTGTAGCAAAGGGCAGAAAGTTATTGTTGATTGTATGAACCAAGACAAGTTGACTAGTGATCTATATAAGAAGATACAAGAAGCATAAGCTATGATAGACAACATAAGGAAATTAGTAGAAGATCCATCCATTGATGTGAACATGAGTAACAATGTCTACCAAGGATAGATAGATAAAATTGAGAAGGCAGAAAAAGAGATGTCCAAGATAAGGGCTAGGCAGACTCAGCTAAGGAATGCTCTTGCGCCCTCATTAGACATACTTAATCATAATATCAAGGAGATCGATGCCACCATGGTGACATATGATCAAGGTCCTAGCATAGATTTGGAGAAGATGGAGAAGCTACAGTATGCATTATGCACCCATCTACAAATTGTAAATTCACTGATCACATTTTGGAAGGAGATCCAAAACCTGCAGATAGCATATCTGGATGTTCTATCATAGTAAGTATTTGTGGATATAGTTTTGAAGCACCTTTTTCATTAATGTCAAAGGGGGAGTATGTATAGAATATGGTTATAGATATGTATAAGGAGATATAAGATAGAAATTTATGTATAAGGGAGATATAAGACAAAAAAAAATTGTATTAAGGAACAGTTAGCAACTTGGCCATATTCCTTTGTTGCCATCAATGACAAAGGGGGAGATTGTTGGAAAGTTCACTATATTGGTTTATATGACTTAGTATAGTGTTGTCATTATCGCAACAAATTCATATAGTAGTTTGGAGTCAGTGCACTTGATGAGAAGATCAGAAATCGGTTAAGTGTTGAAGACAGACAATGTACAGAGTACCTGAAGCTCAGAGCATCAGTGCACATGCGTATAATGGTTTTATGGTGTGTACCCTAGAAGATAAGTTGGTTAGACTATATTCATGCTTATTCTATGAGTGCATGATCAGATATGCAAGTATGACAAAGTTACAAACAGTTGAAGTTACACAGCTAGTGTGTGCCAGAGAAGAACAGAGTAAGCAGCTGACTGTTAACATTTTGATTTGCGGTTATAATCTAATGTTGTAAAGGCTATGCTCCTATTGTAATTAGTTTTCTGACATGTAAATATGTTTTTTTGTAAATATGCTTGAGCCAATTCAATCGGAAGCGTTGTATGTAATCGATTAAAGGGCCGACCTAGTTATTTGTTTTGTATGCACATATAAATATGAGATGCGCCCATTGTAATTAGCATGGAAGTTGTAGTAGAGTTGAGATAAGTAGAGAAGAAGTGTGTGAAGAGTCTATAAGATGTATTAGATCTTTGAAAGAGGTCAAAGCATCAGCGCATAAAAGGAACTGATCAGACAAGCAATGTCACAGTAACAATTCATCTAGCAGATATAGTGTGTATCTGAGATCAGAAGGTTGTAGCCTTCACCACTTGAGCAGTGAGCTCTAGGACAGTGCATCCACACCCCTAATAGGGTTTATTGTAAAAGACTCCTAACAAGGTCTAACCCTTGACAAGGTCTACTGTACTTAATACATTGTAAAGCAACTCCTAACAAGGTTAAGGATCTTCTAACAAGGATCATAAAACACTAGTACAGAATATTAGTGGGTGTCAATTCCCACCGGGGTTTTTACCTATTTGGGTTTCCCCATAACCATATTGGTGTTATGTGTTGATTTCATGTTTCATGTTTATTTGGATGTTCATTTTAGTACTTAATCATTTAAGCTCAGTTTAAAGATTAAGTGAAAAGATAAAATACAGTAAACATTGATTCACCCCCCCCCCCTCTCAGTGTTCCCATTCCTAACAGTTGTATCATTTGAGTAGTTAGTCCATGTTGATTTGATTTATCTTATTTTCTCCCAAACATGGTATCTCAAGGATGCTTCCTTGGTATCTTAAGGAATGCTTCCTTGAATTCATGTTGTCATCCAACTAAGTGATCCACTTGCATCTTTTCCACCATTACTCATGATGTTGTCATTCTATTAACATGTAAGAATTATTTGATGCATCTTCATAGGCATCCTATAAATATAAAACATCCTTTTAGAACTCCTTTTGCACTGAGGTCAAGTCATCATGGATTTCTAATGCATATTCCATGAAATCACCTATGTCATAGCTTGCAACCTTGTAGTATTCCACTTGATTTTTCAAAAGCTCAATTTTATTCTTATGCCCTTACATTTATGTTGCATAGGAATTATTTGAAAGACAAGGACACAATAACGAATTCAACAAAGTCTCAAAGGTGACTCTTCAAATGGGCTTCTCACATTGTTCCCATTAGACATATTGACAAAGGCTCCTATAGCCAACCTTATGCCTGACATGAAATGGTGCTTCTCAAAAGCTTACTGTTGTCTTAAGTAAATACTTGTATCCCTATCAACCCAATCAAATACCTTGCAAGGCCACTTTACAAGTTTTATTCACACTTCTTTCATACATGGAAACTAAGCCTACTAGCCATATCTGATTGGTTTTGGGGATTTAATTATTCAACCCCTATCTTTATGAACAAAAAATAACACTTTGGAATACCCTTTTTAGATTTACATGACATGTATAAAAACTCCCATATGTTGTTTTAGGAAAATAAAGGAAAATTTGGTTTACAACTAGTTTTGGGGGCATAATCAACCCTATTTTCCAAAGCAAGTACAAGGATTATAATCATTCCTTTAAACAATGAAGGGACTTATTCTAAAATAATGACTAAGAAGCAGAGTCTTATTAAAACTTGTCTTCTTAACTGATTGGAAAAAGAGTTTCTTTGGACTCTTTTATGAAAAAGATAATTTCCTGGAGATTTTTTAGTGTTCATAAATACAATACAAATCATATCCAACCTCTTTTCAATTTATAACTTGGATTGCAATAAATAGAAGTTTGCTTAAGTCTGCTGATTTTTTGTTCCACTTTTTATGCAGTCAACTTCAAATGCATGGTGCTCCTTTATTATTGAGAGCTAGCTCAAATTATTTTACTAGGTTATGCTCCTACTTATTATCTTTCCAAATCATTTTGAAAATCTATATTTCATTAGTAAACATGAAATATATGATCATTTTACTAAAATTGGGTTTTGGTTGCCTTCAAACTCGCCTATTTTTACTTAGTCAACTTCAGATGAGTGCTTATCATTAACTATTGCGAGTTAACTCAAGATATTTTAATATGTTTTTATCTTCCTTTTGATATTTCCAAATCATTAATAATTTTTTTATTTCATTAATAATTGAGTGAGATATGCCCATTTTACTGAAGCTAGTTTTTTACTTTTTCTGCATTTCTAGCAACTGTTGAATATTAACAAGTGTCAACTTGCTTCTCCTTCTTTCCAATTGCATGAATGAGTCAAATATATCACAAACAACATGTTAATCATATCAAAACATTTATTATTTAATAATAACCATTTATCATAATAAATCATCACATTCTAGCATTAACTAGTTATACATATAAATGTTAATCAATAAATCATTAATCATAGTCAATGCTTCACAAATCAAGGTAATGTATGAAAATGACTTGAAAATATATTATAAATATGAGTTAAATTGTTATATAAATTGATATAATCATGGAAGTTTATAATCTCATCATTCCCCCTTTGTTGAAATCTTGCTTGTCCTCAAGGAGGGGATAGGAATTAGTTAGACATGAAGGCTATTAGCATGAAATCCCATGACAACTTCAATCCTTCATAGCACATGTCATGCATGTTTATTTGATCATTAAGAATATTTTTATTTGACACGACTATAATTTATTTTCTTCATCTCTATTGATTGCCTCCTTAAGTCTTCTTATCATTGCTTTATGTCATCTCCAACACTTCACATAGTCATACTTTCTTCCCTTTGTTATCCCTTCATAAGACATTCCATTTTTATTTCTCTTCACTTTATTATTAATTATTACTTTTGCTTCAATAACCATAAATATAAGAGGTAATATAAAAATGTATAGGCAAGGTCTTCCTCCTATGGTCTATGAAAACAACACAAGGTATACACGTGTTCCCCCCCAGCTAAAAGGTCACTTGTCCTCAAATGAAAATGTATGTATGAAGGTAGCAAAATAAATCAGTTATGAAGCATATAATTATAATAATGATAATTGACAAACAAAGTGCAATTCATAGATAATTAATTACTAAAAAAATGATAAATATTATGAATAAATAGAAATAATAAATTTAGTACCATTTGTGTTGTTGTGAGAAGCTTCAAACATGGCAAATAGATGAAAGTACATGTCCCTTCATTGTTGAATATTTAGGTCCCTTTGAGACTGTTGCATATTTAATATCAGTAGTTATAGATGTATTCATACTTGTCCAAGTTACCTTTTGAATCACACAATAGTTGTTGTAGGATGACTGTTCAGTCACATAGTAGTAGCTTCAGGATGACTACTCTGTCACATAGTAGTGGTTGTAGGATGATTGCTCAGTCAAATAGTAGTGGATACAAGATGACTGCTCAGTCACAAAATAGTGGTTATAGGATGATTTTTCAGTCACACAACAGTGGTTGTGAAAATGACTATTAAATTAGACAACAATTGTTGCATGCAACCTACAAATTTTGTATCCATCTAATGACTTATAATACAATTTGAATGTCCTTTTTCCATTAAACAAAATATGATTAGACCAACTAGACACCATCATTAAATAGACATTCTTGACATCATGAAGACCTGACTACTTAATGGAACTTGTTGAAAATATATGCAAAGACTCTCTTCCAAGATTAGAGACTTGAATCACTCACACTCTTGAAAAATGACTTGAAATATGAGCAACCTCCCAGTTGCGAACTTCTCCAAAATACCCATTTAGACAAGAAGAACTAGGAAACAAATTAGACTAGACAACTACTAACTCTAAGACATTGTGTAACAACACTTATTGAATGAAAGACCTACACTAACCTATTCTAACCTACACTAACTAGAAAAAAAATACATTATCAAACAAAACCATTAACTGGTTCTTTGAAGTATCTTCCTCTTCTCAGCAACTTTCAATGCTTCAAATGTGTATGAAAAATTAGAAATAGTTGCAACATTAGTATAAACTTAATGAACATCAACAACACTTTTGGATAGAATTTAAAAAACTTACTGTTAGGATTTGGTAACACTGAGGGGGGGGTGAATCAGTGTCATAATACTTTACTAAATTCTTGAGCTTCTTTATCTTCTTCATAAAACATATAAAGATATAGCATAAGATAAATGACCATGCAACATAAACAAGCATAAAAGAACAACATATTTGTTTTTGAGGAAAAACTTGTTAAGGGAAAAACCAAGATGGGGATGGTACCCAAAAATATCTGCACTATAATTATAATAACCATGTTAAGAGTTATGACCCTATTAGGAGCCGAGTATTACAATAGGTAGGTCTTGGTTAAAGGATAGACCCTGTTAGGAGTCTTTTACAATGTGATCCCAATTAAGGAATTGACCCTATTAGGATTCCAACCCTTTTAAATGAAATTAACCTATTAGGGGTGTACAATACATCAACTTGATCAGGAGATTTGAGAGTTAAAGCCACCCTCAGGTTCTCCAAACCTTGCAACTTCAAGTCTGAGATAATTTTGTTATGAAACTACTTCCAGCCTTCAATCACTACCAAGAAAGCTCCACCTTGTGCCTTAGTGCACAAGTACTATTTCTTCAAATAGTATCCAATGCATCCTTAAGCTTTCATTCACCTTTGAATCTTGCATATGCAATGCCACATTATTTTATAAGGAATTCAATCCTTAAATACAAGTTACAACAATTATATCCAAGTCAGCCTTAATAGGATAAATCCTATTTACAAAATACAAATGGACCCATGTGAAGATGCACATGACATCTCTTAAAATGTTACAACATAGTAGTTACATCAATTAATCATTTAGATCCATTGATTAAGCTCACATATCATATTACTTGAAATGTGTTCCAAGTCAGCCTTCAAATAGGTCTTTGCCAATGCATACGCCATAGCTGACCTGTATGATCCTGACACCATATGATCGCAATAAGATCTCAAGCTAGTATCCTACATGAACCTATGTTCTCATGTCATAACTCAAATGACCATGATTGCTATCCACAAAGTTTTGCAATCAACTATGTGATAACATAGTTTCTGTCTTCTGAAAACTAGTCATCAGTAATACAATTATAATTATGTTAGACAACTCATAAGAATGTGTGATCACAGATGGTGACCCAAGACATCATTAGAAGTCTTCTTCTAAGTGTGTATGTTCTTATTCATTGTGTTGTATCTATACAATTCTTTGCAACCTCTTATGTAGGTTCTTGAACAATCCAAACAATAACATATATTGCCATCAATGACCAACTCTGTCATGAATGCAACACACAACCAATGTAGCATGCCTCTATCATTACTATGATACTCCCCCATAGGAATACCATTAGCATTCATGCTAACAATCTCCCACTTTGGCATTCATGGAAACATAGATGAAAAACATCTAAGTTCCATAAATACCAAAACATGCATGTATTATATCTACATCAACATCTTTTCAAATCCTCTTCATCAATCATCAAATCCTTTAAAATATTATCCTTTCATACTATTTTTCATGTGTCAATCTCTCCCCCATTGGCATCAATGTCAAAGGTGTCTCCAAGAGTTCTCAGTAACTCAACTCAAATACATATAGTCCCCCATAGGAGAAGCATCAAGCATATAGTCCATAGAATGAAATAGTGCTATGATATTTCTGGACTAATGCAACTCTTGCATCAATTACTCAAGGGTAGGCTAGGGCATGACCCCTAGCATACCTCTTAGATACTCCAATGTATCCTTAGGTAGAGGTTTTGTGAAAATGTCTACTATTTGTTCCTTTGTACTTGTATATTCTAACTTTACTTCCATCTCTGCTACTTTGTCTCTCAAGAAATGGTACTTTATTGGTATATGTTTTATTTTTTAATGCATAACAGGGTTCTTTGATGTATTTACCATGCTAGTATTGTCACAATGGATAGTGATTGAATCTTCTAGATATACTCCAATGTCCTCCAACATTTGCTTCATCCATATGATCTCTATACAATTGATTGTTGCTGCAACATATTCTGATTCTATAGTAGACTGAGCAATGCAGTCCCGCTTCTTGCTAAGTTAAGAAACTAATCTTTTACCAAGGAAGAATGCTCCTTCACTAGTACTCTTTTTGTCATCTACATTCCCTTCCCAATTAGCATCAATGAAGGCATGAAATTTAAAGTCATCTGATTTATCATACCATACACCAAACTCAATTGTGCCCTTAAGATATTTGAATATCCTTTTTACTGCCATAAGGTGAGATTCTTTAGGATCTGCTTGAAATCTGACAACAATTCCAACAACATTGGCTATATCAGGTATGTGTTAGATACTGAAGACCTCCAATCACTGATCTATACCTTATCTAAGGTACATTCTTTGCTTCATCTTCCAAAGACAACTTTGTTCTAGTTACCATAGGAGTTCCTATAGGTTTAATGTCATCCATGCCAAAAAATTTCAACAGTTCTTTGAGATATTTGGTCTGAGATATGAATATCCCTTCTTTAATTTGACTGATCTACAATCCAAGGAAGAATTTCATCTCCCCAATCATAGATATTTTAAATTCACTTTTCATCTCTTCTACAAATTTGTTGCTCATAAAATCATTTCCTTCTAATATAATATCCTCAACAAAAACTTCAACAATCAAGATACCTTCTTCAGTGATTCTTAGGTACAAATTACTGTCAACATTTCCCTTCTTGAATCCCAACTAAATCAGATACTTATCCAATCTTGCATACCAAGCCCTTGGTGCTTGTTTCAATCAATATAAAGCCTTCTTCAATTTGCAAACTAGATCTTCACTCCTTAATAAAGGAAATCCATCAAGTTTCTCAATGTATACTTCCTCTTCCAAGTCTCCTCTGTGAACTGTGGTTCTACTTGAGAAATCAAGCAGATGACATTTGTAGATTGTGACCTCTCTTCTCTATTTTACAATCTTGTTCTAGTTCCTTTTCTACTATCACCAATGATCTGGTCCTTAGGATTATTTCTTAGAACATATTTGGGTGTGGTTTGTTCCCTCAACTCTGCACTTATGCAATTGTCAATTTCCAAAACATCATGTGATGCTTCATTCCTTTCATTCAGACTTTCTATTGTCTACATATTTTTCTAACTTGTACTCATGTTTTCAAAAGAAATCTCATAGGGGTTAGGACCATAGTATTTTTCTCTAACCTTAAACTTTTTATTTACTCTTACATTAGCACTTCCATTCATCTTCCTAGTTCATAGATTGTAACATCTATAAGCTTTACTTCTAGTAGTGTATCCAAGGAATAATCCTTCATCACTTCTAGCATCAAATTTTCCTATACATTCATCTCTCTTGATGTAACATTTACTTCCAAAAATTTTGAAATAACTAGCAATAGGTGTCTTACCATACCATATCTTAGATGGTGCCTTTCATGTACCTTCTCTAATTTGTACTCTATTTATTGTATATACAGTTGTATTGATTGTTTCTCTCCAATGCTCTTTGATCTTAGTGTAAATGGTAAGTAGTTCGACCACATTACTATCCTTATAGAAAATTTGGCACAAGTCCCAAAAATTGCCCATAAAGTTGCAACAAACCAGTGTTGGCTCAAAATAGTACATCTTCTCATATATATTTCTAGATCATATGTGATCTTGTCCAAGATCCCATGACATAGTAACTAAGTTGTTTTCAAGTTCACATAACTTAACTCATCCATAAAGGGGCTCTATATCTGACAGGTGTTAATCTGTCATGCTCCACTTAAGGCATACATTTCCCATCAAAAATATGGTGAGGCAATGCACCCTATTAATGATTCCACAAGACTCTTAGGACTCTTGTGAGTTCTCGCACTCTACTCTTCCTCTTTCTTAACTTCAAATTCAACAGGTTCTTTCTACTTGACCCATTTCTCCTTCAATTCTACTTTTAGTTATGCTAGCTCTTTTTGTTTATCATTTAGTTCATTTTCTTTTGCGAATGGTCTGAAGGACTTCTTTACTAGTCCTCTAAATCTGAAATACTTTGCAACATGTCCATCATTGTTACATTTGAAGCATTTCACCTTCTTCTTAGGTGTCAATTGGTTGTAGTCAATTTGCAACTTGCAATACTTAGCAATATGACCAAAGTTATTGCATTTGTAGCATACAATATTTCTAGGTTTGGTAAAGGATTTCTTAACCTATTTAACTATCTTGTTTACTTCATCCTTACTGGCATTAGATTTATTGTCTTGCACAACATCATTTTCTTTGTTTATTTCTTTGTCCTCAGGTTGTGGTGCAGAGCACTATAAGCTCCTGAAGTTCCTGAAGCTCCTGGCATATTTTGAAGAAATGGTTTGAAGCATCAATGAAGGCACATCAAAGATCCAAAAGACATTTATTAAGCCTTCAATGGAACTATACTTGTTTCTTCATGTATCTAAGTCTTAGACTTGGCTCATGATAGAGCACCATGCTTTGAAGATGTTTAGAGTAGTTTTCAGTTCATAATAAGTCCATTTGTAAAGGCTCTAGGTTCATTTGGTGATTCTATAAACCTTGAACCTTAGAGACCTATAGGACTAAAATAGGGTGTAGGACATAGAATATGGTCTAAATAAAGTGCAGAGATCTTAGAAAAGGTTTCCATAGATGTCTTTTTAGGCTAGGAAGTCTTTAGACTTCATAGGATGCAAAAATGCAAAATGCAACAAAAGTTGATGTGCAACTTTTCAAAAGTTGCTAAACAACTTTGCAACTTTCTGTTGCAAGTTGCCAGTTAGACAGATCAGTAAGTTATAGCTGATCTCAATTGAATTAGAGAGGGTGGATCGATGGAAATGATGTATAAATGTTTCTATCAACCTTCCCAACAGCGAAGGTGGACATATGTAGGGATTTTTAAACTATCAATAAAGATTCCTTGGTTTTTTGTGTTACAAAACCCTGTTGTTTCAATTTTGTACGATCTGGGAGTGAGAGGTTGACATTTTGAGAGGCAATATTGGTGATTTATCTTTTGAATGCACTTAGTCTGAAGTAATTTGGCAATCGCTAACTCAAGTTGTAGCATTTTCTTTATAAATAACCAGTAAACCCTAGGTAGACAAGGGTTTTGGGCAAATGGGGGTATAGATCATGACTGTACCACCCAAATTGCACAAAACCCAATGTAAATGAAAGGTTTAGGAATGAATTTTCATATTCTAGGAGTAGGAGTTGCAGAATTAGCGGGAATGATTTATGCTTGCAAGCCCTAGGCCAAATATGTGAAGGTATTTGGTTCTGAATCATAGAATTTTGCTTATTCAGTGTTGTAAAAGAGAAAAGGAAGTATCTTGAAGGTGGATTAGGTGTTTTCAGATACCCTCAAAGAGATCTTAAACCCTATTTTCGGTTTATGCACCCATTTCATTGGTCTTTCTTTGAAAACCAAGCCTATTAGGGCCCTACTAGGTCTATGTTCTTTGGAAGATTCTTGAAATGCTGGAGTGGACTAGAAGTTAGTTTTGTGGGACAGTGTCTGGATAGTTGAACCTATCAAAATTCCATCATTCATTCAGGTGTGTATGTTGGTTAGTGACAGGAACTTCAAACTGTTTCCAATTTGGTTCCTGTAGCCATGTTTTGTGGAACAAGTCAATAGATTGTTGTAGTAAGTTGGAAGGTGAATTTTTGGATTGGATTGATACCCTCAGAATTTTTGAAGGGGTATAATAGCAAAGTAAATTTTTGTAACACTTATTGGAAGTCTTTGTTGAAAGACTTAGTGTTGGGGAAACATCAAAACCCAGCAGTCTGAAAAACTAACCTTCTACTGCCACCTCTGCATCAGGTGGTATCAGAGCATCAGGAGGGTCTTGAGAAGGTTTGAAAGTGAAAAGATGTCAAAAGGAGAGGAAGGAGAAAGGGATATCCCTCTAAGGATCACAAATGTTGAGTTGGCCAAGCTTGTGAAGGAGCAAATGGCAAAAAGCAGAGCAGTAAGGGAAGAGAACAAAAGCATGAGAAGAGAGTTAGAAAAACTCAAGGGTAAAATGAAGAATGATGACAATGATGAGTCTGAAGGAGAGGAGATTGAAAGGGATGTCCATGATGAGATGATCCCACCAAACCAAAGACCACTTTTGCAAGCATTGGAGAGAGTAGGAGTAAAAGGAGGAGATATACCTGCTTTCCATGGTAAACTGAATCCTGATGAGTGTCTAGACTGGTTGGAGGCACTTGACAACCATTTTGAATGTGACCAAATCCCTGCAAGTCAGAGGGTTAAGATTGCAAAGGCAAAACTCAAAGGTCCAACCCTTAGTTGGTGGAACTTTTTACAAAGTGAAAGACTAGATGAAGGTAAAGACCAGATCAGTACATGGAAAAGGATGAAGGCAGAGATCAGGAAGCAATTCATTCCTAAGGACTATGAGGTCCTAACACATCAAAGGCTACACAATCTCAAACAAAAAGATATGGATGTCAGCACATATACCCAAGAGTTTCATAATTTGACTCTTAGGGCAAAGGTATATGAGACCAACAAACAAAAGTTGGTAAGATATGTAAGCGGTTTGAAGTACAGTATTCAGGATGAGTTGAATCTTATCACTCTTGAATCTATCCATCAGTGCTTCAATCTAGCCTTGAAGATTGAAGAAAAATAGAAGAGAAGAGGAGAATCCAGTTCTAATAAAGGAAGAGGAGGATACAATTTCAGAGGCAGAGGAGGAAGGTTCCAAGGAAGGAGCAACTTCTTCAAGGAGGATACAAAAAGTCAGGGCTCTAAGATAGAGTCTAATACAAGAGGAGCATTCAGAGGTAGAAGATCTAATGGAAATAGAGGAGGAGGAAATGGAAGAGGTGGAGGAGGCACTGTCTTCATAGGCAAGTGCTTTTCCTGCAATTAGACAGGACACCAGTCCTTTAGATGCCCTCAAAAGATGGCAGACAATGCTAGACAAGGAGACAGGAGGATCCAACTGATCCAAGAGGAAGAGGATGGACAAAGCACTTCATCATACCATTCCACTTCATCTAGACCTACTAATGCTGAGCATGGAGAATTTCTGATGATGCAAAGGACATTATTGAAGGTGCCAAACCCTATTGAACCCCCACAAAGGAAAACCCTATTCCGAACCAACTGCAAGGTGAAAGGCAAGGTATGTAAATTGATTGTTGATTTTGGTTCAATCGACAACATAGCATCTAGGGAAATGGTAGAAAAACTTAAATTGCAAAGAATACCTCATCCCTTTCCTTATAAAGCATCTTGGCTCACAAAGGAGAAGCAAACATTGGTTAATGAACAAGTTTGGGTTGAATTCACCCTAGGAGAGTATGTAGACATAATTCTTTGTGATATCACTGATATGGATGCTTGCCACCTCCTATTAGGGAGACCATGGCAGTATGATGTAAGATCTAGGCATGATGGGGAGACTAATGTCTACACTATAACCAAAGGAGGCATTAATTACACTATGAACCCCTTACCTGATGATGGGAAGGCAGAACATGTAGTGAGTAGTGTTGCATTGGTAGGAGAAAAAGAGTTTATGCAGACCTTGAAAGAAAAGGACACCCCATGTTTTGCTATAATAACCAGGCCCAAAAAGGAAGTCTTACTGAAACCTGAGGACAAACCCAAGAATGAACAATGGTGGGAGGATGTTGGCCCAAAAGAAGTCAAAACTCTTTTAGAAAGGTATCATGGGATAGTGGCAGGAAGTATCCCAACCTCCTTACCACCCAAAAGAGAAATCAGCCACTGTATAGATTTGATCCCTGGTGCCACTTTACCCAATAAAGCAGCATATAAACTGACCCCAGAGCAGAATGCAGAGATTGCCAAACAAATTGAGGATTTGTTGTCTAAGGGTTTGATTAGAAAAAGTGTGATCCCATGTGCAGTTCCTGCAGTGTTGGCACCCAAAAAGGAAGGTACTTGGAGACTTTGTACAGATTCTAGGGCCATTAACAAGATAACAATAAGATATAGGTTCCCAATGCCAAGAATGGAAGACCTACTTGATTGCTTAGGTGGGGAAGATTTTTATTCCAAGATATACTTGAAAAGTGGTTACCATCAGATAAGAATAAGAGAGGGAGATGAATGGAAAACTGTATTCAAGACAATAGAAGGACTTTATGAATGGCTTGTCATGCCATTTGGGTTGTCAAATGCCCCTAGTACCTTTATGAGGCTCATGAATGAGGTCCTCAAGCCCTTTTTGAACAAATTTGTAGTTGTTTATCTAGATGACATCCTAATATTCAGTAAGGATGAAGATGAGCACTTGAAACACATAGATCTTGTTTTGAAAAGACTACATGAAGAGGATTTGAAGATCAATCTTGAAAAATGCACCTTTGTCAAGGAAGAGCTTATATTTCTAGGATTTGTTATTTCAAAAGATTACATTAAGATGAATCCATCCAAAATAGAAGCCATTTTGAATTGGCCACCCCCTAATAATCCAAGTGAAGTTAAAAGTTTTCATGGTCTTTGTAATTTTTATAGAAAATTCATCAAAAATTTTAGTGGTATATCAGCACCTATGATTGATACTATAAAGGGAGGAAGAAAATGTCATTTTGAATGGACTAATGAAGCAGTAGAGGCATTTGAAATTCTGAAACAGAAAATAGCACAAGAACCTATCCTTAAATTCCCTGATTTTAATAAGGTTTTTACAGTTGAATGTGATGCAAGCACCAAAGCCATAGGAGGAGTCTTGAGTCAAGAAGGTAGACCTGTGGCCTTTTTCAGTGAAAAACTTAATAATGCAAAGCAGAAATATTCAGTCTATGACCTTGAACTCTATGCAATGGTACAGTCACTTAAAAGGCAGAGACACTATTTGTTACCAAAGGAATTCATTGTATTCACTGACAATCAAGCTTTAAGTTTCTTGAACAGGCAGGATAAGCTCAGTCAAAGACATATAAAGTGGATGGAATTCATGCAGTCATATACATTCTCCATCAAGCATAAAAAAGTATTGTTAATAAAGTTGTTGACGCTTTAAGCAGAAGGAATCTCATGATCCAAACCATTGAACTTGAAAGTGTTGGAATTTCTGTTATGAAGGAGATGTATCCAAATGATGAAGATTTTAAAGAAATCTACCAAACATGTCAAGAAATGGGAGACAAATATCACACTGATTTTGCAGAGTACCTTATTCAAGATGGACTACTATTCAAAGGTGGACAATTGTGTGTACCAAGGGGATCTTGTAGAGAAAACATAATCAAGGAGAAGCATTGTGGGAGCATGTCAGGGCACTTTGGCCTAGACAAGACACTTGAATAGGTGAAGAGATTCTACTACTGGCCTAAAATGCAGTCAGAAGTCAAAAAATTTGTTGAGGGTTGCTTGATTTGTCAAAAAGCAAAGGGACACACTTCTAATGTAGGATTATACAATCCTTTACCTATACCATGCAAACCTTGGGATTCTATAAGTATGGATTTTGTATTAGGATTACCAAGAACTAAATCAGGTCATGATAGCATCTTTGTAGTTGTTGATAGGTTTTCAAAGATGGTTCACTTTATTCCTTGTAGGACAACACATGATGCATCCCACATAGCAGGGTTATTCTTTAAAGAAGTGGCTAGGTTGCATGGCCTACCTATGTCTATTGTTTTTGATAGAGATCCTAAGTTCCTAGGACATTTTTGGAGAACATTATGGAAGAAACTAGGAACTAATTTGAATTTTTCATCTGCCTATCACCCACAGTTAGATGGGCAAACAGAGGTCATAAATAGGTCTTTAGGAAATCTATTAAGATGTCTGACCCAGCAGCATGGAGGATCATGGGATACAATTCTATCACAGACAGAATATTCATATAATGATTCATTGAATAGGAGTACTGGTATGACTCTCTTCCAAATTGTTTATGGAAGCCACCCCAGGGGAGTTTTGGAACTTAGAAACATCAAAGATATGGATAGAAGAAGTGCACAGGCAGAGGACTTTGCACAAGTCATGAAAGAAATACAAGAATAGGTGAAGGACAGACTTCAAGTTACATCAGAGAAGTATAAAGAACAAGCAGACAGGAAGAGAAGAGACCTTCAGTTTAAAGTTGGTGATTTAGTGATGATACACCTTAAAAAGGAGAGGTTACCAAAAGGATAGTATACAAAGTTAATGATGAAGAAAGCCGGCCCTTTCAAAGTCCTAAAGAAATGTGGAAACAACGCATACAAAATTGATCTTCCATCAGACATAGGCCTTTCCCCAATTTTCAATATTTCTGATTTATATGCATACAAACCACCTACTAATGTTTGTGATACAGGAATAGGTCCAAATAACAGTACTGATATATCTCAGCTACCTAAAGTTTAGAAACCTCATATTGATTGTATTTTGGATAGGAAAGTCACCAAGCAAACAAGAAGAGGCACTTACTATTCCTACCTTGTCAAATGGAAAGATACACCAAATGCAGATGCCACTTGGATGACTAAAGCTGAGATTGAAAAGGTAGGGTACAGTTTGACACAATCCCAACTCAAGGGACTTGAGTTCTTTAGAGGAGGGTAGTATGGTGCAGAGCACTATAAGCTCCTGAAGCTCCTGGCATATTTTGAAGAAATGGTTTGAAGCATCAATGAAGGCACATCAAAGATCCAAAAGACATTTATTAAGCCTTCAATGGAACTATACTTGTTTCTTCATGTATCTAAGTCTTAGACTTGGCTCATGATAGAGCACCATGCTTTGAAGATGTTTAGAGTAGTTTTCAGTTCATAATAAGTCCATTTGTAAAGGCTCTAGGTTCATTTGGTGATTCTATAAACCTTGAACCTTAGAGACCTATAGGACTAAAATAGGGTGTAGGACATAGAATATGGTCTAAATAAAGTGCAGAGATCTTAGAAAAGGTTTCCATAGATGTCTTTTTAGGCTAGG
The DNA here is from genome assembly GCA_027943335.1 of Chamaecyparis obtusa. Classification (NCBI taxonomy): domain Eukaryota; kingdom Viridiplantae; phylum Streptophyta; class Pinopsida; order Cupressales; family Cupressaceae; genus Chamaecyparis; species Chamaecyparis obtusa. The sequence continues at coordinate 683,112 of BSBK01003566.1, read as the reverse complement.
AAGTCTTTAGACTTCATAGGATGCAAAAATGCAAAATGCAACAAAAGTTGTTGTGCAACTTTTCAAAAGTTGCTAAACAACTTTGCAACTTTTTGTCGCAAGTTGCCAGTTAGACAGATCAGTAAGTTATAGCTGATCTCAATTGAATTAGAGAGGGTGGATTGATGGAAATGATGTATAAATGTTTCTATCAACCTTCCCAACAGCGAAGGTGGACATATGTAGGGATTTTTAAACTATCAATAAAGATTCCTTGGTTTTTTGTGTTACAAAACCCTGTTGTTTCAATTCTGTACGATCTGGGAGTGAGAGGCTGATGTTTTGAGAGGCAAGATTGGTGATTTATCTTTCAAATGCACTTAGTCTGAAGTAATTTGGCAATCGCTAACTCAAGTTGTAGCATTTTCTTTATAAATAACCAATAAACCCTAGGTAGACAAGGGTTTTGGGCAAATGGGGGTATAGATCATGACTGTACCAACCAAATTGCACAAAACCCAATGTAAATGAAAGGTTTAGGAATGCATTTTCATATTCTAGGAGTAGGAGTTGCAGAATTAGCGGGAATGATTTATGCTTGCAAGCCCTAGGCCAAATATGTGAAGGTATTTGGTTCTGAATCATAGAATTTTGCTTATTCAGTGTTGTAAAAGAGCAAAGGAAGTATCTTGAAGGTGGATTAGGTGTTTTCAGATACCCTCAAAGAGATCTTAAACCCTATTTTCAGTTTATGCACCCATTTCATTGGTCTTTCTTTGAAAACCAAGCCTATTAGGGCCCTACTAGGTCTGTGTTCTTTGGAAGATTCTTGAAATGCTGGAGTGGACTGGAAGTTAGTTTTATGGGACAGTGTCTGGATAGTTGAACCTATCAAAATTCCATCATTCATTCAGGTGTGTATGTTGGTTAGTGACAGGAACTTCAAACTGTTTCCATTTTGGTTCCTGTAGCCCTGTTTTGTGGAACAAGTCAATAGATTGTTGTAGTAAGTTGGAAGGTGAATTTGTGGATTGGATTGATACCCTCAGGATTATTGAAGGGGTATAACAATAAAGTAAATTTTTTTAACACTTATTGGAATTCTTTGTTGAAAGACTTAGTGTTGGGGAAACATTAGAACCCAGCAGTCTGAAAAACTAACCTTCCTCTACCACCTCTGCATCAGGTTGTCTATGTTCTACATTTTTACTACATTTTCCTTTTTCCATATTTACCTCATTCAATATTTTCTCTTTTTGCTTCTTAATAAAATCATTCATATAACCATATGTAGGTTTTCTAGACCTCATATTTGGGTTTCTACATTCTCTTATCTTATGTCCATACAAATAGCAATTAAAACAAAAACTAGTAAACTTGGGCTTAGGAATACCTTTTTGAGTTGATTTCTTAGATTGATCTTCATGACTGCAATCCTTGTCATTGTCCTTGCAAGGAGGTATCTTAGGTTATGCTATCACAACCTCAGAATCTAACTTCATAGGTGAATCAAGATCCACCACAACTCTATCTTTCCTTTGATCGAGATTGTCATTAAATCCTAGTCCTATCATGTCTCCAATAGGCTTCTTCATGTAAATTTGTTCATCTAATTTCTTTCTGTTCTCATGAATTTTTTTTATGCGACCTTTGGTCTGAAAGTTCACAAGTGATGGTGATGCAGTATCTTTCTATCTTTTCATATTTTGTTTTTAGTGTGCTCATTTCATTCTCCAAAGTTTGCAATCTATCTCTTGTGTCTGATAGTTCATTTTGCAACTTTTCTTTTTCCTCTCTTTCAGTATCAAGTTCTTTCACTAGGTTCAATTTTGTGACTTCCATCTCATCCTTCAAGGAATCCTTTTCATGTCTTAGCTGCTCAATCAGGTCTTGATCTAATATCTCCTTAGTCTGTTCTTTCATGAGATGATCTCTTAATTTTATTTCATACTCAAGATGCTGCTTTAACTTCTTGATGAAGTCATCTACCTTCCTTAGTTTGTACTTCAGATCCACTTTATCTGCATTAGAAATGTCCACATCTTCCAAAGCCATTTCATAATTCTTCAAATTTTTGAAATCCATCTTGATCTCCCCAAAGTTGTTAAGGTTTTCTTTCAGGGGCCTGATGCTATGTTACCAATTGTTAGGATTTGGTAACACTGAGAGGGGGGTGAATCAGTGTTACAATACTTTATTGAATTCTTGATCTTCTTTATCTTCTTCAAAATGCATATAAAGATATAACATAAGATAAATAACCACACACTGTAAACAAGCATAAAATAACTCATAACACCATTTTTTTTTGTTGAGGAAAACCTTGTTAAGGGAAAAATCCCAGTGGGGATGGTACCCAAAAATATCTGCACTATAATTATAATAACTTTGTTAAGAGTTCTGACCCTGTTAGGAGCCGATTATTACAATAGACAAGTACTGGTTAAAGGACAAACCCTGTTAGGAGTCTTTTACAATGTGGTCCCAATTAATGAATCGACCTTGTTAGGAGTCCACCCCTATTAAAGGAAATTACCCTGTTAGGGGTGTACAATACATCAACCTGGTTAGGAGATTTGAGATTTAAAGCCACCCTCAGGTTCTCCAAACCTTGCAACTTCAAGTCTGAGATAATTTTGTTCTAAAATTGCTTCCAACCTTCAATCACTGCCAAGCAAGCTCCACCTTGTGCCTTAATGCACAACTACTATTTCTTCAAATAGTATCCAATGCATCCTTAAGCTCGCATTCAACTCTAAATCTTGCATATGTAGTGCCACATTATTTTCCAAGGAATTCAATCCTTAAATACAAGTTACAACAATTATATCCAAGTCAGCCTTAATAGGATAAATCCCACTTATAAAATACAAACAAACCCATGCGAAGATGTATACAAAATCTCTTACAATGTTACAATATAGTAGTTACATCAATTAATAATTTAGATATGTTGATTAAGCTTTCATATCATATTACTTGAAATGTGTTCCAAGTCAGCCTTCAAATAGGTCTTCGCCAATGCATACGCCATAGCTGATGTCACCTATATGATCATGATGCCATATGATCACAATAAGCTCTCAAGAAATTTTCCTACACGAACCTATGTTTTCATGTCATAACTCAAACGACCATGAGTGCTATCCACAAAGTTCTATAATCAACTATGTGAAAACATAGTTTATGTCTTCTGAAAACCAGTCATTAGTAATACAATTATAACTTTGTCAAATCAACTCATAAGAATGTGTGATCACATATGGTGATCCAAGACATCATTAGAAGTCTTCCTCTAAGTGTGCATGTTCTTATTCATTGTGTTGTGTTCGTATAATTCTCTGCAACCTCTTCTGCAAGTTCCTGAACAATCCAATCAATAGCATATGTTGCCATCAATGACAAAATATGTCATGAATGCAACACACAACCAATGTAGCATGCCTCTATCATTACTATGATCCTCCCCCATAGGAATACCATCAACATTCATGCTAACACTTACTTATTACTTCATGCTGACAATACATACTACTGTATTAAAGTACATAAGTAAGCTAAAATAGTTCTCCTTTAGGTGCAGCTGCATATTTAGCTTCATCTTCAATTGTAGTTTCTTTCTTTGCTGCAAACATAACTTGTGAAGATTTATTTTCCTCCATATGAATGAGATTTCTGATAAGACACCCTCATGAAAGAAAAAATCTTGAACCCTCTTTGTTGGCTTTGTGTAGATGGGCTTCTTATTTATCCTCTTCTTAATTTCTAAAGGCAACTTTGTGTGACTGATTTGATAGAAGTATAGAAATTTTTTCACCATCTTTATGATGCTCATAGTTTTGCACTACAAAAGATGTTGATTTAGCATCTAAGGTTAAGAAAAAATCCTCTAAATCATCCCAAAATTGGTCTTCTTCAATATCCTATTTTCTTTTATGCATGAGAGGACTAATTTTCACTTTATTACAACTCTCTTCTTGAAGTAGGAGTTTTGATTTGACATCACGTTTAGCTTGAGAAGCAACCTTACATATAATGATTTCTTCATTTTGCAAAACAAGGTTGTCTTCATTTTCCTCCTCATAAATCAGCACCTTGTCATCAATATGTGAACAAAATTCCTTTATGATGCTAGAGAACATGTCTTCATTAATTTCCAAACTTGTTGCAAAAGACATTGGCTCTTAGTTGTTATTATTCATGGATCCAAGATCCATATTTTGTTGTTTCTTGTGGTACTTTTACAAACTTTTCTAATCCTAATTGCTTTGAATGGAAACTATAATTCTAGAAAAATGACAAAGAGATGCTAAAAACTTAGAGGCTCTCATAGCTTGACCCATCCCGAAAATGATGCCAAAAATGTTGGTCTCCAATAATGGTTTTAATAAAAAGGATTTAGAACCATAACTTAGGGATTTCATATCTATGTCAAGTAGTTATCTCATCATTATTAAGACACATTTAAATTTTCAACCTGAGGACATATACTTGAAACAGATCTGAAAAGTATATGCACTATGAGATTCTCTAAGCTATTATATCATTGCAAAATTAAAAGTATAACAATGCTGGAAATGAATCTAACTACATAGTAATGGCTGCAGGAAACTGAATAGTAATGGTTGTAGGAAACTATATAATACACAACAATTTGCTATGAGTTCTACTTCTATAAATACCAAAGGTAAAAAAATATCATAAGTGGACCTTGCTTAGATAATTTAAACTCTTATATAAGTCCTTAAAACATCATACACAAGTAACATGCCTCCATGAAAATGTAATCTACTGCTTCTATTAAAATTATTGTTGTTGTTACAAATTTACTTCTATAGAATGATGACGCTCTAAAGCTAATGAACATCTACCACTTGTTACTTGCTTTGCTTGATTAAAATTTTGAATATATAGGCTTATTGACTCCCTAAAAACCATCTTACATGTGTCTCATCATTCCTTTAAACAAGGAAGGGACTTATTCTAAAACAATGACTAACAAGCATAGTCCTATTACAACTTGTCTTCTTGATTGAATGGAAAAAGAGTTTCTTTGGATTCTTTTATGAAAAGACTAATTTCCTAGAGATTTTTTGGTGTTCATAAATACAATACAAATTATATCCAACCTATTTTCAAGTTATAACTTGGATTGCAATAAATAGAAGAAGTTTGACTAAGTCTGCTGATTTTATGTTCCACTTTTTATGCAGTCAACTTCAAATGCATGGTGCTCCTTTATTATTGAGAGTTAGCTCAAATTATTTTACCAGGTTATGTTCCTCCTTGTTATCTTTCTAGATCATTTTGAAAATCTATATTTCATTAAGAAACTTGGAAGATATGATTATTCTACTAAAATTGGGTTTTTGTTGTGTTCAAACTCGCCTATTTTTACTCAATCAACTTCAGATGAGTGCTTCTGATTAAATATTGTGAGTTAACTCAAAGTCTTTTAACATATTTTTCTCCTCCTTTTATTATTTCCAAATCATTAATAAATTTTGTATTTCATTAATAATTGAGTGAGATATGCCCATTTTACTAAAACTAGTTTTTGACTTTTTCTACATTTCCAGTAACTGTTGAATATTGACAAGTGTCAACTTGCTTCTCCTTCTTTCTAGCTACATGAATGACTCAAATATCTCACAAAATATATGCTAATCATCTCAAAACATTTATTATTTAATAATAACCATTTATCATAATAAATCATCACATTTTAGCATTAACTAGCTACACATATAAATGTTAATCAATAAATCATTAATCATAGTTAATGCTTCATAAAATCAAGGTAATGCATGAAAATGACGTGAAAATATATTACAAACATGAGAGAAATTTTTATAGAAAATTATATAATCATGACAATTTATAGGCTCGTCAAGCTCTACAAGCCTTAGGAGGGTATTCCTTATTCTATGTCCGTACATATGATAGATTCATTCTGATGGCCACCTACAAACCTTTAATTAGGGTAATTCTCATATTTTATATAGATGGGGATTTTATTTCATAACTTGAACAAGTAATCCCATTTCCTTTAGCAAACATTGAGAACACATAAATTATATATCTCCTTCTCAGAATCATGGAGGAGTGTTATACAGATACTTTTAAATGCATCATCCACATTTTTCTAAGGATCGTGGAGATACAAGAGCAAAGATCAATTAAACAGAAAAAAAAAATAGAATAGAAAGGAATAACATATTTGATTAATTTGATTTTAAATTTGAAAACCTTCCATGAATCTCAATAGTCCAGTGTCCAATCTCTAGCTATAAAGTGAAAGTAAAGCCATGAAAAAGATCCTATGAATAGATAAAACTTAACTAGTGGGTTTTGAATATGTTAATGCTTAAATTAACAAGCCCAATCATATTATAAATTTCTACTTCAACAATCAATTTCATACGCTAAAAATAAATTTAACTCTCTTCTTGAGAGAGACCCATGAACAAATAACAAACCCACAAGAAAATTGCAGAGACAAAGTCAATCATCTTTAATGTATTGAATTCATATGATTTAAGCATACAAAGTTGGAGTCAACTTTATGACATTAGTATTTATAATTAAACAAGCTAGTAACACTGCTCATGAGATTACACTATCTCATAATTATATTCACCTTCAAAAAATTGAAACTAAACACTATCCTAGTTACAAGATAAAGAGAATTTTTAGAACCAAAACCTCCTTTTTAATGGCCTTGGAATTCCTTTTATATTTAAGGAATGCAACAAGTTTCAGTCCACTAACAAAGATTGGATTCTACTACCATTAATCTGTTATAGATGATAATATCCCAATAGATTTTGTTACCACCATTATTGTCTTGGAGTTAAACTGCTTAGTCAGTATACAAGGAAGTTATGATGACAAAGTCAATGCTTTCAATGGACCAACGAGGCATGTGAGCTATGCTAATATTTAGCATGGGTCTTTATTGAGGCTGAAAATGCCAAAATGTAAGATTCCCACTAGCCTTCCCATTAGAAGAAAAATTTGAGACCTCTTTCCATGGAGATGTAGGTGGCTCCAACACCTCAGCTTCTTCCCCTACAACCTTTGTTCCCTTTCAACCTTTTCCCTATCATTATCACCCTAATTCAAGATAATCAAAGTGGTAGCATTAGGGATTGGAATAATTTGTAAACCATAGAAAAAAAAATTTAGATGCATTGAAGAAATCTAATATCCCTCTAGGAACCATTTCGTCATATATAAGAAAATACTTGTCTTCACTACAAACTTCATTCTCAACCTCCTTAATTAAAGGAAAACTAGCCTATTTCAAATATTTGAACAAGGAAGTACCATTTATAGCCTTACCACCTCAGAAATACAATTCACATTCCTCAAAATGTTGAATGGAAGAAACCATTTATGGAACTTGAAGAATTTTCCTCATATACTTGTGCCAACAAGATAATCTACATAAAAAGATTAGGAAATATTTCACTCTTTTGATGTTTAGTACTTAATTAGGCAAAATTGAGATCATCGCCATTGATTTTCTTCTTGATAACAAAAAATCCACTAGGATACTAAAAAAGTTTTGTCAGTGTATCAAATGATGTGCACTCACATTAATTACTCAAGCTCTGGAAATAGGTTGGATGCCACACAAAACATCTAATCATTACTTTCCATGTTTCTTCATCACCAAATACTTCACTTCAACCATGATAATCCTTGTGTATGTTAAAATTATCTATCTAACTATCTATCAACCATGATAATCTAGGTAGGTACATGGTACTTTTTTAGTATTCATTACTTTAGGTACATTTATTAAACAAGATTTGCATTGTAGCTAGAGTCCCTGCCAAATGCTAAAGCATGTTAAATAGTTTAATATGGAAATAGTAATAATATCCAAGTGTATCACATAAAAATTTAGATTTTTCAAATTCACATACTTAGAATAAGATGAAATTCTTCTGGAATAATTTATTCGATAATGGATTTTTCTGTGGAATGTTTATTTGATAAAGTCTATGAAATATGCTCGCAAACTTCTTACCTGGGAAGTTTGGTGTAGGAGTTTCTAGGACATCTCAAATTAATTGAGTGATTAACTACTAGACTCTTAGTCTAGCAATTAACTACTAGGCTCTCAATTTGTATCTAAATCGTGGTGGGAAAATTTCATTGGCATCTTTTGTGAAATATTTTTATTTAGCACCTAGAAGATGGTGGTGACATTAAAATGGTTGTTTCATCTGTAAATGGTTGTGGCATACATTTTTAACTTATAGTGTTTTATTGACTTTGTGACTTGTAATTACCTTCCTAATCTATGGTGCTATCAACAATGACTAACGTCGAATAGAATTTTTGTTCTTATTTATGGCTACATAGGCAATGGATGTGTGTAGAAAAGTGGGAATAGGAAAATGGGGTCAAATATATACTTTGGAGTAGAGTAAAATGCATATTATTTTGTAATTTGTGTGCAAAAATTTGTAGTGAAACTATAATTTGTAGGGTTGTAGTCATTCCAATTCAAGAGAGATGTGAGTAGGATTAGAAGGGTGTGGATTAATATTTGTAACATGTTAAGATTTTTAGTAGGTATTTAAGATGTGGTTAATTCTATGTAGTCAACATCTCTTTGAAGCTATCGTTGTTCTAAGTATTAGTGTTGAGCATAACCTTTCATACACCATGTATTATATGCTAGACAATTGTAGAGGTCAAAGCTTAGAAGTCTGAATTCTTTTGAGTATGAAGCTTTGTGTTTTGTGCATTTTTATGTAAAATATATACCTTTAAACAATATATAAATGTTAAGTTTGATTGCTGATAAGTATAGAGTTTAAGTCTAATATTTTTACGTATATAAATGAATGAATTGTATTTGTGAAGAGCTTCTCGGATTGGTTTCCCTTAAATGGGCAGCCCATCCTTGACTGCATCATCCATGAATCACAACCTGAGGCCAAAATCCATATGTTATTGAGTTGAATATGGAGAAGATTTCCTCACATTGATAACAAATATTGATTTTCATAATGAGTAGTAGATCAAGGACACTAAGAAATAAGTGATATTTCTTAATCATTTAAGAATTTAGGGGAATTAGTCTACTCTATAAAATTATATCATGGTACTTGAGATGTGCGTGTATTTATAAAGGAAAAGAACTATATGCCCAAAAAGAGTAAATAAGTATAACAACTATCAATTGAAAAGTAAGGAAATAAAGGTTGTGGTGTAATGCTTTAATAATACGAGTGTTGTCTTAAGAAATGATAGCTTACTCAACTTAGAAATGCAATGGTAAGGAAAGAAAAATCTCTTAAATATACTTAAGCAATGTCAAATTTCTTACCAATTGACACAAACATTTAAGAATCAGGAAATATTAAAAAGAAGCTACGAAAAAAAGTTATCCCTCAAATGCTAGCCCTTTTAATCTAAGTTGTTGATTTAGGTGTTGATGTAGATGCAAGTGCGAGAAACGGGTGTGTGGATGCACAATTCTTTTTTGGGGGGTTGCAGATGCATTTATACACACTCACACAAAGAAATGCAATAAATATACAAAATTAAATATTTTATTGTATGATACTTCATCATTGATCAAGGTAAATGTTAAATTCCAATTTATAGTTCACGAATATTCAAATAAGACATATCATATAGGTCTATGTTCATGATTCCAATGCAAATCAAAAAATCATTACAATTACAAAATCAAAATATAGTTCATGATATAATGTTCGTCACTCAAGATTCACTAATCAGAATCATAAGGATTTTCAAAAAAATCCTCTTCATCTCCAACCACTACAAGTTTAAGATCATTTGAGCCCAAAGCGGTTCTACTTGTACTAGATGCACTGTGTGTTGTTATGTTATCATCATTATCATAATTTTTAGTGAGTCTAGTAAGATCTTCAATGATTACATCCAAGTTGATCTCTTCTAAGGTCATTTTAGGGTTTAGAGGAAATAAATAATATTTAAAATGTTCTGTTAGCAAATGTTTTAAGTGAAAAACAAAAAACAAAAAAAAATTGCTCTTTTATGGCCTCCTGGCCCCAGATGCATCTAAATGTTTGGGGATGCCAGAGGATTCCCATAGGGAGTGCTACAATGCCCTATAAATGCATTTATGCACATCCATAGTGCATTTTCATTAATGCACATCCACAACGCATCCATAGGGTGTTGTAACTCTTCCTATACACACGAAGAGAACACCCACCTCCGCATTAGGACTAGGACACATCCACTTTCATATTCAGGCTTGAAAGAGAGCATCTAGTAATGTAGCTTTTAGTATCATAAAATGAGAGAGACAATATCTCAAAAAATAAAGTTTAGTAAGGCCTAGCAGGAGCCTCAAGTAATGCATTGTAAAAATTCAAAGCAATTTAAAAATAGAAGAATAATAATTAAATAATAAGTTGTGAATCAGATTTCTAATTGAGATTCCAGCCTCAAATTTGTTTGTTGCAATAACTAGAAGATGAATATTAAGCACAATAATTCAAAACTTTTAAACTAATACTTCCATTTTTTTCCATGTTGCACTGAAAGTCGCCTTTTTGTAACATGGATACAATGGTTTCTAAATGACTATGGAAAATTAATTTTCAAATATAAATGCAATGTGTGTAGCTAAAGCTTTCCAAACTGAAAGAAAACAACCCTGGCTTGATTAGCATCAAGAAGATTCAAGTGCATGTTGGGTGAGGTTGGCCTTTTGGAGCAATTTCTCCAGAGAATCAGGGGCATAAACTTGGTACTTGACTCCAAAAGGAGTTAAAAATATTTCAGTCAATTCTACCTTCTCGTGAGAGATGATAGAGGTCTCCATGCTTTTACTGATGACCTTAATAAGTGTAATCTCAACTTCCTCTTCTCTATTCATGTCCTTATATTCCTGATTGAGCATGGGCTATGTAGTCGCATAGTTGGCTCCAATACTAGCAACCTTCCATCTACCATAGTTGCCACTTGGATCACTCATGCAAAATTGGAATCCATAGTTATTATCTCACCCAACAAACAAGAAGGAGATGCCAAAGGGGTGAAGTCCCCCAAACTGGGTGTATCCCTGCTTCGTATCCCAAACGGATTGAACCAACTGCTCCACTAGAATGGGCTCTTGGTAAGGAAAAGTGTAACATTGGGCATGAACCATGTCCATGTTGATGAGAATGTTGGCATCAACTATAATTCCAGCCATGATGCAGGCCACATGATCATCAATATTTTACATTTTCTCGATGGATCCCCATAGCTTCCCCTGCATTTTTTATGGCTTCCATCACATACTCAACCTGGTATAGCTTCCATTCTAGTGAGAATATTGCTGTCCTTCTATTGTACCTCTGTGACATCTTTCACAAACAAAACATGTAAGGATTTTTCAAGTTTTTCCCTATGTACAAAAAACCAAATCTAAGTAAGTCACACATTCAATTAGAAACTACAAGAGATGTGAGGATTTTTTGGGGTTTTGCTTCTCTCTGAAAAAAGTTAAAAATTAACCACTTGTAAACAACACATTAAATAGAAATTACAAGACACGTGATAATTTTGCAAGTTTTTACTTATTCCCAAATAAAATTAAAAATAAATTAAGCAAACTACATCTAAAATTAGGATTACAGAATAACCAAGCATATTCCAAGGTTTTCATCTTTCCATACAAACAAATCAAATTAAAGCTGTCTAAAACCTACAAAGACAATAAACCTACATTATCGGATGCTCTCTGGCAAGCTCAGATGTGAAAGCGGATGCGTTTTGGTGTTGATGTGGAAGTGGGTGCTCTCTTGGTGCTCATAGGAAGTGTTGTATCACCCTATGGATGCATTGTGGATGTGCATCCATAGGGTGTTGTAGCGCTCCCTATGGGCATCCCCGAGCATCTAGATGCATCCAGGGCTGAAGATGCTAAAAAAAGGGTAAAAATCATTTTTTTTTCATTTTTCATGCATTCGATTATCACTCGCATTTGCAAACCCACATCTGCGCACCTGATTCTCACCTACATTCACACATCCACACACACAATTCTCACTTGCATTTGCCAAAAAAAAATTTGCACATTTGCACACCTGATTCTTGCACCCACATCTGCATCTACACCTGAATCAATAACTTAGTAATAAACATGAAAACTTTCCATTTTGTTGCTTCTTTCGTAGAAAAATCCAAATCAAATTAAACCACATATAAAACTAGTAAATACAAAACACATAGTCTTTATATAAATCATTTGAGTTTAGTAATTTAAAAAAGATTAAAAACTAGGGTTCATGAAATGAAATGAAGCACCTTGGATTTATTTTTTCTTCTTCTAGCAAATTGCTTTCACTTGCGATGTTGTAGATCCCTAATCCTTTCTGATCATTATAGAATTATGTGGGGCAAGAAAACTAAAAATAGATGATGTAATATACCTATTTGATAGAACCATAAATTAAATACAAAATGTTGAAGCATAGAAGACACACGTGAGTCACTTTGTCATCTAAGTAGTAGGATAGGGAAATGATGCCTACATAAGAATTTGAGGGGGATGAACATATATCTTGAGAAAGCGAACTTCCCTAGGAAAAATAGGAGTTGTTGATGGAAGGAAACTTGGAACAAGAGAAATTGGGATTAGGAAGGATCGTTGCTGCAACTGAGCAAGTGGCAGATGGAGAGCCAAAGCAAAGGTGATTCCCATTAGGTATTATTATGGTGTTTAACACCTAGTTGTTGATACTATTCATAGTGCTTTCTTAAACTTATTTAGCTATGGACATGAACCTATCCATATATATTTTTATTGATATCAAGCTGCTATGTGATCTATATATATTACTCTTACATGTGATTCAAGGAATGTTATTCTAAAGTAGTTATACATATACAATTGTCTTGTGCACTTTAAAGTTATCATATTACTGTCATGTTGTAACAACAATTTGATGAATAAAATGATACTTAAATTTTTTGCATCTGAGTTAAGATTTTGGAAGACTCATCCAAGGGGGCCCGCTTGGTGAGAATTCCACTTATTTAGTTGAATTACTTTTATGTTGAGTAATTATTTTTAGTTTTAGCAGCTAACTATTCCTACAACCATTAGAACTATGTTTTGTATTTATTCCTGTAGCCATTGGAACTATGTTCTATGACTATTTATTTAGCCATTGGAACTTTGTTCTATAATTTCTCTTGCAGCCATTGAAACTCTATTCTATGATTGTTCATGCAGCCATTGGAACTCTATTTTGTGATTGTTACTGCAACCATTTGACTTATTGAAAATTTTTCCTACAAGACAAGAAAAACCAACTTGACAAGTCTTGAACAACATTCTTTACTTCCAACTGGGTTCGGTGTGGCATGGATATTGAAAAACTTTTTTGTGTACCCAATTCTAGACGTAGATATTCTCTCTTGACTCTTTTTATCAAGCCAATAGCCTTGACCCCTTGTTCAACTTGCAACATTGAAAGTGGTATCATCTATAACCTCTAAAGGCTAACTCACAAGTTTGTGACCACTGCCAGTTCATGAACTAAATCACTGCGAGAATCGATGAGCATTTCATCAGACCCTCACAACACTTACTGTTATTATGACTTGACTCATGTGGGGATACAATAGACACTGTTAGTGATTTTACTTCCAACCTTCAATCATAAGAAACTTAGACCATAGTTGTAGTACTATCCAAAAATTGAAGACAATATCATGTAACTCAGCAAGGCTCCACAAGACTGAGGAGGGTATTCCCACTTTTAAGTTTGCACACATGATAAACCTATCGTAGCAGCTAAATTCAAAGTTGTTAATGTTGATAATTCTCATATTCATATGAATGAGACTTTTATTTCATCTCTTAAACAATTAATCCATTCATCATCAACACCACTAAGAATAAAACTCTATTACTCCTACAATTACTCATATAAAATTAAAGGGATTTCACTTTTGACTGTATGGGACCAAACTGAAACAACATTTGTAAGATAAACCAGTGCCAAAAGGAGGGCAACATAGTCAAATAGAGAACATTCCTCACTATAACATCTGAAACATGTCTTTAATATCTTAAAATAATGTTATCACCTAGTGAAAACAAGATCACCAATATTATATTCACATCACATAACCATTTTTAATAATCCATTTGATGACATAAAATTTTCATTTCATTTATTAAAACAACTACACTACTCCTGGAACAAAAGGCAATAATAAATGGAATACACGATAAAAAATGTGTCTGCAAAGTATGAATAATCCTTGATTATTTCAACTTAAAGAAATTTTACACTTCAAATTAGAGACAATCGTATGACAGAACTCAACTGCAAAATTCTATATCAAAACACATGAGATATTGCACTTCACAAATTCTTGGCTATTTATTATGAACCTTGACTCTTGACACTTTACAAAATTACAACATTCTGCCTGCTTCCACAAAATTTAGAAGATTTGGAAAATAGAAGAAAAGCAAAGAAAGAAGAATTAATAGAGAAAAAGAGAAACAACCACCTTGCTTAACTCCCACCACATGTCCCTTCTTCAAGATTTGATTTGTTTAGTCATCCTTCATCCTTCATCTCTATTATTATTTTCTCTATTTTAATTACGTCTCTCTACCTCTTTCACTAAGGAACCAAAAAATGTTTTTGTTTAGTGAAAAAAAGGAATTGATTTAGACTGACCCAATTTAGTAATTAGAAATGAGTGAGAAGCTTCCTTTTGCAAAAGATTGATATATTATTTTGGAGGAATTTTCTATTTCTCGAGAAGATGAAGGCAATATACCTTTCACCTCTCAAAGAGTGCATCCATAGAAGATAGATAGTCATCCCCTTGAGCCATGCCTCTATCGCACTATCTGGAATTTGGCTCCAGAGAAGTGGAAGAAGAGAAATTTAGATACCGGGAAGGAAAAGAAGATGAATTTTGAACAAGGGAAGGGGAAAATGTAGGATTATCACCATCTCCCCTCTTATAAGAGATGTGGGAGAATAGATCTTGGGGAAAACTAGGCTTAGAAAATCACACATCACCTGGTTCTCCAACCTTTCCCAAATTCTTATCCCCACCCTTAGAGAGAAACAAAGTGATAGTCTTAAGCGACTAGACACCTAATAAACCCTAGCAAAGTCTATTGGTTTGGAAATAATTGTTGATGGTGAGGCCATTAGTTTAAGAAATCCCTTTGGTCACCCTTGGAATTTAAGAAATCCCTTCAACCATAAAGTGTAGCATCAACCCATGATCCTTATATACTTCTTGCAATAGACAATGCCACTCATGACAATTCTTACTATTGACATCAAGAACATATAGAAATCCATCTAACCAAAAGGGAAAATTTATAGAGAATGCACACAATCTCATCCATGGTCAACTATAAATAATATTCCTCCACGATTCAAATCAACTACCACAGCTTGCTAATTCAATCAATCTCGGTACTAAAGTTCACAACTATGAAATCTTTTCAAGATGACATTCTTGGTTATCACAATGTCTCATAAAAGGAATGGTAGCAAGGCATAATTATTCTTTGATCTACACCACATTTCAAGAGTAAATAGGATGTCCTTTAGATATCACTTTTGATATGAAACCCATTTTTTGTAACTTTTCAATCCCCAAAATGTAGTAAAAAAGTCTTGAATTGTATAGTGTGGCAATCCTGGCTCACATGAAAACTAGTAACTAGCTCAACCTATATTCAAATTGTCCAAATTGTACACACTTTCTTCATCATTTCCTTAGATACATGTCACAACTTTGTACAATTGTGAGCTTAAATAATTGTCTTAAAAAATTATCGCAAAGTTGCGACTAACTCATCATGAGTTACCTTTTCTTCATCTCATCCTTGCCACTTGTCCATATTAACTTCAGTTGAAACTTATGAGATTGCAGCATGCGACCATACCATGATTAAGCCATAAAATGCATGCCACATGCAATATTCTCACTTCTTCACAAGCCAAAATTGGGTCCCACAAAATAAGTTGTGAGGCCACAAAAAGGCATTGTTGTAACATTTCATTCTTCCTCACAAGCTCATGAGATGAAAATGTTTTCCCCAATATCTGTCATGAGGATGCAAGAAAGTATTCAAAAACCACAGCAAAGATGTAACAGGAAACCCTAGTTTACCTTTTGAACATCTTCAACTTTTGATATGTGGCTCACTGTCACTTCTCCGCAAGCCAAAAGTCTTCACCGTGTAATCAAATTGTGAGGATGCAACAACATACTTTATTATAGCCTAGAGACTACCATGCAGTCTCAAAACCACCAACTGTTAAGCTTAATAATAGTAATGAGGGCACAAATAGGAGATCACCATACCACCAACACTTAGTTGCAAGCGCACAATATTTTTTGCTAGAAGAAATTAAACAAAACATAAAGCACGTGCAAAATATGAGGGGTTAGTTACTGTGGAAGGGGAAATTTTCACAAGGCATTAAAATATAACACATGAAAATATATGGTTGTAAGACAAGAGCATGAAGCATGACCATAACACTTTGACATTAAATAAGACCCTAACCACAAATATACTAGGGTAAATAAAATATGACAAGCTGACCAATGGATGTAATGCAGAAACATATGTACACAACTAAATTTTTAAAAAATTTCAAAGTTATATTTTAACTGAAATGACTTAAAGAGAAGCATAATATTTGATGGTATTCTTTTTCCTTCCTTTATAAATAGTCTAAAAACCAAGCAACCAGAACAAGCCCACATCAGAACCAATACCATAGAATATGAACTGATGAGAAACAAATAGAAAGGTACAAGTAACCATGTGAACAGAAGAATCAAAACAAACATATAAAACTGTGAGTGTCGTAGGAATGTAGATACAAAACTATTCCCCTTCCCAATGGCCTCGTATATATGATATTGATTCATGATTTACATGTAGAGAAGAGGAATGAGAGAGATATTATTCACAACAGAAAAATTGCAAGGAAATTGAACATTTATGGAGAAACCTTAACTTAAACACCCAAGGTGAGAGAATTAATAAATTTTTAAACATATTGTTTTGTTGTATTGGGTGTAAATTATTTGATGCTTGTAAAGGTGGGCTCATTTTAATTTTTGTTTCTTCGTCCCTTTACCCGCTCTTTCCATTTTTTATTTTTTTCAATTACTTTGGTTTAATGACAATCTTTGATATAGACTAATAAGACCATGGCACTCAAGAAATTAAGAAATTAAAAATTTAGAAGTTATATAAACTGAGATGACTTAAAGAGAAACATAATATTCATTGGTCTTCTTTTTCCTTCCTTTATAAATAGTTTGAAGCTAAGAAACCAGAACAAGCCCACACTAGAACCAATACCTCCGAAGCTAAACTGATGGGAAACAAATAAAAAGGTATAAGTAATTGTACAAATAGAAGAATAAAAACAAGCATATAAAATTGTGAGTGTTGTAGGAATATAGCTACAAAATTCTTCCCCTTTCTAATGGCCTTGTATATATGTTACCGATTCTTGATTTATATGCAGAGAAGAGGAATGGGAGAGCTACTATTTGCAGCATAATTTAATTACAAGGAAATCACATTTATGGAGAACCCTTAACTTGAACACCCAAGGTGAGAGAATTAATACATTTTTAAACGTATTGTTTTGTTGTACTCAGTGTAAATTGTTTGATCCTTATAGAGGTGGGGTCATTTTAATTTTAATTTCTTTGTCCCTTTACCTACTCTTTCTATTTTTATTTATTTTTAATTACTTTGGTTTAATGGCAGTCTTTGACATAAACTAATAAGACCAAGGCACTCGCGAAATTAAGAAATTAAAAATTTAAAAGTTATATAAACTAAAATGACTTAAAGAGAAGCATAATATTCATTGGTCTTCTTTATCCTTCCTTTATAAATAGTTGGAAGCCAAGAAGCCAGAACAAGCCCACATCAGAACCAATACCTCTGAAGCTGAACTGATGAGAAATAAATAAAAATGTATAAGTAATCGTGCAAATGGAAGAATAAAAATAAGCATATAAAATTGTGAGTGTTGTAGGAATGTAGATACAAAATTCTTCCCCTTTCTAATGGCCTTGTATATATGATACTGATTCTTGATTTACATGCAGAGAAGAGGAATGTAAGAGTTGTTATTCATAACATAAGAATTTCAAGGCAATCACATTTAGGGAGAGCCCTTAACTTGAACACCCAAGGTGAGAGAATTAATACATTTTAAAATGTATTTTTTGTTATATTGGGTGCAATTTATTTGATCTTTGTAGAAGTGGGGTCATTTTAATTTTTGTTTCTTCGTCCCTTTACCTACTCTTTCTATTGTTTTGGTTTTTTTCCAATTATTTTGGTTTAATGGGAAAGTCTTTGATATAGACTAATAAGACCATGGCACTCAAGAAATTAAAAAATTAAAAGTTATATAAACGAAAATGACATAAAGAGAAGCATAATATTCAATGGTCTTATTTTTCCTTTCTTTATAAATAGTTTGAAACCCAAGCAACTAGAACAATCCAACATCAAAACCAATACATCAAAAGATGAATTGATGAGAAACAAATAGAAAGGTACAAGTAACCATGCAAATGGAAGAATCAAAACAAGCATATAAAAATGTGAGTGTCGTAGGAATGTAGATACAAAATTCTTCCTCCTTCCAATGGCCATGTATATATGATATTGATTCACGATTTACATGTAGGGAAGATGAACGAGAGAGCTATTATTCACAACATAAAAAATACAAGGCAATCACATTTAGGGAGAATCCTTAACTTGAACACCCAAGGCGACAGAATTAATACATTTTTAAACATATTGTATTGTTGTATTGGGTGTAAATTATTTGATCTTTATAAAGGTGAGGTTATTTTAATTTTTATTTCTTTGTCCCTTTACATGCTCTTTCTATTGTTTTGGTTTAATGGAAAAGTCTTTGATATAGACTAATAAGACCATGACACTCAAGAAATTAAGAAATATATAGAGGACCATAGCCACCAAAAAAACAAGTTGACATAAGACATGATGTGGGATAACAAAGAAAATGACCTGCATTTTGTGTGGTTCAATAGGAACTCTGTTATGTGACTAGTGTCCCTAGAACCATTGGAACTATGTTATGTGACTATTTCTGTAACCAAGACAGAACATAGTAACTTCTTGTTTGTTTTCTAAGAACTATGTTTCAATTATTTGTTTCAATCTAGTTTAGTTATTGATTCATGTAATATGATTATGGTTTTGTTTTATATATTGTAATATTAGTAATATAATAGAAACATATTCTATTGCATTAAATAAATAATAAATTTATATTAAAACATTTTTTTGTGGCAAAACTTGGGTCTTTCGAAATATGAAGATGATCCTCAAGATACAGACCCAAAATATGTTGGTTTTGGTCCAGATCACACAACAAAGGATGATGAAAACATAGATACAAAAGACACCAAAGTTGATGACGATGATGATAATGATGATGATCATGTTGATGATGACTGCGGTGGTGATGATGACAATGATGTGGTAGTTGATGCTAGTAGCCAATGACATTCATGATCATATAGATTGCCTTATGGATGATTGTTGATATATTGTTATGATGCCTCTTTTCATGGTTACTATCATATGTATCATTTTCATGACCTGTAATACCATATTATGGAGTTGATACATTTTGACATGTACCATTTTCACTTATATCATTTGGACATGTATCATCTTGACTTGTAGCATTTTAAGTTACATAATTTATCATTTTTACTTATATCATTTATACATGTATCATTTTGACTTATGTCAACTGTTGGACATATATCATTTTAACATATTTTTGATCTACTGGCATATTGGACTTTCACTTGTTTTAGTTATATATGATAATCTTATTAGTATTCACTTGTCTATGTCAACTGTTGGACATGTATCATTTTAACATGTTTTTGATCTACTGGCATATTGGACTTTCACTTGTTTTAGTTATATATGATAATCTTATCAGTATTCACTTGTCTATTACGTATGATTTTTATGTTCATCTTCTTGGTGTCGATATGGGTTTCATGATTGGAATATAATATATTAAATTAATAAGAAATGAAGGTAAAATAAGAAGCATTTTTATAAGTAAAAAATGAAGAAACAATGAAAGTCAAACTAGAAACAATCTTTGAAGCAAAAATTGGCATTATCTAGGAAGGAAAAAATAAAGAAGTAATAATGGAAGCAATTTTAGAAGCAACAAAAGATGTCAAAATGGAAGCAAACTTGGAAGAAAAATGGGAGGAAACAAAATAAGAAAAGATGGAAGAAAAAAAGAAAAACTAGTAGAACAAAATGGAAGCAAAAAAGGGAGCTAAACCTGAAGCAAAATTAGAAGCAAAAGTGGGAGAAAACTTGGAAGCAACACAACAAGAAAAATTAGAAGCAACAAGGGAAGTAACAAGTGGCATCGTAATAGGCGTCAAACTAGAAGCAAAATTGGAAGCAATAAATAGTGTTAATGGAAGCAAAATTGGAAGCAACACAAGAAGAAAAATAGAAGTAGCACTAGAAGCAAACAAGGAAGCACACATTGAAGCAAAACATGAAGCAACATAGGGTGTTATAATGAAAGAAAAATTGGAAGCAACACCAAAAGAAAAATGTGAAACAAAACTAGAAGCAAAATTAGAAGCAACAAACGACGTTATAATGGAAGCAAAACTAGAAGAAAAATGGGAAGAAAACCTTGAAGCAAAATCAAAAGCAAAAAACATCATTATAATGGAAGAAAACTATGAAGCTAACTAGAAGCAAAATAGAATAAAAACTTGAAGTAAAATGGGAAGCAAAACCATAAGCAACAAATGACATTATAATAGAAGAAAAATTGGAAGAAAAACATGAAGCCAATTTTGAAGCAAAAATAGAAGTAAAAAATGATGTTATAATAGAAGTAAAAATGGAAGAAAAATGGGAATCTAAACCAGATGCAAAATCATAAGCAACACAAGATGTTATAATAGAAGCACAATTGGAAGCAACAAAAGAAGCAAAATTGGAGGCATAATAAGAAGAAAAACATGAAGCATAATTGGAAGCAAAACTAGAATTAATAAGAGAAGCAAAATCCAATGTCAAATTTAGCATCATTTCTAGCATAATACCCATTGCCAAGCGGACACAATTGGTCGCTTCTTTTCCCAATGCCACAAATGGTGTGTGCAAGGTTGTGGTGCAAGATTCAACACCAAACTCGACCCAAACTATTGTTGGAAATACAAATGGGAAAGTAGTACTGAGAGGGGGGGGGGTGAATCAGAACTTACTAACTTCTATCCTTTTAAACTGTTAGAACTTTATGCATCATGTAAACAAAACTTGAACAATCTAAGTAATATATCATGTCAAGCAGCATACATGAAATCACACATAACACAATAGATTTGGTAACCCAGAAACCCTTGAAAGGTAAAATTGGGGTGGGGATGACACCCACAAATCTTCACTACTACAGATAATAAAGTTTGCCTGTTAGGGCTTTACAAAATTTGATCACATCATGATCTACCCTATGAAAGGTCTGCTTTGTCAAAAGCTAAGAGACTTATTCAGTCTACCTTGTTAGAGGATTTGCAAACTTACAATAAAGTAAGCACTCAGTAAAGAGATTTACAAAAGTCTGCTAAGACTACTCGATTAAGAGATTTACCCTAATACACTGGTTAAAATGTCTCAGTATATGATCCTTCAGTTTGCATTGATATGTTGATTACAGATCTTCTCTTTACTGTATGATTGTGATCTCTTCTATCTGATCTTTCTTGATTATGTCCTTTCACTGCTCTACTCGGTCACTGAACTCAATCTGAATACTTCTCCTTATCATTTCCTCATACTCACAGTATTCATCTGATCTCAATGTCTCTATTTCTCTCTCTGATTCACACACATATCTTTGTTCTAGATCTTTCCTTTATATAGTAACAAAAATGTTTTACCGTTACAAGATCTACGATCCAAATATATTCCTATTGCCGCCTATACTATACAATTTTTTGATTGGCTAAAGGTTATACATAGGGATCAATGATAGCAATATGGATGTGTGACCACCTCCGTGATTACCTCAATAGACAACATACAAAATATAATTATCCTCAAAAATGGTTTACCTCGATCATTGTGTCATTCCAGACTTGTATGTCAATTCTGGTTAACTCGGCAAAATTTATCCCTGGCACTCAGCATCAATTGTCCTTGGCATCTGTTGAACTTCTCTGTCACTCAGTAATCATTGATATATGTAGCTCAGTAATAACTATACTCGGCATATTACAAACATATTGTGACCGTGACTTTACTCGGCAGTACTACTACTCAGTAAGTATACAATACAAAACTCGGCCTTTACAGAATGACTCGGTCGCAGTGATGACCGACCATTATTGCCTAGATATATGACTAAGTGTAAGACACTGATAGTCAACAAAATTATAGAGATCTACAATCTCCCCCTTTGACATTAGTGGCAAAAACACTTTGTCATGACATTCGTATATACAACTACAAAAATATGTTTGTATAGCCTAAAACTCCCCCTGAGATATATATACATATTTAAAATTGTGTTACCTGTCCCTATTCACACTCGTGTCATGATAATTCCCCCTTATTTTTGACACGTCTAATTTCTTCATCAGTAGGTAAGTTATAGATTTTCTCCAAAAAAGGTCTGTGTAGCACCGTGATCATGTATAATGCATCTGTCCATGCAGTTGATTGAGATTTAACACTTCAGTTTGTACTTCTAAATCAGTGGCCAGACTTATGAGACCTTCAGCTGTAGACAAATGTGAATCACTCTGGATCAATATTTTAGCCTTGGCTAATTTTCTTTGTATAGCCTCTAGATGTGGTGTAAGAATAGTTTGAATAGAAAGTAGGTGAGAGCGAATCTTTCCATCATTTTCCATTAGCTCGGATAACTTACCCTATGTCTGCATTACCTTAACATAATGTCTGGCACTGGTGTTGGCATCCAAAGTTAGGGACTGACTTGAAACTTTGATCTCTTGCTTGAGAGTTTCAAGCAAACGTTGGTTCTCATCTGTGAATAATTCAACATTGCATATCTTGGCCAGTAGAGACTATCCATCCACAACTAATCTCTCAGTCTCCTTTACCAAAGTTGACAACTCAACTTGTTTTACTGCTATCTCAGCAGATATCTTATCTAACATTTTTGTCTCAAATCTACGTTCTGACCATTCAAATAGCTTATCACTTGCACAACTCACATCATTATTTACTTTCTAAACAATATGTACAAGTTGTTCCAATATGGGAACAAAACTATTTACATCTGTCAAGTCATATACTTCATTAACTATGTCCTTAATTTCATGAAGAACCTATTTTTGCTGATGCTCCCGTTGGAGTTTTGCTTGTCTGCTTTTCCATGTCAGCAAATCTTTCATTATCTGTAGCTGCTCGAAAGTAAGGTTATTAGTATCCCATTCAGGAATAACAATTTCTTCATCAATTGTTACCTCATCTTTTTCCTTTGGTGCTCTCGGTAGGGTGCTTCCACTCGGCAGTTGTACAAGAGCTTTGATGGCCTCTTGTTCCTTCGACACTTGTTCTTCGGTGAATTTTCCTCTACTGGTTCCTTCTCCTTTCTCCTTTTCCTTGGCATGAGCTCTAATAGCTTGTTCATCTAGCTTCGTTCCATGTCCTTCTGTGCTGTGTTCTTCCTTAGGAGGACTTTGAATTTTATCTTCTGCTTTAACTTCTTTCTTGGTAGAGTGAGTTAGTGGTACCAACTTGATTGATTCCTCAGTAAGACTTGTATCGACTAACTCATCAACAATAGCAACTCCAGGTATAGTAGGATTATCAATGGTAGATTGTGTGCTCGTGATGGTGGGATAATCCTTGACTTGCAATAGTATTGTGTTACTACCTGGCAGGGGTGTTCCTATTGTTGCTGTGTTCTTTAGATCATCCTTAGTTAAGAATGAGTTTTTAATGGGGCTCTCTTCTGGAATATCAACAATGTGAACCTCAAAAGTATCCTATGATTGCACTTCCTTAGGAGTATTAGTCTCCAATTTAATTCACTTGTTGTCAGGTTCAACAACTATTGAAATAGAAGCAACTGTACTTTCATTATTTCCTTCATCCTTTTCTTCTACCGGGGCGGGTAACAAACCAAACACTACCTTCCAAATCTTCAAACTCTCTTGAACAACATCTTCAATCTTGTGTTGAAGGATAAGATAGGCTCTAAGTTTAGGATCAAACTTGCCTATGTATTGGTTAACTATCTGTTTGATATTTGCAGGAGTGAGAGTGGATTCAACTTGTGCTAATGTACTCGCTCTTATTTCCTGCTCTATTTGTAAATCATATTCCCATTTTTGTGTGACTCAGTTGCACAATTCCTTTGGAATCTTGTTTTCAATTTCAATCGGCAACATCTTGAAAGTGTATAACATTTCAAGAATAGCATCCTCAAATTTTTCTTTATCTCCAATACTCAGTGGTCCAAACTTTAATTTCTTCACTTCATCAACTGCAGTTGTGCTAGTAAGCTTATGACACAATTCATCAACAGTGAGTTGATGTGAACCATGTTGTGTTTCCTTCCCCTTTATTACTTCATCACTTTCTATTTCTTCATCATCTTTTGGTAGAACAAGTTTCCTTCTCGGCTTCTTCATAACCTTGGTCAGCACTGTCTTGGATTGAGCAGATTTTTGCTTTGCAGATGCAGGAGGCATCTTAGGAGTCTCACTAGTAGTCCTTCTTGGTTGAGGTCTAAGTGATGGTGTCTCAGACACTTTACATTTCAACACTCTTCTTTTAGGTGGGGACTCGACAATTATTGGTTTCTTCTCTTCTTCTTCTTTTGTCTCACTTCCACTAGTTGCACTCTTCTCATCTTCTCCTAACCCTTGGGTTAACTCTAATGGTGCATCTTTGCCAGATTCTTTAACATATTCTTCCAGATTCTTTACTATTTTCTTTCTTCTTCTCTCAATGGTGGCAGCCAATAATCCCAAAGAGATCTTGGATTTGGCCTCTTCAAATGTACCAAAGTAAGGTGCCTTGTTATCAACTTCCTCAGCTAGGAGGGTTGTGATTGCAGTAGTAGCTTCATCAATATTGAGTTCATAGGGTAGTGGCATCAACCATGAAACCCTAGGTAGGACTGCCTGTGCATAGGTAAAGTCTGTGTCTACTAGAAAACATATGTCTTTACTATATTTATCAATCAGAGACATAGGGACTCTAGTCCTATTCCTCATCTTCTTCTTAAACTCAATGAAATAATTGTCCATTATCCCTTCAAAATCATCACCAATCTCATTTATGAAATCATTTATCTGAACAGTAATGGGTTTCTTCTTATCCCATTTCACATCACCATGTGTATGAAAATACTTCTTGACATAAAAGAATATACAAATCAACAAGGAACCGAACTTACACATAGAGTTCTTTGTCGTCTTGATGGAGTTCAAATTCTTGACAAGTTGAGTCAGCTGGAGCTCGACAAGATCATATGTGTGCCCTTTCTTAATTATCTTCCAAGCCTGGTCCATTGCCATACAGGGGACGCTGTCCAACCGACTGGATTGGTAAAACTTATGCAAGCAGATAACTCTAATAGCGAAGTCAATTTCCAGATCAGTGATGGTGGAAATTTTCATTCTACATTTGTTCCAGACCGCCTGTGTATTCGCTTGAATATCTTCTTTTCCTGCACATTTCATCGTTCTCTTTCTGTCAATGGTAGGGTAACCAGTGACATCATGTATCATTTCCTTCGTAATCTTCACCGGTCCATCTTCCAGCCATAATTGCATGTCGTGCACTCAACCCAACATGATCTTTATCCATTCTACCTTGAAATTTTGTAGGAAATTTAGAGCATGTACTAACCCTTGGTCGGCAACAACCTTATGCTCCGGATTCAGCACTCCATTGATACACAATTTATCATATGCTTCCCTGATCTTGTAATCACCGATTTCTCCAATTTTGCCCATATAGCAGGACCTAACATCGTTCATCATTAACACATTTTTCAGAGTCGCAGATAGGGCTCTGCTCAAATCTCCTTTGATCGCACTTTTAGATATTACCTTGAATATCCTCGGTTTACAAACCTCATTCCTTACAAGTTGTACATTGAAAACTTCCATTCCCTATTTCCTGACTAGTGCGGATGAAGACAATGCCATTTCAAACTGTAATATTCGAAAAGAAAATAGTTGCTCGGTAATGTACCTATTTGTCACTTAACCCTATAGATGAATTTTTCCAACGACACGTTGAGAAGATTCAGAATCGCTTTGCTTGATCTGGGTTGCACAAATTTTGAATCGCTCTAAAATCTCAAATAGCTTGGTGAAATAAAATTAATGGCAACTTTCCACTTTATAGAATCTAAAAAAATAAGATTACGGCCTCATAAATGCTTCGTATAGATTTTAGGTGAAATAAAGTTGTCTCGGCAAACTCATGTTAAACTCGGTTAAACACAAGCTCGGTCAATGTAACCGTTGCGATACAGCTTGGCATAGCATTTCGGCAATAACAGGTGCTCGACAAACATTGTTGGCTCGGTCATGACACTGATGCTCAGCATCAAAATGAAATTTTCTATTTTTGCTCAGATATGTCCTAATGCATCTTAATCTATGCAGATATGGACTCTCTCTCGATTCTATGTTAGGAACTGATGTAAAGTAAGGCTTGGCAAGAATTAGTTCCAGACATACCTTTCATGCTTAGTTGGAAGAAGTGTGATCACCTGATCCATCAAATTGGGTGACCACATATGTGCTTGCTTCACTTGTTGTTCCTTCTTCTTTCTTCTTCCATGACTTTCCCATCTAGTTCCTCATTTTTTCACAGATATCCTCATTCTAGTTGTTAACATTGCTCGACATAGGTGATCTGCAATCTCTCTTTATGTGACCGACCTTATTACATTTATAATAGACCATGCTTCCATTCATCCAGCTTTTGGATTTGCCTCTAAAATGAGTCTTCATGTAATTTACTCCAATATGTCCATACTTACCACAATAATGACAATAGTACCAAGTGTTGTAATCCCAATTGTAACTTTTAAGCTATGTGACTAGCTTTGTTTTCTCATTAGTTGACCACCTTGGTCTAGATCGACATTTGTAAGCTTTGTACCCATACTTCTGACAATTGAAACAACTTCCTTGAAACTTGAGTGAGGTGGATGAAATGTTAGCTTTATATCTACATTCATGTGCTTGATGTCCATGCTTCTTGCAGTTAAAATAATGTCCATTAAACTTAGGTTTAGAATCAGTCTTACCATGTTTGCTTCTACATATGTTGGCTGTATGCCCTGGCTTCCCACAGTGATGACATGTGGGCTTTTTGTTCTTTGGTTTAGCAATCTTCTGTTCTCCATCTTTTGATGACTCTCCTTCTTCAGTAGATGATTGTTCATTCAGTCCAAGTCCATATCTATCACCAGATCTCCTAGGTGACCTTAATAGTTCTTCAAAATACTTTGTAGCTTCATTAGGTTTGTTCATCCTTTCATTGATTTCTTTCTCAGTTCTCAACTCATGTATCAGCTGATCATTTTCATGTTTTAGTTGATTGTTCTCCAAGTCTTTCCTACCCAATTCTTGGTTGGCTAGCAGTAGTTGATTTACCATATCTAGTTGATTATTTGTCAACCTTTGTATATCACTTGTTCTTTCATCTAGCCTTATTGCAATTTGTCTTTTGTCTTCTTCAGCCATTGCTTTATCATCTTCAACTTTCTTTTTCTGCTCTACTACTTCATAGAGTCTAACAGATTGAATTTCCTGCTCTCTCTTTAGAGTCATGATTTCATCATTTAGTGTGGTATTTTTCTCCATTAGTTCTTTCATGGCTTTGTCATTTTCTGTAGAATTACTAGTATCAAATAGTCTAGTGGTGTCTTCTTCCTTGTACAGTGGCTCACTTTGTTGAATAGCAATTTCTCTTCTTTTGCTCAAAGATTTCTTCAGTTCCCCTCTGGCTGCTTCTAGCTATTGTAATGCTAGTTGAACTTCAATCTTTTGATTCTCTATGACTTTTCCCAGTTTGTAAACTTCCATCTTAAGATCTTTTCCTCAAGTGGTTAGACTTCCTTATGAGAAACCCTTTGCTCTAATACCAATTGTTGGAAATACAAATGGGAAAGTAGTACTGAGAGGGGGGGGTGAATCAGAACTTACTAACTTCTATCCTTTTAAACTGTTAGAACTTTATGCATCATGTAAACAAAACTTGAACAATCTAAGTAATATATCATGTCAAGCAACATACATGAAATCACACATAACACAATAGATTTGGTAACCCAGAAACCCTTGAAAGGTAAAACTGGGGTGGGGATGACACCCACAAATCTTCATTATTGTAGATAATAAAGTTTGCCTGTTAGGGCTTTACAAAATTTGATCATATCATGATCTACCCTGTGAAAGGTCTGCTCTGTTAAAAGCTAAGAGACTTATTCAGTCTACCTTGTTAGAGAATTTGTAAACTTACAATAAAGTAAGCACTCGGTAAAGAGATTTACAAAAGTCTGCTAAGACTACTTGGTTAAGATATTTACCCTGATACACTGGTTAAAATGTCTCAGTATATGATCCTTCGGTTTGCACTGATATGCTGATTACAGATCTTCTCTTTACTGTATGATTGTGATCTCTTCTATTTGATCTTTCTTGATTCTATCCTTTCACTACTTTGCTCGGTCACTGAACTCGATCTGAATACTTCTCCTTATCATTTCCTCATACTCACATACTCACAGTAATCATCTAATCTCAATGTCTCTATTGCTCTCTCTGATTCACACACATCTTTGTTCTAGATCTTTCCTTTATATAGTAACAAAAATGTTTTACCGTTACAAGATCTACGGTCCAGATATATTCCTATTGCCGCCTATACTATATAATTTTTTGATTGGCTAAAGGTTATACATAGGGATCAATGATAGCAATATGGATGCGTAACCACCTCCGTGATTACCTCAATAGACAACATACAAAATATAATTATCCTAAAAAATGGTTTACCTCGATCATTGTGTCATTCCAGACTTGTATGTCAATTCTGGCTAACTTAGCAAAAGTTATCCCTGGCACTCGGCATCAATTGTCCTTGGCATCTGTTGAACTTCTCTATCACTCGGTAATCATTGATATATGTAGCTCGGTAATAACTATACTCGGCATATTAAAAACATATTGTGACTGTGACTTTACTTGGCAGTACTACTGCTCGGTAAGTATACAATACAAAACTCGGCCTTTACAGAATGACTCGGTCGCAGTGATGACCGACCATTATTGCCTAGATATATGACTAAGTGTAAGACACTGATAGTCAACAAAATTATAGAGATCTACAACTATGGCATCAACTATGGTGATAAATACAACATTGAG
Organism: Chamaecyparis obtusa; assembly: GCA_027943335.1. Classification (NCBI taxonomy): domain Eukaryota; kingdom Viridiplantae; phylum Streptophyta; class Pinopsida; order Cupressales; family Cupressaceae; genus Chamaecyparis; species Chamaecyparis obtusa. The sequence continues at coordinate 653,625 of BSBK01003566.1, read as the reverse complement.
TGATCTATGTAGTTGGGCACTGACTTTTTTGCCAGTACAGAGGCTCATTTTAGAGCCAAAATTGCACTAAAATTTGACACTAATTTAGGCACTATTTGCCTATTCTGTTGTAGTGAGATGACTTGTGAAACAATCAAATTCTTTAATGTCCCAAAGTTAAGATACACCCAAATTTTCCCTAGATTATAATTTCTATATAAAAACAAGTAGGTTTTTAAGGTTACCTTTTAGCTTTGATTGAGATTCTTCAAGAAGTTAGGAAACATTAGACTCATAATTCATAATTAGATATTTTTTTTATTGGAAACAAATACATTAGATTAAAGATTGTTTGAATAAGATTTAAGATATCTCAACCATAGGAGAAATAAGGTAGGGTGGTGTAAAAAGGTGATTGAGAGACCCCCTACCCTAGGTCTGAGAGCGGATATATCATCCCTCTTGGCCTCATGTGGCCCTTGCCATACATATGAGGTGGCATACCTAGTGTGGTGTTCATCACCATTTTCCTCTTCCTTGTCACTTCTACCTTGCATTTTAATGATTATTTTTACTTGTACTACATATTTATTATTTAAATAAGAATGTCATTACTAACCTTTTATTGAACATCATATGTTAATCTTGCTTCTCAAGGGATTTTGATGATTAGAGGGTGTTAGGTTATAAGAAAAACAAGTTTACTTAGTTTGTTTATCTTTATTTTTTTTATACTTGGTTTAAATTTATATCTTCCAATTGCTTTTTTAATAACTTATTTATATAAATTAATTTAGAAATCATGTGATATCATGTATTTCTTACTTGATGGTAATGTGAATTTATATTATGTGTAAGTGTAATTTTTAGCATGTTATTTTTTTTTATAGAATTCTAGATCATTTTTTAATTTAACAAAGTGAAAATTTAATGTTTAAAAAAAAAGCTCAAAAATCTAAGAAATTGAAGAAAGGTAAAAGAAAGAACAAGAGGATTGAAAGCACATAAAATCTAAAGATAAAATAATTGTCGAATCATTCCAAATAGGAGACCATCATTGCAAGATTTGACGATGAATTAGAAGAAGACATGAAATTTGAATAAGATTCTAATTTTGAAAAATAATTACTAATATAACTGAATAAAATGATTTTCTAAAGAGGAATCCATATAAAGAAAATTAGAACAAGGGTTTGCTTAAATTGTAAAAGAAATACCATTTACAATAGAGGATGAATTGATTGGTTGTTCTCATGATTAAAAATATTTGTATTTTCTCTTCGAGTTAAATTAAAATTATTATTACTTATATTTTTCATTCAAAGGTTAAAAATGGTTACTTTAAGGAATTCTCATCAAAGGAAGCCAAATATGTAGAATTGATCCCTTAATCACTCTAAAAATTCTAATTCCATCATGAAGATAATCATGAACCTTGTGATAGTTGGTATTGACATGGTGTGACTATTTAAATGTGTTGTTGTTGTTCTCCTCACCAAGGTTGAGACCCCATTGGGGTGTTATTGTTGATTGTTGTCTTAGGGATGAGGTCCCCCTTCTATGACCTCATTGATTCATAGCTCCCTTTCAAAAGCATTTCCCTTATAAAAAATCACTAAGCTTTCAACAAAACAAAGAGATAACCTTAATTTTATATATATAAAATAATCTATACTCTAAGTGTAACAACAATACTAGTTGTATTCCTACCCTACTCTAACCCAATCCTAACCCTAAGTTTAATCTTAACCCCATCCCTAAACCTAATCCCAATCATAATTCTATCTCTAAGCCTATCTCTTACCCTAATCTATTTAATCCTCTTTAATTGTAACACAAACCCCAGTTCCTTAATCTTAACCCTAATCCTAATTCATCTAACTCTATCTCTAACCCTAACCCTAACCCTATCCTTAATCCTAATCTCATCTCCAACTCTAACTCTAGTTCTAACTCTCATCTAAACTTGACCCTAATTATATCTCTAAGTTTAATCCCAACCCTAACCTTAACCCCATGACCCTAATTCTTTCTCCAATCATAACCATAGCCATAGCCATAGCCATAGCCATAACCATGATTGCAACCATATCTCTTACCATAATTTTATCTTTAACCCTAACTTTATCATAATCTTATCCTAAATCATCATTATAATTATAACCCTAACCCTAACCCTATTTTTACCTCTAAGTATAATTCTAACCCTAATCTTAATTTTATCTCTAACCATAAATCTAACCCTACCCCTAACATACATTTTATCCCATTGTAACACTATCTCTAACCCTTATCCTAACCCAAACCTTAACCTTAACCCTATCCTCAGACCTAACTATGCTTCTAAGCCTAATCTTAATTGAATGCAAGTTCTATCTCTAATTGTAACCCTAGTCGTAGTCCTAATTCAAACCTCAACCCTAATTTTATCTCTAACCCTAACATTAGCCCTAACTATACCTTTAACCCTAACATTAGCCAAATTCCATCATCAACTATAACACTAATCCTATTCCTAATCTTGACCCTAACTACAACCCTAACCCTAATTGTATCTCTAACCTTAACCTTAATCATAATCGTAATTCTATCTATAACCCTAATTGTAACCTTAATCATTATATCTTTTAAATCCTAATATAAACTCTAACCCTAATCCTATCTTCAACCTTAACTATAACTTCAATCCTAACCATGACCCTAATTCTAACTCCACTAACCCTAATTTTATCTCTAACAATAAACCTAACCCTAACCATAACTGTAATTGTAGCCATAAGCCTAACCCTAATTCATTTATTGTCTTATATGTTGCACAAGAGATGCTAAGTGCATGCACAAACACACATAATCAACAATATGGTGTGAAATACATCAAGAGATATCCTTCTCAAGGTACCTATTTTGTAATCAATTTATCACATAAAAGTGCAATGTGTCTCAAGGACATACACATACACATACACATACACATACACATACACATACACATACACATACACATACACATACACATACACATACACATACACATACACATACACATACACATACACATACACATACACATACACATACACATACACATACACATACACATACACATACACATACACATACACATACACATACACATACACATACACATATACATATACATATACATATATGTATACATATACGTATACGTATACGTATACATATACATATACATATACATATACATATACATATACATATACATATACATATACATATACATATACATATACATATACATATACATATACATATCATTTTAATCAATTATCTCAATCTTTAGCATATCTGTGTGTGTGCACACGCCAATTATTATGATAATTAATGTTAAAATGAATAATCTCTCTCTGTCTCTCTGTCTCTCTCTATCTCTGTCTCTCTATCTGTGTGTGTGTGTGTGTGTGTGTGTGTGTGTATGTGGGCGTGCACACACACACACACACACACACACACACACAAATCTTGCAAATATTAAAACATATGAAAAAACATAACAAAAGAAAATATAAATATTATAAATATGTCAAGTGTGAATAAGTATATGCTCATATACATATGCATATGCTAGTGATTAGGATAATCAATATTAATATTGAATGGTTTTAGTGTCTACATATTTATGTGTATAATATATTTACAGAAACCAAGTGTGAACATAAAAAATTATGAAAAATAAAACATAAGTAAATATAAAAATTATAAATATATCAAGCGCGAATAAGTATAGTTTTTAGTATGTACAATTGGATACATGTATACAAAATTATATAAATTGTACAAATATCTCTAGAGAATAAAATATGCAAAAAACAAAACAAAACAAAACTAAACATAAAAATTGCTCAATCAAAAATATATATTTTACATTATAAATATATTGAATGTAAATTTTAAAATTGTAAATTAGTATATTTTATAGTATTTCATAAAAAATAATGAGAAAAAATCCTTTTTTAGCACTAAATATCCTATTTCACTTTCACGATCAGTTCAATTGGAAAACATGTAGGACAAAAAGGATTCAAGGAGGATGGAGAGCTCCTTACCTTCTTCAAAACATGCATAGGAAAGCAGAGTTATGGATTGGAGGACCAAGATAATTCTTTTTGGTTTGTTGGTAGTACTAATTGTCTTCTATGGTTGTGAAGTTTGAGTGAGTAGCATGTCAAACCACAAGTGGAGACAACTAAAAAGACTTCAAAAACATCTAAACACTAGTAGCCTTAGAGTCAAAACAACGATCCCTTATTAGATCTTTTTAGTTGAGGCCGATGTGTTTTTGATAGAGCCATCAATGATAGTTTATTTATTAAGCTATTAAAAAAAGTTTGAAAACATGGATAAGCACCACTGGCCCAAAATATTTGTCGAGGAGAAGTTGAACCATAGAAAGAAGACTCAAATGTAGCAAAACAACAAGTGTATGGACAAACAAGATATTAATTAGCAAATATGTCTTAACACTAACAAGGAGATAAGAAAGTTGTGTTAGGAAAATTCAGACTCTCACGTGGACAAAACAAATTTGCTGACAAAAGACACACTATGTTGAAAATTTGATCCCATGTGGAAGCATAATGAATTAACTATTTCAGAGTTGCAATTAAGGGAAATACTAAAATTTTAATCATGTAGTTGAGGACTAGTTCTTAACATCTCAGATGTGAAATGGGTAGATGGAAATCTTCAAAGAAGAGGGGGAAGAAAGAACTTAAATCTTTTGTAGCAAAGAAGTGGTTAAAATTGAATCATACTTCATCATAGAGTGTGTAACATATTAAATATCCATAATCAGTTTGATAACCATTTGAAAGTGAACAATCTGAAGCAAAACTTCACCAAGAACAAACTTCTTTTTCAAAGTTCATAATAGAAAAATAGACATAAAAAACTTTAAATACATATATATATTTTAATTCTTTATCCCTAAACTGCTTTCAAATTCCTTCGTTCATTTCCCCAAACTGCCTTAAAACACGCAAATTAAATCCTAGATCCTCTCCCTAGCTGCCTCAATACCCACAAATAAAAACTGATTTGGTGGGGGTATTACCTACACGCTCCCGCTTCTTTATCCACACAACAATTGGTATGGTAGGGCAGACGCCACTCCATATGTTTGAATGCACCTACGTTTAGTGGTTTTTAAAACCTTCGATTTCTGTTTAATGGCCTTGACAATGGCGTCTGCTCGAATAAGTAAGAAACCCTTCTCTTAATGCATTTATGCCTCCTTGACCTATCTAACATTGATGCTTGCAGCTATTCTGATTCTTTTTGCAGGGGCTTTTAAAAATTCTTTCATGCTTTTTTCGAAAATGAGTGATTGGTTTTTCTCTCTACGGCAATTTTAGCTTGTTGGAGAATTCTGCTTGGCGCTCAGACTTAAGCCTCCATGTTGCCGCATGCGTAGTGTATCTCACGTTTTTATAATTGAGTAGTCCACAGTTATTATGACATGTCCTCCTGGTTATGAACTACTTTGTTGCGGAGTGAAACATGAGTTGGTATCGTTTTAATGCCCCCAATCACCATTTCACCATGCCCCTTTGTACATTTGCTTGATAATTAGATGAAGGCGAAAATTTTATTTACATCCGCGAAATAAAAAATATAGTCAATCCGATTTCCAAGCATGAACATAATTTTATGCATGTTTCCCGGAATTCCGATGTATCTTTCCAAGAGGTAGACAATATATCAAGAATTGTGCAAGGGGAGCAGGGCTATATTTGAAGCATTATAGTTTCTTTTGGCAGGGTGGAACTTTTGTTGTTAAATTTAGTCAAGATTCCCCCACTTTGCGAATCTCCTTTCTTTAATGAATGTGTACCAAGACTCAGTTCTCACGGTTCTAGTGTACCTGGCTTGTATGTCACTATAGGACGGGCAGACATGATGGCCGTCCAGCTTGACGCTCCATGATGTAATGCATCCAATCTCTGGCATCCCTTATGTATAACACATGTATTTCTCTTCTACTTGTCTTGAACCTACCTTCAATTTTGTTATGAACATCGTTCCATCTCTTGTTTAATTTTTGTCCACACGTAGGATTTCTAATGGTGGCAATATGAATTCTTCTTTTTCAATATGCCTGGCCTCAATTCCGATACTCTTTGACATCTAGACTTGTGTTTAGAGTCTGGACATTAAGCTATTTCCTCAGTAGCTTATCCGCATGGTGTTCTGAATCATTCAAATGCTCTCCGCTTCTGTCTAGTAGTCGTATCATATTTCCCGTCTCCAAAGGACAGTTACCTGCCTCTGGAAATGGTATCCCTCAGGGAGCCTAGGCTTTTAAATTGAAATTGTTTATGACTGGATACTTTTAAATTTTGATTTTTTGTCTCCATATTAAGCTACATCGACATGTATTGTTAGCTCAATCTCTCACTTGTAAACTACCACAAGCATATCAACTAACACCGGCAAAAGTCTTACGGCTATCCAATTTCAGTCATGTGTTCCTACGTTTATATGGTAAGAATTAGAGCTCTTTCTGACCTCCTTGTGTTCTCTTAATTTTATAACACTCCCTACTGAGCTCGTCTTGGAAATGCTAGAAAGTTGTATTCCATAACTACCTCTTAAGGCTCCCCATGGAATTCCGTGTATTTCTTTTTACTATAAAGGGAGGAGAATTACATGATCTTTATTTGCAAATGTTCACTTGCATCATTGCTTCTTTCCAAATTCTTTGGAGCCTTCAAGTGTTCTCTCAAGCAGAGGTTCTTTTTTGCAATTATGATGAGATTATTTGCATAAAGGAGCAGCTTGACCACATAAGTAGTCCAATAGACACCTCCTCGTCCGAAATTATTTTCTCTTTCTTCCAATTTGTCAATATGTGGGCCAAATAGTGTGGGAAGCCTTGTTGACTCCAAGGTTACTTCTAAAGTATTCTAACAACGTTGCCGTTGTTTTTGATTTTGCTGCATAGTTGCATGGATATGTGTACGTAACCCCTTGGGACGCGTCTCCTGTACCGGAGACTTCCGTGGAGACTTTTTTGGTTTAGTGGTGAAAGATTTAAGGGCCTGTTTGGGTGCTGGAATTAGACTGGATATTCCTGAATTAGATTTCCGGATAATGTCAATTCCATGTTTGTGTCCATCCAAAAAATTGGAATTGGAATTTCGAAATTCTAATTTTGCCCCCAAAATGGGCATTTCATCTTCCGTTCAAATAGGTGGAATTGGAATTTCGAATTCCAATTCCAATTTTTATAAAACCAAATTTAATATTTCATGGGATCCGTGACTATAAGGATGTATATTATATTGCTATAAGGATGTATATATATACATGTGTGTATATATATACACATGTGTGTATATACATACATGTGTGTATATACATATGTGTATATATACACACACGTGTGTATATATACACAAATGTGTGTATATGTATATACACACGTGTGTATTTGTGTATATATATACACATGTGTGTATATGTGTATACATGTGTGTATATACACACATGTATGTGTATATATGTGTATGTGTGTATATATACACACACATGTATGTGTGTATATATAAACACACGTGTGTGTATATGTGTATATGTGTGTATACACACATGTACACACATGTGTGTATGTGTGTATATATACACATGTGTGCATGTGTATACATGTGTGTATATATACACATGTGTGTATATACACACATGTATACACATGCACACATGTGTGTATGTGTATATATACACATGTGTGTATGTGTATATATACACGTGTGCATGTGTATATATATACACATGTATGTGTGTATATATACAGACATATACACACCATATTTAAAGAAATTAAAATAAAGAATTAAAATTCCTTATGCATCTTCTTAGTCATCTTCTGGGTGAACCAAACGGGTCAGCCCATATTCCGGAAATCATTTTCAGGATTTGTATCTTCCAGAATTGTAGCATCTTCCAGAATTGACTGGAATTGGCATTTGGTATTCCAGCACCCAAATGGGCCCTAATGGTTTTGGATGCCATTTGGAGGTTTAAGAATTTAAGAGAAACTGTAACAGCAGAAATGAGTGGGGATTTCAATGTTGTTTGGGGATTTTGGTGTTATAGTCTCCAAATATCATTAAATTATAGTTACAGTTCACTATATTTTCAGATGATCTATGAATTATTAAATTATATTGAAAAAAATAGTGGTGTCTCCAAGTACACCTGTCTCCTATTTTGAAAAAATAGCCATACCAGTACTAGTACCAGTCTCCGAAGTCTCCAAGTACCCCCGTCTCCGTGCAACTTGGATTTTGGCTTGGATCTATGCTCTAGTGCTCTATTATTATTTGGTATGCCAAGTCCTTTAAGCTCACTCTCAAAGCTTTCTTTTGAAAACATTATATGAAAGGCGATAAATTTGATAACCGTATGTAATAGAAAGGAAGTAATGTTACTCAACTTGAAATGGACTATTCTAAAATGTAAAGAACACAAATAGATATAGATTATAAGGCAAGTTTTTTCGTCTGTATGAAAAGATTGGATAGGAACTGGTGATGCCTCTGGCTACTGAAAACTGTAAATAAATGAATGACTGAAATGCGATTAATTAAATGAAACGCTGAAAGGAATGTCCTCTAGTTATAAATCATTGCTACACATGAGAAGAGAATGGGCGAACTTATTCATATCCCTATATAATATAATGATGACTTACACATATATGTCCTATACGAGTTGCAATGTACCAAAATAAGAGAAAATGTAGCTCAAAGGCTCACCACATATTGGTAACTCAATGGGACCCGTGGGAGAAAAGTGCAAATCAAGATCACAATAGCCAACATTCTCAAGATTGATTAGGTCATTTGCGAAACAAGCTAATTTGCTCATTCTCTTGTAAGGTTAGCTCCCAAAGCATGAGCTGAATGCGAAGAGATAAATGTACATAGACTAAAGAAACCTGCATCTACTTGCAAATAGAGAGGTCAAATATTGATTCCTCTTGTAGATAATGGCAATGGCTAAAGGAGTATTGACTTTCATGTCATATATGAGAGAAGTTCATTCAAGAAAGTTTTTGCGATCCACTTTCATCTCATTAAAAGAAGTTGAATTCCTAAAAATCTGACATTTGAAAACTGAACATCATGAAGTTGGCCATTAGATTAGGTCAATATTAATTCACACATATCCCAAGCCTACCACAAGTTGATGTTCATGAGCAAATAAATCTCATTAGGACATATCATGATTTGTAGAATGAGAGAAACATTACCTTACAGTTCATTAACAACAGATTTCTTGCTTCTAATCTCTCTGAAACACCTCAAAAATCTTCATCAATGTGTATATTAATGACTATCAACAATCCTACTTCAATTGAAGTACTGAAACATATGTGGAACATATGCAAAACTGAATACATTTTCAAGGAAACATGACAACAACCTGGACAACTATGGGAAAAAGTATAGAAAGAGTGAGCAATTTGCTCCTCAATCCACTCAATCCATTCATATGTACATTGTAGTAAGTCATAATAACACCAACATAAGATCTTCAAAATACAACTAAGTTTGAACCCTATGATGGTGTTTGGAACCTCAAACCCTGTTCCATAGTCCACAAAACGTTGCAATTTGAGCATATAATGAGGATAAGAAGACAGCTAAATTCTTCACAAGTTTTAGAATGGTCTTATGTTACCTCCTCAAGCATCTAGTTGTGCAAAAACAGTTTTCCATGCTTGTTAGAAGAAAAGTTTAAAGAATCAATCAAACACTTCAAATTCCACTATTTGTCATCACGGTGATGGAATCACCGCTTGAAGTAGAGTGGTGAAATAAAAAATTCTGTGGTTGAGATGAGTTTGTTGCAATGATTGTGTTTTTATCATTTGTGGAAACTAACAAGTTTGTCATATTACAAATTGCTTCTTTCTCTTGCTTGCACTCTCACCCTCTAAGTTCCTTGTGATGCTCTAGATCACCCAAAGATTAATCTGACCTAAATACAATCATTTGAACTCTTTAAAGTGATGATCATCAATTTCCCTCAAAAGGTAACTCTTGAAGCAACTCGTAGATTGGATTGGATACACTTGATCCACTGATTGTAGAATAATGACCCATTTTATGGGTCATACCAAGTGCACAATTTTAAGGTCCATCTCAAACAATCTATTCAAATCCATCTTCGATCGTCCATATGTTATGCAAATCCAAAGATCAACAAATCGACTAAATCTTGTGAGCTTCCTCTAGTCAAATCTTACAACAGTACTTTTAAAGGTATCGACTTGCATATACAAATATGTGTGTACATGTGTGTGTCTTTCAACCAGCTCTCTAGTGCTTCATGATAATTCCTCAATTGTGTTTTTGTGTGTGTGCGTTTGTGTGGATCTTTGAGCCAGCTCTCTAATGCTTCATGAGTATTCTTGAATTGTGTTTGTGTGCGTGGGGAACTTTGAACGAGCTCTCCAATGCTTCATGAATATTCCTCAAGTGTGTGTGTGTGTGTGTTGTGTATCTTTGACTTAGCTCTTCAATGCTTGAGATTCATGTGTGTGTGCATGTCTGCTTTTGTGTGTGTCGATGTTTGAACCAGCTCTCCAATTCTTCACAAGTATTCTTCAATTGTTTAATTGTGTGTATCTTTGAACCAACTCTCTAATGCTTTATGTGTGCATGCATGCATTTGTGGATCTTTGAACTAGCTCTCCAATGCTTAATGAAAATTCCTCTTCTTGCGTGTGTGTGTGTGAGGGAGGATCTTTGAACCAGCTCTCCAATGATTCATGAATATTCCTCAATTATGTGTATGGATATTTGAACTAGCTCTCTAATGCTTCATGAACATTCCTCAATTGTGTTTGTGTGTGGATCTTTGAACCAGCTCCCCAATGCTTCATGAATATTCCTCTAGTGTAAGTGAAAGTGAGCACATGTGTGTGTGTGTGGATCTTTGAACCAGCTCTCCAACGCTTCATGAATATTCCTCAATTGTGTGTGTGGGTCTTTGAATCAGCTCTCCAATGCTTCATGAATATTCCTCAATTGTGTGCGTTGATCTTTGAATCATCTCTCCAATGCTTATGAATATTCCTCAAGAGAGTGTGTGAGAACCAACTCTCCAATGCTATACAAAAATTATGGCCTTACAAATATTTCCATTAGTGTTTCTGTGTGTGTGAGTGAGAACCAGCTCTCCATTGCTATACAAAAATTATGACCTTTAAAAGATTTCCATTAGTGTTTTGTTTTGTGACTTTTTCCCTTTTGGAACAATGCAAATCAAGGCTGTGTGTGTGTGTGTGTGTGTGGAGAGAGAGAGAGAGAGAGAGAGAGAGAGAGAGAGCCAACTCTCCAATCCTATAAAAAATATTACCTTAAAAAAAATTTCCATTCGTGTTTGTGTGTGAGAACCAGCTTTCAATGCTATACAACAATTATGACCTTAAAAAGATTTCCATTAGTGTTTTATTTTGTTCCTTTTAGGACAAGGCAAAACAAGGCAATGCGTAATTTTGTGTGTGTGTGTGGACCAGCTCTCCAATGCTATACAAAAGTTATGACCTTAAAAAGATTTCCATTAGTGTTTTATATTATTACTTTTAGGACAATTCAAAACAAGACAGTGTGTGTTTGTGTGAACCAGCTTCCCCAATGCTATAGAAAAATTATGACCTTAAAGAAATACCTATGTGTGTATGTGTGTGTGTGAATTATGACCTTAAAAAGATTTCCATTAGCGAATTATTTTGCCCCTCTTAGTACAATGCAGAACAAGACAATGTGTAATGATAAACCTTTCTTTGAATTACAAGGAGAAGCTCTCTTGTAACTAAAAGCTAAACTAAACCCTAGAAACCTATAGTGATGAACTTTAGCTTTTTGCAAAATGCACAAGGTAATTCTGGGTTTTCAGCATGCAATGCAAACAAACTAAAGGAAATAGTTGTCATTTTGTTCTTGGGCATGGGCACAAGGCTACACTAACTCTTCTACATAAAACAAGAGAATTTTGAGCTTTGACTTGACCTAAATGACCTAATCTCTAGTAACTAAACACATGCACGTGCATGCTTATTGGCTAAAAGCAGAGCCCAGAAAGAGTGTGAACAAGAATGGAACTGTAAAAAAAGATGAGATTCAACAAAGTAACTAAAGGAAACTTCATATAAAGTTATAATAATCAATTAATGGAAATTGCAATACAAAGTCTGCATTACTTGCTAGAAGATATCCAATCAACCAAATCAATAGGATAACACAAAGTAGCTTGAACAACAATTTTAGCGACAAATAGGAATAAAACTACTGTTGGCTTCCTTAGTGCACAACCACTTATTTATAATGTTCTGAATGCTCCAATAATGCAATTTATTCAAGATAAATAAAGAGAAAATCACTAAATTTTCTATGCTAAAAATAGTTTGCTTGCACACAAAGCAAGCCTTAAATATCAAATTGTTTGAAAATGAATCATTTTGAGCTGAACATATTTTGTTCAAAGATAAAAACTTCTAAAAGGCTGTCTAAGAATGACTATCCTCTAATAATAACAACAGCCAAAAAGAGCTAGTTTGATGTGGATTCACTCTTGATGTCTCTAACAAGGTAAGAGTGGCTTCCTCATTGTGAAAATGATAGACCCTTAGAAGAAACTCAACTAGCAACAATTGACAGCTCACCAAACAACCTTGGTGAATTGAATATGCTTTCCTTGTGAAAGTGCACTTATAAACTCTTGTCATCTCCACAATTTTGCAAAACCTAGTGTTTTGAAACTTGAGGCCTTGCCAAAGATGAAACCTAGCAATCCATCCTTAGTCCTTATTGGATAAAAGTTTGGCGACTGAAATCTAGGAGCTATTACGAAGAGTGAAAAACAATTTGGAAACCTAACCGTTTGAGACAAATTTGGAACTTGATATTTTAGCAACACTACGGGGTAGCCAGTTTAAAACAAAAGGTATTGATCCCTCACAGAGTCAAGCATAGTCCTCTTATGATAGTGACTTGTTGTGAGGTTTTCACACCATCGCCCCATTGCAAATGGGGACCCCATCTTTTCACTTTTCCACAAGGTAGTTGTCCTAGGTAGTCTTAGTTCAGTGACAATTTTCATGTCTCCAAGTCTAAGAGATGAGTTTGGGCAACTTTGGTGTGCTAGGGAGTCAAGTCTGTCAGAGATATGAGTGAGAGCTAGGCCATGCTAGTCAAGGATGTGGAATTGAAGTCAAGACATTTGTGATGAAATGAATTAGCCAAAGCGTAAAAAGATGAAGTGAATGTTAATATTTTCCAGATTATAGCAAGGAATGTATCAATCTATAGAGATCTATCAAAACTAAGCACGGGAAATGAAATAAAGTAGACAAAGAGGAATAGATGATACCTGGAAATCAAGTAGATATCCTATAGTCAAAGTCCCTCCTTTGTATTGCATCAAATCTGATTCCACCTTCACTCCAACAAGTATTCCGTTTCAATTAGTTCAATCTTCAGCCCTTGAAGATACCTCCGATCTACACTAACAATGGTGTTGACAAGGACTCCCTATCTGTAATTCCAATGATGAAGCCTGATCGAAATGCATGAAGTGCAAGCTACAAGGTTTGATCGAAACCCTTGAATGGAGTCAAGTAAAGTTGGCACCAACACAACACCTACGATTTTGCTATATAAATCGTGCTTTCAATGTGGATCGCTGCCATCAAATACTCTTTTCAATGTGACTATAAGAAGTCACTTCTGCGCCCAGCAATGGATGGAATGCACACACATTAATCGCTATTTTGGAATTCGCCCAGCTCTAAGATGTTGCAACCAACAACTTCACCAATTCGCTCATGTAAATCACAACTATTGAGAATGGAGGGAAGATCAACGTTATGTCTTTGGTTTTCTTTCCCATCCTCAAGAGCTTTATTATATATGAGCAATTTACTAAATTCGCAAACCACAAGTTGGCTGACTTGGGCCACTAAATAATAATAATAATATTTGTTTTATATTTATATTTAATTTGCATAATCGATCCTTATATAATAAATATACCCCTTATATTTATTATATTGTTAGATCATTTTAGCCATAAATATAATATCTAAACAACATATTTATTATTATTGCGAATTTAATTGTCAATATGTTGATCTTTGCCGTAGAGGCCAAAATATCAACAGTGAAGACGTAAGGCAAGAAGAGATGAAGTTTTAACCTGAAAGCATGGAAAGCTGTAAAGATTCCTAATTCCAATCCAGTAAAAGTTGTGAAAATTCTTGGAAAATCCTTGTTCCAGTATCAAATCTATCTTAGAAAATCAGGAAAAGTTATGGAAAAGAACATTGATGGAAGCGTGTTGATTATTGAAATTTGGTTGAGTTTGAAAATTTTTAGGATCTACCAAAATCTAGAATCTCCATTATAACTCCTAAAGATCTCAAACCACTCTCAAACATCTTGACAGTATGTACATAAAATATAACTTAAAAGTATAAGAAATTAAAAATGTTATATTTTATGTTCCGCACTACCACTTGACCCTCGTAATTCCGACCAGCTCTCAATGAGTTACAAGACAACACACTTAAGCAAATTTTTCCACCCTTTGAAATAATCGTGAGAGCAGGTTGGAATCCGACCTGGTCCCAGGACTCCAGTTCTAACAGCTATTGAAATTTTGCCCTTTCCTCAATCAGTCCCGAGACCCTCTAATATTCCGCCCAAGATAAGATTGTCTCCAATCGAGCATGAGGTGAAATTCTAGTTTGCATTGCTGAAAGAAACCAAGAGGAGTGAGTGAAGAAATGAATCAAGGAAAGTTCTAAGTCTTACAATCAGAATTTGAAGAGCAGATCCAACGAAAATGAGATCAATGATGAAGAAAAAATCATGGAAAATAAAGTCTAAGACACGAAAGGTAAGCAAGGGGCAATGAATTTATGATTTTGGGGGTTAACATGCAAATGGAAGTCTCGATAATAGGGTGGAATCCGACCCCCTCTTAGGACTCCAATCATGACAACATGGTGGAATCCGTCCCTCTCTTAGGACTCCAGTTCTGAGAGACCTTAAATTTGTGCCCTCTATGTTGATTCTTGCATGGAAATATAAACATTTCAGGGTATAAATCAGGGTTCCTCATCAAAACAAGCCTGATTCAAGTGGGTTATAGGATCAACATTTTCGTGAAAAATATGAAAATCTGGCCTTGGACCAAAGAAAATTCATGGTCAAAGTGCAATTTGCTTCCTTATATCGATGAGAATTCTTGATCAAGTTGGTTTAGTAGAAGAAAAAAGTTGATTTAAAACAAATCTAGATGCAATTTCATATCATGTAAGCTTTTTGATTTCCTCAATATTGTTTATACTTATCATCTTGTGAGCTTAATAAAGGTTTTCTCTTATTTTGCAAGGAAAGGGTGCTCGTGGACAAAGAAGGATTATGACAAGATCAAGCTCAAGACTTCAAGAAAGATGATGCTTCGAGGTTGAAAATGCAGACTCAAAGAACGAGATCACGAAAGAGTTCAAAGACCAAGGAACAAGGAGGATGAACAAATTTGCAAGTCTACAAGTGGAGAAAATTATTGAAACTTGAATTTCCTTTGGAAATCCAAGTTCGTTTTGATGGTCCAAACAATGAAGGATTTCATCACTTCAAGAATATCAAGGTCAAGAAGTTAAAAATCATAAAATTTCCAAGAACAAGGATGAAAAGTTCATGAAGATGAATCAATTTACATGCCATCACCATCAAGCTAAGGCTGGAAAATGTAGATTATCAAGAGATATTAGTCAAGTTTATAAGATAAGGATGTTGAGGTGGCACCCACTCATTTTCAACTAACTAGAAAGCTCTAGTTGCATGTGTTCAAGCACATTCAATCAAATCATGCCAAGTGTACATATAGAGTCCATATCATGTCTCTACCTAACCTTTTTTCTCCTTGGCTCTCAAAAGCATTGTAATTTTCTCATTGGCTCACAAGGTGGTGCCTTCATTGTAATTGGCTTGGCAAGCATTTAATGCTTGTAGCAATTAGTTATATGAGGGCCTTGTTGACATAATCTGGGTCCTTAATCTTGAATCGATTAGAGCCTTCATTGTAATCAAACAATTATAAAAGGCCAAGCCTTCTCATTTGTAATTCATTAGATTGAGGAGATTAGTTTTAGATATCGAGTAGAGTAGGAGGAGAGACTTGGAGAAATTGTTGCCATAATGCTATCAAAGTAATTGCCATAGTTTGACTAATTTCCAATTAATCGTTGAGTCTCGAGTTTTTGTAGAGAAAAACTCGCAGGAAAAATTCGCAAAGTTTTTTGGAAAAACTCTCTTGTGCTTGTCCTCTTGTGTTAAAACACAAAAAATGACATTTTTGGTCATTGTTTTTTGTTTGCAGTGATTTGGTTTGTGAGTGGAGGAGAAAAAGAGGTTTCCAAGCTCTTGCGAGGTGATTGCAAAGTATTGGAGGTGGATTCGAGGGGAGGCACAGTCACGTCCAGCGCAACGTTCTACTTCTAAGACTAGACCCTGTAGATCCTCTCCCTTATTTGATAGTAGAGCTAGGAAGAGGAAGATGTAATTGTAATGATGTATTTACTTTTAGTTTTATAGAAATTATTTACTATTTTGCTTCCAGCCATCAACATTCCGCATGAGAATGCGATTTTGTACCCACTTTGCGTTTATATATATCTAAACTCAACTTGTTTCTTTTTTGTTCTCATTAATTAACTCATTGGATGCATCTTCTCATTGAATTTTGCAAAATAAATGCATTTCTAATTAAATTTAAGCGATTTTTTAAGTTCCCGAGTTTTTCCCCGTGTTTTTCCCGACTTTTTTTTAGGCTTGGCGAGTTTTTGCCGAGTCCGAGTTTTCCGTCTATGGTAATTGCTAATTCATTGTTGGTCTTCATGGTGGATGGCTTGTGTTACTTTGGAGGATTGCATGGTTTCTACATTTCCTCACTTAGATTAGGATTTTATTTCATGTTGATTAAAAGTAGTGTTTACTTGAATGGAAGATATTTTTGATGCATCTTTGGTGAACTCGCTTAGACCAAACCACTAGCTGCTAATTGATATTAAGTTTGCTTTGCATGGTCGAATGACATTTATGAGCTTTAGTTCGATTATTGCTTGCAGATTGATATGCATCGATGGATGGTGTTAATGGAATGGTGATAGTTTGAACATCTTACATTTACCCTAGGAAATCACACTAGCTTGGTTGATGTTGATGGCTAGACCTAAGTCTAGTAGAGTCATAGAGATATTCATTATCTCTTGCATTCTAGGAGTAGAATAGCCTTCCTAAACCCTTATCTCTTTGTAATTTGTTTGGTTGGAAGTAGTTGAAGTAGTTGATGTCCATTGATTGAACAACGTAAGTCCCTTTGTGATACCCAACATATCACATCATTACAACTAAGTCCTCAATAAGAAAGAACCTTCGTGTTGTCTCATTTGATCACACAATCCATATACATTGTTTAACATATGAGCATCCTTATTCAAGAGAGGATTTGATATTTGGTGTTTCGTCCTGGAATATTGAGTGTTCGATTCTGCATGTTGTACTGGCATAAAACTCGCATCAACATGAACTTCACAATAAATCCTGGGCCGTTGAATGAAGAATGGAAAATGATGTGAAATGCAATTCATTTTTAAAAACTTTTGTATATTGTTCTTTGATAACTAGAAAGTCTATGGAAACTAGTGTAGAAGTTTGAATATGAAAAACAAAGATGAAACCCATAGCTGTAACCCTTGAAAACCTACACCGAACTAATGGATAAATCTGCTAAGATATTTTTATGACTGCCAAAAGACGGTGTATTGTTGCCAACCATTGTGGGAAAAACTTTTATCCACGATGCCTCTCTAAACTGAATCTTTTTACAGTTTGACGAAACTCTTTCTGCAAATGGAAGACAAGCAAGGATATGTTGTTGGAAAACCTACAATAATCCTCATGATGCTCCCAATGATGAACAATGACATTGCAAACTCTTCACAATTTGCTGAAAGTGAGCATTCAGGTGCGAATTGTTATTTTAGAGCATGCATATATGTTGCATCATGCACATTTGCATATTGTTGCATTTCATAATTATGCACGTGCTCTCAAGGATACTCTTATGCTTAATTGAGCACATGTTTGCACATGCATGCATAGCTTAAGTTCACTTAGTTGAGTCTAATTTAGCCTAGTTGAGTCTAGTTGGGTTTTGATTTGCTTTTCTTGCTTTAATTTGATTTTCTCTATTTTTAGGGCTATTGGTTTCTATAAAAGCAATTCATCTATGCATGATAATTAATCCCATTTTGTAATCTCAATTTATTTTGTGCAATCAATATAGACTTCTAAGGTTGTGTTGAGCAAATTATCTTGCTTTTTTTGTGACAGGTGGTGTGCTTGTAGATGATTCTTGGCTTGTGGGTTAAAATCATCATCAACTGTCACATGGCATCAGAACTTGATTTGCTAAGTTCTTGTCCATATTCTTGAGAGATTTGACCTTGAGCAATTTTTCTGTGCACATTGGACTCAAACGAAGGTCGCTATCATGTTCACAACATCCCTAAACACAGATCGATCGTCGTTTCGTCAAAATCTGAGTAGTGAAGCTTTGGGTCAATTTGGTTGAGGGCATGCAAACCGAGGCAAAATCCGGGGGTCAACAAAAAATCTGGGCATTGTGGAGCGAAATGGACCTCACTATCATGCTTAGAAGGCCCAAAAATCCTAAAAAAGCCTATCAATTTGTTAAAATTGGGATGAGTGAATTTTGGAGCAAACATTTTTTGGAATCAAACCCTCAGGTATGGAAATCCATATGATTGTATGAATTTGTAAGGACTTGTATGGTCGTATGGACTCCTGCAATAGCCCTACCCTTCTATTGGTAAAAAATTTATAGGCTCAAAGAAAATTTGTTCCAATTTTTTTTGGAAAATCTACTTAGTTTTTGGCAAACATTAAAATTTTATTTTGCAAAACAAGGAATAGGAGTCATGCACAGACCCAAATTATGGGCAACATTTGCATTGTACATGCACATGCCAATGTTGCTTAGACCAAGATTCCATTGGTTGCTTTAGATTATTAGAATATTCTACAATATATTTTGGAACTCAATTGAATATTTTGCCAAGAATCTTTTTTTTTTGGTAGGTCATCTTTTTTTCCTGGCAACAAGGAATATTTTGAGCATATTCCGTTGACATTTGTAGTACAAACGCCACCTAATCAGCCCCTTTCAAGCCTTTAGATTGCATTTTGACCTACCTTCAATTTTTTGGCTATAATTTGAGCATATGAACTTGAAATTGTGCGAATGAGATAGTGTCGATGTTAGCATATTTAAGATTGTCATTGGATAAGTGAAAAGCATACATCAATCCCACCAGTAAACCGGTAGACCAAACAGAGTATAGGTACCGGTAGACCAAGTAGGAAAGGATATGAATCGGGTATAAGAGTCTTATTATATGGACAACCGGGTATGATATTGATACCGGTCAATAGCACCTCAATTCGCACCGGTGTATGTGAGCTGTTTAAGTTAAAACCGGAATATGCGGAGTATCCACTGTTTAGATCTGGAGTTAGCTTTTTAACAGGAGTTAGTTTTATTTCTACACGGATGTTTCAAGGTAAACTTAGAGATCATCTCGCAAAGCTTTTTGCTGCATGATTTATGGTTGAGTTTACAGCCTGGCAGTTCTATAAGTTAGGTTTTAATAATAAGATTGATTTCTTATAAATAACAGGTCATAGGACACAAAAGTAGAGTCGTTGAATATACAGAGCAGGAGAGAGTTATCTTCTGAGAGAAGCTACGGTCACAGAGGTGAAAGGGAGAAAGGATCAACAACTAGACAGAATAGGAAGGTCAACAGGTATGATCTAATTAGACAGAGAGCGTCAATTAAGATCATTGCTTTTATACTGTGAAAGCATATTCAAATCCCTCTATCAGGGTGAACCCTAATAGGTTCTTTGTATAAATCCGTTAAATGGGTAGCATCTTAGTTGATGTTGAAAGTCCTGTAACAAGGTGGCTCCTGACAGAGTCAAGATCTTAACCAGTCTTCTACCAAATCCCTTTACTGAGTAACACTCTTGCAAGTGCTTTGTAAGCTCCTAATAGAGCGTCTTTATTACTGTAGTAGTGAAGTTGTGAGCTCTGTCCAACCGTGGTTTTTTCCTTCTAACTGAGGGTTTCCATGTATAAATGATGTGTTGATCTGAGTATTTCTATTTTTGTTTGTGAATGGTCATTTACATTCTGTTTATCTTGCAAGAATCTTTATACAAGTTTTAATTGGAAATAGAAATAGTATTTACTGATTCACCCCCCCCTCTTAGTAACCGGTTAGGAATAACAATTGGTATCAAAGCCAAGTTCTCTTAGATATAAAGCTTAACCGCTTGAGAAAAAGATCATGGAGGGTTATAGGTATCAAAAGCAGCTTGAGGAAGCCAATGACATCATTCCCTCTCTAGAGAATAGGCTGAGAAGATCCCTTGCAAAAAGAAAGGAGCTGGCTCTGCAGTTGAGTGAGAGCAATGAAACTATTGATGAACTCTCTGGGCAAAGTGGATCAGATGAAGCTGAGGAGGTAGTCTCTGAGCTCATGGAGAGGAACTAGATCCTAACCGATCAAATCTCCAACCTAAAGAGGGAGCAGGAAGATAATGCCCTAAGAATGACTGAACTGATTGAGAAAAAGAGGAAAGTTGAAGATGAAAGAAACACTGCAGTGAAGTCATTAACAATCTCGGAGAGAGCAAGGAATCTGACAGAGGAAGCTGTAAGGGAAAGCGATCTTGTCGTTCTGCAACTTCAAGAAGACATGCAAATAGTCACTCAAGAAAATGCCAACATGCAAAAGATTTGGCATGATAAAGATGATGCATGCAAGAGGCTAGCAATTGAGCTGTATCAACTGAAGGAATAGATGAAACAACTTGAAGAAAGGAATGAAACCCTCAGAAGATACAACGAAAGCTTGGTCAAACTTGATGAGCAACTCAAAGCTCAAAGAAAGCACAAGGACCCAACAGGACTTGGGTTCACCGGACAAGATACCAAGGAAACCAGTGAGTCATTTGGAGCCAACAAAAGCAAGAAGGAAAAGAAGAAACCGACAGAACAAAAAAGTAAAAAGACCTTCAACACTTCTTGCAATCACTGTGGGAAATCGGGCCATAAAATAAGTAACTGTAGAAACGCACTGGTAAAGCCAACCGATAGTTACTGCAAAAACTGTTACAAGAATGGCCACAAGACCATTGAATGCTGGTCTCGCCCCACGAGTGTGTCTAGTGGAAGTAGGGGAAGCTTCAAAGGCTACTGCTACGCATGCAACAAGTTTGGACACAAAGTTGATGAGTGCAGATCCAAAACAATGGCATTCAGATCCCCACCAAGACCAGTATTCCCCAAAAGAAATAAGAACTGGAGCACAACCAACTGTGCTAACTGTGGCATGCATAGTCATAATGACTTTTGGTGCAAATCACCTAACAAGAGAAGGGTAAATCCATGGAAGGCAACCGGGGTAGTCTGTTACACCTACAACAAAGTTGGACACCTAGCTAAAGATTGTAGGAACCGATCAATGAACAAAAGAAAAGGATCGATCAAACCGATGGTGAAGACCTCGTCTTCCAATAAGAAGAACAATGGAGGAAAAGAGACCGAGAAGGAAGTAAAGAAGATTTGGTTCAAGAAGGAATCAAAGAGCTCCGCTTAGGAAAAGACAGAGGGAAGATCATCGTCTGGTGATGGTGATCTCTTCAGCAAACTGAGCTTGAAGGGCTTAGAGGGAATTGGTAGCCCATCTACTGTACCCGGTAGAACTGGTGAGTATTAAACTCACTTAGTTTGCAAGAAAGACCGGACAAGTAAGCCTTGATCAACTGGGGTTTGCTCAACCAAAAAGCTTGAATATCGGTTGGCGAAAAAGGAAAGAAAGGTTAGGTAAGGTAATTAATGCTGTAGCCGTTAACAAATAGTTACCGTTTGGTAATTACTATTATGCCCTAACTCTATATAAAGAAAGGAGAATTACTCATTTTCTTTTACTTTGCGATTTGTGATTAACAATCTCTTATGCTTGAGGAATATTCTCGTGCTTTGATCATCGTAAGATATTGTCTATAAGACCGATCAAGCTACTTTCTGTATAAACCGGTTGATAAGAAATGGCATCATCATCCTCCACTGTTAAGCTGATCAAAGGCAACCAAGTCGACCGACCTGGCTACGACATTATAGCGGTTCAAAACAGGGAAAACGACATGGCTGGTGTGCTATCTTCTGTGCCAAATGGAGTCCTCATGACTGAAGATGTCACGGCCTTCGTTCACGCCAAGCAAGAAGAATTGGGAGAGACTTTCATTCAAAGCGAGTACCTCTCGCTATGCGAAGATGGAAAGCTTCCTGTCAAATACACAAAGTTGGTGTCGTCTGGGCTAATCAACGGAGTCTGTTACCCGACCGTCTTCCGACCCAACTGGATTTGACTGGTTCTTAATTGTGTACATGAACTTGGATTCTGGCTCACAAAAGGAGCATGCAATCAAATCACGAAGGAAGACCTGCATAGAGTAACCAGGTACAGTGACAAAGGGGAAGCACTCACTCGAAGAACCATCTCCAATGCCGTAGTCACCAGATTGACCAAGTCAAAATTTGATAGTCGGCTAATGACTGTCAACGACATTGAAGACAAAGGAGTTCGGTTCGCATCCGTTGTGATAGGTTACAAAATCTATCAATCTAGTAACCTAAATAGCATACCGGGAGGAGCCATTCATGCCGCCCATCGGATAATGCACGATAATGCCCAGTACGATATTTTCTCAATGCTTTGAGGATAGATATTTGAGAATTTGAAGAAGCTAGGTATCGTTAAGAAGAAATCCCTAAAGTATGGGACCCTACTGGTATGTCTCTACTCTTACTATTCTAATTTTTTCCCGGGAATAGGAAAAGTGATGTGGGGAACTGACCGGCCAGTTATGATCCAGATAAGTGACATGGCCAACCAACTGGGAAACTAGTTCAGTAAAGTCATGACCGAATACTTTGAGGTGTTCCAGCTTAGAATGCACGCAAGGGAGAGGGTGCCATCAACTATTGTTGACTCATACAAAGATGATGTGTGTTTTTTGGTATCCATCGACCACTGCATCAGTCAAGCTGTGGAACCCAGAACCGAGTATGCTCTTGAACTGGGTTACGAGATCACCTCCAAGACAACAAAGGCATATGCAGATGCATTACAAGAAGATGACCTAGATCTCAAAGCTTACCGGTTTGGTATCTGTGAAGAGATTCAGGAGAATCTAAAGAAAAGGGCACCAATCAAGAATGTATATGTAAAGAGGATCTCCACACCAAAGAAGAAACCGGTGACTAATCAACCCAAAGCTCAAAGGAAGAGAGCACAACCGGTACCCAACACTCATGAAGAAGATAGGAGAAAAATAGAAGCAGTAGTACACTGTATTCACAAATTCAACCTTTCTCCCACTGAACTTCATAAAGTTGTTCTTGACGATCTCCAAGAAATTCTTGAAGCTAGATGGAAAGCTTCAATGGACAGAGAAAAGGAGTCGAGGATTCGAGCTCTGCTTGAGGTTCAAAACCATCTCACTCTGGACAAGGCCACTCACCAAGCCAAACTGCACAAGCAAAATTTCCTGATAAAGAGGAGGATCGGTCAAATGCTTATTGGAGAAGCTGAGAAGGTTCATGAGGAAGGTGCAGCAACATGGACAAAACTTCTTTAGACCCAAAAACAGGCAGAAGAAGCATGCCAAAAGACCACTGAGCCACCTGCCATTGACATCGGTAAAGGAAAAGGTGTACTAGGAGTAGAAGTATCAGTTAAAGAAAAGAATCCTACTAGACCGGTCATCATCGACATCACTAATGATAAAGGTAGTGATTAGGCCCGCCCAACCATTCTTGTTTCTCCAAAAAAAGGTAAGGCTCGCACTGTAATGTCCCCATTTTGGAGGTAATTTGATTTAATTAATTAAATTAATTAAGTTGTCCAAAATAATGAATATTTTATGAGGATGACTAATTAATTATTTTAATTAAATAAATAAGTGGTATTAAGTTAATTATTTATAAAGTTATCAAATAAATAAATATTAAAAGGTAACTTTATATTTATTTATTTGATAACTTTATAAATAATTAATTTAATACCACTTATTTATTTAATTAAAATAATTAATTAGTCATCCTCATAAAATATTCATTATTTTGGACAACTTAATTAATTAAATTAATTAAATCAAATTACCTCCAAAACGGGGACATTACAGTCCGCCCCTCCTGAAATTGCTTGACCTCAAGCAATTCACCACCTGGATCCCACAAGAACTGCATAATGTCCCTGTCATCACCAAACAACTCCTGCAACATTTACTCAATCCATCTGTCGTTCTGTCGTACCAACTCAATACCATCAACGCATTCCACTGGCCTATGCAGAATGTACAATCCAACTCTGCACAATGGTGAACACTCCCGAATGAAATTGTACCCAGTATGGAGAATCCACACATTGTACAACTCCTACAGTCAACACAACTCTGTAGATCACCAACCACTGTCTCATAACCATAACTCCCATGCACCGCTGATGGCGAAAAGACATCACAAGATAGACAGCAAGAAATAGAACCCAAACCAAATCTGCCTGCCATCAACTCCTCAACACAAGGATCAAATGCAAACTGATGTACATACCCTGCAGTATAATGTTGATAAAAAGAACCAACCTCAGTCAACAGCTCACCATGCATAGGTGATACAACCCACTGCGACTGATCACCAGCTAAGTCAGGAGTTGTCATAGCCAAAGGAGTAGAATCAACAACAACAACCGTAGAACCATCACTCCCAAACTCCTGCTCTAAGTCATGTATTATCAAGCTATCAACCGCAGAAACTATCGCCATGTCATGCCCATCACAACTCTCATCTTGTGGCGTCAAACCATCCCATAACTGATGACAAGCACTAGGAACCAAAGTACATCTACATATCATCATCTCATCAACGTGATCATCAAAAGTAAACTGGTGAGCATACCTCACAATGTAATGCCAATAAGATGCACCAATCTCAGTCAGTGACTCATAGTGCAATCCAAATGAAACTAACTGCAATCGATCACTAACCAAGTTGGAACTGACTACTACCTCCGAAGACATTGCCAAGGGCGTAGCATCTCTAGCAGGAACCATGCCAACTACCCGCTCACCAACATCACACATGATCTCTGATACAACATCCCTAGTCTCTGTGCCATTAGTAGTAGAAACCACCACCATGTCAGGCATACCACAACAATCTGCTGCAGCACCCAACTCAACTGAACCTGCCTCCAGTGGAAACGAACCAAACATGCCAATACTAGTATCGAAGACAGATATATCCTCATCTCCACTGCCTCTATCAACCTCGACCATGGACATCCTCGGATCACCAGACACCACGGTCTGTGACTGTACAGAATCTGGTAAAGACTGAAGTCGCTCTAACTCCATGGTCACCTCAACCAAATGAAACTGTGACTCCTCAAAAGCCAACTGTGTACTCTCAAGAAACTCAGAAGTCACCTCGAGCTGCTGAGTAAGCTCACTCACCTCTTCTTCCTTGACCAATAATGCATCATATGCTGTACTGCCCCACTCCATAAGATAATCTCTGCCGGCTACCAACTGCATATAATTCTGTCTCAGAATCCGGATAGCCTCCCATAAAGAGTGGATCTCTGTCAAGGAAAGATAACTGCCTCCTTGCTCATCACTAGTAGGAGAACCCCATCCGTAAACTGCTAACAATTGATGAGCAGCATCGAAATGCTCGCAAGCGATAGCAATGTCTTGCTCAGTAACTCTCAGCTTACTAGACACATGATTGTGCTGGCTGGTTGAACTCCTATACTCTACCCCTGGTACACTGTCCAAAGGAGTAACCTCATAATAGCTATCATCTTTAATACTGCCATCCAATTTCTGCAGACCAACTGCTGAACTCGTATCATCAAACGGAGTGATTGAAGCATCAACATAAACCTCCGTATCAAAGGAACCCGCTGAAGAGATTAAGTCCTCAACACTGTCCACAACATCCCCCTGGGTGTCATCTGTAATAATCAGATCCTGGGACTCTTCTGTAAACTCTGTCATATTTGAGAGATCATCAACCCATTCCAACAAGAATGGTCGACTGGATACATGAGCAATGCCCAACACAAGTGTATAAAAACTAATTCCAGCATCAGACAAGCTGTTGGCATGGATGAGAACTACACTTGGTAAACTACTAATCAAGTCCATGATAGTGCAACAGATACTACTACCAAGGAATGATAGATATCTTCGGTCAAAACAATCCCAAGTACTAAGATAAGGATCCCAACATCCAATCCATGGACGGAAATCAACTGGCAACTCAAGTAAACTCCTCACTTGAGTAATGTGAACAATACCAACTGACTTCATGCACCTGTCTACTGTACCCACTACAATCTCTGAATCCGGATTGTGAATGCTAGATATACTCATATCATCATCAACATGTGACCCGACTATAAAAGAAAGCTGAGTCCCTGCCATATGTGCTAACTCCTGAACTGAACTCACCTCAAGACAAAGTTCGTCCACATGTCTCTCAGAATCCTGGAGAGCCAATTGAGTACATACCAAGGAATTCCGAGTATCCTCCAGCTCATGAGAAAGCCGGTCAACCTCCTCTTCCTTCTTCTTTAATGCATCTAAATAGATCCCTGCAAGATTAAGGAGATGATCGCGATCTGAAAGTAGGTGTGTGTAACTTACCTTCATTGCCTCCATGCCCTCCTTGATTTGCTGTAAGTCGTCACAAGAAGAACCTGCTGTGACTCCTTTCTGTCTCTCCTGCAGTTGAATCATCCAAATGTGATTCTCGATCAATCCATGCATCCTGTCATGATGAGATAAAGCCGTGACAATATCCTTTTCCTTCGTCTTCAGCTGGCTTGCTAAACCAAGTGAAGAACCACTAGCCTCTATCTCATGTGAAGAAGCATCCAACTGTGCCTGATACTCATTTTCTGCAAAGTCTTGAATGCTCACTTTCTGATCAACTGTGCTATCCACAAACATGACAGTATCCTCAACTGCTGTAACTTCATCCAGCCCAACTGTACTAGAATCACTATTTGTGTCAATCACGCAATCCAGTGTGCCTGTGATATCACCCTCTGATGCAACTGGCTCAACCTTCACAACATCTGTAACCACTTCTGCCTGTGAAGATGATGCAAATGAACCATTACTTGAAGATGTGCTAATGTCTCCCTGTATTGGATCAGCATGTTTGTCAAACTCATCATACAAGTTTTTGCCTGTCATAGGGAAAGTACTTCGATCCTTAGGCCTATCAATCAAACTCTTTAACCATGTACATGCCATAGGTGACAAATTCCTCTTTTTTGTCCAAACATACCATAAATCTTCTGCCAAAAGTTTAGAAATTTCATCCTCCTCAAACAAGATTGTGAATATGATAGAGTGCATCGATGCTAATACATTGCTGGGATGAAACTCATCCATAATATTCCAAAATGTGTTAAACATCTTGCGAATGTCACCAATACAACCTACTGTTAGCATAATGTTTTCAAATCTACACCTTGCAAATACTTCAAGTAGTCTTGCCCTCTTTGTGAAATAAGGGTCCCTGATGTTGTCCAACCTTTCGAAGCTTTTCACCATGGCGTGAAGTATCTCTCTCATAGTCTGATCGTCATAAGAATTTAGGCCAGCTATTATCCTCATGATTTCACTAATGCAAGAGAGAGCTGCAAGTCTTACCACCTCATCATGATGTCTCAATAATCGGGGCTTAACCAACGAACCAAATGCTGGAGATAAAGCTGTTTGCATAGCATAGGAATCTGATTGATCAATCTTGCCTAAATAAGTTTCCAACTCCTCCAAAGTTCTTAGAAGGTCCTCTGTTTGCTGAAATGGACGATCTAATTTCTTCTTTGCATTGTGCATTCTTTCTTCCAAATCCTTGTCTCCTGTTAAAGCCATACTGATAATTGAATTCAATCTGAAATAACCCAATCAGGCTGGCAGGAAACCGCTTTGATACCACTATAATATCCCTTGGTCTTATAGGTCTAAAATATGCTTGTGAGACACAAGGAATATTGTCAAACACTTCGTGTGCAACCTTCCAGCTTGCTGGTCTAATAATATCAGTCTGATGTGTACATTTAAATGACTATAGATAGCTTCCAATGCTTGAGAATTAACATATCAAAACATAAATTATAATCTAGATGCTTAAATGACACTTTGGACCCTTAACCAATGCATAGAGATGGATTTACAATGTTACATATGCACTTACAGCCAAGTGACATTTTGACAAACATTTGTCATGCAACTCAAGAACATCACGTAATTAGAATGCAGCCTTATCTCTCTATGCAACTGAAGCATTAAATTGATTTCAAGAATATTTATCAAATGGCCTAGTCTCTTGACTTTCAACTACAAGTTTCAGAATTTTCTGAGTACAAAGACAGCCATGATTTCATACATAAACAACATTAAAACTCATTGAAATAAGTGCCAAAAGAACCTGAAATGAAGCACCTGGGAGTGCGAATGAAGAAGCAATCAATATCACTCCCTTTAAGCCTTCCTCTTGCCAAATTGAATATTTTTTTCAAATTCGCCCCTGTTCTGATATGAATGCCAATAATAAATAAATGCAGCAAATAAAGGTCTCCAAATTGGTATAGAAATGATTGCCAAGACAATAACAATTGATTCCCCAAATACCCATAACCAAAGGATGCCTCCAAGTGAAGTTATGAACAAAATATGTGTCCAATGTAAATGTTTGTAGCAGCCACCCCTGTTCTAATATAAAAGATTATTATAAAATAATTCCCAGCTGTTATGCAACCAACTTCATCCAATAATCCTCCTATATAGTGCGCCCAAGGTAGGAAGGGAAATCAAACCAAGATGAGGGAGTAACAAACAAAATCGTGGTCTCCACAAGCATCCCTAATGTGACTGAGTTTTTATTTTCAGAATCTGAAAATAATATCAAGCCTTCTCCTTTCAATATTTGATGCCAAGAGTGTAATGCTTCTCCAAAATTGTGCCTAGGCTGAGAATGCTTTGAATGATGCACCAAGTTACTGTAGCGAACACTGTAGCGGATCACTGTTCACGGGTACTGTAGCAGCCAACACTAAATCTGATCTGCAAGTAATAACCTTTAAACCCTTTATTCAGAAAGTACAATAATACATCAGCTATTGTACTCATATTTTTTCTCAATGTAGCACAAATAGAAGACTGAAGTATCTTCTTCCCAGCTGCAATAATTCAAGTGATATTTCACACCCTCAAAATTGCTATCAATAAGAAGTTTTCGTTTCCTATGACAAAGAAGTAATCTGCAGAAACCTTAGGCTCCACAAGATGAAACAACAACAACATCAAATCTAGATGGTGAGAATGAAGCCCAGGATGCCTATTTATTTTTTTTCTCCACTTTCTCCAGAAACTTCTAGAACTTTATATTTAATTAATTCAATAAAGTGACTTGAATTATAAAATATCTTATAAAGTCACTTAATAAATAAAATAAAATAATGTTCTAGAAGTTTTTGGAGAAAGTGGAGAAAAAGAATAAATAGGCATCCTGGGCTTCATTCTCACCATCCAGATTTGATGTTGTTGTTTCATCTTGTGGAGACTAGGGTTTCTGCAGATTACTTCTTTGTCATAGGAAACAAAAACTTCCTATTGATAGCAATTTTGAGGGTGTGAAATATCACTTGAATTATTGCAGCTGGGAAGAAGATACTTCAGTCTTCTATTTGTGCTACATTGAGAAAAAATATGAGTACAATAGCTGATGTATTATTGTACTTTCTGAATAAAGGGTTTAAAGGTTATTACTTGCAGATCAGATTTAGTGTTGGCTGCTACAGTACCCGTGAATAGTGATTCGCTACAGTGTTCGCTACAGTAACTTGGTGCATCATTCAAAGCATTCTCAGCCTAGGCACAATTTTGGAGAAGCATTACACTCTTGGCATCAAATATTGAAAGGAGAAGGTTTGATATTATTTTCAGATTCTGAAAATAAAAACTCAGTCACATTAGGGATGCTTGTGGAGACCACGATTTTGTTTGTTACTCCCTCATCTTGGTTTGATTTCCCTTCCTACCTTGGGCGCACTATATAGGAGGATTATTGGATGAAGTTGGTTGCATAACAGCTGGGAATTATTTTATAATAATCTTTTATATCAGAACGGGGGTGGCTGCTACAGACATTTACATTGGACACATATTTTGTTCATAACTTCACTTGGAGGCATCCTTTGGTTATGGGTATTTGGGGAATCAATTGCTATTGTCTTGGCAATCATTTCTATACCAATTTGGAGACCTTTATTTGCTGCATTTATTTATTATTGGCATTCATATCAGAACAGGGGCGAATTTGAAAAAAATATTCAATTTGGCAAGAGGAAGGCTTAAAGGGAGTGATATTGATTGCTTCTTCATTCACACTCCTAGGTGCTTCATTTCAGGTTCTTTTGACACTTATTTCAATGAGTTTTAATGTTGTTTATGTATGAAATCATGGCTGTCTTTGTACTCAGAAAATTCTGAAACTTGTAGTTGAAAGTCAAGAGACTAGGCCATTTGATAAATATTCTTGAAATCAGTTTAATGCTTCAGTTGCATAGAGAGATAAGGCTGCATTCTAATTACGTGATGTTCTTGAGTTGCATGACAAATGTTTGTCAAAATGTCACTTGGCTGTAAGTGCATATGTAACATTGTAAATCCATCTCTATGCATTGGTTAAGGGTCCAAATTGTCATTTAAGCATCTAGATTATAATTTATGTTTTGATATGTTAATTCTCAAGCATTGGAAGCTATCTATAGTCATTTAAATGTACACATCAGACTGATATTATTAAACCAGCAAGCTGGAAGGTTGCACACGAAGTGTTTGACAATATTCCTTGTGTCTCACAAGCATATTTTAGACCTATAAGACCAAGGGATATTACAGGCACCATGACTGTTAATGAAATAGTTGATGAAGTGATGGATTTTGGAGAAGTAGACAATGTAGCTAGATGGTATAGTGTGCTAGGGGAGGAAGATAAACATGCAATAATAGTGGCTCTGGTGGAAACTTTCTTGGATTACAATAGAACTCCAAGAGACTATAGGTCTAAATTTCCTCCTGAACTAAACACAAGACTGATGACAAAATGGAGAACCAGTCTAAGCTCCAACACTAGAATCTCTAAGGAGACATTGTCACTGGTCAGACTTGGTCTTAGTGAAGATACCATCAAACTTCTGTTAGAGGAAGCATCAATGAATTTGGATACCAAAAATAGGGTTGCCAAAATTTTAAATGGTTATGAAAACGAAGTCTATAAAGAGACTCTAGATTTTTGGCAACAGTATGAGTTCAGTGCTCTGAAGGAAACAGGTCCACAGGATGAACCTAGGATAGAACATGAACCACTGGTTCAATTCACTGCTCGTGAAGAACCTACAACCGGTGAACCAGAAGAGTCATCGGTCAAGATGACTATTGACAATAAAACTGGTAAGGAAGAAATTGCTATAGGTGAGCTTCATACAGTTGAGGAGCAGCACTCAGAACCACCTTCGGAACAAGAAGCCCCATTAGAAGAGCAATTGCAACAAGAAGATGATGCTCAACCAGAAGTAGAAGTACAACTGGAAGGGGAAGTACATACAAAGGAAGACAGGCCAGCAGAAGAAGTCCTACCAATAGAAGTGGCACAACCGGAAAGATGGTCCAACCAGAGAATGAAGGAAAACAAGATGAAGAGGAACAGAGTTACCAGCACAAGAACAACTGGTACAGGAGCCAAGACAAAAGGAAGAGGTAGATGTTCCAAGCTCGTCCTCATCAAAGAGGAAACTAACCTTTGCAACAAACACAGAAGCAAAGAAGAGCAAGGTTAGCGAGACTGTAGTTGACATAAGCAAAATGTCAACTAGGCAATTAAAGGAGCTGACAAAAAGGAAACAGGACATGGTCCTAACCAGTGTTAAGAACATTCTATGCAACTTTGTACCTGATGCTGACATTGATGAAGATGAACTTGTAATTGATCAGTCAGAGATATTGGCACAAGTGATCGGAGATGTCACCGATTCAGAAATGATTGCCATTGATCACTATGAACAAAAAAGAATAGAGATTCTTCATAAACAGGTCAAAGAAATAAAGATGACAGTTACTACCAATGTAACAGTACTGCAACAACAATTGCAAGTTGCAGGAAGTCTGATGACAAGGACTTCAAATTTTGATACCTTTACACAAGATCTCACTGAAAAGTCATCTAAGACTTTTGAAGACATAAAAGCTCTGTCTTCCACATTTGATATAAAGAATAAATTTGCAACATATTTCAGCAGAGAAATGACAAGTGTAGCTCTCATTCTGAGAAAGACTTCTGAAGAAAAACCAAACGAATCCAAGATCTTATTGGATTTTAACTGTTTCTCGCCCCAACATTTGATTTAATGCATCAAACAGCAACAGAGGCAGAGAATCTGATCAGTGAACCGAACTACAAAACAGTAGAGGACATGGAGAATATCATAGTATCGCTGAAATCAGCACTAAAAAATCTAGAACATGTCACCAGTCAATGGAATCCTTTTCTTCATTCAGCGAAGACAATTTACAAGGATATCTTTACCAAGCTACAAATGTAAAATACTAAGTAAAGCATAACCCTTTGTCTTATGGAGGCAAAAAGGGGAAGAAGACATTGGTTGAAGAAGAAGACATCAGAGAAGAGTCAGAAGGTCAGAGATAAGAAAAGAAAGAGAGTAGATTCAGATTCAGTATAGGACAGAAGAGCTAACGCACTAGAACAGGGGAAGTCAGCAAACAAAAGAGCTGAAGTATACAGTATAGGGAAGGAGTCTACAGGTGGAATTCACTATGATGAGAAAGTGATGGTGTGCGGTAAGTGATGTTTTGCCACCAATGCCAAAGGGGAAGATTGTTAGCATAGTTAAGATTGTCATTGGATAAGTAAAAAGCAAACATCAATCCCACCAGTAAACCGGTAGACAAACATAGTATAGGTACCGGTAGACCAAGTAGAAAAGGATATGAACTGGGTATAAGAGTCTTATTATATGGACAACCGGGTATGATGTTGATATGGATCAACAACACGTCAATCCGCACCGGTGTATGCAGAGTTGTTTAAGTTAAAACTGGAATATGCGGAGCATCCATTGTTTAGATCTGGAGTTAGCTTTTTAACAGGAGTTAGTTTTATTTCTACACGGATGTTTCAAGGTAAACTTAGAGATCATCTCGCAAAGCTTTTTGCTGCATGATTTATGGTTGAGTTTACTGCCTGGCGGTTCTACAAGTTAGGTTTTAATAATAAGATTGATTTCTTATAAATAACAGGTCATAGGACACAAAAGTAGAGTCATTGAATATACAGAGCAGGGGAGAGTTATCTTTTGAGAGAAGCTATGGTCACAGAGGTGAAAGGCAGAAAGGATCAACAACAAGGCAGAACAGGAAGGTCAACAGGTATGATCTAATCAGACAAAGAGTGTCAATTAAGATCATTGCTTTTATACTGTGAAAGCATATTCAAATCCCTCTATTAGGGTGAACCCTAATAGGTTCTTTGTATAAATCCTTTAACTGGGTAGCATCTTAGTTGATGTTGAAAGTCCTGTAACAAGGCGACTCCTAACAGAGTCAAGATCTTAACCGGTCTTCTACCAAATCCCTTTACTGGGTAGCACTCTTGCAAGTGCTTTGTAAGCTCCTAACATGACGTCTTTATTACTGCAGTAGTAAAGTTGTGAGCTCTGTCTCACTGTGGTTTTTTTCTTCTAACCAAGGGTTTCCACGTATAAATGATGTGTTGATCTGAGTATTTCTATTTTTGTTTGTGAATGGTCATTTACATTCTGTTTATCTTGCAAGAATCTTTATACAAGTTTTAATTGGAAATAGAAATAGTATTTTGACCTACCTTTGGTTTTTTGGCTATAATTTGAACATATGAACTTGAAATTGTGCGAACGAGATATTGTCGAAAGTCTGGTTTTGATGTTGATCCAGTGGTGGTGGTCATTTTGTTAGATTCTTCACATTTTTCCCGTGCCAGGCTTGTGAAGTCAGATCTTTGATTTTGCACTTTTGGGGTGATATCTTGCTCATTTAGACTCCATTTTCTGAAAATTAGATGTCAGAAAGCTGGTTTTGTGCATTGTTCAGATTTGCCATTCATTTTTCCATTATTTGCATCAGGTACTTAGTGATTGCAGATTTGCTTATTTCTTGATTTTGTGATTTTTCGACTTATACAGTTGCATAGGAGCTGGTTTTTCTTGCTATGGGGGGGGGGGGGGGTAGAATCATTATCTTTCAAATTCACATCTTGCCCTAGCCCTTGCCTAATATGAAAACCAATTGTAATGGCAGATTCCATTAAGAAACTCACACCCCATAACTATCACACTTAGAAAGAGGAGAAGACTAGAGTGCTTTGATCTAGGGGTTTATGGTCTTGTCTCAATGAGACCCCACCTAATTTGATCCTTTATTTTGAGATTCTTGATCGTAGGGACAAGATGGATTTGACTATGGGTTTGATTGCCCTACATGTTTCAGATAGTCTCCAATTCCATATTGATTCTTGTATCACTCCTAGGGCTATGTGGATCAAATTCAACATCTTTAGGGTCCTCAATGAGTTATGTGCACTTCAACTTGAGATAGGACACCTTATTCCTTTCCCTCCATTGAGGACTTTCTGGAGAAGTTCAAATCCATCAAATTACTTTTTCAAGGTTGTGGCAAGGAGAAGACAGATAAGGAGTGCATCTTCTTGATTCTTTTGAAGCTTTGAAGACCTTTCCAGTTCTCTTCTTCAATTGCCCTGGGAGTTGTCCACCCTATGCCTTCATTTGAGGCGTTTAGTGAGTGCTTGACACGAGAGCAGGCCAAGTTGACAAAATTGGATTTAGTCATCGGGTCCAAATCTAAGGCATTGGTTGCTCAATCATCTATAGGGAAATAAAAGCCCAAGCTTAAGCAAAAGCAAGAGTAGAGGCACAAGAGGTCATAGTCTACTCAACTAGCTTCAGAGTCGCATGGACATGATTTAGATCTTCCACCACTTCCAAGAGGTTGTCATCTAGAAAGGACAAGCCTAAGTGTGCTTATTGTACCAAGACAGGACATGATGGGCATCATTGTTATGCAAAACAAATTGATGAGTCCAAATGTTTGCTTGGGAGAATCATATTCAGCTGCTTTAATCTATTGGATCTTCTTCTACCACATCAGGACCTACACATTTTTGGGTCAACTTCTATGGCATTTGGTGAAGACAAGATGAAATGTCATGCTTTCTTTGCATCAACACACATTTAGTCTAGTAGGTTGCTTCTTGATTCAAGTGCTTCTCATCATATGGCATCATCTGAGGGTTCTCTACTTTTGAGCATCGTACTTTTATGGAGATTTTGATGGGTAATAACACTTACATGAGTATTACTGGGTGTGGTTCCTTTGAGGTTGATGACGACACATTCGACAATGTTCTTTGTGTCCCTTCACTATCTTCCAACCTCCTTTCCATCTAGATTACTCATGGGTAGGGCAAGATAGTTGAGTTCACCCCTAGTTCAATGTTCATTAGAGATCTACAAAGAGATCATTGTAGTTGTCACAATTGATCATGCATTATGACACTATGAGTTCTCTCATTTTTCTCCCATTGAGCATGCAGTTCCTTTGAGTGGTCCTAGCTCTCATGCATCTCGAGTGGATCAAATATTTGAGAGGCTTAGTCACTTGAACCTGTGTTTCAAACATCCACCATGGTCACCATGGTTCTTGAGACTTATGTTGTGCCTCCTTGCAATGCTATTTGATACATCGCACACTCTAGACATTGCAGAGTTGTTTGATACATCACACATTCCAGACATTAGGTACATTCTTAAGGATCTTCACTTTGAGCATTCCTATCATCCCATCTTTGGTGCCTTTAGAGGTTGGTCATCAGGTATCTTCACAATTGTTTGGATTTTCTTTAGTTGATTTGGCATCTTTTGATTCATACATGTCGACATTGAGAGATTTCCATAGGCATATACAATTTGGATTAGGATTCCTATTTCTTTCAATTTATGGGAGTGGCTTCTCCTATCTCCAGTGGATTTGTTGCTTCCTAAGGGGAGAAATGTTGTTTGTTGGCAGTATATTATGTTTGTTGGTTGCTGTTGCACCAAAAGATCGACCTGTTAATGCCCGATACAACCACTAGACTTATGGAAGACACAAGAGGTAGTTAAGCCATGTCACGAACCACCTTTGCACTGCACAACACAAGCAGACAAAGGGCGTACACCTTGCAACAATCCCCCCCAATCCCAACACAAGCGTAGGGTTCGAACTCGTGACCTCGACTCTAATACCAATTGTTGGTTGCGATTGCACCAAAAGATTGACTTGTTAATGCTCGATACAACCATTGAACTTATAGAAGACATGGGAGGCGGTTAAGCCATGTCACAAACCATCGTTGCGCTGCACAACAGAAGGAGACCAAGGGCGCACACCTTGCAACGATGTCCTAGATTCAGACATTAATCATTGGCACAAAAGCTATTTCTTCATTCAAGATATTCCTATCCTCATTCTCTCTCTCTTGTGGGGGGATATTCATGTACAATTGTGACAAGCAATCCTTGGCAGGTCACATTGAGTCCTTTCCTTCTTTTACTAGTACATTTATTGTATTTTCTCTCATTTGGAGAGGAGTTTTGTCACATTGATTTTTTCTCCTTTTCTCCATTTGTGAGAGTTACATTAGTTTGTACATGGGTACCTAATCAAGCCCTTTTGCCAAGATGCATTCGTTCTTGCATTTCATGCTTAGAGTTTTTTACTTCTCCCTAAGTTTCTCTTTTTTTTTTTGTGTGTGTGTGTGGGGGGGGGTGTTGCATCATGCACATTTGCATATTGTTGCATTTCATAATTGTCCGCGTGCTTAAGAATATTCTCATGCATAATTGGGCACATGTTTGCACATGCATGCTTAGCTTAAGTTCACTTAATTGAGCTTTAGTTGAGCCTAATTTAGCCTAGTTTAGTCTAGTTGGGATCTAGTTTGTTTTTTAGCTCTAGTTAGCTTTTGTCTATTTATAAGGCTATTGCTTTCTACAAAAGAAATTCCTCTATGCATTGTAAGTAATCTCATTTTGTAATCCTGATTCATTGTGTGCAATCAACAAAGAATTCTCAAGTTATGTTGAGCAAATTATCTTGCTTGATCTTTCTTTGTGATAGGTGATGTGCTTGCAAATGATTCTTGGCTTATGGGTTGAAATCATCATCAACTCCTACCTATCATTTTTGAAAATTCATAACTTTGGCCTTCCTATTGCACACTTGAGGACCGGACTGTCATCCTTTTTTTGCCCGACTTTTGGTCACCTAGATAGTTATTAGTTATCAGATTGGTCTTTAATAATATTGACTCAAACCCTCATAGGACTTCTCTATTAACAAACAGTTGAAAGAGCTTTCAAATAGCTCAATCTTTGAATTAACAGGTACAACTCCCTGAAATAGATATTAAATGAATATGTTTTTATTGGTTTTCAATAAAGATGGGGTATGCTCTTAAGTCTTAACCAAAGAGCAGAAGATGCTTCAAATGAATGTTCATCACTATGAGGCATTCACGAACAGATATGCAATCAAAATTAATGTTAACTAATTTCTACGACTGTGCCTCATTTCTCAAGACCATGAAAACCAAAACATAGTGAAATCACCATAATTAATTTTTGCAAATGCACCTCCACAACCATGGAGATTACATGTGCAGTGTACCCACAAGTGATATAAATCTGTCAAACAACATGAATATAATAGAAGAAAACAATAAATAATGTCTCTCAGATCATCTTATAATCACAGATTCAAAAACACAGTTTGACATCAATGACTAATATATTGAATCATCCCATATTCACCCATCCCACATTAAAGAATAATAACAAGATTTTAATGAGCAACAACCATGACTCAAAATTCGAGTCACTCAGTTGTCACAGCAATAGAGGGGAATTATGGCCAAAGATTGCTGATCCCTTGCATAATGCTTAGAGAGATAAATAGTCTATTCGCCTACCCAGGCGGTTACATAACAATTCTTGAAAAATATTCCTAAAGAAATGCCATTAAACATGTCATAAAAGGAACTAAAACTGAAAAAGAATCTTCATCAGATGTCACGTGGCCTTTTGACTGGATTGATAATCTTTAATATTCTGATAAAATGAGAGACTCAGGAATCTGCCAGCCACAGTAATCCTAACAGGCACCTATTTCCTAAAATCCTGACAAGCTCCTAAATTCTAAAATCCTGACAGGAAGCTCGGGCAACAGAATCCCGAAATCCCGACTGGAAGCTCTGGTAGCAAAATCTTGAAATCTTGACAGGAAGCTCTAGCAGTAGAATCCCAAAATCCTGATAGGAAGCTCTGGCAACAGAATCTCGAAATCTCAACAGGAAGCTCTGGCAGCTAAATCCCAAAATCCTAAGAGGAAGCTTTGGCAGCAGAATCCCAAAATTCTGATTGGAAGCTCTGGTAGCAAAATCCCAAAATCTTGACAAGAAGCTCTGGCAGCTAAATCCCAAAATCCCGACAGGAAGCTCTGGCAGCTAAATCCCGAAATCCCAACAGGAAGCTTTGGCAGCAGAATCCCGAAATTCCGACAGTTAGCTCTGGCAACTAAATCCCGAAATCCCGATAGGAAGCTCTGGCAGCTAAATCTTGAAATCCCGATAGGAAGCTCTGGTTGCTGAATCTCAAAATCCCACCAGGTTGCTCTTAGTTAAAAAAATCGACTCCATTTTCAAATAAAAAGGTTCCTTAGACCAATTTAAACAATGGGGTACCAAATTTTGGGCAATAACTTGCCAATTACATTATTAGGAATAGAAGGTCTAGTTTTGACTTCAACTTCAGAAATTTTAGTCAGTGCAACATCATCTCTCTTCAATGCAATGTTCGCAAGGAAGTGTGCCATCAAATTTTTTTTCTCTCTCAATCTAGTCAATAGAAAATGCATCAAAAAGTTCCACAACATCCCAGACAACAAATTTCTACTGTTTTAGCCTTTTATTTTTAGATGAATACTTGGACCTGACTTTTGAAACAGTCAAATTCTGTAATGTCCCCAAATTAAGAGACCCCAAATTTTTCTCTAGACTATAATTTCTATATAAAAACAAGTAGATTTTTAGGGTTACCTTTTTGCTTTGATTGAGATTCTTCAAGCAAGTTAGGAAACATTATACTTATAATTCATAATTAGACATTTTTTAGTTAGAAGTAAACACATCAAATGAATAGATTGTTTGAATTAGATTTAAGATATCTCAACCGTAGGAGTAATAAGGTAGGGTGGTTTGATGAGGTGCTCGAGAGACCCCCTACCCTAGCTCCAAGAGTGGATATACCTGTTAATACTAAACCGGTTACTGAGGGGGGGGGGGGGGGTGAATCAGTAAATATTATCTTTCTGCATGTTTAAAACTTGTAAACAGATCATTAAATGTAAAACAAAATATAATCAATCATTCACAAGCATAAACAGATCACACAGATCAACTCAAGTATTTATACGTGGAAACCCTCGGTTAGAAGGAAAAAACCACGGTGAGACAGAGCTCACAACTTCACTATCGTAGAATGAAGGTGCCCTGTTAGGAGCTTACAAAAGCAATGATTGAAGTGCTACCCGATTAAGGGATTTTACAAAAGATCTGTTTAAGATCTGAACTTTGTTAGGAGTTGCCTAGTTATAGGACTTTGAACATCTGCAAAGTTGTTAACCTGTTAGGGGATTTTACAAAGAACCAATTAGGTTCACCCTGATAGAGGGATTTCAATATGCTTTCATTCCCTATATAAGTAATGATCTTATTTTGACACTGTCTGTCAGATTAGACCATACCTGTTGATCTCTTCTTCGGTTTGCTTGGCTGTTGATCTCTCTTTCTTTCTTTACCTTTGTGCTTGCAGTACTTCTCAGAAGATATCTCTCCTTTGCTCTATGCAATCATCAACTATCAACAACACTTTTCTTTGTGTCCTATGACCTATATTTATATTAGAGTTCATCGTAATGAAACCCTTAACTCATAGAACCGCTAGGCTACAAACTCCGCATTAAATCATGCAATCAGCAAAAAGCTATGCACTTTGATCTGGAGTTTACCTTCCAAAAGCATCCGCAGGAATAAAGCTTACTCTTGTTAAAAAGCTAACTCTACTTTTTAGCGGTGGATGTCCCATATAATCCGGCTTTTGACTTA
The DNA here is from genome assembly GCA_027943335.1 of Chamaecyparis obtusa. NCBI lineage: Eukaryota > Viridiplantae > Streptophyta > Pinopsida > Cupressales > Cupressaceae > Chamaecyparis > Chamaecyparis obtusa. Next base: position 613,083 of record BSBK01003566.1, on the reverse strand, counting down.
AACTGTAACTCAAATTGATCCATAAAATCCGGATCGGATCTATCTTGCAGTTAGATTGGTATACCGTTATACCCGGTTTGTCCCTGTATGCTTCATAAGACCGCTTCTGCGTTCTTGATTTGGTCTACCGGTGAAGCTATCGAAATAGTCAACCGGTGCTTACATTTTGTTCTTCATCTACCAGTGTTGTCTAAGTAATGTGAGTGACCGATGACCTTTTACCGGTGTGAGGTTTGTGAAAAACACTAATGACAACTCATATTGCTAACAATACCATCCCTCTTGGCCTCATGTGGCCCTTGCCATACATATGAGGTGACATACCTAGTATGGTGTCCTATCATCATTTTCCTCATCCTTGTCACTTCTACCTCACCTCTCAATGATTGAGTACCCGTATGGATTGGTTCACCATGGTAGAGGTCATGAGGATCATTCACAATAGGGTGCCTGGAAAGTCCCTCCTTCCTAAGCCCAAAGGTAGTCCCCTTGTTCCCCTTTGGCCACATGGAACTCCTTAGTCATATACCATGGGGTGGTGTGCTTAGAAGGTGACGTCATCACCTTTTTCCCTCCTGTGACTCCCTCATTTCCCTACCATGGCTAGTTGTAACAGATGGAAAAGAAATATGATATTTCACACAAATTCTATATATTACATTATTCACAACATTCATGAGTAATCAGTAACATAGTTGAAAATATCGCATAAAAATTGAAAAAATTGCGTTATATCATGCATCAAAGTTGCAAATTATTTTATCATCAAATAACTCAACACTGAGTTTTGCAAAAAATTGAAGCAATTTTTTAGGGGAAAAATCGCAAAATCCCATGACATTTTGAGGTTGTAATCGACAATAACAGTATTTTTTAGTGTCAAACTTGTTGTAGTCGCTTTTTTTCCTTGTGGTAAGATACATTTTGACCTCTCTTTGGCACTTGATGGCAACCTAGGGCATGCAACGGCGATTTAGGCCCGTGACTGCGATTAGGAAGACTAAAAAGGACAAATTTCGTTTAAATTTGTTTCATATGATAAAAGTGAAATTATAACAAGGTTTTAGTTAAATCAAATTTGTGACATTTACATGCACAAGCCATGAAAAAGGTTGTCCTAGTCTTAATTTTACTGAACGAATGAGATGGCTTTTTATTTGAATGTAATTTAAATATATAGTCTATTTTTAAATATATTTTTATTTTAAATTAATTTAATTTCATTGTGTAATTTCATTTTTTTTGTAATTTCTTTTCCTACTCTGCATTTGCTCAACATTCCTTAGTTTCAGGATCATGTCGTATTATTTTGCATGGACATACGTAGACCTTTCTCCTAGCCTTAAACTAAAGCTCGGGTTTTGAGAAAACATGTACACAATATATTTTCTTTTCTATTCCACATCTGCTAATGATGAAATATATTGAAAGTTACATCTGAAAAATTCCTCCACGATGCAAAAAATGACACTTGAGCTGCTTACCCTGATTGTAAGAAATGGAGACTTTTTGATTTTTAAATCCATCATGACTAAAAAAACCCTTTACACATTGTTGGCTAATGGATTTGTTCTTATTAATAACTTCTTTTATTCTACTCTGTAACCCATCTTCATTAAGAACAAATGAGCAACCACAGTTGTGTAAACTAAAATTAGTTTCCCTTTGAATTAATGTACAATTCCCTTTCAAAGGTTTTCAATGAATAATTACACTAAAAATAAATTTGAATATACTTTTAACCAGAAAGTAATAAAGGATTACTGACATCCATACATCACCATGACATGAATGCGATTTTTTGAAATAAGCAGTTCAGATAACAGAGCACACAAACCCTGTTCCAATATATATAAACTTAATCTGTTGAACTTATAAACCAAGACACATGATCAGATATATGATAAATTTTCAAAAGATAAATAATCACTACACTAAAAATGAATTCACACAGAAACTCACTTTCATTTACTTAAACGCACAGGTTTAAGCTTGTAATAATCATTAATCATCTTCATTCATAGATAAAGTTTTTGAAAAACATCCCATATATCATAACATTAATATCAGGTCTATATCTTCAAAACTTCTTGGACCCTACCAAAGTGTTTTAAAAACATATATATAGTCCTTTCAAATAGAATTGTCTTTTGGAACCAAAGTTAACTAACTTTGTATAAGAGTAAAATTCAGTTTCCTGCAACTCAAAGGCTAACCCAAAGATATCTAAATTAAACAAAGAAATAAAATAGGTAAATTCATTAGGCTCAATCATGGTTGTGGCGGCATCGTGGAACCTCCGGATTTTCCCTGCTCTATTGAGTAGACATGTTGTGCTTTCCACTCCTTGTGTGCAGCAAAGAACTTTTGAATCATCGGGAAATTAGGAAGGCCAATATGTAGGATTCATTATTTCCACACTTCCTTTTCTCTTTGAACCTCGACCACTTTGTCCGCATGACTCTGAAGCTGATCAATGCAAATGCTTAACAAAGATTTGATCTTAGCCACTCTTGAGAAGTTGTCAGTTTTCAGGGTCTTGGATTCTTTTACATATTCAATCTTTTCTTTAAAAGATTAAATTATGACATCCATAACCTCTACAGTCTTGCCATCATCTTTCAAACATTTTACATTGATACATTTCAGGTCGGTCTGCATGGATTGAGTGAGTTCTGTCAATTCCTTTAGCAACTTGATGAACTCATCATGATCCTGTTTTACTTTCGAGTTCCTCCATTCAATGCTTTTCTTGCACACATTTAGTACATTATCATCCAAGTTTGCTACAACCTTTTTTGTCAAGAATTTAATTATGCCATACCTTTGAATTTCAATCATTTGAGATATCACCGCTGCCCATTTTGCCCTTTTCTTTTCTCAGGAAGCAATTTCTGATTCTAATTCTTTGATGACAACTATAGTATCATCATATACCTTTCTCAAATCAGTAATGTACTTGGTGCCTTCTTGGATAACCCCACTCAGCCAATCATTAAAAACCTCAGTTACCATCTTGCTCCTTTGTTTCTGATCTAACATTTTCTGATTAGCAAGGGACTTGGGATCAAATGAGATAGGTAATTGTGATAAAGGCTGCGAACTTGGGTTATGAATAGCATCAATGTATTCAACCATTTGGCGCAGGGTATGTTTCAATTCTTTCTTGTCTCTCTCATCCTTCCAGGTTCTGCTCACTAATTTCTTGGTAGAAACTTCCTAGTGATGCACATCTATAACTCGCGTAGAGGCCCCAAGATTAACTTTCTCCTTTGCAAAATCTTTTGCTGTTGGATCTTAGACTTTGCTTTTTGTTAATGGGCGAGCTACTTCAACATTCCAATCCCCTGTATTTGGATCAAAATTTACCATGGAGATAGTTTTCAGCTTCTTAGACTTAGGGGTTTCGCCCAGGCATCTACTGACCATATCCTCTATAGGTAAGAATATTGGAACTACATTCCTTTTCTTGCTTATTGAGCTTTCCAGCCATTGAGGAGTAGTAACCGTAACCCCCTTTTTTGGAGTAGCCTGGCTTCGGGTTACATTCAATAATGCCATTGCATTCGTAGAATCTTGTGTGGCCTCAACCTGTTTTCCTGCATCAGTGCTATCTACCATGGGCACATCAGAGCTTTGGTCACCCATTGCATTTTCAACTTCCTCTACAGTATCTAGGTATACAACCACTTTTTCAACATGACTCTTCTCTTTGTTCTTGCTCCTCAACCTGGTAGCACGAGTAGGTAAATTGATTGGAGGGTTCTTGTCTGGCTTCTTGGCAATGGGGCTCTCCTTAGTTTTTGACTTTGAAGTACTTCCAACACAAGTATCAACAGGTTCATTAGAGGAAATCATAGGAACCTGAGGGGAAGGATTGTCATTAATTTCTGAGTATGGCTCTGAGTCACCTGTCCATCTTTTTCCAAGCCTTTGTTCTCAAAGCCTCTGTTCTCCTTATCACTGGGAATGTCCAAGCTTCGATCTGATCTTTTTCAGGTTCATCCCAATCAATTTCAGGGATAGATTGTTTCTACACCCGTTCATTATATTGAGGATCAACTATATCTTTCTCATCATCTTTTACCCCAGTAATTTTCATCTTTAGTTTGAGAGTGACTATTTGTTTTAAAGAGAATCTGGACCACAGTCTTCTTTTGATCTTGAATTCATCGAAGTAGTCTTCCCAATAATCTTCCAGCTAGGGAATGTGTGAAAATTCTGCCCCAAAATTCAGGTGAGCCTTAGCAAAACCTTTGCTGTCAAATTTAGGCCTAGCCTAATAACACTGTAAATTGACCTTTTTCAAGTCTACCTCCAAGTTCAAAGCATCTGAAACTGATTTGCAAATATAATGACCAAGTTCAACAACAAGAAAGGAAACCCTTGATTTCTGTCTGGTCAAAAATTTCTTATCAATATGAGCTAGCTGCTTGCATAATTCAATCAACACAAAATGATCCAAAGCATACCTAGGCAATTTGATTGGTTCCCCTTCAAATCCTCCAACCCTAATGTAGGTAAATTTGGGGAATTGGATGAAGTAACTACTGTAAGTACTCTAGTTGCATTGCTTCATTAGACATCCGTTTATGCACATTCCCTGTAGTTCATGAACCATTCGACCTGTGAAAACATCATTAACTCTTCTGTAATTTTCATAAGATCTTTGCATCTGCAAATGGGGGTAGTAGTCATAAATCCTAATTTCTTCTGCCAAGGGTTCATGATGTAACCCTTTCCACTCTTTTGTGGACTCTAGACAATAAAACAGATAGGACATGTAAAAATTTATGTTTCCAAGGTACTCAAACCTTCATGCTTTTCAGCTATAATCTCTACTCAATCCAAATATTGCTATCCCTTTAGAATTATCTGTATAAAGAAATACATCCAATCTTCCTAGAAATAGGCTTGTTGATTTCCTTTGAGCCTGTGCAACAATATGATAATGTCTGTAATTTCTGTCCTGAAATGCTCCTTGGTCAATGGCTTAGGTAATCTTGAGCCACCCTTTTGAAATTTTAGAAGCCAATTTCTAGCAATTGTGCTTTTGTACTTTTCTTTTTTCTCCGAGAAGAAGCAATAAGACTTGGTAATGTCAAGTCTGCATAATTCTCCTTTAGTGGAATTCTCATAACAGCCATTATGGTTTCTCTATCAACAATCAACAATACATCACCATTTGTAGCCCTAATGCACCTACTTTGTGGGTCGTACCTATTCATGCATCCAAGGACTAACTTTGGGCATTGCACAATTGTAGGAAAAACCGCTGCTTCTATTAGATCACTATCTATTATTTGTTGCATCATGGGAGAAGTTGCTGGTCTTCTAGCTCTTTCCTGGAAATCTTCTAAGCTGAAATGAACTAAAGAGGTATCCCCAAATTCCGACAAGGAACAAACAAGACTAGAGCCTTGCTTAGAACTTTGGCAAGTGGCTTTTATGGCGACAATTTTGAATAAACACGAAATAAAATGACGTAACCAGCTGAAAATATAGGAAACCCAAAACAATTTCTTTCTGCTATGAGGAAATAGTGACAGTAGTGGGAAATATTAGAACTCACCTTTCATAAAGTCCGAATTTTCTACTAGTTCTGAGAAAGAAAATCCATTATCTCCAGTGCCACTTGCTTCGCTCGATGATTTGTGTCGAATTAGCTCATCTGATGTCTTTTAAATGACACAAAATCCGGGTAAATAATTGCTAGATTTGAAACATCAATTCATTTGTCCTAAATTAGCCTGAAATGACATATTTATGACACTCATTAATTACAAATCACTCCCCGCATGAGGCCTTGCCATATAATCATTATCTTTTCAATAGAAGTTTTTTAAAAATCTAAACTTCACGGGATACCCAAAATATGCTTCTTTTGATTATTTTCCTCTATTTGTCACTTTGCCTTTACATCCTCATGTGCGATGAACCACACTTTTGAACCAATAATGGGTACAATAGTTCAAGTTCAATACCTGCCGACTTGCTTTACATTTCACTAACCTACATTCAACAGATACTCAGGACTCAAATGTGAAACGAGAGGTATATATGCGAAATGATCCTTGAACCGACGAACTTTTGAACTTTGATTGTGAGGTTCAACCGAGAGGTTCAAAATTACATATTTCGGTATATACAAAGACTAAAGGCATGCGGTTTTTCAATAATAAAACAATGACTCAGCGAAGTGTGATGTTAATCAAGAGGAGAACAAATACAATCTATTTTTGCTCGGAAGGGTAACTTTAAAGACATTCAATAAAAGCAAAAATAGGGGTAACACACATCAAGCTGTCTGACAACCAAATATACCTGATTGCACAAGTTAATGATTTAGCCCTGTTACAAAAATTAGTTGGGCCCATTTTACCCAAACATGAGTTATATGTGTGCCACTAGTCAGTTATACCATAACTCCATATGTAGTTGTATAACTATAATATTTCAACTCTTATACCTTAACACATATATTGCACAGTACTCATTCTATTTCATAGTTACAAGAGTCACTCAAACTTGACCAGATTCAGTGAATCCCAAGGTAAACAGGCCTGGGCAAGTCCTAGAGTCTCAGACTCGGCCATTCCTTGTGACTGCAACTGGAAATGATGGCAAACAAGACCAAACAAGCGTAACACAACTGTAAAAAACACCAAATGAGCCAAAAAATGATGCTGTAAAAAATAAGTGCCAAATCTGATTCAAAGACCAGCCTAATGAGTCCAAGTTTTGTAAATATGTTCTATTCTATCACAATGGCATTAGTTTATATATTAGATCATGTTAAAATCTACAAAATATCCAATGCTATTTAATTATTGCTGATCATAGCTAATGCCTGCAAAATCAATGTTTGTCATCCTCTAAGACTATTTTAGAAGATAGGAAAATAGTAGTCAGAAACAAAGGAGATCCCTATATTACATTGAGCTGAGGGTTCACAATATACCTATGTATCTCTATATTAAAATTATTCTAGAACGATTCAAAATAGTTTCAGATTCTTTTTTTGTGGAACCTTCTGCTAGAAGTGGCTACCTCCGTGTTAAGCATTTCTTCTCATGTAAACACAAGCTTTTTATATTTTGTTCAATATAAACTGTAGTTTCCTTATACGCAAGAAGTCAAAAAATCTGGTCATTTTGTTTAATTTATTTTGTAATCATTTGTTTGTAAATGAGAGGTCTAAAAACTTTGGGAATCATAAAATTACTTTTATTTTCATTGTTTGTAATATATCTTCTCTGTGATAAGTGCTTATTTATAGAAATGTTGACCATGGATCATTCTCTCTCCACATCTTGATGGGCTTTAGGTGGTTGTCACATTTGACTTTATCAGTTTCTGCAAGCACTTTTATTTTATCCTTCACAGAAAAATATTGTCTTGTCAAATGCTTGAGCATTTTTCAAATTAGGATACAAATTGTTCACTTGTGCTTGCAAGCTTTGTTCCACCAAGTCCCTTTTCGGTCAAGGAGATGAAATACAAAAATATAGAAATGCAAAATGGGATATGCGTATAAGTATTCCTACAATCTTGTAAATGACGTTTGAATAGAAAAATAACTTGGGAACAGGGATGTTGAACCTAGGGTTGGGAGCATAGTTCCCAGACTCGGCAAGGCCGACTCGACTCGTGACTCAGCAAAATGAAAAACCCCTTGAAGTTTAGAGATTTTTAACGATTTAAAACTTGTTTCATGCACCCATTATTGAATAAAGCTTAAAGACACAATAACATCATCAATTCAAGCTAATTTGATCACATACATAATGTCATAAACTATTAAACAATGAAACATACATCCTGATCCATCACATAAGTACGACTACAAACATATTGTAGTGAAGGAAATAGAAAACATAGATATATAGAATTATAAATATTGTCAATTGTATATAAAATCCATGAAATCCATGACATCAAATGTTCCCAAACATATGTGTAACTGTAAACAAAAACAAGTTTATGGCTCAGGCTCTAGCTCAGCCTCAGCCTCAGAGTAGTCTGTCCGCCTCCTACAAAGGCGTGTGAGGTAGGGTCTTGGATGATTGAGTAGCCATAATCTCCGCCTGTGAGGTGCCACAATGATCAACATCAGCCGTGCCTCTGCCGGATCGTGCTCTATCCTCCTCTGCCATAGCCACAGCCTCAGCCTCTTTGTCTGCATGGTCAACCCACTCATGGTCCTCCTCAGTGAAGATAGGATCGGTAGAGTTAGTGAGCCACTCGGACTCTGGATCAATCTCCGCTAGAGCGATCGGAGAGGAGTTAGTGTCCAAAATCTGCTTGGTCGTAAGATGAAGGTTGTAATGAACAAAGACAAGATCATTCAACCTCTCCACAACAATCTATTATGCCTCTTCGAGTGGATGTGCTTGAAAATGGACCGATTGCGCTCACATCTAGAAGCACTGCATGGCTGACTCAAAATACGGTTGACAAGTTGTTGAAGGTTTGGGGTTGTAGGCCCAAACATTTGCCGCGACGCGAGTCATGAAGCTCGGATTCTTGAGTTTTGGCATGACTCGCATGACTCAGCAGCGAGTCATGCGAGTCATGCTCAAAACTCACGAGTCCGAGTTGGCAAGTCAGCAGAACTCACCATGGCTGCCTCGGCTCGCCGACTTGCTTGACTCGTGGCAAGTCTGGGGACTCTGGTTGGGACCTTTGTTATCGGGTTCACACCCTAGACCCTCGAACCGGGTTCGGGTGCGAACTGGGTTCGAGTCCTCAAAATGGTACGCGTTAGGTTTGGGTAGGGTCCGTACTTGGACCCGTGGGTCCGTTCGGGTCCAAATTGTTAGTATTTTACAGATTCTACTAGGAAAGATCAAACTATAGAAGTCTTCCAAACACTAAGCACAGGATAACATAACCTCAAGACAAAGAAAAGATAGTACTTGGAATATAATTCTGATATTCATCCTTGGAGTCTTTAGTTCCTTTAGCTCACCTAGGGCTTCACCAAGTTGTTCACTGATGTGTCCTTGAATAGGCTGAAACTAAGCCCAGATCTGCCCTGCCATCAGCGCCCTCCAATATGCAATGATATTGATCAACCTTGATCAATATGAGAATCTCCACTCTGAATATGCAGCTCATTGAACTCCTCAATGCTCCACCTAATCCAGAATCTGCACCTGAATGTACTGCAGTTAGGGCATAGAGGTTGCTGCTGCCTTGGACTGAGATCTGCTACCTAATGGTGAATTCGCAGCTTCCCAAAATAATGTCTGCTACAGATTGCTGCTTCCATGTTTGCTGTCTCGAATAATCTCTGCTATGATTCTTGAATGGAGAGAGAGCACATTATGTTTTTGGTGTCTCTTTTCCTCAAGAATTGACCGAATATATATGAGGATGAAACCATTCCTCAAGGGGCCGACTTATACCATAAAACATTTATATCAAGAGGCCGACTTTGGGCCCTCTAATATTTAATTCAATCAACTCATATATATATCGAATTAAATTGATAAACAATAAATAATAAATATCTCCAATATTTATTATTATTATTTATGCAAATCGATTTATCTATCCAAGGTAGAGATATTTGCCGTAAAGGCCAAAATATCAACACGAAGCACCATGAAAACTTTGATTATTGATGAACATTAAACATTGAATCATGTTTCTACTTTCAAACTTTTTTCATGAACTATATTTTAATTCAGTAATTCAATGTAATGATTTTCATTAGAATTGTGTTTTAATGTTTATCTTTGGCATTTGGCATTGATCAATGATCAAGCATCATACTATGAAATGATTTAGTTATATTATGAAATGATTTAGTTTTACCCTTTTGTATATTTCTCTCATTTTTTTGTATATATATATATATATACACCCCTACGAACCATAATGAAAAAAAGAAATTTCCTTGAACCCACGAACAGGGTTCTCGTACCCGAACCCGAACCGGTAACTTAGGTTGGGACATATTCTTTGGGAACAAGGATATTGAACCTAGGGTTGGGACATATTCTCTTCCTTGAGCTTAATTGCCATGTGTGTACTTAGATAGAATTCCATGATAATATTTGATATTGATAATATTGATATTCTAACATATTCCCAGTCTCCCAGCTCTTGAATTGTTTGATCTTTATTGATTTTTTTTCTATTGTCCTGCAGATGGAAAACATTTCACAGATGTGCCTTTCACGTCAAGCATGCATTACCCATTACTTCTTAATTCAAGAAGGATTTGCAGAAGCTTCCTTCAGCGATACACATCAAGCAAATTCATGTCTATTAAGATCAGACTCAAAAGTGTCAACCAAATTATTTCTGAAACAAATCCACATCGTTTCCACAAATTTGCAACTATGACTGGGCAGGGTATGGGAGAGGATAATCAATCATTTGAAGAAGAATCTCCAATGAGTTCATTTACCTGGCCTGACTTACGGGTGAGATCACTTGCTAGATTATTTTGTTAAAAAAATGTTTTTTTTTTAAAATTTGGAGGTGGGAGTGCTTCCATTTATAGTTGGATACCTTTCCAACCACAACATTTCATTTATCAAGTATACAACCTTTTAAATTTCTAAGCCTACTCTAATGGTGCCTTGTGATTTACGTCAACATTGATGCTGTTTTCTAAATGTGAAGTGTGGTTAGTGTTGTGGCTTTTGGGTATGATGCTACAGTTTTTGGAATACACGTGTTCAGCAGATTTTAAATGTACATAAAGATGATATAGAATCCAATCTCACAACCCGTATTTCTTTTATCAAATTTAATATGGCATTGTTGATAAGAGAAATAGGTTGGCTTACTTTGTTTTTAATGCACACCTATTATTGAGCGGTAAAAGATACAGGCATTAGTCTAGTCAGTACCTTTGCCTGGCATATGAGACCCTCCTTGTATTCAAATTAACAAGTTATCACTTTACCCATATCAATTTTTGTTTTTATTCCTACACCCTCACGAATGTTGGCCTTGTGAAAAAGCTTAGGAGAAAATTATTCATGCTATCGCAACTACACCCTTGGAAGTTGCATGGGTGTAATTTAAACAATAATGATCTGTAATTTTGTCAAACACTTCATTTTCAAACTATGAATCACCAAAACTTATCTCTGTTCAACAGCGAACTATCAAATTGCTCTTGGAAGTTAGATTGTGCAATAACTGAAACAATTAAAGCAAATGAACAAAACAGAAATTTGGGTACTAGATTTTACCATGGAAAACCTCCAAAAATGGAGGAAAAAGTAGCTAGTGGTGCCGATAGCATGTCAACTTGAGTACATGTTTGGAAAATCAAGTACAAAGAGTGGATTACAACTTTACAGCTGTTCCTGATCTCTGTCAAATCTTCTATGAACTGAAGAGTTTTCCCTTCTCACTAAATTAATACAAACATGTCTCCAACCTCCACAAATTGTGAATTTTCAACACCCATATGAAGCTGTTTGGGGTCCTCATGTGCATTGTAAGCCTTATTAGGGATGTGCCAAAAGTTGTGCCTGCTCACTTTCTCTTACTGTTGGCTGCATTGTGTCAAAACTACCACTTTCTGACAGCTATAACTAACCCTGTTGGTTACGAAATTCTCCTGATGGTAACAGTACTGCTGCTGTTGATTTTGCTATCTGTTGCTGACAATTGACGCTTTCAACTTTCATAAAACAGTGAGTTTTTGCACTACTCAAAAACCTAGAAAAAAATTCAATTCTTATTCTTTATATCTTTTTGGATCCTTATGGTTCAAACCTTTTTGCATAGATAGGCTTTTGGTCCCATGAAAGCTTACTGAGCGAAAAATTGAGGAAAGAATTCCCCCACTCTTTTCTTGGAGCATCACCAACCTTGCTTGATTGTCTGTCCTGAGTCCTGCTTTTCCAAGACTCTTGGACTTCCCTTTTGGTCTCTTTATTTCTGTTGTAGCACTGCATTCTTACGAAGAACTACTTGTTTTTCATAAACCAAGTCTTCCAACAAAGGTAGCACCAAGTCTTCTTCATCCAACATGGATGGCTCATACAACTAGAGGTATTTACAAGTGACCCCTGAATGGAATCTTAACGGAATCTTATGAAAGAAGGTAGGTCCAATCTGATTGCATTCTCTTCAATTGCCTCCAAGATGCTAAGTGGCCCATACATCAAAGGTTTGGTCTTCTTAGCTTGTCCTTGTAAGCACTGTTTGACTAGGGACAGCTGCACCTTATCTTCCTCTTTGAGATGATGCTGATCATGTCATGTTTTATACTAAAACCTAAGTTGCCGATTCGGGTGCGGATACAGATGTGCGGATGCGTGAAATTTTTTTTTGGGGGATGCAGATGCATTTATGTATATATATATATATATATATATATATATATATATATATATATATATATATATATATAATGTATATGCAAAGAAATGCAAGAAATATACAAAATTATATTTAATATCTAAGCATATTACCATTGTGTAAATATTATATTTAATGAATTATCATACATTTGAAATATATTGTGACATTAATAAAATGTATATTATAATATATATAAAATAATTAAATATAAATATAAATAAAAAGATACAAAATATAATAATTCATACCAATAATAAATATAATATTAAATAAATAAATAAATGTTAAATACTAAACGATAAAATTAAAAACCTTGGTGGTTGGCAATGGAAGGTCGCTATGGATTTCTCATCGAACAAACATATATACTTTATAAAACAGGGGATAAAAATGGAAAGGTTATATCGTTTATGCTCCGGGATCACTAATACAAATAGCAGAATGTTTATGGGGACATATATCCCATGAGAATGTATACGTGTTGCCAGGAATAACGTGTGGCATCTACAATATTTATTCGCTGCCAAGTCTCTGAGCTTCTGGTTATAGTGATTTTTCAATTTCCGCCAGGCATCAAAGAAGCATTGATCAAACCATGGAAACGGACATTACAGAGGAGAACAGGGATGTGAACAGGGAAGCGCTAAATACAACCAATCCGCCTTTGAATAGTTTTATACTCAGCAATGTACACGGGAAGCGCATCCCCAGGCATCTGGAAGCCCAGGATGCACTTCCGGGAGACATCCACAGGGCTTCCGTGCCTGCTTCCGCCTCCCCCAGTATCCACTTCCGAATCTGCAGCAAACCAGGGCTCATCGGTATCTTAGACTTAAACAGATACCTCTCCAATTCCTCTATTATCTTGCATTTGATTTGGCGTGTCTTCTCAATAAACTTCTTTTCTTTTGCCACCTGTGAATCCAATCTTTCTTGTTCATCCTGTTCTAGTTCAAAAATTTGGAAAAGCTTTCAATTCTTATTTTTTACATCTGGGATCCTCATGGATCAAATAAATATGTGTGGATTACTAATTTTAGTTGTTAAATGATTGTTGATTGTATTAGACATCCAAAAATGTGGTATATGCAACATTTTATAGCAAACTTGGTTTGATATAAGGATTTCTGGAATTAATGTGTAAATAGTCAAACACGCATGTGTAAGATGAGTGTTTCTGAGTCGAATAAAGAGAAGAATTTTTTTGAATTACCATTCAAAAATGACCAAAATGTGTGAATGAGATTCCAAAATACAACAAGCAATATTATCTCACCTAAGAAAGCAGAAAAAGAGGGTTTATGAAAGTAATTTATATTTTAGGATGAAAGTAATTGTAATCATCTATTTGTACCCAACCTACAAGGATTTATAAGTTCATTGCTAATTGATCTGATTATGAAAAATAGAGCATTTATTTTTAGGATGTTAAAACTACCACTTTGGGTTTTCATGCACTTTCAATCTAAAGCTCTTGCTACAAAATTGTACTGTGCACAGTGCCCTAATGATCCTCCATACTCTTTTATGCCATCCAACCTCTATGGATGAAAAATAGGTGTAAGTCTTTAATGACTGTTTTATATACATACTCAGAAAAAGATGTATCCTAGCAGTTGGTGGGAACTAACACTACATTTTTTAAGATCAAACTGCACAATAAAGTAACTATAAGTTGTTGCTGTCCTCTCAGGCTTTTCTTGTAAAAGAACTGCACTAAAAAAGAGCATCCTTGTAGGTGTTGGAGATTATGAACTTAGTCATGCTAGGGTTGACAGCCAATTAGGGAAACTCACAAAGTGAGCAAGAGATTAGTCTTTGTGAATCGCCAAGGGAGAGAGAGGAGGATCTATTAGCAAGTAAATTTGTTGAGGGGACAAATTTGGTTTTGCAACAGTTTGTGGCACAAAGTCTCTCTTCTATTTGAAGGGAGACTCCCTTTATTCCAGATTTGTACAGAAACATAAAGATTCTTACAATTATATATGTATATGCAAATGGATGTATTGAAAATTAATAAATATGATATGTATATTTTTGATTTGTAATATATATAAATATGCTATTAATAACTATATAATATAATTTATGAATATTAAATATGAAATTATATAATAAACTAAATAATAATACATATACATAATTTTATAAATGTATTTATTTCTTAAATAAATTAATATTAAATATACATTAAGGGATCCAAAGGGGCAAGGAATTTTTATGTATTGATAGGAGAGACTTGGATAGGGATGGACTTGGTAAGACAATAATTGAGGAGAATAATAAAGCACTTTACCTCCTTTCTTAACCACCAAAGAGAAGCAACCCTTGGAAAAATTGATAGGACTCACTTTATTCATCAGCTTTTGCATATATCTGAATGTTTGCCCAATTATAAGTGTATTGGTGGGATAGCACTGTCATAGTTGGGGAGAGCCAAATAGCCTTGCATGTTATGCAACCTTGCCCTTCATCCCCATCAGATTGTTTCTGTTGGCATTCTAGATTTTTATGCCCTTGGGTCATGCAGAGAAGGGAATGACAATTATAGAGAGAGTGAACATGTTGGAGTTGTTGTGGTCTAGAAATTCAATAGCACAGTTGCTATTTGGAATGGTAATGAAGTTGCTTGATGTGTTGACTGCAATTCTTAAATTGCTCTCCGCCGGAAGGCGTTGGAGTAATGTAGTTGTGTTTAACACCACATAATTTTAAGGCCATTTGAACAACATTGCTTCTGTTGCTATTACCATAATTGTTTTTTGGCTTTTCTTTCTTTTTTTGGTTAATAATCTACAAACTTTGGGCATATCTAGTCTTGAACTAGACCTGTATTCAAGCTCAGAACCATTTAAGTTGGGTACAACCCCTATTAATAGAAAATTCAATTACATAGCTTAGATTGATCTTCTTGGCATTGCCGTTTAGAATTCAGTAGAGATAATGAATGAATCTATTTAGGATTTCTAAGTGTTTTGACAATTAACATTTGAAAAATTATGACTCTTTCATTAGTTAAGCACTAGCTCTCACTAATTTTTGCTACTCTTTGTTAGGACATTATGCTATACTTATTTGGTTCATTTCTTATGTTTATTAAATGCATTGTAGAGGGAACGGATATGTATTCTAGGTGGTGGTTTTGGAGGCCTTTATACTGCTTTACGTTTGGAATCCCTTTTGTGGCCTTCTGATAAGAGACCTCAGGTAATGAATATCTTTTGATGAACTGTAAGAGATTACTGGTATAAATTTGCATTGTCTCGCGTAATGTGTTGTTTAAATTCAAGTATAGATTATGAAATTTACAATTTTAAGCAAATATATGCTATTGGCCTCATTTATTTCTAAGATTTTTCATGATAAGATTTTACCTAGTATTATATTGTTGCACTATTTTTTGTGAGATAACTTATGTAAATGTCGGAAGGAGGGATCAGATTGACAACTTTTATGTGTTTTTCTATTATTATAGAAATCAACTGCATTTTGTTCTGAAGAATTTTGGAGCCAAATTTAGTTGTTTAAATTAATTTATACATGTAAAACTAATTTGGAAGCATGCAATTGACAAGTTTCAATGGTATTGTAGAGTTACATAGTTGCCCCAAAATAGAAAATGAGAATGTGAAACATTAAGTTGTTGAGTACAACTGTAAGTAACCCAGGACAAGGTTATATGCAAGTCAAAATAATGTTATTAGGGCTTTAGTATTTTAGGAAATATTAAACTAAACATGTAAGTAACCCAGGACAAGGTTATATGCAAGTCAAAATAATGTTATTAGGTCTTTAGTATTTTCGGAAATATTAAACTAAACATGACCCTCTCGCAAATATTCACTTAGAGCTTGATTAAAATTCAATATACACCTTTATTTTTTGATAGCTTTTTTTGATATGTTGGATGTATATTTAAAACATAACACGGTACAATACAGAATTTTCAAAGATGCAACTTGCAGTAATAAATAAAGAGAATAATACTAGTATCAAACAAAACTCAGAAGCTAGAAATGCTTTCAGATTTATCATAAAATGTAGACAGCAAAATATGACTGATATTATGAATACCCATATGACCAAATGGCACTATAATGAAAATACAAGTATACGTAGATGGTCTGAATATTCACAGGCTTGATTTTTGCCCTTGTAGCAGCAAACTAATGCCCTAAACTTGGACGTCACACCTTCAAATGAACTCTCCTTCCTTCAAAATGAATGCCCCTGTTAAATTTGAGTAGATTATGTGATCATTTTAATTCTTCCAAAATATTCTTATTTATATATATGACTTCTCAAATTATCATACAATGATATATCTATCATATATATAAATATCAATAATTTGCTGCACAAAGTATAATATATTAGATAAAGGTGACTGCACCAAATATTAATATATTAAGTATGAAGTGACTGTCGCTGGATATTGACTTATCAATGACTGTCGCTGGATATCCTTTTATGCAACCTTTTGTTTTTTCGTTTTCAATGTACTTTTATCTTATCACCGCAGTATCGTATATATATTGTGTCCACCAAGGAGACATGTCCACGGGTGGACGTGACTTCACTCCCGTGGAGTCATGTCCCCTTGTGGACATGCCTCCATGCGGGGACCCTATCTTACATGCGGTGCCTCTTCGATTACACCGTCGACAAGGTATTTAAACATTTTAATATGTTTGTTATATATATATATATATATATATATATATATAAATAAAACATAATCAATAAAATAAATTTATATTTCATAAATATAAATATTTATATTAAATAATAATAAAACATTTATATTTCATAATTAATAAATAATTATAATTATCTATTAACCTTAATAGTAGTTATCTGACTGAAGCTATAATTCATTAACACTCCCTCTTAGCTAGGGAGGATAAACACAAGAATATATATTACCTCAACGTAATATAGCAATTTGAAGGATAGCTTAGATCAGAACATTTCCATCATTTAATATCACATTTGATATCTAGAGTATTGGCTTATCAAAATGTCAACGCATGACATTCACCAAACACTCAGAGTATTGGCCTATCAAAACACCAACATATGGTATTCACCAAGAACTCAATAAGGTACTGGCTCGCAGAATATCAACACATGATATTCACCAAATACCTATCATATATCTATACAAACAACTCATAGACCGTCAATTTAATGACATCTAACACTTAGTTGTTGCTTTACAAGATGTATCTATACAAGCAACTTATAGACTGTCAATTTAATGACATCTAACACTTAGTTGTTGCTTTACAAGATATATTTATGCAAACAACTCATAGACCGTCAACTTAATGACATCTAACACTTATTTGTTGCAATAATTTATCATGATTTGTTTCAACATTATAAATAATGTATATCATGATTTAAGTTATTGTAAGATTGTCACCTTCCAATAACTTCTGCAAATACAAGTGATAATCATTTGGAAGTCATCACTTCCTTATGATGTACACAGGAGGTAGGCCCATTGAAATCATATAGTCACACACATATGAACTTCTGAACTGCCTCTGAATATCAATCATTTGATCTCATTAATGATGCTTTTGATGGAGCATCAGACTCCATTTGAATCTGACGTCAATTTTCCTTTTCCTACAAGAGCATCCTCAGAAAAGATCAAGGTAAATAGTTCATAAAATGATTTTATTTAGATTTATACAATAAATATAGTATAGTAATTTGGTATTTACTTTGGCGTGTTCTACATTAGTGAAAATGATAGAACTCCCCCTTAATCTAATATTTCACAAGTATTAGAGTACAAATTTCTCCATGCAGACTCTGGCAAAAGATGCTTGATGTTTGAGTCTATCTGGGCATTTTGCTGCTGAGTGACCATATTCATCACATCTGAAGCATTGCATTTTAGAGTAGTCCATATATTTTCTTTTCCTTTTGAATTTAGGTTTCTTCCTTTTATCAACTTGAGTTGTGAGAACCTGAATATCTTCATTAGAGGGGTCTTCACTAATCCCCCTAGATATTAGATTACACTCTTCTTGAATGTAGTCAGCTTTTAGTCGATCAAATTTGGGAAGTTTGGAGCGAGCACTTATTCCTTGTCTGGAGTTTTCCCAAGACTTAGGAAGTCCATTTAAAGTCACCATAGTTAATTTTTTACTATCATAGATGTAACCAATTGTTGATAATTGGTTTCTTAATTCCGTTATCCTCAGAAAATATGAGGTGATAGTCTCTCCCTTTCTCATTTTAATATTAGAGAGTTGATTTTTAAGATTAAGAATCCTGCTTGTGTTATTAATCTCATACATGTTTTCTAGGGCTTTGAACATTTCATATGCAGAGTCTAATTTTGTTATAATAGGTAGTAGATGATCTTTCACTCCATCTACCAATAGTTCCATTGCTCTGGCATTTTCCTTTTCCCATTTGCTCATCTCGTTATTCTCAATAGATTTAGGAGGATTTTGAACAATAGTCTTTAACTCATTCTTTGTTAGTATAAGAATCATTCGTAGTTTCCAAGATTCAAAATTTGAAGCACCTTCAAGTCTGTCTTCGAGTCTAATTCCGTTCACCATTTTGTGAATGCAAGTCTTCCAAGAGTATAAATTTATAAGAATTATTATCTTGATCTCCCTTCAAATTAATCGGATCTTCCTTCAAGCGGTTAGACTTTTAATGAAGGAACCTGGCTCTGATACCATGTTAAATTTGAGTAGATTATGTGATCGTTTTAATTCTTCCAAAATATTCTTATTTATATATATGACTTCTCAAATTATCATACAATGATATATCTATCATATATATAAATATCAATAATTTGCTGCACAAAGTATAATATATTAGATAAAGGTGACTACGCCAAATATTAATATATTAAGTATGAAGTGACTGTCGCTGGATATTGACTTATCAATGATTGTCGCTGGATATCCTTTTATGCGACCTTTTGTTTTTTCGTTTTTAATGTACTTTTATCTTATCACTGTAGTATCATATATATATTGTGTGTCCACCGAGGAGACATGTCCACGGGTGGACGTGACTTCACTCCCGTGGAGTCATGTCCCCTTGTGGACAGCCACCACGCGGGGACCCTATCTTACATGCGGTGCCTCTTCGATTACACCGTCGACAAGGTATTTAAACATTTAATATTTTAATATGTTTGTTATATATATATATATATAAATAAAACATAATCAATAAAATAAATTTATATTAAATAATAATAAAACATTTATATTTCATAATTAATAAATAATTATAATTATCTATTAACCTTAATAGTAGTTATCCGACTGAAGCTATAATTCATTAACAAGTAGCAAATACATTCTTCAGGACTGGATGTCTAGCCTCCTATCATGACCCCGTGATAATATGCTTTCACAGATACTGATGGGGATGACAGACTGTTTATCACAATTTACAAATAGTTGCTTAGGAAGAGATCACCACCATTATTCACATTATTGATGGAAGGAAGAATAATTTGTTAAAGGATGATTATCTCCATCCAAACACTGACCCTGGTTTCCAAGAGCCATGTGTTGAAGTGGTGACCTGTATGGAAGAGACATCTCTTTGGGGTGTCGGCAAAAGACCTATCTTGTTCTCTCTCGGGGGATATAAACAGACAATACTATCATTGGTAAAGGGGGCATCAAAGTAGTAGAGCATCATAACAAACAAAAAGGATATAATCTCAGAATATACATATATATTAATCTACAGACCTGTTGTGAGGTTTTCACACCACCACCCCATTGCAAATGGGGACCCCCTCTTTTTTCTTTGGTAGTAGGAGTAGGGGTCTTAGATGCTTTTAGGTGGTCTTAGGTGGTTTTAGTTGGTAGTAATTTTCAAGTCTCCAAGTCAAAAAGGTGAGTTTGAGCAGTTTTGGCTTGTTGGGAAGTCAAGATTGTCTGGGGTGTGAGTGAGAGCTGGGCTATCTGTCAGGGATATGGAGTTGAAACCAAAGGATTTGTGATGAAATGAGTCAGAACCTTTTGAAAATCCTTGTTCCATCTTCAATTTGACCTTAGAAAGTCAGGAAAGGTTGTGGGACGTAACAATGTTGAAGGCACGCTGAATCTAGAAATTTGGCTAAATCTAGAAATGTTTTGAAAATTCCCAAAATCTAGAATCTTTATTATAACTCCTATGAAGTTGAAACCTATCTCAAAGATCCTGACATTATTTATATAAAATATAACTTAATGTAACGTATACTTAAATGTTATGTTTTATATAAATCCTCCTTCCCTCTGAGCTGAAGAAACTGACTTGCAGAATTTGGGAGTTAACTTGCAAATGAAAGGAGTGAGATTTTCTGCCCCCCAATCCTGGAAGGGGTGAGATTTTCTACCTCCTTAGAACATGATCAAATGCAAACCAAGTTCAATCCAAGTCAGAAAAAGATCAAACAAAGGCGAAGTTATAAAAGCTTAAGGACTGAAAGAGGTGCGAAAAGATGAGGTTTTGAAACAAAGCAAAAATCCTTTGGAGGTGGTGGATTCCGCCACCCTCCAAGGATTAATAATCCTCTCCCTACCTCAATTTCCGCCTTAACCTTATAAAGATGAAAATACAAACTTGGCCTTCAAAATTCATAGAATGACGAGCAAAAGTTGGAAAATTACAAGGGAAAGCATTAAGTTTGAAAAGTGGGAGAGGAAGAATCCTCAAGGCATGGCGGAATCCCCCAGCCTTGGAGGATTCCAAATCCTCTAGCAGGCCCAAATTCCGCCCAACACTATTGTGCTTAAACTTTTAATCTTTGGTTTCCAAATTGAATAAGAGAGGAGGATGAAGGTGGATGGAGGTTGTCATGAGGAACTAGAGGATGAATTTGAAGTGAAAAATGGACAAGAGGACATTCCTCAAGGTATGGCGGATTCCGTTTGCCTGTGAGGATTCCATAATCCTCCCTCACCCTTGATTTCTGCCATTTTGAATTTGAACAAAATCTGCTAGAAGGCAGAATTTCCACCACCTTAGAAGAAGAAAACTGAAACATGACTTGATGGTGATGGAAAGAGAATGGTAAAACAAGGAGTTAAGGGCCAATTAGGCCAAATTGGGAGGTGGAGATTGAGTTTGAGGGAAAAGATTAAAAATCCTCCCCTACCACTGATTTCTGCCCTTGTCTGCGTGGAGATTAAAGCACATATTGAATCCTCCAAGCTTATAAAATGAAGTGAAATGGAGAGTAAAGCTTGGAAATAATGATCAAAATCAAATGCTGGCTGAGTTCAATGAAGAAAAATGATGGGTTTGAAAAGATGGTAAGCAAGGAAAAATCCTTGGGGGATGG
The DNA here is from genome assembly GCA_027943335.1 of Chamaecyparis obtusa. NCBI lineage: Eukaryota > Viridiplantae > Streptophyta > Pinopsida > Cupressales > Cupressaceae > Chamaecyparis > Chamaecyparis obtusa. Next base: position 591,413 of record BSBK01003566.1, on the reverse strand, counting down.
CAGATTCCGCCACCTCCGGAGGATTCCAAAGTCCTCAAACATCATTAAAACCCGCCTTGAAATAATGGTCTCCAATCTCAAATAAAAATAGAGGAGGGAAAGCAAACAACATGATGACCAATGTGGACATGAAGTTGGTGATTAACTTGCAGGGAGATGTGAATTTGAGAGAGTGAAAATCCTCACTCCCCTTATTTCTGCCATATCTTCATGAGGGTTGAAAAACATTTAAGCTCTCCAATTGATCTGATGAAGTAGAAAGTGGAGAGTAAACCATGAAAGAGGATTTTGATTGGCGAGTTTGAGAATCAAATAGACTTGGGCCGAATTCAATGAGGAAGTAAAGTGAAATGGGATGATAAAAGTTGACAAAAGGGAGAAAATCTGATTAAGTTAAAGCCAAGAAAAGGAGATGAGAAGTAAATAAACAAGATTGGAGTGTGAAGAAAATGAGAAAATTCCTTGAGGGATGGCAGATTCCGCCATCCTCCAAGGATAATAATCCTCCCTCATGCCCAATCTCCGCCCAAGAGAGGATCGAGCTAATAAGAGAAGTGAAGGTGGAAGTTGATAATTAAAATTGATCCCTTTAACCCCCTTCACTATGTCGGCCGGCATATGGAGAAATAGAGGAATTAAAATATTTTAATTGATGGCTAAAAAAGAGCAGGTCGGCCCTCATGAGAGGCATGCCCCTTCATGATGATCAATGCATATATCAAGGGAAATGTAAATTCATTTCAACATCAAAATAACACAAATTTATCTCTGCTAAATGACAGTGAATTCCTTCCTTGGTTAGCAGCCATTTCATCTTCCTAAGGCAGTGAATTTTCTCTCTAATTGGCAGCAAGCTATCTGGTGAAAACAACAAGTTCATTTTTGAGGGCTTCAAGAGGCATCGAGTTTGGATATTTAAGGCAGGTTTTCTCCAAAATCAGAGATGAAAGAGGGTGAAAAAACTAAAATCTGGGCATGTTATGTATTGAAAAACTCACTTATTTGCCAGATTTTCAGAGAAATCATACCAAGTTGCAAGATTGGGACTGTTTATCAATAAAATCAAGATTGGGAATTGCAAGAAGATAGAGAAATTTGGTCTTGGACTTGAGAAATCAATTGCATTTTGTTTCCTTGTTTTGATTTAGATGCAATTTTATTTCATGAAAATTTTAAGATTTCCTTCATGTTTTCTTATCAATTTTGTGAGCTTAATGCAATCTCTCTTGGTTTTGCAAGGTAAACTTTGAAAAGGGAAAAGCTTGGAGAGCGAGGAGAAGATGACAAGGCCAAGTTCAAGACCTCAAGCAAGGAGAGGACGAGCTAATACTACAAAATCAAGCTCAAAGTTTCAAGCAAAGTCAAGCTCGAGGACTTCGAATGAGAAGGAGATTTAATTCATATTATCAAAAGAGGAATTCAAGAATCAAGATCAAGATGGAGTTAAAGAAAACAAAGATACAAGTAAAAAAGGAAATTTTCATCAACTTGAGTTTCCTCTAGAAATCCAAGTTCATTTTGAAGAATCCAACCACATGGAGACTTCATCACTTCAAGAAGTTCAAGATTCAAGTTTGTAAGTACAAGCAAGTTCAAGACCACGACAATAAGAAAATTTCCAAGAACGAAGGTGATGAAAAATTTGAGAAGATGAAGCAATTTGGGAATATGCCATCACAATTGAAGGCTTGATAATGTTGAGTATCAAGAGATATTTTCTCATCACCAAAGGATTGATCAAGTCTACAGGATAAGGATGCTGAGGTGGCACTCACTTGTCTTATACCAATCAGAAAATTCTAGTTACACATGCTCAAGTACGTTCAATCATATTATGCCAAGTCTACAATTTTCTTATTGGCTCTCAAAAGCATTGTAATTTTCTAATTGGCCCACAGAGTGCTGCCTTCATGTAATTGGATGATAGTGTGGGAACCCTAATTCGGGTTTGTAGGGATAAATCTTGGCCCTTCATTGTAATTGAACACCTATAAAAGGCCAAGGTCTTCTCATTTGTAAAGTGTTAGATATTAAGATTAGAGAGAGCTAGTAGTAGAAGTAGAGTAGGAGAGAAGACTTGGTGAAATTGTTGCCATAATGCTATCAAAGTAATTAATGATTCATTAGTGGTCTTCATGGTGGATTACTTAATGTTGCTTTGAAGTGAGTCATGGTTTCGTCAATTCCTCATTTGGATTTCATTTCATGTTAAGTAGAAGTAGAAGTAGTAGATAAATGGAAGATATTGTTGAATGGTGATTAATGGTGAAGCTAGTGTCCATACCTTTTGGTACTAGTTGATTGTAAGTAACAGTGCAAGGTTAGATCTAGGCCTAAATTGCAAGTGTTTAACATCTATTGGAGATGTTCATTTAGATTGCACCTTCATAGGGTATTTGAATGATTATTGACAATGTGAAAATCATTCCTGGATTCGTAGAAGATAGCACCCTCCTATGCCTAGTTGATTTCGTGAAGCAAGGATTGGTTAGAGGCTCACCCCATCATCAACATTGTCTTACATTCTTAGAGTTATATAGCTTTTATTTCCTTTGCAAGTTATTTGGTTGGAAGTTGTTTGATTTGATGAAGTTATAATCAAGTTGATATGCATTGAATGAATAGTGTAAGTCCCTTTGTGATAACCAACATATCACATCATTGAAATTGAGCGAAAGTCCACGAATAAGAAGGAACCTTGAGGTTGTCTCATTTGATCACACAATCCTTCTACTTTGTTTAGCCTATGAGCATCATTATTCAAGAGAGAGTTGGAAATTTGTCATCCCATCTTGGAATATTAAGTCTTCAATTCTGTATGTTGTAGTGGAACAAAACTCACATTAACAAGACCCAATACTTGTCTGTGGTATGCTGTGTATTTAATGGATTGCATGATAATTAGTGAACTAGCATATGACGAAGAGTATTGTACTTTGCTGTTGATATTTATATTAAATATTCTTTGCTATGGATATTTATATGGAATGTTCTTTGCTATTGATATTTATATTAAATGTTCTTGACTTGCTTTATATGTGCCTCTATATAATGAGATACATATGATGATTCCTTTGACAATTCTTATCTCATTTTGGAGGGGAGACATGGTACATACAAAGGAGTGCAAGTAGCTAGGAAGTCATGCTCGCAGAGACACCCTGGGTGGGTCTGGGAGGTCGGATGAAGCGTGTCATTTTGTGCTCTTGGGGCAGGTGGAACTACTCAAGGTGCGTTGTATAGTCTCCCAATTGCTCCATAATGATGATAAGCTGGATAGATAGAACGTTAACAGGAATCCCATATGTAAATCTCGAGTATTATAGTATTATGTTTATTTATCTTGTGATACTAATTTGGTTGCAGGATCTATTTTAGGATATGAAAGTGACATTTTTCATTCCAAAATAATATTCAAACCCTAAAAGAGAATTTTAGGGTAGATTGAATTAATTCCCAGTAGGGGACATTACAATTGCTATCAGAGCATAATCTTGCCACCTATGAGAAATAGTTGATGCAATCTAACCCAAATGATCAAATGGCTTTAGAAAGATAGAGAAGGAAGCTTGCATCTGTCAAACTTCCTGCATCAAATAACACCATGAGAGAACATATGTGCAACGAATTGAAGAGCTTAATGTAGCAAACCGCTCGGGCCCTCATGGAAAAAAATGAGAAATGAAAGAAACGACCAACTTCTCGTCCAAGCCATTCAAAATATAAGTAATAATTCTCGACCCAACCCACCCAACAAGAGGGATATTAACTCCAATTGCCTCAAGACTAATAACACTTTCCCAAGGGTAGCAAACCCTAGGGCAACAAGACCTCCATTCCTACCTAGGAAGGAACACATGGAAGAGGGGGAGACAAACACCCCACCCATAGATAATATCGATCAAATTGTCGAAGCATGCTCCAGGCTTGATCCCTAAATGAGAAGAGATGTCCCTTCTAAGGACTACTGTGATGCCAAAATGAAAGTTGTCCCTAACAAGAAAAAGGAAAGGGCAACTTGACAAAGACTTAAAGTAAAGGGTTATTAAGATGACCCTTGCCAAATTCGATGGATTTGTGAAGATAAAAGTGCGTTCTTGGGTCCAAAATTTGGACACTTACCTTGTACTTAGCCCAATGATTGAAGAAAATGTTATAAAGGTTGCCACGCTCCACCTAGAAGGGACAACCCATGATTGGTGACATCATGGCCTTATCACTTGTGATCACCAACACACAACTCCCTATTGAGCTCCCCCAAGAGCTAATCCAAAGATTTGACCAAAAACGTCCCAAGTGGTACATTAGGGAACTCACATTACGAAGGTAACATGGAACTGTGGAAGAGTATGTAACTCAATTCTAGAAGCTTTTCGTAATGGTACCCAAAGTATCTCGAAGAAGACTAGCCTACTTATTTGTCCAAGGACTAAAGGATTTCATTTGTGGCTTAGTGAGTGACCTTAACCCTACATCACTTAAGGATGCAATTCAAAAAGCATTAAATATGGGTACTACCCCAACAAGAGACAAATACCCTACCAAAAGTCAATCTTCCAATACTTATACCAAACCTTTACATAAAAGAGATGAAGGACAATAGTCCCTTCTATCCTACAAGGAGAAAATGTAATGCTTGAGAAAAGGATTATGTTTCAAATGTAGGAAAAAAGGGAACCTGGACATGTATGCCAAGAAGGAGAAATTAAAAAATGTCCAGACCACCTAAAGAGAAAGAATTTGTGCTTCATATGTTTTGAAAATTGGGAATGTGGACACATGTGGAAAAGGAGGCTGAGCTCATAAAATTGAAGCAACTGACGACAAAAAGATTAAAGAAAAGGCTAACAAGAGGATAAGGTATGAAGATGAAGAATATGGAATGATGGCTGCCATCAGTAAAGCCTCCAAGCACCGTACATTTAGGACCAAAAGCACCATCAATGGACAAAAGGTTATCATACTAGTGGATACTGGGGGGGGCATTCCCCAATTTCATTGATGAAAGATTAGTTGCAAACGTGAAGCTAAAAACCAAGAACTTTCAAGGATTTGCCGCAACCATGGCCACAGGAGCTTTGGTTAGATGTACCAAAATAGTTCCACGACAAGAAATCAAATTAGGGGAACACCCCATTAAAGAGGACTTACACATAGTACCATTAGATATCAACATAATATTGGGTGCTCCTTGGATATACTCTCTAGGATGCTTCATGTTTGATCTTCCTAACTTCAAAATTCATTTTTAACACAAGGGACAATAAATCACCTTGGAAGGGTTACCCGATGGTTCCCCAAAATTAGTTTCTTGCAAAAGAATGGAAAGAATCTTTAGGCATGGGCAAGGAGGGTGGGATGCTCAATGTATGATCCTAGACAAGATCTCCACCCATGGAATAACAATCCACATTGACATCCAACTGATATTGAGAAAATATAAGGAAGTATTTGATGACATTCCCCCATGGCTACCCTGAAAAGAGGATTTGAACATACAATAGAATTGGAAGAAAGGGCAAAACCTATGATCACCATACCAAAGAGACACCCTTGTAAATTCAAGGAAGAAATTTGAAAAAAATATATATTAAACTATTCAAAATAGGATATATTCAACCTAGTTCTAGTCCTTTTGCATCATTCGTGGTGCTAGTTAAGAAAAAAGACGTTACCATGAGAATGTGCATAGATTATAGAGCTTTAAACAAGAAAACCATAAAGAACCGATACTTATACCAAGAATAGATGAATTGATTTACAAAGTTCATGGAGCCAAGTACTTCTTTGAAATTGATTTATGATTAGGGTATCATCAAATAAGGATGAGGAAATAAGACATTCCTAAAATTACATTTTGAGTTTTTAGTCCTACCTTTTGGATTAACAAATGTTGTGGCAACATTTTAGTCTTGTATGAACCATATATTTTGAAAACAACTAAGAAGGTCCCTACTCATATTTTTTGATGACATTCTCATCTACAACAAGACATGGGAAGAACATCTCAAACACATCGAAGAAGTCCTAATCATTTTGGAACAAGAATCTTTGTATGCTAAAGCTTCAAAATGTGAGTTTGGCCTGGACTACTTGGGCCATAAGATTAATGCACAAGGGGTAAGTGTGGATAAAGCGAAGATTAAAGCCATTAAGGAATGGCCAAAACCCAAAACCCTAACCTAATCAAGGGCTTCATGGGAGTATGCAGTTACTACAGATGCTTTGTAAACAAAATAGCCGCACCACTCATATACCTAAACAAAAAGGGTGCCTTTGTGTGGAGTGAAGCATCTCAAAAGGCCTTTGAAAGACTAAAGGAAGCCACAAGTTCATGTCTTGTTCTTGCTATCCTTGATTTCACATTACCCTTTGAACTATAGTGTGATGCTTTAGGAGAAGGAATTGAAGCAATTATTATGTAGAATAAGCATCCCATAGCATTTAAAAGTTCAAAGCTCACAGAAATTGAGAAGCACTATTCTATCTATAATAAAGAAGTGTTGGCCATCATGCGCGGCCAAATTCGGACAATACTATGTTTGTAGAAAATTCAATGTCAAAATAGATCATAATAGCTTGAGATTCTTCATGAACAAAAATATCTAAATGATCGCCAACAAAAGTGGGTAAGCAAAATATAAGCCTATGAATTTTATATTTAATACGTCAAAGGGGCAAATATGCTTTGTCCAGATGACCCCACTTGAACACCATCACAAGCATTTCCAGAGATTGGAAAAATGACATCATTATAGAGTATGCCAAGGACCCACTGGCCAGTGAGATACTAGAAGGAAATTGCCAAATGGAGAGTACAAGGTAATAAAAGAGATTATCCTATATAAGGATAGGATATTATTTGTGGCCAATTCAAGATTGAAGGATAAAATCATTAGGGAATACCATGACAATCCCTTAGCAGGCAACCAAGAGTATTATAAAACCTACAAGAAAATAATGGAAAAATAATCTTGGAAAGGCCTTAAGAAAGATGTATTGAAGCATGTTTTCGAATTCATGGCCTGCTAGAAAAACAACATAGAGAAAAGCCACCCAGTTGGTTTTTTTACAACCCTTATAGTAGATAAAAAATGGGAGAGTATATCCATGGACTTCATAACCAAAGCTCCTGTGGCCATGGTTGCGGCAAATCCTTGAAAGTTCTTGCAATATGAATAGGCTCACTGCCCTAAAATATGAATAGGCTCACTACCAATACTACTGACAAAAGATGAATTGATAAAATTGCATCGGACTATGCATGAAACAGTTCGACAATTAAGCTTAGTTACTACATCCAACAATAGTTTTGACTGTTGATCTTCTAATATTATACTACTATTTGATTCACTGCAAATATGTATGCAAATGCCCTTCTTGATCTCTCAATAATCTTCCACACTTAGCTTCAGCTTACATACAACACCGTGAGGAACTCGCTTCAAGACTCATCTTACAGCTCGCTTGTCTTCTTCCACATACACCCTTATTCATTCATATTCACTCTCTGCTCGGATACAAAAAGGTTTTCTTTATTTATATAGATATCCAATCATACAGATGTCGTCTAGACCAAAAGGATGTGTCGGCCCCAAAAACAAAAGATAGTACAATTGTATTTAATGCATTACCATTGATCCTAAATCTAGGACACACTTAAGAAAACATTACGATACGCTACACCAGTACCCAAATATAGGTCGCACTTAAGATGTTGACAATGCATGTGACATTAACTGAAACTGTCGAAACACCACAACCAAGTGACATTGGTTAGTTGTTGGCAGTTTTGATTATGTACTCGTTGGCTATCGGTTATGCATAAGAGGTTTTGGTTATACACATGACAGGTTCAATATGGACAATTTTGGTGCTCTATGGTAGGTGTACTTGGTTCTTCTAAAGGATTGCATATTTCGATACACTTGTATGCTTTCGGTCATCAGTGTTGCATGGAGTTGTCTATCGGTTTTTGGTGATTTCTATGCTTGCATTGGTTTACGAGGTGTTTGTGATATTTGGACAATGGTGTTGTTTGTCAGATGGTTTTGGTATCGTGTTTTGGACATGTTATATCTTGTTTCATCTATCGATGGTCCAAAAGTTTTGTTGATCAAGTCATGGACTTGGTTGTGGTGTTTTGACAGTTTCAGTTAATGTAACATGCATTGTAAACATCTTAAGTGCAACCTATATTTGGGTCCTGGTGTAGCGTGTTGTAATGTTTTCTCAAGTGTGTCCTAGATTTAGGATCGATGGTAATGCATTAAATACAATTGTAATATCTTTTGTTTTTGGGGCCGATACATCCTTTTGGTTTGGACGACATCTGTATGATTGGATATCTATATAAATAAAGAAAACCTTTTTGTATCCGAGCAGAGAGTGAATATGAATGAATAAGTGTGTATGTGGAAGAAGACAAGCGAGCCGTAAGAAGAGTCTTGAAGCAAGTTCCTGATGGTGTTGTATGTAAGCTGAAGCTAAGTGTGGAAGATTATTGAGAGATCAAGAAGGGCATTTGCATACATATTTGTAGTGAATCGGATAGTAGTATACCATTAGAAGATCAACAGTCAAAACTATTGTTGGATGTAGTAACTAAGCTTAATTGTTGAACTGTTTCATGCATAGTCCGATGCAATTTTATCAATTCATCTTTTGTCAGTAAATTGTTGTATTGGCAGTGAGCCTATTCATATTTTAGGGTAGTGAGCCACCCTTATAGGAGTATGTGCATTTTATGGCAATATCTACTGAACATTGGATCCCACAAATAGCTGAGATATTCTTCAAATAAACCTCCTGATTACATGGTCTTCCAAGGAATATTGTTAGTGATTGGGGTAGTCGATTCCTTACCCTATTTTGGCAGGATCTCTTCTAGTTAGCAAGAACAAAACTCACACCCAACACAAGTTATCACCCTCAAATAGATGGGAAACCGAAATTGTGAACAAATGGATAGAAGGATATTGAGGAACTATGTTACGAGTCAGCAGAACGTGTGGATACAATGGTTGCACCTTGGCGAATACTGTTACAATACCACAATCACATGTCAATCAAGATGAGTTTGTTCAAAGCATTGTATGGTTACGAACCAATTACTTTTGGAAGTTTGATTTCATGAGAAATCCAAGTACTAGGGGCAAAAGACTTTGTACAACAAAGCATGGACATTATGAACACACTCAAAGACAAATTACATCAAGCAAAAAATCAACATAAGATCTATGTTGATCGAAACTGCATCAAGAGGACATTTGAAGTTGGAGAATTAGTATTTTCGCAGCTGCAACCATACAAGCAATCCTCCATCAAGGTAAGCAGTGCAAAAAAACTTAAGCCACAATTCTATGGACCATTCAAGATTTTGAGAAAGATAGATGAAGTGGCTTATGAATTGGAATTACTCGAGAGTAGCACTATGGAGATTCATGAGACCATTGATACTTGGTTGTAGCTGCTAGGGATCCATCGGGCACCCCACCAGTTGAGTCTCTTGGGTCACTCTCAAAAGCTATTGTGGTGACGGGGACAACACTTGTAGGCGATGGTGGGTTACACTCAACACAAAAGGCACTAGGCCAAGAGTTACTGTCAAACCCGACACTTGAGCCAACATAGCCAGTGGGCCACCAAACTACAACTCCAATTTCACAGATACCTCCTACTAGAGGAGAGGAATCATCGAGTGATTGAGAGGAGATTGTTACACGCTTGGGTTGACCAAACCCTCATGACCCAGTTGGTATGGTGCAGTGGTACATCCGCCAGTTGGAGAACATAGCCACTTTTATGGGTAGAGTGGGAGAATTTGCGAGACACCTAGATATCGGCCATGTATGTTGGTAGAGCGAATCTTGATATTTATGCAAGTTGAGTGTTACTGTGAAATCTTTCAGTGTTTCACCTTGAGAGGCTGGTTGAGGGGGGAAAGACTAGAGATGAGGGACGCCTGACATCCTCCATAGCCCCATGTAGGGGCCGCCATGACTGGGTGCTCCAAGCTCATGGGGTTTTTCTTTAGAGACTTATTCTTGTGATATAACTCAGTGGTAGTTGCCATTGATGAATCCACTGTACAATAGAAGAGGGCCCTTGCTATGCCGAGTTGGATAAGAATGCCTTGGGTGGATAGGCACAAAAATTAATGCATGGTAGGGCTAGGAACATTCTTGTGTCACTTTTTTAGAGAAGATTGGGCAGATTTACATAAGCACATAGCTGAGAAGTACTTGAAGTTAGCTAAATAGACCTCCTAGTTGGCAGAAAAGGATGAGGATTTGATGGGAGCAAATTGTGAGCTGAAGAAGACAAAGGAGGTGATGGAAGCAACATATATGGTGAAGGCTTCTTGGGAGTGGAAGCTAGTGGCAAACCAATGCCTCCAATGCCTGCATCCATAGTCTCAAACAAGTACCTTGACATCTCTGCTTCCAGGGACATCTCATCCCTCTCAGTAGTTTGCTTCAGTTTTGTTGTGTTTGATCTCCATTTTGTTCCATTGTTTGGAAGACAACTTTTTTTGGGTTAAAAAATAAACATGTTATAGCTGAAGTATTAATTACGCCATAGGCGTTTCCCTATGAAAGGGTTCAAGCAAAAATATCTATCCAACGGTTGTAAATTCTGTAGACAGAATGACTGCCATTGAAATCATCTCAACCGTTCATTTTTCCCAGGCCACTTTACACGTGCATTTTTTATTCATTGCCAAACTCTACATGGAACTCCTCTTTGACCCAGCGCTCCTGACCGGATCCTGTAAAAGTAGGGGCGGAGATTGAGGAAATCAAAGCCTCAAATGGCTTTTAACTGTGCAGCAATGGAGATGTTTCTTTTTGGATGAGGCTTCCAAAATTTTCAAGCAAATGCACTATCGTGTAAAGCGAGACTCCACAGCCCTTTCCAGCATCCTCCCTTCCTGTTCTTTTGCCTGCTTGCTTCTACCGAGTTTACAGAGAGGACTCTTTTCTATGGAAACTCCAAAATTAATTAGGCATTAATTACAGTTTATCCTCCTGCTGATTTTTGCAGCTATGTTCCTCTGCCACTCGAAATCTGTTAAATCAAATTGAGCCTCCGAAGCCTCTGAAATGCCATCAAACATGATAGAAATATCTGAGGCAGAAGACTGCACTAATTCATATGAACAAATACTACAAAGAACACTATATTTATTTCAAAGTTATTACAATTCAAAAAGAGGATTGTAATGAAGAAATGGATATTACCAAGCTCCACCAAAGCTGAAGGTCCCCGGTCTTTTGATGGGCACAAAGCCCATAACTTTCTGATAGAATTCCATTGAGTCCTCCACAGATCTGCATTGGAGAGAGACATGATTGAGGGCCAACAATGGCAGAGGCTCCTCCTCTTTCTCTTTCTCTTCTACTCCATTTTCGTTTCCTTTCATCATTGTGCAAATTTGAACTAATGGAAGGGGGCAACCAAATTTCAGTAAGTTTTCTGAATGCAGAGGTTTGAAGATTTTTAAACAAAATAAATGAAGTGGGTGAATTGGAATTTATTGGCTTTGAATCTACAAATACATAAGGTGAAACATTCGAGTGAAAACAGGTCATCTTGCAAACTTGTATGCATATAGAAATGGCGGATTCCAGATATTTTGAGCGTGTTTTCTCCATTGCCATGAGTGTGCTTTCTACATTGCCAAGTGCCATATTGTTATGGATACACGTAGTACGTAGACCTGTTACGTGTTTTTCTACCATTGCCCGCAATAACCGTTTATGAAGGGTATTGGAATTTGTCCATTTAATCTATTCATATGATGAGGATTCTCTTTGGTTTTTTATTAATGTTGTTCAACCTTTTTAATGGTTTTTATTGTTATTTATATTATTTAGCTTTAGGTCAATTTGTCAACTTCATAATTTGAGCTTTGTTTTCTCTACTACCAAATGACATATTATTATGAATACATCTATATATCTATTTCTATCTCAATCAGCAAAATTCAGACATCTCTGTATATCAACACACATGTTTGTTATACAAAGAGCAGACTAACAGGCCTCCAGACACGGCAAGTGACTTACCTCAAGATTCTGCAAAAATTGTGTCATGCAGTCAACGATGCCAATGAAAAAAAATGGGCAGAGTTAGCATGAAATATTCATGAAATTAATGTACTATATCTTGTTGTCCCCAGCACAGCATCATCCCTACTGGATAAATTAATGTAAGTCCATTACAAACAGAAACGGAAAAAAGAAAAAGCAGAAAAATGAAACAAAGATATAAAATATAGGAGAGGGAGATAGAAAGATATAGATGGTGAGATGAGTAGAAAAGAGATATATTTAGGGGGAGAAGAGATAGGAAAAATGACAAATAAATTAAGAAAGAAAATGTTGTAGTTTAAATGGTGAACATGACATATTTTTATTTTAAGATTATATTATCAATTAAGATTGAAATTAATTTTTGAAGTTAAATTTGTTATTTAAATTAAATGTATTGTTTATTAATTTTTTTTAGAAAACAAATATCAATTTAGACAAATTATATTAAAACAAAGAACATTCTTTTATATATATATATATATATATATATATATATATAATATATATATATATATATATATATATATATATATATATATATATATATATATATATATAAAATGGCTTTGCAAGACCAAAATGCATATTCCATACTTGTCCATCCCATAATGTACACCTATAGATCTTGTGTAAATTATCTAATTATAACAATATATCTATTTAAAGATATTTAAATTTAACATTTTGTAAATTATTGTATTTATTTTTCAAATATTTTAATATAATAAAATTATATAATTATATAATTATATTAAATTATATGTATTTAAATTTCATATTTTTGTTATTTAGTTTATATATAATGCATTACAAGAAGACATAGAAAAACTAAAAATATAAAGATTGAGAGAGAGGAGAAATAAATAAAAATATAGAGAACATGAGAGACATTAAGTGTGTGTGCCTGTGCAATATTAACTTTCTAAATTTTATATGTTTAAATTAATCAAATTTACCTACATTTAAACTATTATCCTTGAACGATCAACCATTATCTCAACAGACATTTAAAAGAATCAAATTATTTTAATATATTTACAAACTTCTTAATTATGTATGTTTTATTCCTAGTTGTGAAGCAACTTAAATATAAAAATTTAGGCATTACCAATTTTACGGAATGACAACTATAAGTGATTATAATTAACCTCTTCATCAAATATTTTTATTCAATTAAATAATTTTACAAATAATAATGTATTACTACCTTAAAAAATGAAAGCAAATTTTGTTCCATATAAATACGACGTACCCATTGCACACTAAGGTGCGATTGCTAGTTATGTAAATAATAGTTGGCTCTTGTGATGTTGTCATTGTTCTACATGGGTAGTTGTTGACAGTCTTAACCAACTGTTGATTAGTATTTATGACACCCATTTCGTGTATCAGGAACCAGTTTTGGATTTTGTATGCATTGCATATGGTAATGGATGACATATCTTTCTGAGACTATTTTGTGTTCTATGTTTTGCAAATGATATCTCTATTTACTCTGCATGGTAATTAGTAAGTTCCATAAGAGAGTAAACAATGACAGCAATTCAAAAACATTTGTTAAGCAATAAGGAAAAAGATATAATGTCCCCTCTTTCGTAGATGATCACTGAGATGTTGAGATTTAAATATTAATCATTTCTGTAGGCAAATTCAATGGGTAGGAGATGCTATTCTTGGCATGGGAGGACTCTACATGCAAAAGATTGGCATTTGGATGTCTTATTTAATGAGCAAATAATGTTATTTTTTTATAAAGTTACTTTGTGCCAAAAATAGCAATTTTCATTAAAGTGACTTTATAAAGTTAAATTATAAAGTAACTTTATAATATTAAAGTCATAAAGTAACTTTATAATATTGAATTATAAAATTAAGAGCACTTTGTAAAGTTAAGCAAAATTATTTAATTTCACCTAGCTTGGGCATAATCTAGACTTGGACACCACCTTGGATTTAAAAGCAAATTTGAGAAAAGAATAATGAGGTGTTGGGTTCCAAGGTAAAGGGGATTTCATAAAAAGGTTAATTTCTCATATTTGTTGGTTATGATTAATCAATTTCAGAATTCTTTCACAGAGCAGCTCATGGCAGGTATCCTCTTTGGATGAAATCCCTTGGAGAATTGTGAATGGGAAGAAAACCCAGTTCACCATTGAGGGGCTCTATAATGGGTTTCCATTTGTGCTACATTGGATGATTTATAGGCAGATTTCACAGATTTTCTTGCAACAATAAGGTGTCTAGGGTTTGATGCATTCAAATTAGATTTATTTAATAACAAGGATGTCACTTGGAGGTCGATTGGGCATTGTTTGTTGAACTTTCTGCAAGATTTTCTATAGAAATTGGTTGCAGCAGTTACAAATTGATTTATGAGCAGAATTGAATGGTTGAAGTCCCCTAATTCCAGCCGTACCACTTTTCCAGCAAGCTGTACCATCTGGATCTGACATTGGGGTTTGTGCATAATTCTTTATCAATATTTATCAACAGCAAATTTGGGCTCATAAAACATGAGGAATAATTTGTGGATCAGATTTTCTCATGCCCATTGAGGATTGTCAGCCTGAAGTTGATAGCCATGGCTACAGGCGAGGCTTAGGGTATAGCATTTCCATTGATTCTTTCAATATTTGTTTTCAATAATTATTTTAGTTGAGAATAAAGGCAGTTGGTGCCACCTTAGCAAGCTGGATGCCCCTATTCTTGTGTCTCCTCAGTTTCATTAATAAAATTCATCAAGTGGTTGAATGCTGATTCTGGGTATGCATCTCTGGCTATATGGAATTTCAAATCTAAAGTTTAAATTTCTGTTATAAATAAATCAGAACTCAAAATTTTATATCTGTCAATGATTCCTATTTTGGATCCAAAAGCATTCTTACCTTGCATATGTTTTATGGTTGAACTCCAAACAATCACTTGGCATTGAAAACTCAAACAAAACCCTTACAAATAAACTCAAAAGGAAAAAATTATATCAGAAAAATTAGATCAGATCTTGGAGGGGATCTTTCATTGGTATTAGAGTAATGATCTTGCCAGCCTGAGGGTTTGTGGCTTCATTTATGCATTCTAGAGGAGTTGTTCCATATAGATATTACACTCGCAGGAGGGTGCATGGTTAGTTTGATGTTGATATTGGTATTCCAATAAGTGCAGCTATGGGTGACATTCATGATGGTAGGAGGAGTCCCTGCTTGCAAGATGGACAAAATCAGCCAGAGGACCTTGATGGGCGCGAGTTGTTGAGAACTCTCACAAATACTCAACCGTTAGTTTTAGAGGCATTAGAGAAGATTCGTGGTACGTTGGATGGGTTGGATTTGGATCGCCCTACGGAAAGGTGTGACAGGTAGGATAGGTCAGTATTAGTTGCAAGGAGCCGTGGGGGAAATATAGCTCCATCTTTGTTGGATAGTGCATTTGGTTCTCCTTCGCATGGTAGGACATGCACATAGACAGTTGATAGACCTATGCAGCCCCATTTTCTGCCTAGAGAGGAGTCGCCACCAGTTGACCTACTTGAGAGCATGGAGTTCCAGGATGTTGTTATGGCAGCTAGTGATGAGCAGGCATGCCCTTTGGAGTGTGTTAGAGATGCTTTTCCTCTACATTAGCATCGTTCACAACGTAGAGACAATATGAGGGACCATGGTGATAGGCGGCCTAGACAACAACATAATGGTGACCTCAAGCAAGCTGCTAGAAAGCTCCTTCATCTTCTTTTGACGATAGCAGGAAGATCAATGCATGAGCCTAGGTGTACAAGCTTGACATCTACCTTTCACTCAAGCCGATGCCTAAGGACGAGGCTATTCAATTTGCAGTATTACATTTGGATGACGTGGTTTATGATTGATGACATCATGGTTTGGTCACCCAAAACCATGGACGCATTCATTCTTATAGAGTTCACGGAGCGGTTGATTGCCAAATTTGACCATAAGGATGTTGAGTTGTACTATAGGGATTTAGTGCTGCTGCAACAAATTGGACACATTAAAACTTATATTAATGAGTTTCAACACAATGTTGTTATGGTTCTAGAGATGCTTGATAGGCGTGTGGTGATGTTGTTCATTGAGGGTTTACATGATAGGTTATGGGGTTTGGTCAAGGCTCTTAAGCCTTGGACTTTGCAGGAGGCTATTCAGACTACCTTAGACCTTGATACCTCACCACTACCTACTTCTTATTAGTAGGATAAGAAGTTTTGTAGGAGTTCCAAGCCATTTTAGAAGCCAATAATGTTGAGGGTGAGTAGGAGACTCGTACGTGGAGCTTGGAGATGGCGATGCATTGGATATGTCCAATAGTACTATTGCCACCTTTTCATGAGTTCCTAGATATCATCCCTTTCGGTTGAAAGGAGTGATTAAGGGACAACAGGTGACATGCCTAGTGGACAATGGTGCTATGCACAATTTCATATATGAGGCATTAATTGCTAGATGCGAGTTATAGGAAAAGGACTTCTTTGGTTTCAGTGTGACAGTTGCAGATGATTTCACTATGCGGTGCACTAGGAGAGTCCCACGGCTTAGCATACAAATGGGTGACTAAACCTTGATTGATGATTTCTATGTTGTAGGTCTTGGTGAGATTGATACAGTGCTTGGCATCCATTGGTTTACATTCACTTGGCAGGTATATTCAGGAGTTTAGGTGGATGGAGTTGGAGTTTATGGCTGAGGGCAAGAAGGTTGTATTGAAGGCTCTTTTTGATGGTGGGCCTACAGTTGTTTAGTGCATAGGATGGAGTTCATATTCAAACATGGAGATGTTGCTTAGGCGACACATTGTTTCATTGCGTCCAAGTCATCTTCTTCACAGGAGGAGACATTCCACATTGATGTCAAGACAGTGGTGGACAAGCATGGAGTTGTGTTTGGTGATATTCTTCCTGGTAGCTCTTTTGACCATGGATTTGAGCATGTGAGAGAGTTAGAGGAGGGCACTAAGCCTGCAAGTACTACCCCCTATCATCATCCTAAGAAATTTAAGGATGAGATAGAGAAGATTATCCGTGAGCTTCTGGATATGGGGCACATCAAGCCTAGTTCTAGCCCTTTTGCTTCTTTTGTGGTGTTGGTGAAGAAGGATGACACAATGCATATGTGCATTGATTACCAGGCATTGAATAAGAAAATAATCAAGAATAGGTATCCTAATCTGCGCGTAGATTAGTTGTTAGATGAGCTCCATGCTATAGAGATTGATCTTTGATTAGGGTACCATTAGATTCATGTTCATGATGAGGACATACATAAGACAACATTTAGATGTCATTACGAGCACTATGAGTTCTTGGTGATGCCATTTGGTCTTACTAACACACCTGCAACTTTTTAGTCATGCATGAACCTTATATTTAATAAGCAGTTGTGTAGTATGTGCTTATGTTTTTCGATGATATATTGATATACAACAAGACTTGGGAGGAGCACATGAGCCATTTGGATGAGGTACTTGGCAGTATGGAGGCACAGTTTCTATTTTCCAAGATGTACAAATGTGAATTTGGACTTACAAAGATCTTGTACTTGGGGCATGTGATTGGTATCAATGGGATCAAGGTACATCAAGAGAAAATTCAGGCTATACTTGATTGGCCACCACCTAGGAACATTTCAGACTTGCAAGGTTTCCTAGGTTTGTGTGGACACTACAGGAGGTTTGTGAAGGGTAATCACAACTTGTAGCTCTTTTGATAGACCTCACACAAAAGGGTTCTTTCAGATGGAAAGATGAGGCATAGGTTGTATTTGATAGGCTCAAGCAGGGCATGAGCACTTGTCCATTTTGGCTCTTCTAGATTTCTCTTAGCCCTTTGTGTTCGAGTGTGATGCATCCAAAGAGGGTATTGGAGTGGTCCTAATGTATAATCACCATCCCATTGTCTACAAGAGTAGGAAGTTGAGGGATAATGAGAGATTGTGTTCCACCTATGACAAGGAGATGCTTGCCATTATGCATGCTTCGACAAAGTTTCGTCCATAGTTCAAAAATTCGCAGGACTCGCCGCAGACTCGCTTGGACTCGTGAGTCTAATGGCAAGCCAAGTCAACTTGCCATGGACTTGTGAGTCCAATGGCGAGCCAAGTTGACTTGCCATGGACTCGTGAGTCGAGTCCATCCCAAGGACTTGCGAGTCCAAGGCATGGACTTGGGCGAGTCCAACGTTAGGACTCTCGAGTCCTTGTGATGGACTCTTGCTGTTGCCTAGACACTCCCAACAACTTATAATTTTACTTCTTTTTTCACTTTTTGTGTAATGTACTGATCTACTAACTCTGTCTAAACCTTCTGTAATTTGTTGTACGGAGGTCTGATATGTTGGTGCGACGAATTATTTGTTTTCACGGTGGCTGGAAGAGGCCGTACAGTTGCTGGGACTAGCCATACGGTACTGGGAGTGGTTGTACGGTGGATGACTGTACAGTGTGAGTGTGGTGCTGCGTACGGATAGCAGGGGGCGCACAGTAATGTTTCAGGCCGTACGGTAATGTTGCTGGGTCGTACGGTGTTGTTGTTGGGCCATACGAGGTCTGTTTCTTAGACCGTACGGTAGGAGAGGAGGTCGTACGATGCTTGTAAGTATGTGTTTGCGCAGATCGTTTCCTTCGGGGTGTTGAATTGAACTACTCCGTAAATAAATCTCGTGCCCAACACAATTCTGGAACAATTACTTGCAACAAGAAGTAATAATATAATTATTATATAGTGCTTCAGTTGCCAAAATGCCAATGATGCCAGAGAGAATTCAGATTGAATAATAATATTGCTACAAACACCAGAACAATGAATGCCAAGTAACCACAATACAACAAGCTGTATTAATACCAAAGATGTATACAAAGATGGTGTTTCAGATTTGCCAGATCCGAATCCAACAAAACACAACAAATTCGATGCACAGTGAAATATCAGAGTGATATTCTCGACGGCAGACTAGGGTGGCTCTGAACCACTGAAACTGCAATAAACCAAATAGGGAGGATCTTTCACCTTCGAAATGGCAGCCAACAGAACCCCAAGAGGAATTTGTAAATACAAATAAAATATCAAATCTCAACATATCAAAACTAACCTACACGCCGTGCATAAATACCTGTGAGGAAAACTCCCGAGAGTGCACAAAAGAGCTGATGGCGACAACTAAAAGTACGCCAACAAATAAAAATGGGCCCGAGATAAACTAAATCGATTGGGACCCAAATATAATAGTTTTATTACTCATTTAATGACGGGGACCTACAGTCCTCCCGTACCAATAATTGCTTGTCCTCAAGCAATTTCAGGCTGTGGTGCTCCAGAATCTCTTCGCCTTCCCATGTGGCATCTTCAAGGGGTAGATCCTTCCAGCGCACAAGAAATTCCTTGATAGTGCGTGTCCTCAATCTTTTCTCCCAACTTTCGACGATTTCCGCTGGTTCCAATACTAACTTCTCTTTGTCGTCAAGGGGTGGCAAGTTTGTGGAGACCGTCACTTGCTGGCCCACAACTTTCTTCAGACAAGAAACGTGGAAGACGTGGATTCGACTTCCCTCAGGTAGGTCCAATTCGTATGCAACTTCGCTCACTCTCCTTGTCACACCGTAGGGTCCGTAGAAGTGTGGTCTCAGCTTCTCCTTCCCGGAAGCCTTCAGAGAGGATTGTTTGTAAGGTTGAAGTCAGAGGTATATCAGATCCCCTACTTCAAAACTCCTCTTGATTTGGTGCCTGTCAGCGTACATTTTCTGCTGATTTTGAGCCCGCTGGAGATTTTCCTTTAGGGATCTTAAAATATCTATTACTTCCTGCAGGTAGTCCTTGGCCTTTGGCACGTGATTGTCATCGAGAGTCAAGTCCACAAATGAAGGAGGTTCATAACCGTACAAAACTTTGAAAGGTTCCATTCCAATGGACATGTGGAAAGTGGTATTGTAACAGTACTCTCCCAGGTGTAGCCATTTTACCCATGCCCTCTGTTGTGCTAAAACATAATTTATGAGGTAACCTTCCAGCCATTTGTTCACAATCTCTGTTTGTTCGTCGGTCTGGGGGTGGTAACTGGTGCTTGGCAACAACTTTGTCCCTGCTAGTCGAAACAATTCTTTCCAGAAATTACTGAGGAAGCGATGTCATGTCCCCTCTTTAGTAACATGTCAATTTTCAGTGGATTTGCCTATCATGGACTCTCGTAGGCAGATGGTTTTGGTGAGAGAGTCATTCTGATGATTATTTGGAGATTGGATGGTCTTATTTGCTCTTGGAGAGATGGTGTTTATCATATTTTTATTATAATGTGTTATGTGGGGCCAAAATGTTATAATTTTGAGTTGAGTTGCACTTTTTATTTTAGAAAGTTACTTTTTATATAAAAGTGCATTATAAAGGGATTTTATAAGAATATTTTATGGATACTTCTAGAAGTTCTAGTGGCTTCTTAGAAACGTGAATAAATAGAGTGCTTGGCCTCTCATTTGGACATCCCATGACTTGAGTTTACACTACTTTTCTCTTTGAGCATTTGTGGCGCCATCTTGGTCTGCAGATTGTCATTTGATCTTTAGGAACGAAGTTTCTTAAGGATTTGCATAACTGAGGAGGTGAAATATCCTTTGAAGGGTTGCACTTTGGAAGTGGTATTTAGCCATTTCAAGTTGAGCTTATTTGGAGTCCTCAAACTTACCTGAGGGTTTGAGTTTTGGTTGCAAAGCGAAAAAGCAAATCCGAAAAAGCAGTCCGAAAAAGCAGATCCGAAAAAGCAAAGCGAAAAAGCAGATCCGAAAAAGCAGTTCGAAAAAGCAGATCCGAAAAAGCAAAGCGAAAAAGTAGATCTGAAAAAGCAAAGCGAAAAAGCAGATCCGAAAAAGCAGAGCAAAAAAGCAATCCGAAAAAGTTTTTGCTACAAGTCTAACTCAGTTTTCAGAATTTCAGGATAGGGTTTTGGAACCACATTTTTGCTCATATCTTCCTCATTACTCAGCATATCATTCTGGGTATTTTTGCATCGGATTTCTATCATCGAGGAGATAAAGATAGGTGCATTTTGGAGTCCCAAAATACCATGATTTATTTTTAAAGAATTTTCAAAATTGCTAGACATTTTCGAAAATCTGCAAGAAAGTACATTTTCAGATTTGGGGTGACTTTGGCTTGGGTGTTGGCATCTTCAGCACTGGTAAAAATTATCGCAGCCATCTACAATCAGGTTCCTCACTTCTCATTTGGCATTTGACATATTTTATGAGAAATGTATGTTTTCAACTGAGTACAAAATATAGCTTCAGCACTTTACTATTTTACATTGTACTTGTCTTTTGGCATTATTGGTATCAAAGGAAGGCTAGGATTTTGCAAGTGAAAGGGCATTGTAATTTTTAGTCTATCTATATTTGAAACCTAGGGTTTGATGATCATATTATTGGCTGAAATATGTATGGCATTGTTGCAAATTGTTGATTTATGAATGACATATGGTTTTGAGCAATTTCCTACATCATTGATAGTGTTTTAGATGGTATTTGGTTGCTATCTATTATTCTGAAATTTTGGGACAGCAAACTCATATATTGCAAAATAATTTTCTATCTACATTTTGAGTTACATTTTTGAGGGGTTTTTAGTGGCCTATTGGTAAGGGTCATTACAAGCGACTATCTCTGTCGCTCACTATGTTTCGAGGGAGTTTGTACAGGCGGAACACCTCTCGAAAGAATAAGTCTTCCACCTGTGAGGCTGAAAACTCTGTTGGAATAGCAAAGAAATGTGCATACTTGGTTAATCTGTCGACTACCACAAAGATGCAGTCCTTTCCCTGTGCCTTAGGGAGCTTGGAGATGAAATCCCACTTCTTCTTTGGAATCGGTAATGGTTGAAGTAAACCCGCCGGTAGAGTGTGTTCGGATTTATTTTGTTCACAGGTGGAGCATTCCCGGACGTATTGTAATACATCACTCTTTAGGGCCTTCCATGAGAACCTTTCCTTGATCTGTCGGTAGGTCTTCAAGTAACCTTGATGTCCGGCTAGAGGCGGATCGTGCATTTCTTTCAAGATTTTTTTCTTCAACTTGGATTCAGGGACCAGATAAATTTTGCCTTTGTAGAAAATAATATCATCAACCACCTTATACCTGTCATCCTGTATTTGTTTGTCTAGGAGTTGGCATGCGAACGTGTCCTTAGAGTATTCGACCAACAAATGCTTTCCAATCCGCTGATATTTGAGATAAGGAACATATGGTCGGTTTTCTTGACAAAGCGTCAGCCACTACATTATTTTTTCCTTTTAGATACTCAATGTCAAAGTCGAAAGCTTGAACTTTACTTACCCATTTCTGTTGTCGCTCATTCAATTCCCGCTGTTCTAGAAAATGGCTGAGGCTGTTGTGGTCTGTACGGATAACGAACTTGGCTCTGACGAGGTACTGCCATAATTTTGTCGACGCATACATGATTGCCAGCATTTCTTTGTTGTATATGGAGTACAACTTTTCGGCCCCTGAGAGCTTCCAACTTTTGAAAGCAATTGGGTGGCGGTCCTGCATTAAGACGACGCCGATAACCCTCTTTGGATGCGTCGCACTCCAGGATGAAAGGTCGAGTGAAATCTGGTAGTGCAAGGACCGGGCAAGAACTCAGTCTCCTTGAGTTTCTCAAAAGTCCTATGTGCTTGTTCATTCCACTGAAAAGACCCCTTCTTTGTTAGATCGGTGAGTGGTGCGCTGAGCTAGGAGAACCCCTTCACGAACCATCTATAGTAACTACATAATCCAAAGAATCCACGTAGTTCCGAAAGAGTCTTCAGAGGTGGCCAATCTAAGATAGCTTGAATCTTCTCTTGATGTACTCGAACTCGTCGGCAACTGACAATGTGCCCCAAATATAATGTCTTTGTCATCCCGAATTCACATTTGGATCTTTTGGCAAACGAAAGTTGTGACTTCATAATCCCGAGCACTTCTTCCAAATGCCTTAAGTGCTCCTCCCATGTCTTGCTGTAGATTAGTATATCATCGAAGGATACCAACAGGAACTTACGCAGTTGTTTGTTAAAAATGTGATTCATGCAAGATTGGAAAGTAGCTGGAGCGTTGGTCAATCCGAACAGCATGACCAAAAATTCATAATGCCCATAATGGCAGCGGAATGCTGTTTTCTCCACATCCTATTCCCTCATGCAGATTTGGTGATACCCCGAACGGAGGTCTATTTTGGAGAAGTAGACGACGCTGTGTAACTCATCCAGCAATTCGTCGATCTTGGGAATTGGATACTTGTTCTTGATGGTCTTTTTGTTCATCGCGCGATAGTCTACACACATTCACAATGTTCCGTCCTTTCTAACCAGCACTACCGATGATGCAAAGGGACTGGAGCTGGGCCTGATCCAACCTTTGTTAAGAAGTTACTGTATCGTTTTTTCAATCTCATCTTTTAGCCTCTTAGGGTGGTGGTACGGCACAGTGATAACCGGTTTGGCGCCAGTTTCCATCTCAATGGTGTGTTCAAACCTCCGGTGTGGTGGTATGCCTGGTGGTATGTCGGCTAAGACTTGGTGATGTCTATTCAAAACTGCTTGAAGTTCATCCTGATGGTCAGTTCTTTGTCCCTGTATGGGTTTTGTCGAGGCAAAACAATGTGCGGCCCAGACCACATCGTCATGTCTTAAGATTGCTTCCATCTGTTGGGTTGAAACTTCCTTCGGTCCTCCATTTGACATCCCTCTCAACACAACCTTTTTTCTGTTTACCTCGAAGGAGAACTCCATTATCTTGAAACTTTGTGTGTATTCATCCAATGCTTCCATCTACTAAATGCCCAGAATGACTTCCATGTCGTCCAGATCGACCATGAAGAAATCATCCGTCACTGTGTGGTTCCCAATGGTGATGCTCAGTTGCAAAACCAGATGAATGCATTTTAACAGGTTTCCTCCCGCCACCTTGACGTCAAATCCCTGGTGTGCCTTCATACGTAAACTCCACTGACTCACCAGTGATGAGTTACTGAAATTGAGTGTGGCTCCGCTGTCAAGCATGACCACGACTCGTTGCCCTTGGAGGGTGCCCTGGACCCGGAATACAGTACACCTTGGAGTTCCCACCAGAGTAGCAATGGCGCCTCCTCTCTTCAAGAGTGTGGCTATTCTTTCTGCGCGATTGAGGTTTACCTCCCCAGAAGCTTGTTGTTCATCCCCTTCGGCTTCCAGTGCTTGTTCCTCTTATTGTCGGACAATACCTCAATGTAATGGATTTTTCCTTTGCCAAGGCATCAATGTCCCGGATCCCATGGCTCCTTACTGTTGAAACAAAGTTTCTTCCTTCTGAGTTCTTGGCTAGTTGCCTCATCCAACAGGGGCCTCCTAGGTGGGGGTTTGCTGTCTTTTTCCCTTGGAGCAAGAGGTGGTTTGGACTGTGAGTAATATTTGGTGGAAGAAGAAGATGTCGCCATGTCGCGTGCCTTCTTAATTGCCTCCGTGAGTGTGATGAGGTTGAATCCCTTCACCCAACCCTTCAAGGGTTATGCCAATCCATCCATAAACATCACCACCAATCGTCTTTCTGAAATATCTGTTACCAAGACAAACATTCTCTGAAATTCTGTTATGTAACCATCGACTGTGCCAGATTGCTTTAACTAAGCCAATTCTTTGAAATTCAGTTCTGGATCCCTTCCCTCAAAACGGTCTATCAGTCTCTCAGTGAATTCAGCGTAGGAATTTATTTGGTCGTGGCCGATACTAACCATGCCATGATGCGACGATTCGTGGGCTATTCCTTCCAAATGTAGTGCAGCAAATTTAATGGTATCTCCTCCATTTCCTTGAATAAACTCTCATTCAATACCCACAACCTGGCAGAATCACTAGCTTTGATACCACTGTAATGTACCGATCTACTAACTCCGTCTAAACCTTCTGTAATTTGTTGTACGGAGGTCTGATATACTGGTGCGACAAATTATTTGTTTTCACGGTGGCTGGAAGAGGTCGTACCGTTGTTGGGAGTGATTGTATGGAAGCTGGGAGTGGCCGTACGGTACTGGGAGTGATCGTACGGTGGATGTTGGATGACCGTACGGTGTGAGTGTGGTGCTGCGCACGGGTAGCAGGGGGCGTACGGTAATGTTTCAAGCCGTACGGTAATGTTGCTGAGCCGTACAGGGTGTTTCTTAGACCGTACGGTAGGAGAGGAGGCCGTACGGTGCTTGTAAGTATGTGTTCGCGCATATCGTTTTCTTCGGGGTGTTGAATTGAACTACTCCGTAAATAAATCTCGTGCCCAACACAATTCTGGAACAAGTACTTGCAACAAGAAGTAATAATATGATTATTATATAGCGCTTTAGTTGCCAAAATGTCAATGACGCCAGAGGTAATTTAGATTCAATAATAATATTGCTACAAACACCAGAACAATGAATGCCAAGTATCCCCAATACCACAAGCTGTATTAATGCCAAAGATGTATACAAAGATGGTGTTTCAGATTTGCCAGATCCGAAACCAACAAAACACAACAGATTCGACGCACAGTGAAATATCAAAGTGATATTCTCGACGACAGACTAGGGTGGCTCTGAACCACCAAAACTACAATAAACCAAATAGGGAGGATCTCTCACCTCCGAAATGGCAGCCAGCAGAACCCCAACAGGAATTCCCAAATACAAATAAAATATCAAATCTCAACATATCAAAACTAACCTACATGCCGCGCATAAATACTCGTTAGGAAAACTTCCGAGAGTGCACAAAAGAGCCGACGGCGACAACTAAAACTACGCCAACAAATAAAAATGGGCCCGAGATAAACTAAATTGATCGGGACGCAAATACAATAGTTTTATTACTCATTTAATAACGGAGACATTACATTTTGAGTCATTTGTTCTTTATGCTTGCTCAAAACAAGGTTTTAGGGTGACTTCGATGAAATGGAGGATGATGAAGACGATGACATTTGGACATATCATTATATCTAGTTTTGTAAACATTTATAAACTTATGTTGCTGCTATACATTTTAAAGTTTGGAACTATGATGATATTTCATATATTGTGTGTTTGAGATTCATATGACATGTGTAATGTATCAATTATGGCTCTTATGTTCTTTAAATGCATTAATTTCTTTTTGTTTTTATGTAAAACTATGGTTTTTTCCTTTTGCTTAGTCCTTTCGCTAGTCCAAGTCCAAGTCCAATATTTTGGTTTGCCAAGTTCGTGGTGAGTCCGAGTCTTTAAACTATGGTTTCTTCAGTACTTGGTAGGTGGGAAGTTTGTGGAGAGAACCAACCACAACAACTTAAAATACTTTTTGGAGTAGAAAGAGCTTGATGAGTACTAACAGAAATGGGTCAACAAGATACAGGCGACATTGAGTATGTTAAAGGGAAAAAGAATGTTGTTGCTAATGCACTTTCTAGGAGGCCTAGAATTGCTACACTTTTCTCTATGAGTGAGATTTGAGCAGATTGGAAGTCTCAACTTTTAGTTGAGTATTCCAAGAATTAGTTTGCATGCAAGATTATGGATGGTTAGATTCAAGATGGCAACTACACAGTGCTTGATGATGTTTTCTATTATAAGAACTCGATTTATTTAATACTTGGATCAAAACTGAAGTAGAAGATCTTGCGCACCATCCATGTCACACCACTTGTAGGACATCTAGGGTAGTTCAAGACATATAGGCAGGTTAGAGAGATTCTCATGGAAGGGTCTCAAGGATGATGTCTTGCGCCACGTACGTGAGTGTGTGACTTGTTAGCAAAACAAGTCACAACATACTTTGCTAGCAAGTCTTCTAAAGCCCTTGCCTATTCCAAAGAAGAAGTGAGAGAGTATATTGATGGATTTCATTACTGGTCTTCTGAGTGTTCAAGGGAAGGATTCCATCTATGTGGTTGTGGATAGATTGACGAAGTTTGCACACTTCTCTATTGCAACTGACTTTACAACATCTCAAGTGGCAGAGCTATTTTTTCTTGAGGTGTTTGGACTCCATGGACTACTCAAGACCATTGTCAATGACCAAGATGGTAGGTTTATGAGCATCTTTTGGTAGGAGCTATTCTGATTAGCAGGTATAGAGTTGACCTTGTGCACCAGTTACCACCCTTAGACGGATGGACAAATGGAGATAGTTAATAAATGGATTGAGGGTTATTTGCGTAACTATGTTTCGGGTCAGTGAAAGGCATGTGTGCGTTGGTTGTATTTCGGCGAGTATTGTAATAATACTACGTACAACATGTTTATTGGTATGATTGCCTTAAAAGCATTGTATGGATATGATGCTTTATCTTTTGTGGAATTGGCGTTGGGTGATACTAGAGTGCCAAGAGCTCGGGATTGGCTATAGGACAGTCAGGATATCCTTAAGGAACTTAAGGATAACATTCAACATGCACAAAGTTAGCAGAAGATGTATGCAGATCGACATCAGGTTGAGAGGATATTTGAGGTTGGAGACATGGTTTTCTTGCGCCTACAACCTTATAGACATAGTACACTCAAGAGGAGTGTGGCAAAGAAACTCAAAACTTGGGTTTACGGTCCATACAGAGTATTGAGGAGGATTGGAGAGGTGGCATATGAGCTTGAGTTACCTTCCAAGAGTAAGACATGTAATGTCTTTCATGTGTCTTTCTTGAAGAAGGCTTTGAGACAGTATGCTGTTTCTTCATCTAATTTGCCTCAATTGGATGAGGAGGGTCGATTGATTTTGATTCTTGCAAAGATTTTGGACAGGAGGGAGAGGAGGTTGAGGAGCAAGGTGATTAGGCAGTATTTGGTTCGTTGGAGAGACTTGATTTTGGAGGGATGATACTTCAACGTCCAACTTTGCAGTTGCTTGAGGGGCAAGTAATCTTGAGAAGGGAGGACTATAATGTCCCCTCTTTCCGAGGCAATCACTCAGATATTAAGATTTGCCTAGTATCCATCTTCGTAGGCAAATCCAGCGGATAGGAGATGTTATTCTCGGCACGGGAGGACTTTTCATGCTAAAAAATGGCATTTGGATGGCTTATTTAATGAGAAAATAATGTTTATTTTATTATAAATTTACTTTGTGCCAAAAATGGCAATTTTCATTAAAGTGACTTTATAATATTAAATTATAAAGTTAAGAGCACTTTATAAAGTTAAGTGAAATTATTTAATTTCACCCAACTTGGGCGTAACGTAGACTTGGACGCCTTGGATTTAAAAGCTTAAGAAAAGAATAACGAGGTGTTGGGTTCTAAGGTAAAGGGGATATCATAAAAGATCAATTTCTCATATTTTTTCATTATGATTATTCGATTTCAGAGTTCTTTCATAGCTCAGCTGATGGTAGGTATCCTCTGAGAACGAAATCCCTTGGAGAATTTTGAATTTGAAGAAAACCTTGTTCACTGTTGGGGGGAATCTATATAGGGTTTCCATTTTTGCTCCATTGGATGATTTACAAGAAGATTTCACAGATTTTCTTACAACAATAAGGTGTCTAGGGTTTGATGCATTCAGATCAGATTTATTTAATAATAAGGAACTCACCTGCAGGTTGATTGGGCAGTGTTCGATGAACTTTCTGCAAGATTTTCTCTAGGACTTGGTTGCAGCAGTTATAGATCGATTTATGATCAGAATTGAATAGTTGAAGTCCCCTAATTCCAGTCGTACCATTCTCCCTGCAGCCATATCACTTTTCTAGCAGACCATACGATTTGGATTTGACATTGGGTTTTGTGCATAATTCTTTATCATTATTTATCAGCAGCATATTTGGGTTCATCAGACATTAGGAATAATTTGTGGATCAGATTTTCTCATGCTCATTGAGGATTGCCAGCCTTAAGTTGATAGCCTTGCCTGCAAGTCAGGCGTAGGGCTTATCATTTCCATTGATTCTTTCAATATTTGTGTTCAATAATTATTGTAGATGAGAATAAAGGCAACTAGCGCTGTCTTAGCAATCTGTACGGCCCTATTCTTCTGTCCTCAGTTTTATCAATAAAACTCATCAAGTGGTTGAACGCTGATTTGCGGGTATGCATGTAATGTCCCCTTTCTAGGTGACAGGCAGATGAGCGGAGGGTTGGCCTATCACTTGAGCTCTCGTAGGTCAGCACTGAAAGATCCCAACTAAATTCTGCCCTGATTTTCTCAGTTTAAGTGGATTGACATTTTGTCAAACACTTGTCATGCAAGGTCACTGTATACTGATTTCTGAGTTTAATGCTTGGTTTGATGCTTTTTCAAGATAGTTTTCACAAATGCCAATATAAAGAAACATAAACAATAACTTTGCATTCAGAGACATTACATTTCCAACACCTAATATGTCTCTACTATCATCATAACAAGTCTGATTACAAAGTTTATTAGCTAAGTTACCGATTCGGGTGCGGATTCAGATGCGGATGCGTGAAATTGGTTTTTTAGGGGATGCAGATGCATTTGGATACGTTTCATATATATATATATATTTGTGTGTGTTAGACATAATAATATAATATATCTGATTAAAATTGTATTTGATGTTTGTAATGTTTTAATATATGTTAATAAATATTAACATATTAATAATTATGTTTGTAATGTTTTAATTATTTAATATATTATGTCTAACTGATATATTAAAACATTACAAACATCAAATGTTATTTTTATTTTAATTAACACACAAATATTAAAACATTAAGATTCTGATTATATATCAATTAACAAACATCAAATATTATTTTAATATTAATTAACACACAAATATTAAAACATTAAGATTATATATTAATGAACACACATCAAATATAATTTTAATATTAATTAACACATAGATATTAAAATTTAAAACATCAAATGTCCTGTGACGGGCGTAGAGTGCGTTTCGGGAGAGACATTATACAGCGCAGGAACTCTGTATACTCCGATGGTATTTGTTTGGGGTTTATCAATGCCAAAAACAGAACAGCGTTGGCTTCATTAATTTTGAATGTTTTGAGTTAGACTCACTGCCAGCAGTCAACGAATTAAGTTTATAGTTGAGTCTTTGATACTTTCCGCAGGGCCAACTTTAGCACTTACAAACAAACGTGTGTTTTGTCTCCTAGATGCGCTCGGGTGCCCTGCGGATGCCACCCGGAAGTGCATCCTGGGCGCCCAGATGCGCTGTGAGCGCATCACAGCGCATCCGGGTGCCTAGGATGCGCCTCCGGGTGGGATCCGCAGGGCACCTGGCTCCGCTTCAGCACCCGAACGCATCCGCATCCGCATCCGCATCGACCGGATTCCTGGGCGCATCGGTATCTTAGTTTATCAGGTCTAAAATAAGTTCAAACTCTCTAAATTCCTATCAAATGGCCAATAATAGAATCATACCAGGTAATTTGAGCACAAGAATGATTATTACTGATTTCTCCAAACTCTAAACCCTCTTGCATTTTGAAACTGAGCAATTATGAACCATGAAAATGATTGAGTCCGCTGTTGAAGGCTGCCTTGGCTGATGTTAGCAAAGCTGGGAGTTGTACAACCCTTAGAAAAATTAATTAATGCTGATGCTTGCTGAAACCTTCTCCAGCGGTGACTGATCTGACTTGTAACAACTAATTGCACCCTTACTCAGCAAAATTAAACAAGAAACCCTTCCCTCATGAAGTGATGTTAGTTGTAGAAGCCTATACGGCTAGCCTGGAGGTTAATTCTCTTTGCAAACACACTGATCTGCCTATCTTGTGAAGAAATTCTAATTCCCCTCTCCTTAATATGAATTAACAAAAGAAATTTGCACTCCCAATGATCTCAACAATTGATATATTATGAAACTTCCTCTTCCTGTAGGTGTACGACTATGCTAGGAAGTGAAATGATGATCAAATATTGCCACAATAAGTTCGATCTGCAACCTCTGCCTTTTCTTCAACCAATCAACACAAAATCTTCTGAAGTAATCGATGTCTATATGCTGCAATCAGCTGGAAAGAACAATAAATCCCAATTTTATCAGCATTGGAGGAACGTCCAGGTTGATAGGAATCAAGGGTTTTCATCCCTGAGCCCTCTAATTGTTGAAAACCCCAATCTGAAGCTCTCCACGAACTTGTAGGTGTAAATTTTGAATCATCCATATGTCAATATGAGCTCCCAAAACACTTTTATCATCTCCTCCAAGCCATTTGAACCCTATTTAGGGTTTTGCATTTAATTTAATTTAATGTCTTTATTAAAAAGTCAGCCCTCATAAAATTCGATCCATGAGGGGAAAATATAACATTATTATAATGTTGGCCTCTTTATCTTATTATTTTATGTGGAGACGCCTAGGTAAGGGGTCCACAACTTATTATAATTTAGTCTATTATAAAGTAATTATATTATTACTTTATAATAATAATTTATTTAATTCCTTAACTTAGGAAATATTAAAATATTTCCTTATTAATCCACAAAATGCGAATCCAGGCTTAGAATCGAATGCCATTTGAAGTAACATGATCTCTGGTGATAGCTGAACCCTTGTAGGCTGATTGGCAGTTCCTCCTAGAAAATAGGAACTCTCCCTAAAAAGTAGGAAGCACAACCAAAACACCAAAAATTGCTCAAGTGGTTCCTGTATTGCCCTATGGTCCCTCGAAAGGTCATCCAGTCAATTGCCAGTTCTCCCTAAAAAGTAGACCTCTCTAAAAAAATAGGAACTGCCATCAGAAGGATCAAAATGGCTCACAGAGCCCCTACAAATCTCTATGACCCATAGAATGAGTTCCCTAACCATGACGCTAACCTATAGGAACTCATGTGATAGGCCAAACCTCCGCTCATCTGCCTATCACCTAGAAAGGGGACATTGCAATCCTCCCTTCCCGCAGATTGCTTGTCCTCAAGCAATCTCTGATTGTGCATTGAACACCAATGCCCGGATCCCATATCCATCTCAGGACTACTGCTCTACCAATTCCCTGCACCACTTTGATATAATTGATCATATTGTCATAATGCAATGCTTTGGAAGACACACTACTAATCATGAATGTTCCTGGAACTCAGGTCCAAAGGGGAAGTCTGCCATGAAAGCCACCCTCAAACTCCTGTCACGCTAATCTAAACACAACATCATTATGCTGGAAATGGTGAAGCAATCCCATGGAACCCATCGAAACTCCAATGCTAACCCTGTCACCACTTAGATCCCAAAATAAACAAAACTCACATCTATCCATCATAAGGAGGTAAGTATATCTGGAAACATCTACTACACTAAATCTTACACTACACTCTGCCAATCTCCCATGGATGTGAGCTCCAACCATGACATCATGCCTGTTGAAATAATGGCCTCTCTGAATCCAAGTATTTGTGAATAATAAAAATGACATAGGAGTGACAATCTTTGTCGAATACCTGTCAGTATGATGGGATACTAAACACTGACCGTGCAAGTACTCATCCGCAAACAACTGAGATAGATACTTGTAGCCTTTGATCCCACCTTCTCTAGATGGGAAATGACCATTCCAAAAAGGATAGTATAACCCTAGAGCCAATCCACACCGATGCATCATCAAGTCCTCCACATGTGGATCAAAAGAAAAATGACGAGCACTCCTCACTGTGTAGTTACGGTAGAAAGCTCCAACCTCCGTCAATGGCTCATCGCTGATAACTCTAGAATCAAGAGATGACTCCAATCACTGATCCAAAACAGTTGACTGCGTAGGGGTTCTGGTAACCCTTTCTGCAAACCCAACAACAAAGTCTCTATGAGGAAGCATTGTAGTCAGAGTATCTAGAATCACCCCCACCAAATGCTGAATACTGCATGAACCTCGGATGAGAGTATCCTCGGTGTCTCCAAACAAACTCCCTTGAAACTCCAGACACTCAAGTAGGTACTCAATAAATGAATCTGTGCAGTAAAAACAATATGAGGCAAAATCAACCTCTTTTGCAACCTTCAATTGATCACTTTGATTTTGCAACACAACAAGCTTGCATCTGAACTCAGTTGCATGGGATGAAGTGACATATTTGCTTCTAGGAGAGGGAAACAAATCTACCTAAGAGCCATAATCCCAACTAGATGACATTCGGTGAGTCCCCCGTAAAGATAATGGAATAGTGTTGTGTACTAACACAGAAATCTCTGGAGAATCCACCACGACACACAAGAGCTATCAACAATTTGACCAACATCATGTGTCACAGTACTAATCTTGGGAGAACCTGATGTAATAAGTGATTCTTTGTTTCTCTCAACCATAATATTCATCCTATTTGAGACCATTGCACCTGTATCTGCAACGGATGTAGCCACACCCTCAACACATCCATCACCACAACCCATGGATATACGATCAGCACCAATTGTCATTGTAGAAGACTATGCTGTATCTATAGTTAGTGAAAACTGTACCAAACTCAGCTCCACAGTAAGCTTCTCAATCCATGACCGTGACTCACGAAGGGCCAACTACACGCTCTCCAATGAATCCTTAGTCATCTCAGGCTCATGAGTGAGCTCATCTAGCTCCTCTTTCTTTCCCCTTAGCACATCATAGCAAGTTCAATCCCACTCGAGAAGATAATCCCAATTGGCAAGTAACTGTAAGTAGTTATCTTTCATTATTCCAGTAAAGTGCGTGGAACTTTGCCAGGGAAATGCCACTATCACTGTGCTCATTTGTCAGAGGAGTACTCCAACTGTAGGGAGCGAACATCTGGCAAGCCACATCAAAATGCTCTATGGCTGTGGCAATCATGCTGTTATTAACCTTAAGTTGCCCAACCAAATGATGAGGACTCTAAAGCTCATAGCTCCCATGTACTGAAACTGTTCTTGAGATAGATAGACCCAAAATCTGCACTGTGATATGACATTGTGTCTACATCGCTCTCCTCATGATCAACAGTAGCATATGTGCTGTCATCAGTGCAATCATCATCATCCAAGGGAATGCTGCTAAGAGCCTCAATGGATGGCTCATTTGGTAGGGTAGAAGCTGCTGATATGATAGTATCTTCAGCCATCTCCACTCCACATGCAACTGCATCACCATCCAACTGACGATCTTGGGATTCGATGCCACTAATTGAATTTTCTAATTTGTTTTCTAAGGTCTGATTTAAGAAATCAGACTCATCAAGACATGAATCCTCAGCATACAAAGCATCATTGGTACCCAAATTTTGAGTACCTTCATGTGACAGCCCACTGATACCATCCTGTACATGTGTAAACATTGATATCTTAAGCTGATGCAAATTTTTTTTGCTGCTCTGAGTCATGTTTTCAACATCTCCAATTGGCCGCTCCTCTTCTCGAGCAAGTAGCTCAAGTGCTATCTTGTGATATTGTTGTTTTGCCAAAGCAGTCTTGTAGTATACTCTAGGATGTAAGTACACGTAATCAATGAAGGGTAGTCCTTTCTTAACACATACAGGGTGAGTATCATATTCCTTAAATATGATAAGTACTTCTTCCCTCTTATCTGGTTGTGCTTTGGCAAGATCGTTAATGACGTTTTCCATACTAGGTATTGTTGTGAGGTTTTCACACCATCGCCCCATTGCAAATGGGGACCCCCTCTTTTTGCTCGTAGTCGTTAGGTTAGTTAGGTTTTGGCTGTAAATTTGGCAGTTTAGAGCTTTAAAAGTTTGAGGGGTGACTAAGAAATCAAGTTGCCAAGCTGCGATCTTAAAGTGGGAATGTTGAAATTAGAGTCCTTTGGGTCAAGTTATAGTAGGTTGGATGTGTTAGTACCGACCGGTTACTGAGAGGGGAGGGGTGAATCAATAACAACTATTTCTTGCCTTTTAAAACTTGTTTGAACAATACTTTTCTAAAACAATCAATTATATGCAAGCATAAAAGGTAAGTACACAGATCAACACGGGATATATACGTGGAAACCCTCGGTTAGAAGGAAAAAACCACGGTGAGACAGAGCTCACAACTTCACTACTACAGAATGAAGGCGCCCTGTTAGGAGCTTATAAAACATTGGTTAAGGTACTACCCGGTTAATGGATTTTACAAAAGATCTGAACCCTGTTAGGAGCTGCCTGGTTACAAGACTTTCAACATCGAAAAGGATGTTACCATGTTAAGGGATTTTTACAACGAACTGATTAGGTCCACCCTAATGAAGGGATTTTAATTGCTTCCTCTACTTAACAAAAGCAATGATCTAATATGACACTGAATGTTTGCTTAGATCATACCCTTTTTTTTGGTTTGCCTGGCTGTCGATCTCTGCTACCTCTGTGTCTGTAGCTCTTCTCTCAAAAGATGTCTCTCCTCTGCTCTATGTAATTGCCAGCAATCAACAACAACTTCCTTGCGTCCTATGACCTATATTTATACAAGAGTTCATCGTCATGAAACCCTTGACTCATAGAACTGCCAGGCTGCAAAATCAACAATAAAATCATGCAACTAGAAGTTAAGCTTTCCGTTTTGATCTAGAGTTTACCTTGCAAGACATCCGTAGAAATAAAGTTAACTCCTGTTAAAAAGTTAACTCCACTTACAAACAGTGGATATCCCGTATAATCCGGTTTTAACTCAAACTGCTTCCCTAAAATCCGGAGCGGATCTTTGGGCAGTTTAGACCGGTGTTCCCTTGTACCTGGTTAGACTGGAGTATCCTCATACTCGGTACTCTTCTATACGCAATCCAAGACCGGGACTGTTGACTTGAATCGGCCAACCGGTGTAGTGCCCTCTTCATTATCTACCAGTGCATACACTCGTCTCCTCTACTACCGGTGTCTTCTAAGTATTCGGAGTGACCGGTGATCTTTTACCAGCGTATGGTGTTTTGTGAATATACAAAAATGACAATCTTAAGTTGCTAACAATCTTCCCCTTTGTCATTGGCGGCAAAACTATACACAAAACCATACTCACTTATCGGTGACAGTGTAGATGACAATCCGTAGAACACTTCCCCTGTCTGAGTGCTCCGATGACCTATGATTGTTTTGCTGTGTTCCTCTTTTCTTGTCTTGGTGTGCTCTTCTTCCATGCTCTGTTTCTGTTTTTCCTGTTTCTCCGTTCTGCTTTTCTTCCCCTTTTTGCCGCCAGAGGACAAGGATGTGACATCCCTTCAGTTTTGAAGTTGTGTGAAGATGTCTTTGTAGATTAATTTGGTAGATTGAAGGAATGGCTCCCATTGACCAGTTACATAGTCTATATTCTTTTGGGTGGCTTTCAGAGAAACAATGATGTTCTCCGTATCTTCCACAGTTTTGTAAGCTGGTTCATTGATCAGAGCTTTTGTGGAAATTTCTGTTCGATTCATAATGTCAAGAGTTGGTGCTAGAAACATCTGAAATCCATTAATGTCTTGGATCCTCTTATTCTTTTCTTCAGCAAATTTCCTCAGTGTAAGAGTTAAACTTGTCATTTGTTTGCTGAAAGAAGTTGCAGTTTTATGCTTGATATCAAACTATGTCGACAGAGCTTTGATCTCTGCTAAGGCTTTTTTTGACTTCTCTGTCAAGTCCTGCAAAAACACATCAAAGTTTGATGTCCTGCTCATCAAACTTCCTGCCTCCTTAAGTTGCTGTTGGAGCAGTCTTAGGTGGGTTGACACGTTGGCCTTGATATCTGCAACCTGCTTGTGCGGTATCTCCACTCTTTTTTGCTCATAGTGGTCTATAGCCACTTTTTCTAGATCGGTTAGATCTTCACCGATTGCCTGTGCCAGAACTTCGAGCTGGTCGATGACGGGTTCATCTTCATCAACATCGGAGTCGGGTACAAAGTTGCACAATATATTCTTGACAGTGGTCAGAACCATGTCCTGTTTTCTCTTGGTCAGTTCCTTGAGTTGTTTAGTTGACATCTCGCTGATGTCTACCACTGTATCGGTGACCTTAGTCTTTTTAACTTCCTTCTTCTCAGCAAAAGACAACTTCCTTTTTGATGAGGAGCTTGGTATGTCAGCTTTATCTTCTTGATCCGGTTGAACTTTCTCAGTGTGCACTGGGTTTTCTTCCTCTTGTCCCTTAAGCTTGTCAGTGCCTGATTGAACCTCTGCGCCAGGTAGAACAGGTTTTGCAGGTGGTTCTTCCTGGATTTGAGCTTCTTCTTCCGGTTGCTCATTGACTGTAGCATGTTGTTCTTGATCTTCTTGTAGGATGTCTTGTTGCTGCTCCTCAGCAGTATGAAGTTCTCCTAAGGGTATATTGTTGTCAACCCCTTGTTCACCAACATTTACATGCTCACCAGCTGTGAACTCCTATGTCTGACCTTTTTCAATTCCGTTGGCGGACTCTTCAGCAGATGTGAGTCCGACCGGTGGTGCTGGCATACGTTCAGTTTGATCCCGAGGACCTAATTTATCCAATGCACTGAAGTCATACTTATGCCAGTAGTCCAGAGTCGCTTTGTAGACTTGATTCTCATATCCGTTTAATATCTCTGCAACTCTATCTAATGTCTTTAGGTTCATGGATGCTTCTTCTAATAGAAACTTTATTCTTTCTTCACTGAATCCAGGTCTGACCCTAAGCAATGTTTCCCTAGTGATTCTGGTGTTTATGCCTAGACTAGTTCACCATTTTGATTGTAGCCTGTTGTTTAGTTCTGGTGGGAACTTGGACCTATAGTCCCTTGGCGTCCTGTGATAGTTCATAAATGTTTCCACTATTGCTACAATAATTGACTGTTTATTGTTTTCTTCTAATACACTGAACCACTTTGCAACATTATCTACTATTCCGAAGTCCAACACTTCATCTACAATATTATCGACAGATATAGGATTAGTGTTACCTTTGCTTGGAGAGATAAGAACTGTTGGATTTGTTGGCTTGCTGCTTTTGTCATCAGTGATGTCCACTATGACTGGTGCCTCAACTCTAAGCACACCTTTCCCTTTACCGGTGTCCGTGACCGGTTTAGCTGTTGTTCTTTGAGCTGCTTCTTGTTCTGCTTGCTGCTGGGTCTGAAGAAGTTTGGTCCATAATGCTACTTCTTCATTATGTACTTTCTCAACTTCTCCAATAAGCATGAGGCCTATCCTTCTTATAGTTGTGAAAGTTTTTTGATGAAGTTCAGCTTGTTCTGTGGCTTCTTCTAGAGTGAGGTGGTTCCAGACCTCTAGAAGAACTCTTATCCTTAGCTCCTTTTCTCTATCTTTTGAAGCTTTCCACCGGTCTTCAATAGTTTGTAGAAGCTGTTCAGGTAGAGTAGTGTGAAGTCCACCGGGATGAAGATTGAATTTATGAAGGCAGAACGCTACAACTTCAATTTTTCTTTGGTCTTCATCATTGGCTAGTTGATATCTTCTTCTAACAGAACCTAAATTCCCAAATTCTTTCAGTCCTGCCACAATTTCGTCAATTGTGGGTTTTGTTCTCTTGATCAGAGGAACTATTTTCTCGGTCTCTGTCTCTTCTAGTTCTTCCTTTTGAATACTGGGCGCCGGTTCTACTTTCTTCCTTCGAGCCTTGGGCTGCTCTATTGCTGGTTTCTTCTTTGGTGTGGACGTCCTTTTGTAGACAATCTTGATTGGTACCCTTTTTGACAGATTCTGAAGAATCTCAGTATACGTGCCAAACTGATTGGCACCGAGATCCAAATTTGCATCATTTAAGGCATCGGCATATGCCTTAGCAACTTTGGCAGAGATCACGTAACCTAGCTCAGGAGCATATGCATCTCTTGGTTCCACTGCTTGAATGATGCAGTTGTTGGTGGTAACCAGAAAGCATACTTTGTCCTTGTACAGGTCAACTATGGTCGACGACACTCTTTCTCTTTCGTGCATTTTCAACTGAAATGCTTCAAAATGTTTAGTCTTAACTGATCTCCTAGTCGATTGGCCATTTCAGTGAATTGATGCATGACCGGTTTATCGGTTTTCCAAGTCACTTTACCGATACCTGGGAAGAAGTCCAAGTAGTAGAAGTATAGGCAAATCAGAAGGGTTCCATACTTCATGGATTTCTTTTTCACAACTCCAAGCTTCTTCATGTTTTTGAATATTTGGCTCAGAAGCATTGCACATATGTCGTATTGGGCATTGTTGTGCATAATGCGAAATGCGGTGTGAATAGCTCCACCCAGTATGCTGTTCAAATTGCTTGACTGATAAACTTTGTAACCAATAACAGCAGACGCAAAGCGTACTCCATCATCTTCAATGTCTTTCACGGTCATAAGTCGACCATTAGACTTCGACTTGGTCAGCTTGTTAATGACGGCATTGGCGATGGTACGTAGGGTTAATGCTTCCCCTTTGTTACCATATCCAGTTACTCTATGGAGATCTTCTTTGGTGATCTCGTGACATGCGCCTCTGGTGAGCCACAAACTTGGTTCGTGAAGACAGTGTAATGTCCCTTGTCGGGACCTTACGTAAATTTCACATTTAAGCTTTTTTGCGAACTAATTTTTTGTATCTCCTTTCTTAATCATAGATGAAATACTTATATTCATCAATAATAGATTTGTTTATTTATTGTTAATTTATATCTTGATATATCATATATATATTTTGATTATCATTTGTCTTTAATATTCCCTAGTATTTCTGAATTTGCTTCCTTAAGAATGAACCTGGAAGAAAGATGTTAGCAACAATAATATGGACAATTAAATATGAATAAATAACTAATTAATTAACTATCTACCCCAACTACTAACCCCTCCAAAAGGAAGTCTACTAGGTCGGGCTCATAACCTTAATAAGGACCCTTGTGTCCTTTGATTAGATCTTGCCGTCGTCCTCTGGAGCGCATCCTTAGGGACTTCCTGAGTAAAGTCTGCCAGGTCGGTCTCATGACCTTATAAGGATATTTTATAGTCCTTGGCCCAATCTTGCCATCATCCACTGGAGCGCATCACTCAGGGCTTATAGGCTGACCATTGGTCCATTCCTCTTCTTGGAAGAGGTTTTTTCTATCCAAGGCTTAGTACATATGCATATGTGGGTCATTGGTGTACACTGGCTTAGTGGAGGTCTTAATCCCCCTTGAGTGTTCTTTTCCATTACTTTATCAATAATTACTTTTGATAAGAAAATTACTTTATCAATAATATCATTAATGAATTATCATTCATAAATCTGAAATGAAATACTATTTATGAATTTAAATGAAATTATGTTCTTTTATATCATTTAAGTTTTTGAATGATTAACCTAGATATATATATATATAAATCACTTAATACATTTTCTTTATTATGATTACTTATTAATTATTTTTCCTTATTATAATTATTTAACAATTATATATAAAATTATAATTATAATACATATCTATTAATTATTGATTTACATCTATACACTTTAATAATTACTATGTGAAATGAATTCCTTTTATAATAATACTAATTTTATATTTATATATAACAATATTAATTCATATTCATATAATATATCCGTACTTATTTAAAAGGGAATGACTTTTCATACCTTAATAGTATTGATTCTTTATTCCTTTTCTTGTCCCACGTATATGCCCTCTTCTTATTACTTTTTCTAATCTCTCTTTGTTATAGCATTTTTTTCCTTTATAATATTTTGTTGTTTGCCTTCTTCATGTCTTTATTTTTAGCTTATTCAATATTTCTTTCATTTAAATATTTCCCTACATTTCCTCCTTGATCTTCTCCTATATTTCCTCCTTGATTTTCTACTACATTTTTTTTCTTGTTTTCTTGAAATTTGAATAGTCCCTTTTTATTATTATTCTTCTCCTTTTTATTCATTTCCTTTCCATATTTGTCAAATCCGGAAGGAATGGATTTGATATCCATTATATACATTGGCATGTTGAAGGGTTGCGACCTTTAGAGATATGCCTCTATAATTATTAATTATTATTTATTTATAATTTATTTGAATTACCATTTACAATGATTATTAATATCATTATTTATATTATAATTGCATTTTATTATTATTTATTAGACTAAATATATTTATATTAATTCTATAGACTCAATTATTATTATAATAGTCTAGGTTTCATTATAGAATGAATTTAATAATAAATTATATTTATTATCATTTGTTTGTCTATTAACTTATTATTCATTTATTTGTTCATTATCTATTTCTTTATTTAATATCTTCATATTATTATTTAATTTAAACTTATCTAATTGTAGATATTAATCATATTATATTTAATTATTATTTATTATTAATCACTTATATAATTATTATTACTGGGTATTTAATTATCGTCATGGCTTAATATTATGATTTATTTATTAAATTCTCTTCAAGAGAGGGGACATTACAGTCCACCCTTCCCAAAATTGCTTGTCCTCAAGCAATTGAATATTTTCATATTTATTTCCCCTCTTATAACCAAGATGTACCTTTAGATGATACCACTAAAATGTCTCTACTTGTCTTCTAGTAACAAAGAGAAACCAACATTAATGAAGTTAATAATGATAGCATATTAGATTTCAATATTTATTCTAATCAAGAGTTAAGATGACTATTTATCATGTTTAGATAGTGTCAATCGTTAGAACTTTGATGGTTAGCATAAGGGCCAAGATGACTCAAGGAGTTCTAGGTAGAACCTGGACCATAATCCACGTATTCTTCTTAACTGAACCCCCTTGGGTGCTTGCCCTCCCTAACTCATCTCATCTTACGAAGGATATGATTGTAGTTGTCAAGTCTTGGGTGGTTAGCGTAAGGGCCAAGAGTACCTAAAGGGGTCTTAGGCAAAACCTGGATCA
Organism: Chamaecyparis obtusa; assembly: GCA_027943335.1. Taxonomy (NCBI): domain Eukaryota; kingdom Viridiplantae; phylum Streptophyta; class Pinopsida; order Cupressales; family Cupressaceae; genus Chamaecyparis; species Chamaecyparis obtusa. Next base: position 549,626 of record BSBK01003566.1, on the reverse strand, counting down.
TATCCACGTATTCTCCTTATCTGTGGCCCCTTAGGTGCTTTCCCTCCCTAACTCACCTTTAATTCATATGTAGGTTATTCCTGATATGACCAATTCGAGTTTCTACTTATAATGAATCTATTACTCCTTTCTATTTGTCTAAAAATAGAGTCACACATGAAGTATTTATTTGAACGCAAAGTATACATATGAATGTATGAAGACATGAAGCAGTCACATTAATGCATGAAGACACGGAGTATACACGATGAATACACATAATGCAAGCATTGTTACATTTATTAACCAACCCCTGTAATAGGCATGGTGTTAGGAAAGATGTATTTCATCACTATGTTCTTGACTCATGAATTTTGTTCCTTGATTCTTTACCTAATCAATCTTTGTTCTTTTATGCGGATCTATTTAATCTTCACCCTACAGGATGGCAAGATCATGCTCTGATACCACTGTAATGTCCCTTGTCGGGACCTTACATAAATTTCACATTAAAGCTTTTTTGCAAACTAATTTTTTGTATCTCCTTTCTTAATCATAGATGAAATACTTATATTCATCAATAATAGATTTGTTTATTTATTGTTAATTTATATCTTGATATATCATATATATATTTTGATTATCATTTATCTTTAATATTCCCTAGTATTTCTGAATTTGTTTCCTTAAGAATGAACCTGGAAGAAAGATGTTAGCAACAATAATATGGACAAATAAATATGAATAAATAACTAATTAATTAACTATCTACCCCAACTACTAACCCCTCCAAAAGGAAGTCTACTAGGTCGGGCTCATAACCTTAATAAGGACCCTTGTGTCCTTTGATTAGATCTTGCCGTTGTCCTCTGGAGCGCATCCTTAGGGACTTCCTGAGCAAAGTCTGCCAGGTCGGCCTCATGACCTTATAAGGATCTTTTATAGTCCTTGGCTCATGACTGAAATTTTTTTCAAGTGTGGAAATTGTCAACACATGGGTCGTTTTTGCCCCAAGGGAAATGTGAAATTGATAAGTTCTCAAGTGTCGAAATTGTCCATACATGGGTCATTTTTCCCCCAAGGGTATGGGGTTGTAAATTTCTCTAAGTGTGGAAATTGTCCACACATGGGTCATTTTGCCCCTAAGGGTGAGTATGGAGTTGAAAATATCTCTAAGTGTGGAAATTGTCCACACATGGGTCGTTTTTTCCCCAAGGGTGAGTATGGAGTTGAAAATATTTCCAAGTGTCGGAAGTATCCCTACATGGGTCGTTTTTCCCTTTGAGGGCCATTTTTGTTAAGTGAAAATGTCAAGTTTTGGGATTATATTAGTCCCTATGAGGGTTGATTCTCGCTTCTATGGACAAGGAAGATTATTTAAATGGGGACAAGGCAAATTTGAAGGAATATGGAGTCCCTAAGCTGGTTGATTTTCCCTTGGTGAGATAAAATAACATAAAAATTAACTAAATAAAAAGGAAAATAATATTTTAAAGTTCTACAAGCTTATAGAAGGTAAAATGTTTTATCCCACATTGCTTGTGTGGGTGAAAAGCAAGGCCAAAATCCCTTTAGAAGGAGAAGGTACAACATTCAAAAAACAAAGAAAATAAGCAAGTGACTGAAGGAGGTAGAGGAAAGTTTGAGGAGCTGGAAATTAAGCAAAGGAGGGCATCAACCATCATTGGCCAATCTGGTCTAAGTAATTGCAGACTTGAGGAGGATGATTTTTTGAGTTTTTGGAGTCCATTAGAGGGCTGAAAAGAAGGTGTTGCAGGACCAAATCTGAAGTTTTCTCAGATTGGACATTTTTTTTGTAAAGAGCCTGCCTGGCTCTCAACTGCAAACTGGCTTCTAACTCCAATTTAATTGCAATTGTTTGAATGTTTTCAACATAAATGAATTCTAAATGAAATTCTCCAAACTTTTAAAAAAAAAACACTAGCAGCAATTTAACATAAAAATTTAATTCTTCAACCTTGCTAAATTAACCAGCATATTGAAACAATTATTCGAAATCCCAAACAATAATGAATTTACAATTTTTGGCACCTTGGTACAAAAAGCATGCTGTATGTTGAAACACAGCCTCCTCAAACAAAACGCAAGGCCACAAGGTGATCACATGGGATCCCAAGGTGATCACGCAGCCCAACTAGAACAAATGCAGCCACCAAACATGAATTCACAGCCCTTGGAAACACTCACGTGCTCCTCTATTGGAAACACAGCTCTTCAAATATGAATCGCAAGGCAAGAAGAAAAATAACGCAGCTCTCTTTGGACTAAATTCAGTCTTCCAAAAACACATGAAACCCCTTGTAAAATCGAACCAGATATATGGAACTCTTTGTAACAACAGCAATGAAATAATTCTTCTTCAATTTGGCATACAACAACACCAAATTGATATCCACAGAATCATAATTGAATTCTCAGAATTTCAGTAGCAAAATTCATCATTAACATGTAATGATTCAAATTGCAAAGATGAGGAATCAGTCCTCAAACCCTAGCCATTTCTCACAGCCAAGAAGCTTCATAAATTTTATCAAATCAACAATGAATAATGAAAGTGCTTTTTCGAATTGAATATATAGCTTTTTTGGAAAAAACTTCAATTTCACTTTTTTCACTTAAGAGGCTTTTTAATGACAACTTCATTTTATAACATTAAGTTATAAAGTCATTAAGTTATTAAATTAAAATAATTTAATTTAATAACGATAACTTTAAAATAAAAAACCATTGTAAACCACTGACTGCAACAAATCCGTTTCTAACACCGAGCCTCAAACTTCAACTGCCTTGCCAGAAATAGCCAACTGCTAAAAATAGACTTACTATAAATAGTAAGTCTCCCGAATTGGAGATCCCCTGAAACTCGATCCTGAAACATCTGACACTCATGCAGATGCCCTATTAATCTTGGCTATACCCAAAATACCACTTACTAAAAATAGTAAGTTGACCAAATTGACCCGAACGAAAAGTAGACCCGATAATTTGAACCTCCAGAATGGAATCCCAACACTGGCTCTGCCAAATGACCCCCTCCGATCGCCCGATTAGCTTGCGAGGGTCGCCAAACCAAGCTAATCCCAATAGTCTGAAAAACGGGGACATTACATTTTTCAAAACATCATAGAAAATAATTTAGTGGCCAAAGCAGCCCGAAGTTGTTTGCCGAGTCTTCTTTGACCAAGTACCAACCATTTGCAACCATTTCCAGGCAGTAGAAGATCAAGGTGAGTGAGTTACCAATGAAAATCTGAAAACAACTTTTGAGAATTGCATTTTTTGTCAAATTTGGGTTGTTTTTTTTAATTGCAGTTTGATCCTAACCATGTTGCAGACCTTTTGGCATTATTCCAAGCATCAGTTGAAGCCATTCTAAGGTTTGAGGACAAAGGTTGCAGACCTAAGGTTTTAAGACTTCAAAACAAGGGTGCTTTTTAGAAAAATTCTCATAACTGACTAACTTACCCAATCTTCAAGGGGGGCTGTTGCTGAGTCTTGGGGAGGTATTTTTGTGCAAGTATCAACAAGTTTGAGGACTAAATTCATCCGGAGAGGGTAATTTTCAGACTTGTCCTCATAAAGTCTAAGTTTATCTTTATGGAGAAAGATGGATTTTGACCATGGTTGGTTGGCATTTTGATTCATAATTTGCATATAAATCCATGGATCATGATTTGTGATGAACTTAATGGGATGTTAGGACTGATTTTATGTTGTTTTCAGATTTAGTATGAGCTGTCCTTAGAAAGAATCAGAATTTTTCAGGGTCTGATTTTATCATTCTAATGGCTAAGTTTGATCATTTTATTGTGCTAAGATTCTCCTCCAAATGCTTATTCATTTCACAACCTTATTTGGATAAAATTTATTATTTTGTTTAAGTCCTTCAAAACCATACTGACTTTGAGCTTTGTACTAGGAATCATGTTTGGGTCAAAGGAAGGGATTTTTGGAAGGAAGTGATCAAAAGAGTGTGGAAGACAAGTTCAAGCTCAAAACCTAGGATATAAATGAAAGAGGACTAGCCTAAAGTGTTCGAGTTCAAAGGACAACACTTCAAAGTTGGGACAAAGGAAAAAAATATGAAGGATCGAGATGAAAGAATTATCTTAAGATCAAGCCTTCATCAAGAAAGGACATGGGACAAGTCCAGATTTAAAGGAGTCCATAGACAAGTTCAAGGATTCAATTCATGAACATTCATGTGTCCCTATCTAAGTCAACTTTCCACTTGATTAAATGCTTGAAGAATAAGGACTATCTTACAAGGAGATCAATTTGTTCCTATTCACATCAATTTTCCATAAGGATCAAGAAAGTACACTAAGGAATGTTTGAGGATGATTCTAACACCAAAGTTAGCATTGGAACATGCACGAGGACATAAGGACAAGTCTGAGGTTGAGAGCAAGGAAGAATTCAAGGATAAGATTCCCATCAAGGGAGTGATTCTAATGATGATCGAGTCATACAAGGAAATGGATTGAGGAAGATTTAATATACCAAGGAAGATGTTAATGTGTTCAAGGAATTGCCCCAAAGATCAAGTCCAAAGATGATGAAGACAAAGAAGAATTCCAAACAATGAAGGTGGAAATATGAAAGGTTCAAGTATTACAAAGTCAAAACATCCAAGGGAAAGAAGTCCAAGAATGATGAAGAATTCCTAAGGATAAGGAAGTGGAATTAAGATATAGATTGCAAGAGGAAAAAGGGATACATGTTAATAATGATGAGTTGTATGATTACTAGGTGGCTTCTTTGCTTCCTATTGGTCCTCAAGCCTTTGAATTTTCTCATTGACTCATTTTGTGGTGCTTCATTTCTATTGGCTATTTTTGGTTGCCCTAATTAGGGTTTGTAATCAATTAATCTGGGGCATCGATTTCAAATCAATCCTGGCCATTCATTGTAATTGGGGCTCCTATATAAACCTCCACCCCTCTCAATTTTAAAGCAAAACTTGTTGAAAAATTGTTGCTAAGATAATGCCAAATTTGCTCTACTTTTCATTGTTGTGTCTTGCATGGTGAATTGTTGTGATCAAGTTTGCATTATTGCATGGTGATCCATATTTCCTCACTTAGCTTAGGATTTCATTTCTTGTTGTTTAGAAGTAGTTTAGTTGGATGAAAGAATTGTGGATGTTTACTTGCTTGACTCGAATATATACTAGGCCACTAGCCTGTTGCTGATGGTAGGAGTGCCTTGTGTGGTGAGTTAGTGAAAGTACTTAACCTCAATTGCTATCCAATCTTTAGTTTGCATCCATTGATAGGATCGAAGAGGGTAGATATTGATTTGAAAACCATTTGAGTATATCCTTAAAAGCTTGCACTAGGTGGGTGGAGTCGTTGATAAAGCTACTTGTAGTAGAGTCCAAGCTCATCCATACTTCCTTCCATCTCGAGTTAGAAGGAGAAGTAGCTGTAGAAGTTAAGTTTAAGTTTGAATTGAAGTGGAAAGGTTGGAATATCAAACCATATTTTCATTGCACATTGTGAAGCTAAATCTTTAGAAGTGCAAGCAATTGATACCCATTGAATGAATAGCGTAAGTCCCCTTAGTGATTACCAGCAAATCACATTATTTCACTAAGCGAGTATCCATAATAGAAGGAACCTTGAAGTCATTTCATGTTCTTACTTTGCAAGCTTAGTATGAGTGATGACCTTATTCAAGATAGGATTGAGTATCTAAGTGTTTCACTTTGAAGAATTGGGTGTTTGATTCTGCATGTTGTGGAACAAAATTCACATCAACAAGTATCTTTCCCAATAATGATATAACTTTCTGTCCACAACCCAAACTCAAACAAAACTGAAACGGAAACAACTGCTCTTTACCCCATAGGCTGGCAAGATCATGCTTTGATACCTCCGTAATGCCCCCTTTCTAGGTGATAGGCCAACCCTCCGCTCATTTGCCTGTCACCTAGAAAGGGGACATTACAATGCATCTCTAGCTATATGGAAATGCAAATGTAAAGTTTAAATTGCTGTTATAAATAAATCAGAACTCAAAATTTTATATCAGTCCATATATTCGTATTTTGGATCCAAAAACATTGTTACCTTGCATATGTTTCATGGTTCAACTCCAAACAATCACTTGGCATTGCAAACTCAAACAAAACCTTTGCAAATAAACTCAAAGAAAAAAATATATCAGAAAAATCGGATCAGATATTGGAGGGGATCTTTCAAAAGAGAACAGCACCTATTACGAAGGCAGCACTTATATTTATCAGCATTGACTAAAGACAATGAAAGGATGAATTCAATAAGCATTTGCTTAAACTAATAGACACTTCAACAAATGACAGAAATTAAGTAGTATTTTCTTATCAAAAGGTGCGATTAATATTTGCTAAACATTAAATATAGAGAAGGAATTATTGTTGAAATGGTGCGACTTCATTATGGGATGCAATTTACATATTAAGGTGCATTCACTTAATAAATATAATTATTATTTTGATACAATTTCATTTAGTAAGGAAGTGACTTAGTTTTAAAAGGATGCCTCCCTTGCATGTTGGGATTGGAAGGCCAACGGACTTTTGTCTGTTGTGCCCTTTCAGCTGCTCAGTATGAGCTTATAAATAAGACTCTTCCTGTCATTTGTAAACATTCTATTTTTTAGAGATTAATACAATTCTTCTGCTCTCAGTGTGGACATAGCCACTATTGTGGTGAACCACGATAAATAGCGTGTTCTGTGTTCATTTGCAATCTGCTCTGTTTATTTTGTTTTTCTTTGGTCTTTTATTTCGAATTCTTAAATTCTACAATTGGTATCAGAGCGAGGTTATTCGCTGGTTGAGATTTCGGTAATTGAAATTTCAGAATCATGGAAGATGTAAGAGTACAGAAATTTTCTGGGAAGAACTACGGGATATGGAAGATTCAAATGAAGTCTTTGTTAGTCAACAAAGAGCTTTTGCTTGCGCTTGAAGGAAAAGCTAAGAAACCTACAGCCATGTTGAATGAAAATTGGGAAAAACTTGATGAGAAAGCCATGGCGACAATCTTTCTTGCATTAGGCGATAATGTATTGTATAATGTTTCAGACAAAACTACAGCCGAAGACGTATGGGATAAATTGGCTTCAACATATGCACAAGCATCCGCTGTGAACAAAGTCTTCATCATGAAGAAGTTATACAAGTTTAAGATGAGGGAAGGCGAAGTCATGACAAATCATCTCAACAAATTTAACACCTTGATTAGCCAAGCAAATTCAGTTGGCATGACACAAGATGATGAGAATAAGGTTGTCCTATTGCTATGTTCTCTTCCTAATAGCTGGGATGGACTTGTGACAGCTATAAGCACTTCAGCATCAACTACCAAGAAGCTGGTTTTTGATGAAGTTTCAGCCACCCTGCTCTCCGAAGATTCAAGGAGAAAGAATGATGAGTCCTCATCCGGTAATGCTCTCACAATGGTGAGCACTGAAAATAGAGGAAGAAGCCAATATAGAGGCAGATTTAATAACAATCGGAGGTCCCAATCTGCAAGAAGATCGCAGTCAAGAGGGAGACAAAACGGTTGTTGGTTTTGTGGGAAGGCTGGGCATGTTAAGAAAGATTGTAGAAAATTCAAGAAGGCACAAGAACAAGTATTGGACAGTCAAGCAAACATAACTCATGAGAAAGATTCGGGTATCCTAATTTTATCTACAAGTGATACAAAAGCTGATTCGTGGGTAATTGATTCGGGAGCTTCCTTTCATGCTTCCTCTCTCACGAATGCATTTACAAATTATCAAGAAGGAGAATTCAGAGAGGTATATTTGGGTGATAATAAAGCATGTAAAATTATTGGGAAAGGAGATGTTGTCTTGCATCTTGAAGGTGGAGCAAAATTACTTCTCAAAGATGTTAGACATGTTCCTCAATTAAAGAGGAATCTGATTTCTGTCAGCCAATTATACACCCAAAGATTTAAAACTGAACTCACGGATACATGGAAAATAGTCAAAGGTTCATTGGCTATTGCAAAAGGAGACAAAACCGATAGTCTCTATATTTTGAAACCTATTGATAAGGTGGGAGCTGCTTTGACATTTGTGGACAGCGATGTTGCGCTTTGGCATCAAAGGCTAGGCCATATGCGCAAGAAAGGCCTTGAGGTAATGCTGAATCGTGATCAACTACCGGGTCTCAAATCTGCAAATTTGGAGTTTTGTGAGCATTGTCTTCATGGGAAACAAAAGCGGGTCAGTTTCTTGAAGGATGGACATGACAAAAGAACAACACCTTTGGAGTTAGTGCATTCGGATGTCTTCGGACCTACGGAGGTAACCTCTTATTGGAGGCGCACAATACTTTGTTACTTTTCTTGATGATAGCACCTGAAAGGTATGGGTTTATATGCTTTCTAGAAAATCTGAAGTATTCTCTAAATTTAAAATCTTTAAAGCTCTTGTGGAAAATCAGAGTGGTCATAAAATTAAGGTTTGAAAACAGATAATGGAGGTGAATTTTGTTCGTTGGAGTTCGATAACTTTTGTGTAGATCATGGTATAAGATGAATTAAGGTTGTTCCTTATTCCCCTCAAGAAAATGGGGCAGCAGAACGGTTAAATAGAACCATTCTTGAGAAAGCACGGTGTATGCTTTCCAATGCCGGTTTGGGCAAAGAATTTTGGGCGGAAGCCTGCAATAGAGCAGTCTATTTTATCAATAGGACTCCTTCATCTCGTCTAGAGTTTGGCATTCCGGAAGAGGAATGGCTGGGAAAAAGGATTTCGTACTCACACATCAAAGTTTTTGGGTGCGAAGCTCATGTACATGTCCCAAAAGAAAGGACAAAGCTAGATTTCAAATCACAAAAGGGCATATTCGTTGGCTATGGTGAAGATCAGTTTGGTTACAGAGTTTGGGATCCGGTTGAAGAGCGAATCATTCGCAGTTGTGATGTCATTTTTAATGAGCAAAAATTTCCAGCTCTCGCAGACATTGATAAGTCTGAAAAGGATTACTTTTTTCTCAAAATACCTTCAAATGGTATTGCCTCTACTCATCAGGGAAGAAGTTCCCTTCAGACAACTCCAATTTCTGTTCTAATTCCTCCTTCTCAATCCTCATCAAGTGAGGATGATTACGCACATAATCTGTTCGATGGAGAACAGAGAAATTTGATTGATGACAGTCAAAGTTTTTCAGAAAACAGGGGAGATGCCATGCTCTTCCCTCCCCCTCTTCATAACATTTCCTACCACAGCCCTCACGACAGTCCTCAAGTAACTCATGGCTGTGATGAAATAACACATGACAGTCCACTGCTATCTCACGACAGGGATGGAAGAACCCACGACAGGCATAATATATCACATGGCAATCTCTAGCACGATAGTCTTCAGACTCCTCACGACAATTTGCTGTTTCCACACACTGCTAGTAGGGACATTACTCCCCTAAGTCACGACAGGTTTGAGGATCCTGGCATTCATGCAAGACAGAACAAAATACACACTCATGAAGGCATTCACGGCAGTCATATTGCAGCTCACGGCAGGCTTGGAATACCTCACGACAGTCAACAGTCTCCTCACAGCATGTCTTGTGATGAGCAGTCTCTTCACGACAGTTTGCAGTTTGAAGGAGGCTTGCACACAGGGGACTCTCACTTGCAAGATATTCCCCCTCTCTCCCGCAACACTCATGACAGGAGCATTAGCGTTCCCATACAAAATGACCCGCGCACTCATGTTCCTATACATGGATCTGCAGAGCCTCACTCCTATGATGCGCATGGTAGCACAAAACAATCTCCTCGCAGGCAAATGGGCGAATCTTTCTTTGACAATTCACATGGACATACCACCGAGGATAATCAAGGAGGAACAGGACATGTCTGCTGAAACAGTTCGGGTATACAGAGGACATGCTCTTTTCCCATCTCCAAGGGCAGTCCTCACGAATTATTCACTGAAATCAAATTTCAATCAATCTGGTCAAATGAATACGGGAAATGATGATAATCAATTGAAGAGAATTCATTCTCGTGAACCAGATCATCTTGAATTGAGAAGATCCTCAAGACAAAGGAAAGTTCCGGCAAAATTCTCTGATTATCAGCTATTATTTGCTGAAGAGGCAGAGCCAAAACTATTAATTTCTGAGCAAATTGAACCTGCAAATTATAAAGAGGCATGTATAAGCAGTGACAAGAACAATTGGTTTGTTGCTATGACAGATGAAATGAGTTCGCTTGGAGCAAATGACACCTGGGATTTGGTCTCTCTTCCACCAAATCAAAAACCACTCAAGAACAAGTGGGTCTATAAATTGAAAGACAAAGGTGGAGGTCAAAAGTGGTTCAAAGCTCGGTTGGTAGTAAAAGGATATGCTCAGAAGCAGGGGATTGATTTTGCTGAAATATTTTCTCCGATTGTGAAGATGACATCCATCCGAACAGTATTGGGATTAACAGCCATTTGGGATCTTGAATTGGAACAGTTAGATATTAAGACAACATTTTTACATGGAGACATAAATGAGGAGTTGTATATGCATTAGCCTGAAGGTTTTGTGAAAAAGGGGCAGGAACATCTCTATTGCTGGCTGAAGTGTAGTTTGTATGGGCTCAAGCAAGCCCCGAGACAGTGGTATGTCAAGTTTGACTCCTTCATGCTTGAACATAATTTTATCAGATGTGAATCTGATTCGTGCATTTACTACAAGACACTTCCGAATGGTGAATTTGTCATTCTTCTTCTCTATGTTGATGACATGTTAGTAGCAGGAACAAGCTCTAAAATTGTTAGTGAGCTGAAAACTAAATTGGCTAGCACATTTGCTATGAAGGATTTAGGGGCAGCCAAGAAGATTCTTGGTATGACTATCACCCGGGATAGGAAGAAGAAAGTAATTACATTGTCACAAAAATAATACATTGACAAAATAATTCTGAGATTTGGTATGACTGATGCGCATAGTGTTTCTACTCCACTTGCTTCACATTTTCAGTTATCAGCAAATTTGTGTCCACAAACACAAGAGGACAAGGAATATATGGAGGACATCCCTTACAAATCTGCAGTTGGTAGCATTATGTATGCTATGGTTTCAACACGTCCTGACATTGCTCATGCGGTGGGAGTTGTGAGTAGATTCATGAGCAATCCCGGGAAGACTCATTGGGAGGCTGTCAAATGGATATTAAGATATCTTAAAGGCACTTCATATTTGGTTTTATGTTTTTTTAACAATAATGAACAATTACGGGGATTCACGGATTCAGATCTTGCCGGAGATTTGGATAAGCGTAGATCTACTACTGGTTACACATTCATGTTCGCTGGATCTGCTATTAGTTGGGCCTCAAGGCTGCAACATTCTATTGCTCTTTCTTCCGCTGAAGCTGAGTATTTGGCGCTTTCCGAAGGTGCTCGGGAAATGATCTGGTTGCAGCGATTACTTGGTGAAATGAAGTATCAACAAAATGATTATGTTCTTTTCAGTGACAGCCGCATATTCATGGCTCATAATCATACCTCTCAGCGACGTTCAAAACACATTGACATCCATGCTCATTTTGTACGGCACATGGTTGAAGAGGGCAGGTTGAAGGTTGAAAAGATTGATACTAAGATCAATCCGGCAGATATATTCACAAAAGTTGTAACCAAAGACAAGTTCAAATGTGCAAGAACTTCTCTTGGACTTGTTAAGCTGGAGTAGGTCAACATGTAGAGCAGAGGAATGTCTGATCAATTGAAATATCCGTTGACTTCCGGTGGGAGTTTGTTGGGATTGGAAGGCCAACGGACTTTTGTCTGTTGTGCCCTTTCAGCTGCTCAGTATGAGCTTATAAATAAGACTCCTCTTGTCATTTGTAAACATTCTATTTTTTAGAGATTAATACAATTCTTCTGCTCTCAGTGTGGACGTAGCTACTATTGTCGTGAACCACGATAAATAGCGTGTTCTGTGTTCATTTGCAATCTGCTCTGTTTATTCTGTTTTTCTCTGGTCTTTTATTTCGAATTCTTAAATTCTACATTGCATAAGTATAACTCTTGGAAAGAGTTTGTGCCCTTCATGAAAGGGTATGTGGAAGATATGAAATCACTATGGCGAATTGAATGAAGATGATGTGGAGTAGGATTAAGTGTGTTTATAAAATATGCACAAAAGTTCACAAAGATATATAAGACAAGAAATTAGTGCAAGTGGAAAGCATAAATAATCAGTCAGAAAATCAGATATATAACTGCAGCATATGCAGATTTGAAGGTGAGTATAATTGAACAATGTAAGATCATTCTATACAGCAGAATTCATGAGGAATGAGTATGTGATTTGTATGAATAAATTATAGAGAAAAATCATTCATCACAAGAACATACAAAGAATCGGAAGAACATATAAAGATTTGGTAGCAAGAGCGTATGAAGATTTATAAATAGGCAGTGATCAGGTTTATGGCAGATTTATAAACAGATTTTTGCCAAGATTTGAAATTAGTTTGTTGCAGATTTGAAATCAGTTTGTTGCAGATTTGTAATCAGAATTGTTGCAGATTGGTGACCAAAGTTATAGTGAATTTGTGGAGAAAAAGGTTATCCATCATCCATTGTAGAGACAACATTGATAAGATGGAAATCTGAATGAGGGGTTGGTGCCTCTAAGTGAATGAGGGGTTGATGCCTCTAGTGGGATAGTGCTCATGAATTGAATGAGGGGTTGGTGCCTCTAGTGAGCAAGTGCTCACGAATTGAGTGAGGTGTTGGTGCCTCTGATAGGTTAGAACCTACGAAATTTGTAAAAGATTATTATATAAGCAAGTAATTTGCCGTGGTTTTTCTCCCATAAGGGTCCCCGTGTAAATATTGTGTTTTTTTCTTGTGTGCATGATTATTGAAATTGAGTAATTGACGCTATTGTTATTGATAACATTTAAATTGATACAAGAAGTTCTATTGATTCATCCCCCTCTTAGTATAACCATGTCTTGATCAGTAACTCCCTAGGTTCCCACATAAAGCCACTTTATTAAATAACATTAAGTTGATATTTAATTTAACTTTATTACTTTTAACATTATAAAATAATACCTTTGAACCACATTAACCACTAAAAATATCATCAAATGCATTTTCTAACTTACCCAAAATAGTACACTGCCAATTGATCAAACGGTGTACAAATTGACTTACTAAAAATAGTAAAATTGGAGAAATTGTCCAAAATCCCTCCAAAAATCTCTCTTGTTTTGCTTTGTTTTATATTTTTTTATTCTTTTTCTCGAATCCTTTGCCTAATTTAGATTTTCCCATCAATGAAAGTGAAGAGAAAAATATGTTTAATCGACTTGAACAAAGTCAAAGTATCATCCTATGTAACCATGGCTAGCTGTAGATCTATAGTTGAACCTAGAGCTCTAATACCAATATGTAAAGACCTATTTTTAAAACTACTTAATAACACAATTTATTGATTGAATTGAATGAGTTAATTTTTTTCCTTGACCTATTCATTAATAGATCATTCATAATATCTAATCACTGTAATAGATTATAGTACATTATAAGAATCAATCAAGCACTTTAAATGAAATATCAGATCAATTAACATCATGTAACTAGATAAACTTTACTACTCATCAATATATCCACTACAGAAAGTGTAAATCAAATTTGTTACATTATCATAGATTACACATAAATTTACAACATATATCTTACAATGGAATTGACTACATTTCAAATTCAAGAATTCAATGCTCGAATCCCAAAAGGTTGGAGAGGAAAGAAGTGTATGATCTGAGTTGCAGGAGAGTGAGAGAGAGAGCACTATCAGGGTGTTTTCCTACCCAACCATAAATATAAATGCTTCCTTGGTCTTCTCCCAATTGTAGAAGCCTGATCATGGAGGATCTAGTACGTACGAGCCGAAGAGCATGAAGGAATATTGTGCAACATGTATATCTGGACATCCAAGGATTCATATACTAATGCTCATGAAACTCCAAATACAAACACATCAGTTGAGCTTTTGAAAAGCATTTATATGCTGTACTATTCCGTACATAGGTTGTAGACTCATTTACCTACTATTCTCTAGTCTCCATAGTTGACACCCATCCACCCTCTCACATTGACAATTAACATGTAATGGAAATAAAATAATATGAAGTTATAAATCAAGATGGTAACTTTTCTGACATAAGTAAGGTGACCTTGTTGATACACTAGACAATTACTTGTCAATTAAGTCCTTAAATCCCATTACAAGGTTGAATAGCCTATCCATCCTTGATTTTTTAAGTTGAATAACCTATCTTACAGGGAATAAAACTGCTTCTAGTGAGGCAAGATAATTGTTAACCATTTCCTTAAGCTAATCATATTAATCAAGTATACTAACTTTCAAGTAATTAATAATCAATTGTAAGGAATAACTAAGCTTCCTAGGGTGAAAATCTACTTATCCAAATTAAGCTTGGGAAACACCACATATAATAGAAGATACTTTTCCCAACATATCTTTTAGGTTCAAGATATCTTTTGAGTTCATTTATTCATGAATTTGTGTTTGATTGTAATCCTTTCATACTATTCATCAAAATATATATTACACAAATTACCTGATCATAATTTTATGTACGTGTATGTGGTGTAACCCATAGTTCAAAATATTGTTATTGGCAACTTATCGCCAAGGGCCAAAAAAAATATTGGGAAAATATCGGAGATAAATCAACAACTTATTGGGAACTCGTGAATCCAAATTTGCTTGAAAAATTTCTTCGAATTCACTTCAAATCCAAACAAATTGCTCTAAAACGCTGCAAATCATGTTTTTTCATCTTCAAACCCTGTTTTCCTCTCCCAAACCCCAATTTGCAAACAAGAAAATGTGAAATGAGTGCTTTTTGGGCTGTCAATCCCTATTAGCGGACTGCGGCCGATATTTTGGCTAAACATCGCCGATATTTTGGCGATAAGTTTGGAAAATCTCGACGATATAAATCCACAATAAAGTTACATAGTTTATCGCCACCTCAAAACTTCTTGCGATAAGTTTACTTATTGCAGAGAAGTCTGCGATATTTCAATCTATGGTGTATCCCATATGGAATAAAAAATTATCATTCCTTACATTTTAATGTCCTTATCAATGCATCCCTATTTCATATGATAATAATATATAATTCATATGGGTGATATAGCTAAGTTATATCATATTAGGATGTGATAATAAGTGTATTATATTACTATTATATTGTTCTAGTAATATAATTGTAATGTATTTTATTGGTTGCATTAGATTCTACACTTATATCAAGAGTCAATAATCTCCACATTTATGTCTACATGTTTAATTTAGTTATCATCAATTCTCTTGAATGCGACCAATTTAGAGACACATGCCTTAGAGAGGGCTCACATGATGCTTCCAATTTTAACAATGGATACTCAACCAATAAAGTGGACTCCAACTATAAAATAAAGGGTCAAGGTGAGGATTAATAGGATTTATAGTCATTCTTAATTGCATCTCCAATGTTGATCTTTTGATCTTGCAACACAGCTGTAGTTAATTAGAACCTGGTTAATACTGAGTTTGAGTTGACTTGTCCTACCTAACACTTATCCTATTACTCACTGCCAACACCTGTCCATAATCGAGTAACACCCTGCAGTGGTGTTTGATTTTTAAAAGAATGATAATAAGCTAAACAGCATTGATGAGGATATGATGCAGTGGGTGGGATTGTATCTTTTTCAGAGGAGCTCATTGATTGTGGAATGATCGTGCAGTTAAGATTACCTAATATTTAAATTCTCATTTTTTGCAAAATCATGGATTGAATGTTTCGTAGATTCTTAGGCGTTGCTTTTTAATCTATATCATACACCCATAGGTTTTTCTCTCCATCTACAAACTATAGAACCCTAACCAATGTTTTGACACCTAAAACAAAATTGTATAGAAAATAAAAGTTGCAGTCTTCCATTTTGCTTTCCAAGTATATGAACATTTCAAACTCAAAACAGAACTTTTCTGTTTTTGGACCAGGAAAGGGTCTTTTGGATTCCTTGTTATATTTGTCACTAGCTCATGATTCATATATCTTGCCACCTATTGATGCAAAGAAAGTAACTTAAGGCTGCGTGTCGTATTTAGGATTTTAAATAAAAGTAAGTACTAATAGTCTGGTGGTCATTTTGTTCCACCATTCCAGAACACAACATTTTCTACTTCCTAGTTAAATTTTCTAAAGAATATTGCTCTTCCCTTTCTATAATGTTTTCCTTCATTTCAAGCATGGAGTCTAACACAATCGTAAATCTTACATAAGCATAGCCGATCCATATTAGCAAACTGGATCATACTTGTGATGGGCTTGATAAAACTAGTAGGGCTTGGTAAAACTAAGTAATCCACATTGCCTCACCACTCATCATTGAGGATCTGCTCTTTCATTTTATGGGATATCTCCATGTTTGATTGCATTCACACTCCAAAGATTGTCAATTATCATATTGCTCAGTTTTTGTTTAACATAAGTAGATTGTTTCAATGGACATTTGTGTGTGAGGAGAATCAGGTTTAACAACCTAAAATTAAAAAATGAATCAAATAAATTTTTAATTTTGAAATGAGAGTAAAATTAGAAAATAGTAAACAAATCTACAACACCATGTAAATGAAAATTAAAATTAAAATTGTTCAAAGAAAATATAAAAATTAAAAGTAAAGATCACTCATTTTCTAGGGACCAGTCAGCTTATAGTTGATAGCCCACAAGCCATATTTGCTATATGATGTTAATGTGTTAATGCATTTGCAACTCTGTTATAACTTCATTATTGTGATGTCCCCTTTTGGGGACATTAGAAGTCAATTAAATAATTAAATTTTTAGTTGTCAAAATATATCAAATTAAATGACAACTTAGCTTAATTATTTATTAAAGTATTTAAATGACTTTTATGGAGCCTAGTGTAAAAGTAATAAAGTCATTTTAAGTTACGAAGGAAAATAAAGAGACAAAGTAAAAGGAATATGAAGGGACAGGTAGAAGGGAAACGAAGAGTCATAGGGTTGTGCTTTAAAAGAACATTGAGATGCTCTTTTTGGGGATTCTTGGTTTATTCTCTTGGAGAATTCTGGGAAGCTTTTGCTTTCAACAGGTTTGAGGACAAAAACCCTCGAGCTTGGAGGCAGTGGACGGAAACCCATTGTTTGTTGGAGATATCACTCAGGTGTCTCACTCTATGCTTCAAATTCATATTTCTGGTTATCCAATCTGACTATATGTTCTGTGGCTATGATTGGATTTTTTTGTTGTTGCTCTATTGAAGATTTAAAGGAAAAATTCTTATCTCATTTCAAACTTTCTATTTCAGTTTGTTATTTTACAATTTCCTATACATTGTGCTCGATATATTGAAATCAATTGTATGCAAGCTATTTGTTTAAATTTCTGTGGTTAAATCTGGAACAAATATCCTAGGGGGGATACTACATGATGCTATAGTTGCTTAACTCTTCGTATTTCCGTGCTTGTTATTCTGCTATCTTTTATTTTTTCTATAGCTTTTGGACTGATCACAATTATGTTGGCTGCCTTTGAATGTTAATGAATCATGATTTACTATGTGATTCAGGTACTAATTGTAGATCAATCAGATCGTTTTGTTTTTAAGCCTATGCTATATGAAGTCCTTTCTGGAGGTTAGCATTTCAAATCATGAATTTTTGTTGGTATGCCTAGGCTGATTTATACCTTTCGTTGATCTACCAAGTTTATGGTGTTTAACTCAACACCTAATCCCAGAGTCCTTGTATCTGCTTGTAAACTTTCTGGTCATCTACAGAAGTTGATGCATCCGAAATAGCACCTTACTTTTCAGAACTACTAGCAAATACTGGTGTACTATTTCACAAAGATAAAGTTAAGGCCATATGCCCTTTTGATAGTGTAAGAAGCAATGCTTCACCAACTTCTGGTATCGGTGGAATTGTTCATCTTGAAAGCGGAATGCAGGTTGAATATGACTGGTATGTTAATTTCAAAGTTTTGATCCTTGACATAGATTCTGACAGTGAGTAAATTGTAAATTTCCTTTGCAACAGCAATGTTAGTGTTGATATTATTGGATGGGTTTTAGCGGGCTTCTTTTGATTTTGCATTTCATATTGTTTCTGCTTTTTGTAAACAATCCACAGCTTGTTAGCAAGTATCTAACATTTGATTGACACCTAGAAATTGCAACTTATGCTGGTGGAATATCTCTTTTATATATATATATATATATATATATATATATAGACAATTGCCAGTTTGTCAGCAGCTATTTGATTGAGATCTAAAAGTTTGAAATTCTGATGATGGGACAGCCAGGTTGGTTCTGGCACTTGGTGCAGGAGCAAAAATGGATGTTCCGGGTGCTTCTGAATTCGCTATACCATTTTCAACTTTGGAAGATACTCTTGTAAGTGTTTCTTTCTAGCTGTTAAAATTTTTCCTAATTGGTTATTGTAATTTAGGTAGGGTTCATTTGTTCTGGTGCTAATTGAGGATTATCTTTTATGCCTATTTGTAAGAGGAAATGCAAAGACATCATTTATCTGTGGCTAGGTTTTGAGTCTTAGATCGTGGTTTGGAGACTTATGTTTACAGTTACCCTTTAAAGTGATTATCAAGGAATTTGTTAGCAATTTCTGTTCTGGCATGTGTCTTTCTGGCAAGCTGTTTCTCATGGTAGAGATCTCATTGAATTCTTTAGGTTAGTTCAGGTTGGTCCATTTGATTTTTGTTTCAATGCCTCAAAAATTGTTCCATTTTATCAATCTTTCCAATAGAACATGTTTCATCTTTTTTCTGTCAATTCATCACTTCTTTTCAGAATGTGATGTAAGCTCTGCTCACATTTTGCCTCTAGGTTTATGGAAACTTTATGTTTCAGGTAATTCCTGGCCCCTGCTTGTTTGATGTTATGTTTGATCTTTTCCTTCGATTATTCTTATAAACTTTTGGGTTCATACATACAACAACTTAGTTGCCGATTTGGATTCCGGGACAGATTCGGGTTCGAGAATCTGGTTCGTGGATTCGTGAAATTTTTTTTTTCCCGTTTTGGATTCGTAAGGATTCGTGAGTATATATATATATATAAATATATATATATATATATATATATATATATATAAATATATATATATATGCATTATATATCCAGTACAGGCGATTAATATTTATATTTATTATTCTTATATATATTTCTATATCTTTTTTAAAATAATATTATAAAAATATAAAAAATAGTATAATACATATTATCTATTTAATATATTTTATACAGAACAATATGTAATTTTATTTATGTGTATATTAATAATAAAATAATAACTAACATATATAAATAAATAAATAATATAATATTTTATTATAAATAAATAAAACATAATATAAGTTCAAACATAATACAAATAAATAATACTAAAAACATTTCAAAACATAATACAACAAATTCCAAAATATAATACGGTAATAGGATGGAACGGAAGCCAATGTTTTTTTAATTCAACGGAAGCCATCGAACGGAAGCCACGTTTTTTTGCAGGATTTCACTTGCGAATCCCTCCCATAGTCACTCGCTGCCTCACGGGATTCATTCATGAACAGATACACAAACAGTCAACCACGTTTTGTGTCATTCTCAGCCTCACGGGATTCATGAAAGTGGAGTAATGTTCAATACGACGCACCAAATGGCGGAAAGAATGTTGTCCCAGCTCAGAAATAATCATTCTTTGTTTGTATGAAATAAACAGTCAACCACGTTTTGTGTCAACCGTGCCTGGATCCGTCACGGATCCGACGCGAATCTGGACCCAGATCGGACCTGGACCCGGACCCGGATCCGGGCCTGTACAGGCGAATCCGGCAACTAAGTACAACAATATTATCCAATGTGCTTTATCATTTCCTTGAGTCAACATTATTCACATTTGACATACTTTACTGCAAGGTTCCAAAACTCAAAACCTGGCGAAACTCAGCAGTTCAGGAAAACTCAGCAATTTGAAAAAGGGAAGCTTAAATGCATTAAAAAACATAAATCTAAAGCAAAAACAATTACAAAATTAATGCAGCCCAGACCAAGAAGTCTAATGAAAGATGGACCTAAACTAGCAGCCCAATAGTTAATAAGCACATTCATATGCAATATATACACAACAATTTTGAATTACAATAAAATTATTAACTCTGTAGCTTAATACACTTTGCTTATGAAAGTATACAGTTCTATAGTAACTGTAGAAATTCTTGTAACCTCTCTCTTCTCACACAGTGGATTTTACAGAAAAACCCTTCTTTGAAAGTTTGGAACTGTCAATCAATAGTAGACTTCTAATGAAGCTAAAGAATTTTATTACTCAATATGTGATCTGTTGATAGTAGTTTACGGTGGTTATTTTCTAGCTAACTTCAACAACTAAGTCATTACAAGAAGCATGTATGAGATTGGCAAGTTTAAATGCTTGATTATCATTTCCTAGAATAAAGGTTTTACAGTTGCTAGATTATCTCCTATTTTAATATCCAAACAACTCATAAAATAAATTTGCACTTCTACCCCTGATTGAGGGTGGTCAACCCTTAACAACCTCAACAACATAATCCCCTTCAATTTCTCAATTGGTCAGGCATTACTAACATCATTATTTCATTGCTATAGTTCTGTTCATAATAACAAATACATAATGCAAAGACTATCTATGTATGTTTATGTTAAAATATCTATTGGATTAAACTGTTAACTACTAGTCTTAAGATGTTTCTTGCAGAAAGTGGACAAACATCTAAGAAATTTGGAACGAAAAAAATTTGGGAAGGGACAGCCTCCTATTCGTGTTATAGTGGTTGGATCTGGCTACTGTGGGGTTGAGTTAGCTGCAACTGTTGCAGAGAGATTGGCAGATCGAGGCAGGGTGCAAGTTGTCAATGTGGCATCAACTATTTGCCCAAGTGCTCCAGCTTCCAATCGTGAGGCTGCTCTTAAAGTAAGGATGTTCATGTAATCAACTATTTTTGTTCCTTTTTATAATATAAGGGCAAAAAACATTACAATTAAGAAATTGTAGAGAATACCTATTTTGATATATGTATGCTTTGGTGTTGGTTTGATAAACATTTTTGAATACATAAGAAACAGGAATATGCAAAGAATTTGTTGTAGGGATTCCAGTATCAACAATTCAAAGCTCTCTATTGTACAACTTCCATCAATATGGATGTACTGACAGGATATGTGTGAGATTTATGTTCGAACATTCATCTATCTAATTGACTTTCAGAAAGAATGCAATTAATAGACTTTAAATTTTGATCTCTCATGCTTTCTCTTGCAGAAAGAAGGTGCTAGAATTTTTTCATTGTACTTATCATTAGTACTATTTTGAATTTCTTGAATGGCATTTCAGATTCTTCCTCTAGCTTTTGTAATAAACATACTGAAGACCTATTTTCTTAATGGGTGGATTAGAAACTTCAGAGGAGCAGCATATTTTGACCACCGGTATTATTTTATCAAATTAAAAAAAATAGTTGCATAAAATTGATAATCTGCAGTCACAAAAATAAAATAGTTGATGATAAAACACACATTCAAATGTAACTTTTGGAAGTGCAGCCTCCAACACAAGAAGGTTTAATTATTTCAAGACATTGAATCTTCACATCATCCTCTATGAGATACTGCTCATAACTATCTCTGCCCCTATATTTAAAGTATTCACTATTCCCCTTTTGTGCTGTAAGTGTGAATGTATATCCATCAGAGTGTGTGTGTGTGTCTTTTTGTCCGTGTGTGCATGCAATTTTTTGTATGCGCGCTTCTTGTATTTCAATCATGCTTGGCATATTGTTAGTCAACATGCTTATAATGTAATAGTTGAAAGATGCAAAGAGACAAATATAAAAACAGTTGAGTGCAATGATTTCCATTAACCTTGAAGGTCTCTTATACACTTCTATAGGCGGGATTAGTGGACCTGTACAACAACTATCTACTAGAAACTACTAACAAATGTTAGTATTTATGGCCTTTTCGGCAAGATTAAAATGCTGGAAATGATAATAAATAATCACATCTCATAATGCTTGCATTAAACCCTAAAGAAACCTTATTAAATTGTCCTAGAAGGGACGACTTGCATATGAATGCTTATGTTTATTTGGCACGTAAGGACGACTTGCATATTAAATTTAATAATGACAAGGAGGGACGACTTGGTGTTAATATAAACAGCATTTGTTAAAAGCCGACTTGCTTATGCAAGTCGGCTACGTTGCATATTTGAGATGTCGCCCCCCTTTCTACATATAAATATAAGGTAATGGTGTGAGTTAAGGGTGTATCAAAAACATAACATACTGCCCTAGAATTCGCACCTTAGCAGCAGTGAGCAGCAATCAACAATCTTCTTCCAATCTGATTCAAAACAATAATTATTATAGCATCACCTTGGTAATTAAGCCGATAGGCTTTTTTTATTGTGGGCATCGCCCAGGACGGAATTGTCTGATACGGAAAAAAAATACCAATCACTTTTGAAGTTTGCAACAAATTTTTCCGTCAGTCATAAATTTTTATTTTTATTTTGGTCATTACTTTAAATGGCCTTTGCTTAACAAACTACCACTCTTCCTCTTTTACCGCCAACATGGAGAGTGGGGGAGTGAATTCGTTGATATCTACCAGGTCATTGCGGTTGATGGATAAGTAGTTTCGGCAGTCTCTCAATGATCTTTAATTCTGTTTTACAATACAATCTGCTTTAGAATCTACAAATACTTCAGTATATGAAACTCACGCACTCCTCAAATACGCATGGTGTTTGAAAAGCAAGAACTGATTTTGCCTATTATATTATTCATTGCGTTCCAGTTGCAGGTTTATATTATTTCATATCGTTCTTTGTTTTTTTGTTATATAAACAAGCATCATTATCCTATTGTTGAATTGAAAGAAATGTATAACCTAGCTTACAAGTATACATGCCTGCACATGCATCCAACAAACTTGTCTAGCAATGGGTTGTAACAATGATGGAAAAGATGAAGCAATTAACATTGATATCTTATGTCCATTTGTTGCAGGATTCCATCAATCCAAAATCTCTCACGGATGTCAGGCAAGCTCATGCCCATTTGATTTGCAATGGATACACATTGGGTAGTTTCCTGGGTAATCACCTCATCGACATGTATGTCAAGTGTGGAAGCATTGTGGATACATCCCATGTGTTTGACAAAATCTCTCAACGAGACATATCATCGTGGAACAATTTAATTACCAGATAGGCAAGAACTGGAGATTTGGAGAAAGCACGAAAGGTGTTTGATAAAATGCCCACAAAAGATGTGGTATCTTGGACTGCTCGGGTATGATCAACAAGGCCATAATGAGGCCACCTTGAGGCTTTTTTCCCAGATGGTCCAGTTTTGTATGAAGCCAAATTAATTTACGTTTGCCAGTGCATTGAGTTCGTGTTCAAGCCTTTTCGCTTCCAGCCCTGGGAAATAGGTGCACCGATATATTATTAGAACTGGTTTCGAATCTGATGTGTTTGTTGGTAGTGTTCTTTTTTATTTATATGCTAAACTTTCATTTTGATTTGGTCATTATCAAAGCTTTCTTACGCAAAGTATATACACAGATATCACATGTCAAGATAATAATCGTAAGTATTTGGTGAATGGAACGTAAGACTTGGAAAAATATAAAAGTAGGAATCTCCTATCTGCTGCCATTATTTAAGGAAACTCCTCCAAAAGGCAGCACTTTTACCCAACTTAGACGACATGAAATGTTATTCGTTATCTTCGAATATTTTCTCTTTTGTAGCATTAAATTTTCTTAAAACGTTTGGTTGCTGGAATTAACCTGGAATAGGAAAACGGGAATCGGTGAATTGGCATAAGTTAATTCTAATTTTGGTCCAAAATGAGCATTCATTTAATTCCAGGTTCTGAGAGGAATTAGATGAATGCTCATTTTGGACCAAAATTAGAATTAGTTTATACCAATTCACCAATTCCCGTTTTTCTATTCCAGGTTAATTCCAGCAACCAAACGGGACTGGTCCAAAATGCTTGAGCGAAGTGCAGTATCATGGACTACCTTGATGGTGGGATACGCCTAGAATCAATCTGGTGAAGAAACTCTGAGACTGTATTGTAGAATGCGGAGGGCAAAAATGGAGCAAGACCATGTTGCATTAGTGAGTGCGCTAATCGCCTGTGGGAGCTTGGCCTCTCTGGTACAGGGTAAAATTGTTCATGGTTAAGTATTTACGACTAGATTTTGTACAGATTCATGTGGGAAATGCTGTTGTTGATATGTATGCCAAATGTGGAGCAATAAGAGATGCTTGCCAAATGTTTGACAGATTGTCTGAGTGGACTGCTTTAATTGCTGGTTGTGTTCAGAATGGTTATAGTGAGGAAGCTTTGAAACTATTCCAGAAATGGTCGTGGATAGATGTTAAACCCAATCCGTTTACCTTTGCAAGTATTTTAAGTGCTTGTCCCATCCTTGCACTGTTAGAACTAGGCAAGCAACTCCATGTTCATATCATTGGAACTGGACATGAGTTATTTTTAACTGTGGAAAATTCTCTTGTTACTGTGTAGACCAAATGTGGGAGTATAGATTATGCAACGCAGGCTTTTGATAATATAGCCTGTAAGGATTTGGTATCATGCAATGCCATGATTGCTGGATACACCCATAATGGAAATGGCAAGGAGGCTCTCCAAGTCTTTGAAATGGCAAGGAGGCTCTCCAAACCACCACAAGCTAAGATGATGCTATTGCAAAACTCTTCAACGCAACCTATCACAAGCAAAAACGCAGGCATCTTTGATTTAGAAACTAGAAATATGCATGCATACAAATCTCACTAATTAGATTAAAAACTTGAACCCAATTTATATAG
Organism: Chamaecyparis obtusa; assembly: GCA_027943335.1. Lineage (NCBI taxonomy): Eukaryota > Viridiplantae > Streptophyta > Pinopsida > Cupressales > Cupressaceae > Chamaecyparis > Chamaecyparis obtusa. The sequence continues at coordinate 524,653 of BSBK01003566.1, read as the reverse complement.
TAGACTGTTGAATTTTAATCAGTTAGCCTAACACTTCATTATTTAAACTGATTTAAAGAAGGATTTGGGACACAAACCCATGCATATATCTAATTGAAATAAGGATTCAGAGGATGGAAAAATTTCTTGAAGATTATGACGAGGTACTCTTTTCTGTTGGTGTCTACTTGGGTTATTTGGCAGAATGACAAATGAGGAGGAGAAGCATAAGGAAAAAGGAAGAGAAGAAAGAAAAGATGAAGAAGAAACAAAGAAGACGGAGATGAAAAAGACCATGAAGAAACGAAAGAGGAGGAGAAGAAGAAGAGGAAGGAGTAAAAGGAAAAAGAAAAGTAGGAGAAAAAAAAGAAGAGGATGAGGAGGAGATAAAAAGGAGAAGACCGAGACAAAAATGAGAAGGAGAAGAAGAAGAGAAAGACAAAGGAGCAGAAGAAAAAGAAAAAGACAAGATGAAGTAGAACTCAAAAAACAAGGAATACTTTTTATCGGCGTAACTATTGCACCTCTGTTAGGTGCAAGTGCTAGTTATATTGCAGTAGACCTAGATCGAATTGGAGCAGACCTAGAGCGATTTATTGCAGATCTAAGGAGATCTAAGCAGCAAAACATAGCAGACATAAGAAGACTATATAGCAGTCCTAAGAAGCGAAATAAAGTAGACTTAAGGAGTGAATTTGGAGGTTAAATAGAAGCAGATTTAGAAGCTGCTTGAAGACATCAACAAGGAGATTCTACAACATAATCGGGTATTATCTATATTTTGTTAGGGCCTAAATCTTAGTTTTGAAAGATCATCTATAGTTTGATATTTCCTTTCAAAGTCTGAAAATATTAACATGGTATCAGAGCCTTGGTGAGTGAAAGATCAACTTTCAGATTAAGGAAATCAACCTAACACTATTAAAACTAAGAAATTCAATATGACTAGTGGAGTTAGACCAGAAGATAGACTCGAAGGAGCCACAAACTTTTTATCTTGGAAAATTAGAATTCTACTTGCATTCAGAGAACTAGAGCTAGATTCTATCATAGAAAATCCACCTAAAATTGAAATGAATGAAAATGAGACATTTGAATGGAAAAGGGGTAATAACAAAGCTATGAGAATTCTAATTGATAGCGTAAAAGACCACATTATACCCACAATCTCCTATCTAGAGTCAACCTATCTAATGTTCTCAACATTATCAGGAATGTTTGAAATTAATAACACAAGTAGAATTATGACTCTTAAAAATGAAATTTCATGAATCAAGATGAGACAAGGAGAATCTATCACATCATTCTTTATGAGAATCACTGAGTTGATAAATCAATTAGCAACTATTGGGCACACCTACGATGAGAAGGAACTATCCATGATAGCACTTAATGGATTACCTCTTGCACGGGACTCCTTTACTCAAAGAATCAGTGCTTGTCCTAAAATGCCTAAATTTGATAAATTAAAGATGGTTTGTCTACAAGAAGAATCAAAACTAATATCTAGAGGATCAAACTTTAAAGAAGACCTTCAAGTTTTATACTCCCAATCAAGAAAGAAAGATGACTACAAAAGAAAAACTCAAGACAAAGGAGATAAAAACTTTAGGAACAAAAGAAAGAGAGATTATCAAAACAAACAAGAAAAATAACGAATGGAGAGGGAGAGACTATCAAAACAACAAATTTCAAAAGAGAGATTTGTCTAAGATTGAATGCTATAGATGTGATAAATTTGATCACAAGGCACTAAATTGTCCTAATCGAAACAATCTTCAAGCCTCTAATGCAGAAGTAAAAGAATCAGAATTTGAATGTCTTGTCCTTTAGTCTTCACCTTGAGAGGGAGTTCAGATATGGGCCTCCCTGAAAATCATAAACTCTTTTTAATTTTTTGTTAGATTTTAACATCAGTTGTTGATATTACTTTACATTGAGAATATGATTCTTCGTTATGTTAAAATTATTATGTGAGTATTTTGTTATACTAACATATTTGCAAGATATTTGAGCGTTGAGGCTTGTGCACCTTTTGAGCATTGAGGTTCGTTCACTTTTGAGCGTTGAGGCTTGTGTACCTTTTGAGCGTTGAGGCTCGTGCACCTTTTGAGTGTTGAGGCTCAAGCACCTTTGAGCGTTAAGGCTTGTGCACCTTTTGAGTGTTGAGGCTCATGCACCTTTTGAGCGTTGAGGTTTGTGCATTTTTTTTTTTGAAGGCTCTTGCATATTTGAGCGCTGAGGCTCTCACATATTTTTGAGCATTGAGGCTCTTGGATAAAATTACCATTGGAGACTATCTTCCGAGAACTTGTGGATGGATGGGATCTCTTGTGGAGGAGATTTACGCTTTGAGGTTAGTGTTTTATTTTTAAATTTACATCTTGTGAAGATGGTTTCATTATTAAAGTTTTGATGATACTTCTTATGATCTATTAAAGATCTATTTATTACATAGATTTGAGATCTATTGTTTTATTTTTTTGTTTACATGGATTTGATTACATAGATCTAAGATCTATCGTTTTATTTTTCTGTTTACATAGATTTAATTACATAGATTTGAGATCTATTATGCTATGCTTAAAGTTGAGATCTATGAAAGATTATTGATTACATCATGCTTCTTACCTCTCATTACATGTGAACAATGTTTAAATAACCTTACATCTTGTAGTATATGGCATTACCGAGGTTGGGACATCTTGAAGATGGCTAATTACATTGATTACATTAGGTATGAGTACATGATGAATATATTATGTTATGTTTTCTTTCCATATCCATTGAGAATGAAATCTAGTAAAGCTTGTGATTACATTATGAGATTAATTTGATCTTCCCTCGAGACCAAGAGGGAGTGTTAGTATTTATGGCCTTTTCAATAAGATCAAGATGCTGGAAATGATAATAAATAATCACATCTCATAATGCTTGCATTAAACCCTAAAGAAACCTTGTTAAATTGTCCTGCAAGGGACGACTTGCATATGAATGCTTATGTTTATTTGGCAAGTAAGGACGACTTGCATATTAAATTTAATAATGACAAGGAGGGACGACTTGGTGCTAATATAAACAGCATTTGTTAAAAGCTGACTTGCTTATGCAAGTTGGCTACCTTGCATATTTGAGATGTCGCCCCCCTTTCTACATATAAATATAAGGTAATGGTGTGAGTTAAGGGTGTATCAAAAACATAACATACTGCCCTAGAATTCGCACCTTAGCGGCAGTGAGAAGCAGTCAACAATCTTCTTCCAATCTGATTCAAAACAATAATTATTATAGCAGCACCTTGGTAATTATATTGCAGCAGACCTAGAGCAATTTATTGCAGATGTAAGGAGCAAATATTAGCAGACAGAAGAAGACTATATAGCAGTCCTAAGAAGCGAAATAAAGAAGACTTAAGGAGCAGACTTGAGGAGTGAATTTGGAGGTCAAATAGAAGCAGATCTAGAAGCTGCTTGAAGGCATCAACAAGGAGATTCTACAGCATAATCGGGTATTATCTATATTTTATTTATCTATATTTTGTTAGGGCCTAAATCTTAGTTTTGAAAGATCATCTATAGTTTGATATTTCCTTTCAAAGTCTGAAAATATTAACAACAAATAGTTTATAGATTCTAATTGGATACTGTAGATATTTCTAACAACCATATGAAATATCCAATTTGTGTACATTGTCTATTACAGAGTCCTTTTCAGAACTTAATGAATTTGATGCTAGGCAAATCTTTTGTGAATCCATCCACAAGCTGATCCTAAGTGGGATTTCTCTTTCATAAAAGTGGCTGTGGACCGCTGTACTTGGACATCTTGTGCACCAATCTACTCTCTACCATCTTCAAGATTGATTGTTGCATAAATAAAACTTTTAGCTGATGCCCTGGTACATCCATAACCCTCAAGATATTATGAAGCCAAATTTGGATGTATGCAGCTTCCTATGATATTCCTTGTACTGTGCCTAAGTAGAAGAAATGTCAATGGTTAACTGCTTCCTACTGAACCAAAATAGTGTACTTGAAACCATGTGGATAACCTACCCACATGTCAAATTTTGATCATCAGTAGAGCTTGCACAGTCTGCATTTGTTTATTGAGTCAAGGATAAATTGTTATGATTTATGTACTCTAGGACAAAGTTACAAGTGTTGTGCACAAATCTCAGTGCTAGTTTAGTAACTTTCAATGGGACAATATAGGCTTGTCAAGAACCTCAAGCTAGTTCACAGATTTCCCTGGATCTGGTTTGGTGGTTAGATAAATCGAGCTCCCAATCAACTGTCTTTAAAGAGATTCATTAATCTTTTCTGACTCATCAATTGAGAAAGCTTCAACCCTAGTTCCACGGAGTGTTGTTATGGGTTTGCACTCATTTATTCCGAATCTCTGAAGCAATTCCTTGGCATACTTTGTCTTTGAAACAAAAGCATTATTTTTCATTTCCATTCCTCTATGCCAAGGCATAGTGCAACAATGTGAGATCTATCATCTCAAAAAGCCTGCTTAATTTTTGCTTCACCTCTGCTATCAATGTTTCATTGCATATAGTGATCACAAGATTATCAACATGTACAATCAAATTGACAATCGTTTATTTTTTCTTTCAGATGTGAGTTAAAATCCAAAAGGCTTTGGCAAATCCATGTGGGCAAAGGTGTTCAATTTTGATGTACCATGCACAAGGGACTTGGTTCAACCAATACAATTATGGTTAGGTACTTGATATTGTAACATGAACCTTAAATCCCTCACAATTTGTGCATTTACATGGATAACTCTAGTCATGAATCAGATCCACATGGAAGATAAACTGTGAACTATATTTATATTAAATGGGTTGGAAATGCTTTATAGAATGCTGCTATCACAGCAATGTCTGACTGTAATACAACATCTATGATAAAAATAAGAACGACAACTAACTAGCTGTTACAATAAATTTTAACTACTCTACTTAGTATGCAACAATGCTATAATACCAACATTATTGTAATTGCTTGGTTAGGGATCTGTGATAACTAACTACACATCAATTCAATTATGATTAAGTACTTGATATTGCAACTTAAATCTTAAATCCCTCACAATTTGTGCATTTACATGGATAACTCAAGTCATGAATTAGACCCAAATGGAAGATAAACTGCAAACTAAAAGCTGCAATAACTAACTACACATCTCATAGTTGGGATGAAGATGAGTTGTGCTGCCATGGAAGCTCCAATATCATTGGTTCATACTCCCACGACAAACATAAGTGTTGTTAAAGCTCGAATGCAACCACTGGGTGAGAATCACTCTTTTGACCAATAAGGTTTTTGTGCTTTGGCATGCAAGATTTTTAGGATTTCTATCCTTCGACCTCGTGTAAATTCAAGGGTTTTCTTCCTTAGATCTGTGTTCTTGAATGCTAGGGTTTAAAACAACTTTGTGTTAGGGTTTGGAATATTTTCATGATAATCTTTTGTTTTAATGCCAAATCCTTAGTATCCATAGAAAGAATTTTGAACGTTTCATTAAATGCCAATATCTCCTAATTGTTACATGACAAAGAGTGCCCATACCTTTCAACACTGTTTTCATTTTTGATTGCATTGAAAATATGGGCTCACATGCAAATAAAGGCATCGGGGAGGTATGGAGGAAGATGCTTGAAATTTGCTACAACTCCTAGCGTTAATGGCACGAAGATGCACATCCACAAACCTTAAGTGCCGCATTAATATTGGCTAGAGTAGTATGCACAACTCTTGTAGTGGGAAATACACATGGAGCCACATCTCCAAATGAATAATGTTGTTGGTGATATGAGACCATAACTAGAGCTGCATGTTGAGAATAAGCATCATTGTGCATTGATGTGTTAATCACTAGGTTGGATAATAAATGGGAAATGGTGGGATTGGTTTGAGTTGGGCTATCAAGGATATGTTATGGCTCATGCTACAAGTTAGGGATCGAAGTTGGTGTTAAAAATGAACTAGAATATAGCAGAATGAAAGAGAGTGCAAAACAAAACTGAGAAAATGTCATGTCTCCATTTTGGCTGACATCATTTGGCGTACGGGATCAGTCTATCACGGGCTCTCGTAGACTGATAGCGATGAGGAGAGAGTCATCTCGTGATCATTTGGAGATCAGTTGATTGCATATTGCTGTTAGAGCCTACGTTCAGTAGAGCCTACATCCAGTCCGAGCCTACATTCGGTTGTAGTTGGGCCTACATTCAGTTATGAGCCTACATTGTTATAATTTTGAGTTGAGAAAAGCACTTTTATATTATAATGTTATTTTATTAGAAAGTGCATTATAATTGGATGTTTCTAGAAGTTCTTAGTAACTTCTTAGAAAAGTAAATAAATAGAGGGCTTGGGCATTCATTTTGACAAGCTGATTTGTGGATTCTTCTACTTCTTCCATTGTGGAGCAATTTGTAGTCATTTGGTCTGCAAATTTCATTTGATCTTTGGGAACGATAACTCCCTTGGATTAGCATAATTGAGGAAGTGAAATATCTTCTGAAGGGTTGCATCTTTGGAGATGGTACTCAGCCATTTCATGTTGGATTTCATTTGAGGATTGATTTGTTAGGTTGAATTTGATTGAATAAGGGTTTTGATTTCATCATTGCATTGGTGAATCAGTTTGGAGGAATTTGGAGTTCATTTTGTGCATTTTCTGAGAAGATTGAAATAGGGCCTGAGCCATACATTTTTGTTCATACCTCTCAATCTGCTTGGAGATTAATTTTATGCTTTGGAAGGGACATATATATACCCTAGGCGATTCTGTTTATGCCTTTTTGGGGATCCAACACCTTGCATAATATTTTATACAAGTGCCGTACTGTACGGCCCAGGTACGGCCTGTACCAGGACAGCACAGCAGCAGCATTTAGGGTCCAATTTGGGTGCAGATTTGAGGTGACGTCATCAGCATTTGTCTTCATCAATTCAGGTCATCAAAAGTGCATCATTCCTAGGTTTTTATACACTGTTTTTTGGATGTCAAAAATTGCATAACATTGCATATATTCAGACATTGTTACCACAGTCCAGTACATGTCAAAACAGTCACTGTCATAACAGTCCTTGTATGTCTCTGTTATCATCATTGTTATTGGATTGATATAGTAATGAAGGTGCATTGCAAGGTCTTGTCATAATTCAGTAAGAAGTACATATTCAGAAAAGAATCAGTCTATTGAATCAGTTATTATCACATTGGAACATTGTAATCAGACCTTGGGTATTTCATAATCCATTTGGCATTTGTTTGGCAAAAGTTCATTGTATCATCTTAGTGCCCAGTCATTGTAATTCAGAAATTGTAATTGACTGTGGAAATCAGCATTGGTCTTGAGAGCATATTGTAATTGGCAACCTTCTTGAAACACATCATTGCTTGGGTACTATTCTTACATCATTTAGTGAGCATTTGTATTGGGTTTTCAGTTGTATGCCAACTATTTGACATAACGTCAATGGCTATAGCTGTGCTTATCAGAATATAGGTTGCATACCAACTGTTTGTGAAAATGCCTCTTGTCTGTAGGAGTACTTTTCATACCAGAACTTCATGCATTTGTACTTGAAAAGGAATAAATATAAGTCGCATATCATTTAGTCTTCATATTAGTTATTTTGCAATCATTAAAACATCATTGGTACCAAACAATCAAATCAAAACAAGCAGACATCAGCAAACTCAGGTTGCAGGGAAAGTGTTTGACGAAATTACCTAGTCCAGCATTGGAGATTTTAGTGGCCTTTATAGTAAGGGTCATTACAGAAAAAGAAAATGGCACAATCTTTTATCCTGGGAAAAACCCTCCTGACCGAGGGAAGCAACCCAGCCCACAAAATAGTATGATCTTTATTGAGATTCAATATCAAATACAATATTTTGTTCTTACTGACATCTCAGCTTGACAATCAATAAGACTTATAATGTCTTGCCCACAAAAATACTCAATGATCATACAATGATCATGCATGATGATATATAACAATTGAAACTAAATACAATGCATAAAAGGAAAGCAGATACTGATATAGATTTCTCTTACAAAAGTACAAAAGTAATTCAGAGTGAATCAAATGCTGAAGTAATCAAAACTCTATTCTTCGTGTCTGCTCTGTTGATCATGCCTGGAACTGATACACGGGACTGCCAGTGAATAATAACAATGAAATGAAGACTTACGATAATGAAAAGGTGCGCCTAGGAAGGTGACGCTTCACCTTACTTGGCGTTCCACCAAGTAAGGTGAAGCGCCATCACCTTGGGTGTTACATATGGGTGATGCCGAGAATACAAAACGAACATTGTTAAGAGTATCAAGTGCCAATAAAAGTGATGCCGACAATAAAGCCAGCTATCCAAATGTTACGAAATAAACATAGAATCAACAACAAACAATCGATTCATACTGACAGTGAAATGTATGATGATGCTGAACACGACCTGACAACAAGTACACTTGTCGTTGGTGATTAAGCACTTGCTTAATCACCAACGATAGTGGTACCAAATAATACTTGAAGTCTATGTCACCAAAGATATGCGAACTGAAGCAATACGAGCATAAACAATATGGCTCATCAAAATATCTAACATAAACAGATGTAGAAGGTAATAGCAAAATCAATGTTGAAGTCTCTGTTGCAGCTACTCAACTTCAACACTCCCTCTTAGCAAGAGAGAGACTTTTGGAGAATTTCATCTGCACAAATGCACTCAACTGCAAAATAGTCAATGTCAGCAAATGATCTCAACTCATTTCAAATTTTGTTATTTCTGTACAATTGAATTCACCATAGCTACTCCTAGAGGGTGAATATAAAACGCATAAAATGTAATCAGCAAAAAATATTCAGCATAGCTACTTCTAGATGATGAATTCAAAATTACAAAAATGGGTCATGGGATCACACACGACTTCCACCATGGCTGCTACCAGAGGGTTGATCAAGGGCTTTCACCTCAAACTTCTCCCAGAGAAGAATGCATTATCACCTTGCCTACTCGCAGAGGGTGATTCCACCATGCCTACTCACAGAGGGTGGATCAAGGGCTTACGCCTCAAACTTCTCCCAGAGAAGAATGCTTTACCACCTTGCCTACTCGCAGAGGGTGGAACAAGGGCTTTCACCTCAAACTTCTCCCAGAGAAGAATGCATATAAGAAAGGGAACGCTTAGGCTGAGACACTTTCTCAGCAAGAGATCATTTTCCACTAAGCCAAACTTTTCTCGAAAATAACAAAACTTTCCTCTCAAAAGTGGCTTGGTGAGAATGTTCGCAGTTTGCTCCTTTGTAGAGATATATTTTAGTTCAACTTCATTTCTTTGAACCATATCTCTTAAGTAATGAAACTTAATCTCCACGTGTTTGGACCTGTCATGAAACACTGGGTTAACTGAAAGTTTTACACAGCTTTGGTTATCACACATAATCATTGTAGATTCGAGAGGCTGCCCAAACAACCCTGCAAGTAATTTATGAAGCCATACAACTTCTTTTGCAGCCATACAAGCTGCAACATACTCTGCTTCAGCTGTACTCTGAGCCACACAAGATTTTTTTCTGCTGCACCAGGAAACTATGGCAGAACCAAGGCTGAAACAACTACCTGAAGTACTCTTCCTATCAGATACACAACCTACCCAATCTAAATCAGAGAACCCCTGTAACTTCAGTTCAATACAAGAAGAGTATTTTAACCCATAACCAATTGTACCACGAACATATCTCAATACATGTTTGGCTGCCACAAGATGGATTTGTCTTGGTTCACACATGAACTGACTTAGTGTATTAACTGTATAACATATATCAGGTCTTGTGTTAACTAAGTACATTAAAGAGCCAATTAGTTGCCTATACATAGTAGGATCAACCAAATCTGAATTAGCTGAATCATCATGAAACTTTTTCAGATTTACTTCCATAGGAGTCACCATGGATTTGCAATCTAACATGCCAAATCTCTTTAAAATATCAATAGCATACCTTCCTTGACTCAAAATGATTTCACTCGAATTTCGTCATACCTGAAGGCCAAGAAAATAATGCAGAAAACCAAGGTCTTTTATTTCAAATTCTGAAGTTAGCGTCGTCTTGCATGTGATGATGAGATCATCATTACCTGTGAGAAATAAATCATCTACATACGAGACTAAGATCAGAATTTTATCATTATGAACCTTGAAGTATAGATTAGGAATGACAACATTCTTTTGAAAGCCCAAGCTCAAAAGATACACATCAATTCTCTCATACCAAGCACAAGAAGCTTGTTTGAGTCCATATAATGTCTTTTTCAGCCTGCACACTTGAGACTCTTTGTTATGAATGATGAATCCTTCTGGCTGGTCTAAATAAACTTCCTCTTCTATGACTCCATTTAAGAATGCTATTTTCACATCCATTTGATGAAGTTTCCAGCCCCTTACTATAGCAATGGCTATAATGGTTCTAATGAAGGTGTAGCGAGCCACTGGTGCAAAGGTCTCATCATAGTCTATGCCTTCCTTTTGGGAAAAACCTCTAGCTACAAATTTGGCCTTGTACTTATCTATACTTCCATCAACTGCATGTTTAATCTTGAATAACCATTGAGATGAAATAACTGATTTACCTTTTGGTTTAGGGACAATGTCCCATACATCATTTTTCATGATGGACTGATATTCTTCCATCATGGCATCTTTCCACACTTGATGTTTAGAAGCTTCCTCAACATTAGGAGGTTCAGAAGCAATTATGTGACTTATTAATGAAACGTAACCAGAAAACTTATGAGGTCGTTTTCTTTCTCTAAAGGTGTCTCGAGGGGCTGCAAAAGGTTCAACTTCTTCCACAATGTTCCTAGCCCATAACGGTCTTTTCTTATTGGATGAAGAAGAGCTGGGACCTGAAGAAACAACTAGATCAGGTTGAGTAGCAGGATCTTCTGAATCTTCATTCTCCATCTGAATATCTGAAGGAGGATTTGGATCAGCCATGACAAGATTTTGTGAGTGTTCAAGATCTTCATCATTTACAATGTTAGATTCTTTGAGAGACTTGCAAGCTATATCTTCATCAAAAGCGACATCCCTACTAATTTCAATTTTTCTTTTGACTAGGCACATAAATTCTAAAGGCTTTAGAAGAATCACTATATCCAACAAAAATCCCTTTCTTACCTGAAGGTTCCAACTTTGATCTTTTCTCTTTTGGAATATGGATGTAGATTGGGCATCCAAAAATTCTGAAGTAACTAATGTCTAGTTTTGATATTGAGAAAGCTTCTTCAGGAGACATGTTGCCAAGAATCTGATGAGGATTGCGATTTTGAATGTGGACTGATGTTCTGTACGCTTCAGCCCATAGGAAGGTAGGAAGACTGTAGTCATGGATCATAGCTTTTTCTGCCTCAACAACAGTCCTATTCTTTCTTTCAACCACACCATTTTTTTGAGAATTATAGGGAACACATAGCTCCCTCTTAATCTGAGCTTCAACACAAAAGTTATGAAAAGTCCCAGATACAAATTCTCCACCATTATCAGATCTCAGGATCTTAATCCTTTTGTCAGAAAGATTTTCAACCAAGGCTTTGAATGCTTTAAAACGGGACAACACTTCATTTGATTCCTTAGACTTAAGAAAATAGATCCAACACTTACGAGAGAAGTCATCAATAAAAGTAATATAATACCAGTAACCAGTAAGAGAAGCAACAGACATGAGACCACATCAATCTGAATGAATTAATTCTAGAATTTCTTTAGCTCTAGATTCACTACTATGAAAAGTACTCTTAGTGTTATCCCTTGCAATTTCCTTCATGGTCTTGATTCAGCTTTGTAAGACCAATGACAGCTTTATCCATAGAGGCTAAGGTTCTGAAATTTAAATGTCCAAACCTCTTGTGCCAAAGAATATTAAGATTTGAAGAAGAATGGGCAAGAGTTTGAATGAGATGGCTGAAAGCTTGTAGAGACTATCATGACGAACTCCAATCTCACGGGCTGAAAGAAAATTTGAGTTCTTCCATGCTAGGACTTTACCATCAACAAAAGAAACATGATATCCTTTATCTTCTAGAGCTGAAATTGAAATTAGATATCTCTTTATGCTAGGCATAAAGAGAACATCACTCAAGTGAAGAGAAATGCTTGAATCTAGTTGAAAAGAAGTGGAACCAGCTCCTTTAACTGAATAGCTTGCATCTTCTCCAATAATAACTTGAAGATGCGAGTCCTTTTCCTTTAAGTTGAATAGATGATCACAGTAACCAATGATGTGATGCGAAGCTCCACTGTCAATAAGCCAGGTATCACTGTTCGTAGGAATATTACTGGAGAGAGTAGAGATAAAGCAAAATCCTTCAGGGTTATCGCATGGTTCCTTTTTAGGAGAAGAGTTCTCAACGAGAGCAGCAGAGGCTTGAGGCTTTGGCCTTAAGGTGCAATCTCTATCATAGTGACCAAACTTGTCACATCTAAAGCACTGAACCTTTGAAATGTCAATTTTTTTTCTTTTGAGAGCACGAGCTGAATCTGAACCTTTATCTCTGAATCTCTTAAAATACCCTTTCTTCCCTTTTCCTTTAGAGGTGTGGGCAGCAAGCACTTGATCATCTTCATGATGGTTTTTGCAATCCATTTCCTCTAGCTTCAAGTCTGCATTCTTCTTGGATGCAATCAACTCTCAATCTGTCAAATTTAGGGAGGTCATCTCTTCCACTGATACCTTGAATGAATGATTCCCAAGAGTAGGGAAGTCCATTCATGACAAGCATAACTAAGTCTTTGTCTGGGATAGAATCTCCAATTGCACTTAGTTGATCTTTTAGTTCTATGATCTTCATAAAATATGACACCACTGATTCCCCTCGAGCCATCTTAATATGTAGAATCTGATGTCTCAGAGCTAAGGCTCTATTGGTGCTATTAAACTCATACAAATCTTTTAAAATTTGAAACATCTCTTTGGCTGAAGATAATTTAGAAATAATGGGAACCAAATGATCCTTCACAGAGTCAATCAAAATTTTCTTAGCCATGACTTTGTTCTTTCTCTATAAAGTTTTCCCAGCATCATCAGAAGGTTCTGCTGGCTCAGAATTTACATAATCAAGAAGGTCGTTTTCCTCAAGTGCAATCAGAATCCTAAATTTCCATGAAGAGAAGTTAGAGGAACCATCAAGTCTATCTTCAACCTTTAAACCGTTAACCATTGTCACATGCTGAGAACAAAAAACAAGTGACACGGAAGACAGGATGCTTCTGGTTCTGGATCGAGTTTCTCAGATCCGCTTTGATACCATGTTAAAAATGAACCAGAATATAACAGAATGAAAGAGAGTGCAAAAGAAAATGGCACAATCTTTTATCCTGGGAAAAGCCCTCCTCACTGAGGGAAACAACCCAGCGCACAAAATAGTATGATCTTTATTGAGATTCAATATCAAATACAATATTTTGTTCTTACTGACGTCTCAGCTTGACAATCAATAAGACTTATAATGTCTTGCCCACAAAAATACTCAATGATCATACAATGATCATGCACGATGATATAGAACAACTGAAACTAAATACAATGCATACACCAAGCATGAGAATGTCTGCATTGATACTTATATAGATTTCTCTTACAAAAGTACTTCACAGAGAATCAAATGCTGAAGTAACCAAAACTATTCTTCGTGTCTGCTCTATTGATCATGCCCATAACCGATACGTGGGACTGCCAGTGAATAATAACAATGAAATGAAGACTTACGATAATGAAAAGGTGTGCCTAGGAAGGTGATGCTTCACCTTACTTGGTGCTCCGCCAAGTAAGGTGAAGCACCATCACCTTGGGCGTTACAAATGGGTGATGCCGAGAATACAAAACAGACATCATTAAGAGTATCAAGTGCCAATAAAGATGATGTCGATAATAAAGCCGACTATCCAAATGTTACGAAATAAACATGGAACCGACAACAAACAATCGGTTCATACGGACAGTGAAATGTATGATGATGCTGAACACGGCCCGACAACAATTACACCTGTCGATGGTGATTAAGCACTTGCTTAATCACCAACGACAGTGGTACCAAATAATACATGAAGTCTATGTCAGCAAAGATATGCGAACTGAAGCAATACGAGCATCAACAATATGGCTCATCAAAATATCTAACATAAACAGATGTACAAGGTAACAACAAAATCAATGTTGAAGTCTCTGTCGTAGCTACTCAACTTCAATAGTTGGAAGGGGAGCCATGCTTTTGAGAGGAAGTCCAACTCCCTAACAAAGGCTTGGGAAAGAGTAGGGTTTGGTAGAGAGGTACGACGAGATGAACAAGTCTAATAGCTCGACTGTTGAAGGGAATGAACGTAGCCAATTGTCATGACGTTTGCTTCAATTGGGAGTTTGAAAACCTAATAGAAGTATAAACGAAATCAGATTGGGGAGGAAAATCATGTTGGGAAGGGAGACATTACATCTTCAATGGCTTATGCTTAGACAATTGACGATGCTTTCATACTTAGAGGTTTTCTGTAATATCTCCATTCTTAAATCCATAATACTAAAGCAATTGAGTACTTTGTGACCAAGGGGTGGTAGTTGTGTTGTAAAACATACATGCCCTAATGCAAATGGGTATCTCCCACTTTATACTTCGTATGAGTCACTACTTTGACTAATTTTAAAGGCTTGGTTTTGTAGTGAACCTTTTGAATTTTGAAGAGCACACAGAGAATGCTGAAAAGGGGGGGGGGGTGAATCAGTATTTCAGATTTTTAAACTTGTAAATGCATGAAACCATATAAAACATAAAAAGAGCAACCATCAAGATGCCAACACCAAATTTCTCATGGAAAACCCTTACGAGTAAAAACCCACAACCCACAATAGCTTTCATTAACAAAATGGGTACCAACCTAGAACCCTTTGATTACATAAGTGAGCACCAACTCATTGAGGACACCAACCCTCCTCCAAGCACCAATTCCAACCTAGTTTTTGGGACCAACTCAAATGTAAAACTTGATAACAATTTTTTAGAACACACTGCTCAAATTCATCATCAAACTCAACTCCTCCATCATGCTCAATTCTAACATCAGACTCCTCTTGCACAATTTAAATAATATATCCTTCACGCATAATATGCTCAACTGTATTAATATACATATATTCTTTTGCAATAATATACCTGACTATTGCAAGGAAGTGACCCAATTTGTAACAGTTCGGCTCATATGATATATGTCATAGAGGAAACTAGTTGCACTGTATATTTTCTTCAGAGTTCAAAATATAGCACCCAGAAGCTTGTCTCAAAAACTGACATCTTCACCAATCTATTTGAACTTAAAAAAATGCTCCTATTAAAAACAAAGTTCTGCATCATACTAATGCTGTTCACACAGTGAATTACTGTTTTCTAGTGTGACATGCTCTACTCCATAATCATGACACTGCCCAACCGTGCACAAATATGGTATAACAAAAATGACATCACACCAAAGATGCAACAACACACTATGTCAAAAACAGAATGACTCCCTTTTTTGATCCATGTATATCCTTGCATAAGACATTTCTTCTCAAAAACCGTAGCATAGTATCGTGTCTATGCTAAATACGCCACACTACCACCAAACAATAGTCAGTCTATTACAGCTCGAAGGAAGCTCAACTACACGACACCCCAGCAAAATAAAAACATCAATGCACTATAACTTTTACTCAAAAAATGGCTCTAAAACTCTCGACACATTGAAAAAACTCCTGGAATTTCATAAACAGCTGGTTTTATTTATATCGATACCTTATCACTGTTAATAATGCTCCTATATCCAGACTCAACACCTCATTCAATAAAATGGACGACTTCCCTTTTTTTCTCCAAAAATGCCCAACCATTAATAAAAGTCATTAGACGATTCTTTTCTCTCACACAACTTTCTCCCTTATTTTTATACACAACTCGTCTTAATATAAATTGCCACGCTTTATACGTTGCACACATAAACGGTAGCCACAAAGTATTAAATTATAAAGCCGTCATTGTTAAGAATAGGCCACCCCATATTTAACACACTATAATAGAAAACGATTCCCCCTTTTTTAAGGCATTACAAGAAATCTCTAACATTGAGTCAACCTTTGAATAATCAAACATTGACTTGGCAAAGAAGTAGACAAACAAGTAGCTCGAGAAGATGACCAAGCAGCTCTGGTAGACAACTAGATAGCTCAACCAGCCAACAGGTAGCTCAAGCATGCAACCAAGTAGCTCAACCAGACTACCAATCAGCTCAAGCACATAACCAAGCAGCTCAAATAGACAATTAGGTAGCTCATTCCAATTTCATATTATTTTGAGTAATCCTCTGAGATTTATACGACTTTGAACATCAACTTTTGACATCAATTACAACATACTCAACAATCTCCCCCTTTGTCATTGATGACAACTCCATTTGAAGCCAAATTGACACAAAGAAGCTTTGAAGTAATACTGGTCCCCCTGACTTACTCTGAAATAAAGTTGCTCCTTCTAACATCAATGATTGAAACCAACATGCATAACTGAAATGGAGCTAAAGAATATGACAATGAAAACTTCCCGTGAGGCAAGACAACAATTTAATGATGGAGTGAAATCATTCCCAACTTCTCCCTCAAGAATTCAAACATTTCCTTTGGTAAAGGCTTAGTAAACAAATCTACAATCTGCTCTTTAGTGGAAACATATTCCAACTTAACTTGCTGATTACTAACAACATTGGTGTTGTCAAAATAGATAGATATAGGATGTTCATACTCTACTTTAATGCCCTTCAATGTTTTTTTTATCCATCGAACTTGGGTGCAACAAGACATTGCTGCAATGTACTTTGCTTCAACTATAGATAATGAAGTAGAAGCCCACTTGTTGCTCAACCAAGATACAAGACAACCACCTACAAAGAATGCACCTCCACTCATGCTTTTTTTTATCATCAACCGAACCACCACAACCTACATTTGTATAAGCTATGAGTGTAAAATCCTTGCCTTTAGGATACCATAACTCATAATCCATAGTACCCTTAAGATACTTGAAGATCCTCTTAATTGCATGGACATGAGTATCCTTGGGAGTAGCTTGAAATGTAGCAACATAACCAACAACTTGCTTAATATCAGGTCTAGTAGCTATAACATATAATAAACTCCCAATCATTGACCTATACAAAGTTTGATTAGCATTTGGAGACTTGTCAACTTTACTTAACTTACATCCTATCACAATTGGAGTACTTATAGGTTTGCGATCCTCCATTTGAAACTTTTTTAACATCTCTTTAATATACTTCGTATGAGAAATGAAAATGCCTCTTTCTGATTGATGAATTTGTAATCCAAGGAAGAATGACAACTCACCCAACATGGATGTTTTGAACTCTATATTAGTAGCAAAAATTGACATATTTCTTCACAATCAATACAAAAAATCAGATCGTCAACATAAACAACAACAATCAACATACAATTACCTCCTTATTTGTCATGTAGATTGCTGTCCGCTATCCCTCTTTAGAATCCCTGCTGTTGCAAATAACCATCTAGTCTATCATACCAAGCACGTGGGGCTTGTTTAAAACCATAGAGCGCCTTTTTCAACTTGCATACTTAGTTCTGATTTTTTGATATAACAAATCCATCAAGCTGCTCTATATAAATTTCTTCATTCAAATTACCATTTAGACTAGCAGATTTGACATCCATTTGAAAAATTTTAAAATTTTTGAAGAAAGCAAACGCTAGGAACATTCTTATTGCTTCTAAATGTGCCATAGGTGCAAAACTTTCTTTGAAATCAAATACCTTCAACTTGTCCATAACCTTTGGACACCGGTTTCGCCTTGTTCCTCACTACTTTACTGTGATGTCCCCATCCTAGAGTTTGATAATAAATAATTTAGTTAAATCTCAAAAGAAATATTTTATAAAATACAATAGTTGAATAAAATATCATTATATAAACCAAAAGATTAAATGACAAACAAAGATTGTCATTATTATAATATGATTATCTATTATTGAAAGAATAATGAATAGATTAGTAATAAGTAAATATATTATGAATAACAAATATATATATTTAATAAATATATGAATAATACTACTGATGAATATCTATAATAAGAAAAAATATATAATCAATAATAACTATTATTATAATAAAGCTGCACGATAATATTCAGATGCCCTTGCTGTGTTTATTAATGTATGAACCGTCGATGCTGAAGATTAGCATGGTCAACAATAATAGCGATAGTGAATACATTACAGACAAGTAAATCCATATTATTAATCACAGAATTAACTGACAAGATCGGTGGCTAATTAGATGATGCAGATTAACAGAATGACTAAGTCGTGAAATTCAACAATTAAATTAATAACGATATTATATACAGCAACCGTAATTAGTAGAGATATTAAGGAACAATGATTATGATACGACAGTGACTAAGGGAAATGAAAGGCTATGGTGACTTCACTAAGTGTAGATGCGATTACTTATTATTAATATGAAAGGGTACAATGATCAGCAATTATGAGAAGGAAATTAACCTTAATTAAGTGACACGATGATGATCTAATTATCACCAACTAAGATTCTTTATACATCAATTATTGTTTGTGAATGGTGTGATTATCGGATGACACAGACGTGTCATATCCAATACGACTTTTCAGTTCAGAACACAGGTATAAGAGAAGTTCTTACCATTGTTTGAAGGGCATTGAAGAGAAGGGGAAATAGTAATAAACATTGCAGTTCGCAAGAGATATGAAGGTTGTCGCTAAAGAGGAATAGAGGACAGATGAGATCATATAATATTATATCATGGAATAAGAATGATATAAATGGAATTGAAGGTATTAATCTATATTATCTGGTAAGGAATTAAGATAATTAGATATCCCAAACATAATATAAATTGATTTCAATTACTACTTCTTACATGAGAATGGAAGGCAGAGGCCACCAAAGAGGGGCAGTCTAAATCCAACAGGATAGCTCCCAAAATAGGGTGGGGACCAGCCCATCTTTAACCTTGAGAGTTTGAGCTCGAGATAGGTTAAAGGCTGAGTCTGTAAACTGTGAGGGAGTCTATTAATGGTCTCTAAGCGCTTTGGTTTGCCTCCAATGTCTTCTCCCTTCTCAAGATAGGAAGTAATAACATGATCAGTCTTGTAATATGGTTGGAAATAGCCAAAATTCTTAATTTGTTATTTATTCTTTATTTTTACTCCAAATATTAATGCTAAATTATTAGGGGACATTACATTTACCATCTTCATTTAACTTATTTCTGTACACCTACTTTGTAACAATCACATTCTTGTCTTTAGGCCTTGGGACAATTTCCCATGTTTCACTTTTCTAAATCTAATCAAGTTCTTCCATAGCTGTCACCCAATGTTCTCAAAACTTTTAGGCTCAATAATGGACAGCAGAGAGATATCTTTATTTTTAGAATACTTAACATTTCTTCTTGTGGCTCTTGGTCTATCCTCTTGCAAAATATGATCAATAGGATGATTTCTTTGAGCAAACTTAGATGAAGTCCTGAAGAGGGTCCTATATGTGTTCTTACCTTGATCATTTGTAGGTATATTCTCTGAAAATGCATCTTCTGTCCCACTTTAAACCATAGTTACAAGACTCGGACTCGCCTCGGACCCGGCAAGCTGAATTTGGGCTCGGACTTGGACTCGGCAAATTGAAAAACCCAAGAAATTCAAAGATTTTTAAGGATTTAAAACTTTTTTCATGCATCATTCAGTCAATTAACATCAAAGACACAATGATTGAGATAAATAGAAGCTACTTTGCATACATGAACAAGTTTACATTAATCACACAAGTATAAATGTGAATCTCTTGTTAAATTATATCTTCGATCTGATTGACTTATCAATATATATATATATTAATGGATTACAATAACCGTAGTCGATGCTATTATATTGGTTATCTTTGGTTACGATAACTATCGTATGATAGTTATCATAACACATATATTAGATATGTGTTACGATAACTATCATATGATAGTTATGCGTAACACTAAACACTGCGAAGTATTATGTATAAACAGTGCCTAAATGAAAGGGCATGTCTATCTAAAGACATGACCTATGCGTGGCTTAAGCCACATACGGTCATGTCTCTACATAGACATGACTCCTATATTTCATATATATATGCCTTCGTAAGTGGTTGTGGAAAAACATCTATTACAGTGTTCATGTTATTACCACAACAACATACGAAGTACATATATCTGCATTTATAATTCAGTAAATATACAAAAGATAATAATTGAGAATAACACAAATAAAGAATATTGAATTCTCTCTATTAAAGATCTAAATTCTTTACATGGTATCAGAGCATCTCTAGAGAAGAATCAATATAGATAAATTCTGAATTATATCAGATCCATTATAAGAATATAAGAGGAAAATAATAATGGCCAACAACATTAAAGTAGAGGATAGACTTGAAGGCGCTACAAACTTCTTCTCATGGAAGATACGAATCCTAACATTGCTTCAAGAACTTGAATTAGATTCCTATGTTGAGGAGGATAAAAAGATGCTTGAAGCTGAACCTGATAAATCAACTTGGAAAAGGCGTAACAACAAAGCAAAGAAGATAATAATCGATGTTGTTAAAGACCATATTCTTCCCTCTATAGCAAGGCTAAAAACTGCTTATGAAGTATTCAAAACTATTCAAGAGACATATGAGATTACTAATACAAGTAGATTACTTACTCTCAAACAACAAATTTTGAATTTAAAAATGAACAAAGGGGAAACCATCACGTCTTACTTCCTAAGAATTTCCGAATTAAGAGATCAACTATCTACTATTGGAAACAGTATTGATGACACGGAGTTAACATTAATAGCTCTTAGAGGATTACCTATCACATGGGAATCCTTTATTCAATGTATAACTGGACGTCCTTCTCTACCTAAGTTCGATCAACTAAAGAATAACTGCACTCAAGAGGAATCCCGTTTAATATCAAGAGGGATCGGGCCTAACAAAGGAGAAGAGATTCAAGCTCTAAATACTCATTCAAACTTCAAAGGCAACAAAAGGAACTTCAAACATAAGAAGGGAAACCATAGAAAAAATACAAAAATAGAGACTTCTCCAAAGTACAGTGCTATAAATGTGATAAACTTGGACATATGCACATGTTCTGTCCAGAGAGAGAGAAAATTCAAGCAGCATTAGCCAAAGTCAAAGGAGTAGAAATATCCCTATTCTTCTTGGCCTTATCAAGTGAAGTAAATTCAAGAAAAAACACTTGGATAATCGATAGTAGAGCATCACGACACATAATTGGATTCAGAGATCAATTTGAAACCCTAGAAGAAGATTCCTCTGAAGAGGTTACAATTGGAGACAACTCCACCTATCCAGTGAAAGGAATTGGGACCTGCTCAATCAAATTGAAAATAGGGGTAACTCTACTATTGAAAGATGTTCTCTTTGTACCAGGCATAAAAAGGAACTTGGTCTCTATTTCAGGCTTAGCCGATCAAGGCTATCGAGTCACATTCAAGGAAGATAAAGTATTAATATGGACTAAGAACACTAATATTAAAAATGTTATTTCTATAGGGTATAGGGATGGAAGCTTATACAAATTAAGCAATAGTCACAAATTAGCTCTATGTCATGAAGTATCAAATTCTAATGAACTCTGACATAGAAGATTAGGACATCTTGGTTTTAGCACCCTTCCTTCCATAAAGAAAATCACTAGAGGTATACCTAATCTAAAATCAAATCATATTAGTACTTGTAAAGGGTGTACCCTAGGGAAAAAATCAAAAGATCCTTTCCTTCTAGTTAACATAAAACCAAAATTGTATTAGAACTCATTCACACGGATTTGTGTGGACCTATGTCAACTCTCTCATTAGGAGGATTTTCATACTATGTGATTTGCATTGATGATTACTCTTGGAAAACTTGGATCTATTTTCTTAAACTCAAAGAATCAAATGAAGTATTGCTAAAATTCATAGAATTTAAAGCATTAGTGGAAAACCAAACTGGGAAGAAGATAAAAACTCTAAGATCTAACAATGGAGGTGAATATATCTCTGAAAACTTCAAAGAATTTTGCACTTCTGTTGGGATTAAGAGGGAGTATATAGTACCTTATAATCCTCAATAGAATGGAGTAGTAGGAAGGAAAAACAAAACCATTATTGAAGCTGCCAAGGCTATGATACATGATCAAAATCTTCATATCTCATTTTGGGCTGTAGCATCTAATCTTGCCATATACATTCAAAATAGGTGTCCTCATTCGATCCTAGAAAACATTACACCTGAAGAAGCCTTTACAGGAAAGAAACCAGATCTAAGTCATCTAAGAATCTTCAGATTTCCCGTATATGTTCACATTCCTAAAGAGAAAATAACCAAACTAGAACCCTTTGGGAAGAAAGGAATATTTGTTGGTTATAGTGAAACTACTAAAGGATACAGGGTTTACATACCAGGACAAAAATCTATTGACATTAGTAGAGATATCAAATTTGAAGAAGACATTGCTCTTAAAGTCTCTACACTTACAGAAGAGGGATCAAATGAGAATTAGAGGGAGAATATTATAGAAAATGATGAAAATCATGAAATTGAGAATCAGAGGGAGAATGCCTCTCAAGATGATGAGAACTACATTACTGAAAACCAAAGAGAGAACATAATAGAAAACGATGAACTCCCTTCATCTAACCTTGAAGATGTTGAAATCCCTAACAATAAGAAAAGGCCACTATGGGCAAGAAAAATGATTGAAGAAAATAATGTTGAACCAGATGAAATATTTAAAGAAGTAAAAGAACAAGAAATCAGAGATGCTATCTTGCACTTATGGCAGAACTTACAAAATCCGAACCATCTAATGTTAAAGAAGCTTTAACATGTCAAGCCTGGAAAGATGCGATGATCGAGGAATATCAATCTATTGTAAAAAATGATGTTTGGGAAGTAGTACCAAGACCTAAAGGGAAAACAGTCGTCTCTTCAAGATGGTTATTCAAAATCAAATATGCTTCAGATGGTAGTATTGAAAAATATAAGGCCGGATTTGTCGCTAGAGGTTTTCCGCAAAAGGCCGGAATTGACTACGAAGAAACCTTTGCTCCAGTCGGTCGATATACCTCTGTAAGGACTGTTATTTCCATTGTAGCATCCAAAGGGTGGAAGATACATCAAATGGATGTAAAGACAACATTTCTTAATGGTTTTATTGAAGAAGTATACATACAACAACCTGAAGGCTTCACCACTCTTGACAGTAATAGCTATGTCTACAAATTGAAGAAAGCCCTCTATGGCCTTAAGCAAGCTCCCAGGGCCATCCTAATATATACGTCAAAACATTCAAAGGTGAAATGGTAATTCTAGTTCTTTATGTGGATGATTTATTAATAATAGGAGAAGATCATCTTATTGCTAAATGCAAACAAGATCTCACAAACGAATTTGACATGAAGGATCTAGGTTTGTTACACTACTTCTTAGGCTTAGAAGTATTACAAAAAAAAACTATATTTTCCTAAATCAAGGAAAATACATCATGGACATGTTAACTAGATTTGGTATGATGGATTGTAAACCATTAACCACTCCAATGGAAACTAATCTTCATAAACTCAAAGATGAAGCCGCATATTCAAAACCTACAGATCTTTCATATTATAGACAGTTAATTGGATCTCTTTTGTGCTTGGTAAACATTCGTCCCGATATCTGCTATGCTACAAATGTTTTAAGTCATTTCATGTGTGAACCAAAGAAGATTCACCTAACAACTGCTAAACATATTCTAAGATAGCTACATGGTACAATTGGAATGGGCCTAAAATACGAGAATGTTGAGAGACAACTTCAAGGGTTCTCTGACTCTGACTGGGCTGGAAATTCAATCGATTGTAAAAGCACTAGAGGATGTTGCTTTAGTCTTGGATCTGCTATGATTTCTTGGTTCAGTAGGAAACAATTAGCGGTCGTTCAAAGTTCTATTGAAGCAGAATATATGGCTGCTTCGATGGGAGCTCAAGAAGCAATATGGTTAAGGAAGTTACTATTTGGATTGTTTGGCAAGCCCCTAAAGCCTACAATAATTCATTGTGACAATCAAAGCTGCAATAAACTTTTAGTGAATCCAGTTTTTCACAATCGTTCCAAGCACATAGAAATTCCTTACCACTACATAAGAGACATGGTAGACAGAAATATTATCAAATTGGTCTACATTAGTACTGAAGAACAAAATGCCAACATCTTTACCAAGCCTCTTGCAAAGTTGAAAATCGAGTACTTCAAAAAGAAACTTGGTATGATTAAGTTGTGATTAAGTTTCTGAGATTAAATCTTTCTATTATGTAAATTGATGTATTCATGAATAAAATAAATAAAATATTGCAATATTGTGTGTTTTTGAAAGGTGACAATCTTTCATGTGTGTGAGGTCACTATTGTGAGGTGAGGACCTACAATAGTATGACCCATTTAAGTTATCATTTAATCCAGTTCCAAATTTAGTTGGGATTATGATAACGTGTGTTTCAAGTTTTTGATCAGGATTGCGCTAGATATCTTGACACCATTGCTTATCACTAAATCTAGTTTTGAATTGAGTCGGGGATTGTGATAATTTCTTCTATCAAGTTGAGTACATTAAACTTGTGTTCCAAACCTTGCCGGTTACCCTGATATAAAGTGATTAAGTGTTATATCCAAATTTGAATTGAGTTGGGGATTTCAATAACACTCACATCTTGAGATCTTGATTCTGATCAATCCTCTCTTGCTAAGAGGGAGTGTTAAATTATAGCTTCGATCTGATTGACTTATAAATATATATATATATATATATATATATATATATATATATATATATTATATTGATTAGATTCGATATGCTTGAATGAATCGACTTTAGATGATTGCATATAATATATTCAACTTGCATTGAATCGGATTCCTTATATTTGACAAAAGTGTTATTTCATATGAAATTGATTGAAGTCGATGCTATTATATTGGTTATCTTTGGTTACGATAACTATTGTATGATAGTTATTGTAACACATATATTAGATATGTGTTACTGTGATGTTTCCTATCTCGGGGATCAAATTTAATAAATACACAATAAATAAATAAAACAAATAAAAATATATTAAATAAAGAATATATTGACAAATATATATTATTAATTAATTATATAATAATAGATAAATAAATTAATGAATGAATAAAACATAATATATAAAAATAATAATATAATCAAATATTATAATTGATTGATAATAATAATAATATGACTCGGTCTATTATAATAAAATATATTATTATAATCATTAAAAGGATAATATGATATAATTAAGATACAATTAAAAATAATAAAATGCAATCTTAATGATAAATACTAATAATCCGATCATTATAATATCATAATATAATCTTAATACAATAATATATTATTAAATAATAATATAATAATATATTATTGAGATGATAAATATAATATAAATAATTAATAGTAAATAAAAAATATATCTAATCGATGAGTAATGAGTTGACAATATTATGAATTATCGACTAGTTATGAGAAGAGGCAACACAACATTTGGACGTCCAAGAGACACATCCGCTCGCTGAAGAAGATATTAATATTGAGGGGGCAGATACGCGTTTGGGGGGACATACAGGAAGAAAATACACAAATTAATAGAAGCCAATCAAGCCTCCAGATAAGGCACGAAATGAGCAACCAACACCAGCGAGTAAATCAGACAAGATACGTAGGTAGAAGGAAGCATCAGATGATACAATCCTTCATACGTAGATGCAGAAAATGGCGAGGATACCAAGACACATCAGCGAAAAAGTCTCAAATAGGACGATAACAGGATAGACCATCAATAATGATACAAAGCGAGGAAAAGGAACAGGAAGGAATATATTAAAAAGGTAGCGAATAAGAGGAGAGGAACGGGGAGATATGAAGGGAAAGACATGGATACTTACAATGGTCTATCACCGAACACTAAGTCAATTAAATACAAACAAATTTGCCAATGAAGAGGTATTTAATTTCATTTGAATTTGGAAGATTAAATTTAGAGGACAATACACAATCAACACAAGTGCAATGCTTACTAAGCAAACCAACACTATTGACGGTTCATCGAATCAAGCTCTAACATTGGCACTTAGCGTGACGACATTTGTTGTCCCTTATAACATCATTTATTGGAATATGACATGGCCGAAAATCCATCAAGCATATACCATGATGTAGCAGGGCTTTGCATCGACATCTGGAACAATAGTATTAGAGGATTATCTATCTACAAGGGACGGTCTGCAAAAATACAACTCATATTTGACGAAAGGAAATACTATCGGCCGTAACACAAACATTCATCATATGCCATATTTTGTGAGACACTGTTGAGTTTGAAGAAGTGACAGTAGGATGCATCAATGCCTAAGAGATAATAACAAGACATGTAATCACCAATTGACTCTTGGAGAATGGCATTTTCATCCTGAAGACAACATGGATGGTGACGAAGGTCATTATAAGCAATAACGGTCTCAGATTAATATATCGATGTTGAAGTTAGACAATCAGCAAGTTAGATATTTACGGTTACATACTCATAAGGAATATATAATATTCTATATGTAATTGTAAACTAATCAGAAGAAAACAATAGAGGAGAGACATAGATGGAGAATTAAAGAATCAAAAGTTATCCAACATATTGGAACTCTTAAAGCCATCAATTGTGTATACTATAGATAGAAATCAAGAACATATATATTTCCTGAGACGCTAGAGATCACAACTTGTCTACATAAATCTCCATCTCAATATATTTGAGTTCATGTCAACTTTAATATACAAACAATTTCATAAATATGGATATACATTCCTTGACATATTTGGATATCTCATATATCACATAAACATTTCATTGAAGACATCAGATCAATAGTGGAGTTCATAGATAGGAAATCTTTTGAATTTTGAAGAAATCAGTCTCAACTTTATGATGACTGGACAGGGGACATTACAGTTACGATAACTATCATACGATAGTTATGGGTAACACTAAACACTGCGAAGTATTATGTATAAACAATGCCTAAATGAAAGGGCATGTCTATGTAAATACATGACCGTGCGTGGCACGGTCATGTCTCTACATAGACATGACTCCTATATTTCATATATATATGCCTTCATATGTGGCTGTGGAAAAACATCTATTACAGTTTTCATGTTATTACCACAGCAACATACGAAGTACATATATCTGCATTTATAATTCAGTAAATATACAAAAGATAATAATTGAGAATAACACAAATAAAGAATATTGAATTCTCTCTATTAAAGATCTAAAATCCTAACATCTCTAAAGGAAATAAGTTAATTGTTAAACTAGTTACTAGATAACACATGAGAAATCTGAAATATAAATAGTGTCACTGTCAAAAGTCCACAATATTCATGGAATATGAAATCCATGGAATCAAAAGTTCAAAACATATATCAAAATAAAAGGCCCTATGTCTTTCTGCGTGTACGCCTAAGATAGGTCATGGAAGATTCTTCAACCATCTTCTGTCCCTGTGTCTGAGGCTCAACCTCAGTGGCATCCTCATCCTCATAATCATCATCATCCTCAGATCCTTCACTCTCAGCCTCAGGGTCCACTGGGTCTCCTCGCGCTCTAGCCTCCTCCTGTGCCATTGCCACTGCCTCTGCCTCTCGATCCACTTGATCATTCCATTCTAAGTCTTCATCACTGAAGACAAGATCACCAATCTCAGTGTTCCACTCTGCTAGTGGATCAACCTCCTCTAAAATGATAGGAGATGTGTTAGTGCCCAAGATTTGTCTATGCTGAAGGCAAAGGTTATAATGCACAAACACAAGATCATTCATCCTTTTCACTACCAACCTATTGCGCTTCTTCGAGTGTATATACTCAAACATACTCCAATTGCCTTCGCATCCTGAAGCACTACATGGCTGGCTCAAGATACGAACTGCAATCCTTTGTAAATTTGGCACTGTATTACCAAACATCTCCCACCATGCATCTGAAACAAGAGATTTTAAAAATCAATTCTATAACTTTGAGAGCCAATCGATTTGCTAATCTATTTTCGAAAACCCCTATATTCTTCTCCCAAGTGTTTTTCCTCTCTTCTAAGTCTTTGCAAATGATGGAATGACCTTTTTAGGTCTTAGAGAAGGCACATAAGAAAAAAAAATCATTAAGATCAATTAAAAGTTTTTATTTTTTGCTTTTTCTAAGTGGCTGGACGCGACAGAGTCCGGACCATGGGACTTACCGAGTTCACTGAGTCCTAGGACTCGGCGAGTCCTGCAAGACTCAGCCAAGATTTGACCGAGTCCTCTTGCCAAGTCATTGTGACTTGGCTCGGGACTCACTGAGTCCTATAACTTTGCTTTAAACACTTGAAGGTGTATTTTCAGAATTTACAATTGCTGTCCCATGTTGTACATTTGAAGGTGTTTGTTGCACAACTCTTTCTTCTTCATCTATTTCACAAGTACCATCATCATCTTGCATCTAGTCATCAATGTTAATGTCTTTATGAACCTTCACATTAACACTTTCAACTATCTTGCGTAATCTTTTGTCAAAACATCTATAACCTTTACTTTTAGAAGAATAACCCAAGAAAAATCCTTCATCAGCCTTGGGCTCAAACTTCCCAAGGTTGTCTTCATCCTTAATATAACAAGGACTACCAAAAATTGTGAAATATTTAACTGATACAGTCTTACCTTTACAAAGTTCATATGGAATCTTTTTTTGCTTTTCTCTAATCTACCCCTTATTTTGAATGTAAACAACAGTATGGACAACCTCTATCCACAAAGAATCATTCACCTTAGACTCATTCAACATGGTATGAACCATTTCTTGGATTGGTTTGTTCTTCCTTTCAACAACACCATTTTGTTTTGGTGTCCTTGCAACTAAGTATTGTCTATTTAAACCACGTACTTCACAAAACCTTGCAAACTCTTTTGATGTAAACTCTCCTCCATTGTCTGACCATAAGCATTTAATCTTCAGATCATTCTCATTCTCTACTAAGGCTTTGAAAGCCTTAAATTTCTCAAGTGCTTTAGATTTCTCTTTGAAAAAGTGCAACTCAAGTCATTTTTGAAAAATCATCAATTAAGAGCATGAAATACTTCTCACCTTACATACTTCTAGTTCTTGTAGGCCCACATAAATCAATATGAATCAATTCAAGAGGCTTTGTGCTAGAATGCTCTTTTCACTTGAAACTCGTCCTTGTTTGCTTTCCTAGTTGACATTCTTTGCAATTATTGTCTGATGGCTTAGTGAGTTTTGGCATGTCTCTAACCGCTTCCTTCTTGCTGATTTGAATAAGACTATCAAAATTCATGTCCCATCCTCCTATGCCATAGCCAAGTTTCATTTACCTAACTCAAACAACACTTTTCACTTTTGATATCATCAAGAATATACAGATTGTTAGCAGCCCTACTTGCATCAACAATATGTTCACCATCTTTTCTAATTTCACAACAATCTGAATTTAAAACTAAACTATGTCCTTGATCTCGCAATTGACTCACGCTTAAAAAATTGTGTTTCAAACACTCTACATATAAAACATTCTCAACTTTGGTCTCACCATCATCCAAGACAAGTGTACCTTTGCCTTTGATTTTTGCAGATGTATCACAACCAAATCTTACCTTACCTCCATTAGTGCATTTGAGAATGAGAAACTTGCTCTTGTCTCTAGTCATATGCCTAGAATAGCCACTGTCAATATAACATATATCCTTTTTACTTTGTGCAACGAAGGCTATTTGCACAATCAAAGATTCCACTACAACGTTTTTCTTTACCTTACTAACCTCCTTTTCTTTGTTCTCTTTCTCATCCTTCTTGCTCCACTTAGAGAATTCTGCCATTTCACTTTTCCAAACTTTTGTAGTGTGACCAAATGTAATGTCGCTGCTTGTTTCCTTATATAAGTTCCCTACAAAAACCATCGTTAGTAGAAGATTATATAATATTCAATCCATTAATTCAATATTCTAAGTTAATAAGGGGGATTTGATCCTAAGAGCTGCCTCTAGATCAGGCTTCACATGATTCCAAGTTCTCCGCTTGAAGGATATAGGATCCATTTTAAGCAACCAGTACTATCAGCACGTCTTCCCATAGAGCACTGCTATTAAGGTTCTCTTGGAAATGATAGATGTTATCCAAGCCTACGCATATGCATATGACTGATACCAGTATATATACTGCCTACATGAGATTATAACAATCTCGAGACTAAGGAAACTATAGCAATCTCCATTAGTCCCCTCCAAATATAGGATCAATCCTTAATGAATATTAAATTCATTTGATCTCTATATCATCATAACTAGTTAGTGGATATACATATAATTGCATAAGAGGAAAATGTAGTGTCCCCACTACTTCGGTTAGTTCCTAATTGTGTGATCTTGCAAAAACAAAGTTAGTAGAGATAAAGAAAGTATGAATTAGATATGAAATGAAGCAATTAGATCTACTTGTTTCTAGCTCCTAACAATTCCTGAGAGTAAGTCTGTCAGATCGGGCTTCCTAACGCTTGAGAAGGATCCTCCTGCTTGAATGATATAAGATCAATTCTAAGTGATCCCTAGGTTATTCCATCGTCTTTTCTGGAGCGCATCCTCTAGGGGACTTAGGAAGGCCAATATCTGGTCCTTTCCTCTTCTTGGAAGAGATATCCTCTATCCAAGGCCTTTCGCATATGCATATGTTGGTCATCAGTATATACTGGCTATTGAGGATTATATCAATCCTCAGAGATTATATCAATCTCAAATTGACAATGGGATTATACCAATCTTGAATTGTCATTATATCAATCTCTATTTCCCCTAATCGTAGCTCGGATCTCAAAATGAATATAGTATTCACATTTCCAAGTTAGTCAAGGGAAAATCTCATAAGAATGAATATAAAATTCATTAACATGATAAACTTTAATAGTGACATCTATAAACATAATAATCTTATGCCTTGAAATAGGAGATTATCAATTTACAATGATTAACATACATTATTAAGAATCTAAGGCAATTAATGAATAGTTCATAGTACATTTGATCGTTAACATATTCGAGTCCGCTTCCTTACTTCTCTCCTAAATTTAACCCTGTTGAGAGCATGGATTTACTTGTCGCAGGGCGCTTGACACCAGTACATTATTTGGATTTACTCCACCTTTCCCTACACAACACCAACTATCACCTCCCAGGACTATAGCAAGAGATTTAGGAATAGAATACAAATATATTAATCTCTTATATTACAAATATACATATATTCATATAATATATAATTACATATATATATATTATTCTTAAGAATATTCATATATATTTATTTTATAATCAATATTAGTTTGTTGATGCTTACTTGTAAAGAGCCTTGTTGGCTCTCAATTTAACTGATGCTGAAAATATGTTTTTGTTTTTGTTTTGAACATATATATATATATAATTTGGTAATTTTCCAACATAACATGCAAAGTAATTTCAAGCCCTAAATTCACAAGCTGAAAATCTTTTTAATTCCTTGTAGATATATAAACAATACCATTTAGTAAATACAAATTCAAATTGACAATCATGAACGTGCACCTTTTTGAATATTAAAGTCGCTGCCAGCAATACTATAAAATTGCAGCCCTAAGGGGAATTACGCTGCCTTAGAGAAGATCGCAGCTCTTAAGAAATAATGCAGCTTCGGAAAAAATAAATCGCAGCCTTGCTAACATGAATCGCAACTTCCATGAAGAACCCAATTTTTATATAAATCTTGAACAATTCTCTCAAACAAAACTTCAAGACACATTCGCTGTCAATTGCAACCAATCTACACACAATTCATTGGCAATTTTAACCAACTCAAAGTGTACGCATCTCCAAGAGAAAACACGCAGCACTGAAATCCTTGTGACTTCACCCCAAATTCGATTCTTTCAATTTGCATAATAATGATATCATTGAATCAAACTGCTTTTGCCCAAAGCATTGCTTTTATAATAAAAGAGATCTTCTCTCACTCACTTTTCACTTACACTTTGCTTTATGTGCACATTTGAAATATAATAAACTATTATATTTCTTTCCACTTCAATGATGAAAAAAAGACCCTTTCATTAAAATAACCATATTCTGACACATAGGGTCCTTGTTTTATGAGCTCAGGATTTAAAACTTCTCAACCCGGTTCCAACGAGTTATAACACTAAGATGCCCAAAATAGATTCCCAATAAAAATGGCAACCTTAGCCGATTTAATTAAATAATAATCATAATTCACCCTTCTTGTGAAAATGATTGAGGAAGCATCAGAATCAAAATCTGACAGCACAAGAGTGATCTTGATGATGAAAGATGATGAATGAACCTAATGGGGTGACTTACTAAAAATAGACGCTCCCCTCCAAGAATCTTGGAGTCCTTTCATTAAAATAACCATATTCTGACACAGGTTCCTTGTTTTATGAGCTCAGGATTTAAAACTTCTCAACCCGGTTCCAACAAGCTATAACACTAAGATACCCAAAATAGATTCCCAATAAAAATGGCAACCTTAGCCGATTTAATTATATAATAATCATAATTCACCCATCTTGCGAAAACGACTGAGGAAGCATCAGAATCAAAATCTGACAGAACAAGAGTGATCCTGATGATGAAAGATGATGAATGAACCTAATGGGGTGACTTACTAAAAATAGATGCTCCCTCCAAGAATCTTGGAGTCCAAATTGAAAGCCGGAAATAAAATCTGAGAGCATCATATAACTCCTCTAAATCATCTGAGCAAAGTAGAACCATAGGTTGACTTACTATAAATAGTAAGTCCCTCAAAATAGGGCCAAAACCCACAACAGGGTCCTCTAATCACTAGTATTAGCCTACAAGGACCCAATGATAGGCTAAATCCACTAACTCCAATGCTCGCTCAAAATGGAGACATTACATTACCGGCATCATACATAACTCATTTCCATATTTGTATACATACCTTTTATATAATCTCCTATTCGTTATATGTATGTACACACACACACACACACACATATATATATATATATTGGTACCATACATATATGTCGGGTGGCAAAACTATTGTCAGCATTTAAATGTGACTCAGCACACATATTGGTTTTATCGTTGTTGCTGCAATTCTCTTATTTGCTGACTGCATTCCTTATTGTCGCTGACTTATGGCAGCGTGTACTACTGTCTGTCTCCTATCTTCCATTATCGATGGAAATATATAACAATTCTCCCAAAATTATATTGAGCGCATACAATATAGTCTACTTATTATATAATCCTTAATATTTGCCTTCCAGAGATATTTATGGTCGGGAACATAATACATGATGGCGGAATATTGCAATAAATATTTATAAACGATAGGAGACTACAATCACAAGATATAAATGATATCGTCGAGCTGAACCTAATGTTGTGATTTCATGTTTGGAACACTCATGTTGCTAGACTAATATTAATAATCCTTTTGAATGATGTCAAGGGTGAAAGGTTGTGTTGAAGTAAAACATTGATGCACGGCTGGACTATAATTCCCTATTTATTGTTACCGCTGAATCAGTCTTCTTGTTAGTCTATGGTACTCTTCTTATCTTTTCTTGACTATAGTTCGATGCCAATCTCCTCACTCCAAAGTGATGGTCCCAACTGGTGCTGAGAGGGGAGGGGTGAATCAACACCCACTAAAAATTGAAAACAATCTGATATAAATTAACTATTACTGCATGCAGAACAAATCCTATAAAAGAAATAACTAACACAAGATCAAAGCAGTATAGAACACCAGATGTATCACGTGGAAACCCAAAGCAGGAGAAAACCACGGCCTGAGTAGAACTCACAAATTTTGCACTCTTTTGAAGTGCGCCCTGTAAAAAGCCTTCTTTGTTAAGGGATTACAAACGCACTGTTAGATGCGACCCAGTTAAGGGATTTAAGAAATAAGGCTTGTTAAAGCCTGCCTTGTTAGAGGACTTTAAAACATCTACTAGATGTCACTTGGTTAAGAGATTTAATACAAGGGACCTGGTAATGCCCACCCAAATATAAGGATTTTACTATTGCAATTGTCAGAGAGCAATAGAGGGGTTGATCCTTTAAAATGACTTTGCTTTGCCTAATAAGATCGTTGTTTCATCCACTAAGAGTCATCACCAGGCACCATAGGTATGCTCTCTTCAGGTTGTTGCGCTTCCTTGCACACTCTTCTCTTCTTCTCTTTTCCTCTTTTTTTTCTTTACCGTATCTTTTCTTAGCGTACAGGTTCACTCTTTCTCTTTGGCAGAATGAAGGCAAATGATATTCTTTGCTGGCTGAAGAATAAATAGACTTCCTGCCCTTCCTGCCTTTTGCATGTTGCAGTCTTCACGAAGATCTCCTTTGGATCCATCATTCAGTCACGTCTCAATTATGAGAGGAAACATCAGATGCATGACACAAGCTTTTTCCCAACAAGAGATCTGCCATGCAGTCGTGTTTCTATTTTGTAAAGGAAACATCAGATGCGTATCACATACTTTCCCTTACATGAAATTCTGCCATGATTTGTGCCATAAATCTCGACATTAAATCCTTCAACTGTGCCTTTCACCGATCTTTTCTGTAACACAAAATCCTACGTGATTTGTGCAACAAATCTCGGTAGAAGAGTCTCTTAAGTGTTCTTCAACTGTGACTTTCAACTAAGTCTTCGTGAAACCTTGAATATACCCAACTATTGCAAAGAATTAACCGAATCTGTAACAACTTGGCTTAGATGATATATGTTAAATAGTTTACTAGTTGCATTGTATATTTTCTTCAGAATTCAAAAGATAGCTCCCAGAAGCTTGTCTCAAACGCTATTTTTAGAAACTAACACCTCCTATCAAACATAAAGTTCTGCGCCACATTGACACTACTCACATAGTGAATTATTGTTTTCTTGTGTAACATGCTCTACTCCATAATCATGACGTCGCCTAGCCATGCCCAAATACGTTGTGACAAAAAACATCACACCACAGATGCAATGACACTCTTTGTCAAAAGTAGAATGACCCCCTTTTTAATCTATATATATCCTTACGTAGGACATTTCTTCTCAAAAATTGTAGTGCTGTATCGTGTTTGTGCTAAATACGCCACACTACCACCAAAACAATCGTCAATGTATTATAGTTCAAGCGAAGCTCAACTACATGACACCCCAACAAAATAAAAACATCAATGCACTATAACTTTTACTCAAAACGGTTCTAAAACTCTTGACACGTTAAAAAAAATCTTGAAATTTCATATGTAGATGGTTTTGTTTTTATTGATACCTTATCACTATTGAAACCACTACTATATCCCGATTCAACACCTTGTTCAATAAAACACACGACTTCCCTTTTTTCTGTAAAAACGCCCAACCATTATAAAAAGTCATTGCACGATTTTTTTTTCTCACACAACCTCTCTTATTTTATACACAACTCATCCTAATAAAAGCTGCCACGACTCATATGACACAGAAATTCTCACCACAAAGTATTAAATTTTGAAGCCGTTGCTAAGAATAAGCCGCCCCGTATTTAACACACTAATAAAAAATGACTCCCCTTGTTTTAAGGTGTTACATAAAACATCTTCCATAGAGTCGGCCTTTGAATTATCAAATGATGACTTGGCAAATTAATCTGACTTGGCAAAGAAGTAGACAAGCAAGCAGCTCGAGCAAATGACCAATCAATTCAAGCAAATGACCAAGCAACTCAAGTAGATAGCTAGGTAGCTCAACTATACAACCGGGTAGCTCAATTAGACAACTAGGTAGCTCAACCAGACAACCATGTAGCTCAAACAACCAACCAAGTAGCTCAACCTGACAACCAAGTAGCTCAAGCACATAACTAAGTAACCAAGTAGCTCAACCATGCAACTAAGCAGCTCAAGCAGACAACTAGGTAGCTCATTCCAATTTTGTATTATTTTGAGTAATCTGCTGAGATTTATATGACCTTGAACATCAACGTTTGACATCAATGACAACATAGTCAACAAATTTGACTTGGTTTTGTACCTAGAATCTTTGAAAATGCATAATTCATGCCCATTTCACTCTACTTGTTATCAAAAATGGTTTCTCCTTTATGAATTGGTTACATTTTATTTTGGATGATATATTCTTTAAAGTTTCTTAAAAAAATCGTAGTGTAAAATGTTTTATTCTTTTATTCTACTAGGATGCAAACATGTTTATTGTAGTTGTTTTGAGGTCTTACTAAGTTTTCAAAGTTTGTTATGATAGTGGAGTCTATGATTAGGCATTCATTTGATATTAATAATAATTTACATATCTGCAAGGAGACATGTCTCTGACTCGCTAGGATGTGTCTCGAGGACCGGGTCACATGTCGCATACTTGAGACATGGTCAGGAATGTCTTTGCAAGCAGGAGATGCCCCGTCATTGTCTCTAGGCATCTCCTAAAGTACCTTGCTAGACAACAAAAAAAAGCTTAAAAACATGCAAAAACACAGAGAAAAGTCAAAAACACCAACAAAAGGCAAACATAATGCTCAAGAAGGAATGAAAACACGGATGGAAGGGAAAATGAATAGATAGGAATGTTAGAAGTATGCCATAGGAATGAAATAACTTCCATGGGAAGGTAGGGAAAGCCACGACCAATTGAGGAGTGATAGACAAGTTTCTCCCCACTAATTGCAATCAAGTTAAGTGGATGATTGCATCTTTGTCTTTAACTGAAAGTTCAATGCCATTTTTTTTTTTCAAATTTACTATAAGTAATTAAATTATATTGAAAACAAATTAAGTTCTCTAGGTACCCCCATCTCCTATTTTAAAAAAAATAGCCATATGGGTATCAATACCAGTCTTTGGAGTCTCCAATTTTCCCTTCTTGATGCAACCTTGATAAATTAGAATTCAATGTTGTTAGTAACATTTTACCATTCACTCACATCATGCAACAAGACTAGAGGTTTACTTGCATATCATTTAGTGAATTGTTTTATTGTTAACTTAGCAATAACTTTATCAACTTCATATAGAACTTACCAAAGAATTGTTAGCATTATATGCTGAATATTGTCATTGATGTCAACTACTTGGTTGCATTGATGTCAACTTACTGTGATTAAGAAGCTGGTAAAGTGTTGTATGATGTGAGTGTTGATTGCATTGGATGGAGAGTTGTACTGTGTAGGACATATTATTTGATGTTTAATATGCAGGAAAGAGTATCTGATGTTTGATATGAAGAAAAGAGTATTTGAAGGTTGATAGAGATTTGGCATTGTGCAATTAGATAATGTTTTGATGACTAATTGTGATAGTTAGTATGAGGTATATCTAGAAGATGGAATCATGGAAGTATGAGATTTTGAAATATGCAGGAAAGAGTATTTGAGGACCTTGTGGGAGAATGCTTTGCATTTCTCTGCATAAGATGATGACGACTTGTGGTTTAGGTTATAATGATTGTGTACTGTGAATATTGCACTATCATGTTTTTAGGTCCCCAACTGTTCTTTAGAAGTTGTAGCGTGTTGTTTGTTGACAGTAAAGATGGCTGTCAGGAATGGATAGGACTAGCTCGGAGAACGCTCTGCATTGGTAATTTAGGTTGTGCGGTTTGGTGGGTGTGTTCAGATGGTTTGTGCAATGTATCAATTCAAATGTTATATGTTTGTTTGCTTTGCAAGTGAAGACACGTTTTTCTAAGTACATCATTTGCAAGTGAAGACACGTTTTTCTAAGTACATCATTGTTGTATGTGTTGGCTTCTAGCCGACTCAACTGATTGCAGTGACTGGATTTAAGTCTTTTTGGTCTGGATATATATTGGAAGAAGAGTTAAGAGGTTAAGAATGATTGTGTTGTGGTGTGCTGTGCTTCGCATGGCATTAGGTGTTATGAAGAGTGCTATTGAGCTAACAAGTAATATGTTTTTAATGCTTTTCTACACTTTACATTTGGGTCTGACTTTGGAGTGTGTTACGATGTGTGCGCTTTGATCATATCATTTGAGGAGGACTTATTGCGATATATTTGAGTTCCTTTTTTCTCTTGGGGTGGACCGCATTGAGTATTTGTGGTCTTGGTGGCCAACTTTGTGTAAATTTTTCTTATCTTCTTGTGGCTGACCTTGTTGAGATTCTGATGAACAAACTACTATATATATGCGTACAAATGGATGAATTGGTGTGGTAGATGTGATGGTGGTGGGTATGACTGGTGTTGGATCGATTGAGAAGTCAGTGTGAAGCGGAAAAGGAAGAGCAAAGGTACGAATTGCAGAATTTGATAGAGTAGTTATAGTGGTTGATCAAGAGATCCTGCATTCTTTCATTTCATCATTTTTCTGTGTCTGCTAGAAGATAGTTCGCTCTTTCGACAACTTTGTG
The DNA here is from genome assembly GCA_027943335.1 of Chamaecyparis obtusa. NCBI lineage: Eukaryota > Viridiplantae > Streptophyta > Pinopsida > Cupressales > Cupressaceae > Chamaecyparis > Chamaecyparis obtusa. The sequence goes on along the minus strand of BSBK01003566.1, from coordinate 485,977 downwards.
GAGATCTGTATCTTGCGCTAAGGTTGTGCAAGTCCTCTTAGGGACAGTGAGTTCCTTTGCAGTGTGCATAAACATCAAGGACAATGAGTTCCTTGGCTTCTAGCCTAAATATTGTAATTAATTGTTTCATATACTGAGTGTTATCCTCACTGTGGTTTTTCTTGCATTGAGTTTTCCACGTAAATCTAATGTTCATCTGTATGTGTTGTCACTGTTATATCTTTTTCAGATAGTTAAGTGGATTAATAGTAACTGAGGATTGTGGTAGAGTTGTAAAGTATTTGTTTATGTTGATTCACCCACCACCTCCCCCCTTTCCCGACTCTTAGCTCTGGAGGTGTTCAACAAGAATCATTAGTAGTGATGTTTACATGCTACACTGCATTTTGCTATTTTTGAAAAACAAAATTTATTTGGACAATTCATGGGCTAAACTCTCCATTTTAGACAATTCATGGGCCAAACTCTATTTTATTTGCTCTCTGTATCTCTATGCTATGAAAATGCCTTCAAATTTAAAAAACAAGGAGTTTTTTCAACATTTTCAATTTTTTTTCCTGATTTTTTCCTCGATATTATAAAAAACATTATACTTTTAATCTCAGTTACTGGTGCCTCCACCTAGCCCTAGGATGCGGGAGCGGATGCTGGAGTGGTGCGCACAGGATGCATAGTTTGCTATAGAAAAACCAAGAAAGAACAGAACAGAACTGGGCACATGAGCTGCTCTCGCTAGTCACGTCAGTAGCCACCGTGCCACCTCGTCCGACGCTTCTAGAATCTTTTCAACCTGCTCCGTTTCACCCAGCATGACACCGTTCGGTGTAAATAACAATCATTCGGTCTAACATTTCATTGACTTAGAATGACATACGATAATATTCGATTCACATTATAATAGACATTAATATTAATAATGATATTAATATAACAATATTAATATTATTATTAATTATTATTTTATCTATATAATATTATATATTATATTAATATTAACAATAATTATGTCAAATATTATTATATTGATATATTTATTATTATTATTAATATAATTATATATTATATTAATTTTATCCTCTATCTTATCGAAGCTACTATAATTAACAACTCTTGAGAAGAGAGTAGAGTTGAATGATCGATATTGTTATTGCATGATCACGGAGATAATTAATATATTATGTCTAACTGATATATTAATAATTAGAACATTACAAACATTATGTCTAACTGATATATTAATAATTAAAACATTACAAACATCAAATATTATTTTAATCAAATATATTATGTCTAACACACACAAAGATATATATATATATATATATATATAAGAAATAAGAAATGCACCCAAACGCATCTGCATCCCCTTAAAAAAAAAATTCGTGCATCCCGCATCCGCATCCGAATCCACACCCGAATCGGTAACTTAACTTTTAATTTGCCATTTTTTTCCCCAAAAGTTTTTTGCTGCTATGGTTCAAAGTTCTAGATTTAGGTGCAAATTTAGAGAATGCTATTAAAGGTAATGAATTTGGCATTATAGCTGCCATTTGCTTTTGCTTAGAAGTTCCTAAAGCCTTTTCAACACATCAATTCTGAATTTCTGTGCATATGCTGCAATCATGGCATTTAATGAGACCACATTTGTTTGAGGGAATTATATCCAACTATCCTATCACCTTAGCTGCGCCTTGTATGTGCTTCCACAGTTTGCATGCATGTCTACTATGGCGTCAACACTGTTGCTTGTATTTGCTTGGAAGCTCCTAAAGTACATGTCTTGAATCTAGAAATTCCCTGCTACCTTCATTTGCCATGCCAACTTCTCTGAATTGCATATGTGCAGCAAGGAGGATAATGGCAAAGTTTGTGGAATTGTGCTCATGCCTGCCATTTTCATTTGCTTGAAAGTTTCTTAAGTCCTTTCAATAAGTCCATTTTGCACAAACCTTGCAACCATTCTGATGGAACTCTAAATTTTGGCAAAATTTACAGTCCCAAATACTATGCCAAAGGGAGAATCTTCATGTGTGACTATGTGTAAATCCTCATTTTTAAACATGTTCCCATCAATCCTAAAAGCCAATTTGATGCATGCACTCGGTGGTCAATTTTCAGATCTTACCCACTACTCATGTTCAAACAATATGCATCAAAACACTAGAAGTCATGATCAGGAGAATGTAGAAAAGGAAGCTAGTTCATATATATGCATTCAGCACTATACAAAAGTATCTAATATCAAACATGTCTTGTAATATTCCAGATTATTGTCCGTGATGCAAAAGAATATTTCAGAACAGAAGGATATACATTCGTGGATCAAGTTGTTTGAACAGTTCAAGTCTTATGAAGATCTTAATTTCTTCTTGGATGTAGATGGAGTCAGGGTTCTAAGAGACTGAAGACCTGAGCCATATGTTGAAATATTGTCATTAATGGAAGATAGCAATTATAAAGATGAGTGAAGGAGTAGGTTGGTTGATACGACAATGAAAGAAGCGAATCTCAGTAATACATCAAGATGAAAATAATTGAAAGAAAGCAGCAAATACACTGACTAAAGATTGTTCTGGAATAAACCTTAGAAAGCAAATACATACAGTGCTTAAGGTGAAAAGTTACTATTAATGTGTGAACACATATGGAGGGACTGCACACTAATGTTAATATTGATGACTTTATTAACAGCAAAATGTCAAGTCTATGTGCTATCCACTGAAATGATGCAGTAAGCACTATAAAATAACTAAGGAAGGAGTTGCCCTGTTATATATGCAGCAAACTCATAAAATACAGAGAAATATATTCAGATTGATACATATAAGTTGTGAGCAGCCTATAGATATATTAACCACCATCATTTAAAGAGGAATTGGGTAAGATAGTAAAAACATCTCCAGCAAATGAATTGAAAGAATATATTTTATAAAATGAAAGATACAGTATCGAAGGGAATGAATAGGGGAAAATGCATTTAATTCCCCATCTATAAAGCTCAAGGAGTTTAAAAGCAAAGGAATTTTGTATGAGTCTGCCAAACATGGAAAGTAGCGTCCTCGACTTATATAGGAAGTCAATACCGTGATGACGTGAGACGTCAACAAGGAACATACACACCCGCAATAATGATGAAGCAAGAGGTTCGAAGGCATGAGAATATGTGTCATGGCACCTGTCTGTTATTTCCAGCGATGGAGATATCAAAAATGTTAAAAAGGAATTATTGCCGGCAGTCCAAGAGAGCCCGATAATTTCCTAAACAAGCTATAGACAAAAACAAATATGGTTTTGTCTTTTCCTGTAGTAAGCTATTTGCTTGCCTGGCAGCCCGATGGTTTTGATCATTGGTTGCTAATGAAACAATATGGCCCGATGGAAATTAAAAGATGACGTGTCTCTTGCCATAACAAACTAAGCACAATGTTAAAATATAAATTAATCAACATATATTTACGGTGCATTGATCTTCTAATGAAACGGTGTATGGTTTCATTCAGTGACCTTTCATTCTTATATAAATAAAAGAAGACAGAGATATTCGATAGAGAGAACAAAAAAAAGAAGCATTATAATTAGAAGAATATTTGTATGGAGGGATAAGGAGTAAAAATATGACTTTGTAATATAAATTTAATTATTTTATTTTAATAATAAAATAAAATGTCTTTTGTTTATTATTAAAGGCATGGATAATTAAACTGCAGATGAACTGTCCTTTGTAATTATTACTTGTGAATATTGTATACAATTTAAATATCGGATAAGTGGATACGGTCAAATAGCATCTTAAATTCGATTTGGAATAATTTAGGATTGCATAAATATTTGATTTGTCGCGTCTTGGTTATTGAATTGATTAGTGTTTTCCCTCTCGGGTCAACAAGAATAGTTGCATAAACAAACATTAACTGATAAACATGAACACAGGAAAGTATTGCAATTCGGTAAACATAAAGTACTCAGAAAACCAAATCATGTCATTCACACTCAAAGCAATGTGTACATATAACCTCCGAAGAGACACCACCGAAACGTCACGTCGTAACGGTTCACACTCTCGGTACTAACTGCCGAGATTAACATAAGTTTATTACACAACACCCGTACATACAAAATATACCGACAACATCATCCCCCCCAAAAAACAAGTCGGCTCCGACGACTTTTATAAAATAAAACATAGACAAAAATGAGCCTACTACAAACTACTCAGGAGGGGGCGTAGGAAGCGTCCCTGATGATGATGGCGCGGCTGTGGCTGTGCCGGAAGTGACTTTAGCCCGCAACTCGTACACTTGAGTTGTCCGAAGCTGTAAAGCCTGTTCTGCCCTCATCTTAAGCTCCATAGCCTTCCGAACCATGCTAGCTGCCTCGAGCACTGCCTTCTCCTTCGCATCCACAGTCTCCAAAGCAGAACCAAGGCGAGTCTCAAGAAGAGCCCGCTCGGCACGCTCAGTCTCCAATGCAGCCCGTAAAGTGTCCAACTCCGACACCATAGTACTCCGCTCAGCCGCCCAAGACTCCCTCTCCTGAACCACTGCAGTCTCCAAAGCTGTAAGACGGGAAGCTGCCTCCTCCCGAGCTGCCTCTGCTGCCAATCCCGTAGCCTGATGTACTGAGGAAGCATGCTCTAACCGCCTGAGAGTGAAATACTCCTCTCGAAAGGCTTGTTCTAACTCTCGGATAAGACCGTGAATCCGGCTCTCGCCCACCGTCGCACTAAGAGCCCAATCCTCCAACATCGTAAGAGACTCCTGAGTAGGCCATCCCCTAGCCTCAAAGCACTCTGCAAATGCCTGTGGACAGCCAACCCGCACAAAGGTCAAAAGGCGCTCCAACTCCTCAGCAACCCCCTCCTGAGCCTGAAGCTCTGCTGAGGCTATGACCCGCTGGGCTCCAGCAGCTACTGCGGCTACATCCGCCAAGTACTGCTCCAACACTTTCTGCGCGGACTCCCTCGCTGGCACCGCCCTCCGTGACCCTAGCAGGGCTGGTGGCTCCTCACTAGCCTCTGCTTGCGGTCTCTGTCCCTCCATAGGAACTGGTCTCTCGGATATCTCTCTCTCCTGGGCTACTGGCTCTTCTCTTGGTGGCGACATCACTGCATCCAGGTCAATAACTTCTGAAGGCCTCTCTAACACTACTCTGGCAGGGGAAAGTGAAATGGGAGCTGCCACTGCTATCGGGGGTAATGTGAACTGCTCCAACCATTACAGCACTGAAGAGTCCTCATCCCCCGTCGGCAACGCTCGAGCCGGCTCCTCCAATACCCCTGGCCCAACTCGCACAATGGCCTCAGTACCAACAACATCCAATGTAACCTGCTCTCGCGGTTGTGTCTGCTCCTGCTCTAAACCTCCAACACCATCTTTGCTAGTCTGTCCTGGGTCGGTTGGCTGAGCTGTAGGTGGCTCGGAAGCCTGACCCGCCGGGTGTAGCACAACAGGGGGCCGGAGCTCTCCAAACCGTGGCATGGGTACAGCCTCCAATGTGGTACCGAACGGTACAGAGGTCCCCGCTGCAACAGTCGCCGAGGGTACTGGTGGCGTGAATAGTACAAGAGGTGGTGCACTCTCAGACGGTGGAGTTGGAGCAAATGCACTTTCAGATGGTACCTCTGTATCGAGAGTGTCAGAGTCTCCCACTGCAACACTCTCGCTGCCTTCCTCCTCCTCCAAGAATTCACTCGACTCCTCTTGGCCACTGTCCACATTCTCCCCTTCCGACTCTGAGAGGACTTGGCGCTTCCTCTTTGACCCTGTCTGTACTCCGCCAGCATCCAAGTGACGCCAATGAAAGATAAGAGGCTCTCCCGTAGCAATATCAACTGGCTGTGGCCTCAGCTTCTGTGCTAGAATTTGCTCTCGGGCAGCATTCAGGAACAACCCGATGGCAATATGGGGCATGTAAAATGTCCGATGCTGTAGAGTCATGAACTCATATAGCCTCTCCGCCATAACTGAAGCCCAATCGTACACTGTACCATTACGGATCCCGTTCATGAAAATGAGATGTGTAAGGGCAATGTCGGAGGCCCTACTAGCCCCGGTCAACCTGCTCTTCACGATGTCCATCAAACACCGCCACTCTCCGGGAGCCACAAATGATTTCTTGATTCCCCGATTCTTTGAAGAAGCGCCAGCCAATGACTCTAACTCACTCTGAGATAGGTTTCTGGAAACCAGCTTAATGTACTTTTCCTTTTCTTCGCGGGACAGTTTCCTGGGCTTTAAATCTATTTTCTTCCCGTGCATGCCAGGTATGCCAAAAACCCTCGATATCTCCTGGGCAGAAAATGAAATCTGTATCTCAGTGCCACAATACTTCAGAGTGCTACGCCGGCTATCCCGATCGAATGTATCAATCATGCCTCGGAGAGGTCCCTTGTACTCTCTAATGGAGGGCAAAGGCATCTGAATTGCCCAGTGTACTCCTGCTCTTCGAAGCTGTCCCTTCAAAAAATGTGCGTCTGGAGTGTTATCCCACCATGTTCGGCACTCCACTCCACTCAAACCCTCGAATGTCACAGTCTTCCAAGTAATCTCTTCCTTTTGTGCTTGTGGCTGCTGTACGTGTGGACGGTGCTTTCTGGCAGTATCCATGCTACCAGCAATGCGGACTCTAGACTGTGAAACCCTCGGTCCTCTGCGGCTACTGGCTGGTTTTGAAACCTGTAATTTCTGTCTCCAAGTACTATGCTGTCGTGATCCCATACTACTGTGCAGTGTCCAACAATAACGGTCTTAACCGTTTTTATTTTTATTTTTAAATTCCTCCTCTTACAGTACAAATCAACTTCCTTCAGCCAATGCAAATATGTAGCAGCTCCGGGTCTCGTCAACTGGTCACACTCTCCAAGGGTTGATAACTAAACCGACTGGGGGTCTAGGGGGCAACGCCCCCAGCGGGGTCGAGGGGCAGCGCCCCCGCGGGGTCCTGGGGCAGAGCTTATTTTTGTGAATTTCGCCTGCTCCCATGCTCTTTTCCGCAAACCGCTTATGTTTCCCTTACTTCCTGCTCATGCCCTTCCCTTCGGTACCATTCGTTCTTCAATATGAGCTGCTTTGTTTTGTCGTCGTTTTTTTATTTTTTTTATTTTTTATACCATATGAATTTCTTCCTTCATGCTTTCCCTTAACACATCCCAATGCTGTACTGAATCCTCAGACCTCCTCCAACCGTGCCGTACAAATGCCCTTATGTTATGCGTCAGCTACCATATGACTTGGTACTCATACTTTGCAATCTGATGACCGTATACTATGCCTCCTTCCCGTGCTGCGTCTGGATGCGGTACGGCCAGTACAATCCGTACACTGATCCACCGTGCGGTGCTTTGCTTGCAGTCCTCGTCTTGTACGGTTCCGTACAACACCTTTATTTCTTCAGCTTGTATGTCGTCACTTTTCCGTACGGCGCCGTACAATACTTGTAAATGTATCGACCACAATAATGCTTTAGTACGGTACCGTACTTCCCTGTCGTTGTGTCTTTTTTATCGTACGGCGTCGTACGATGCTTTATAGATCCGTACGGTGCCGTACGGGGCTTTATAGGTCCGTACGGTGCCGTACGATATTGCCTTTTTTTTTTTTCTTTTTTTTCTCTTTTTCTTTTATTTTTCTTCTTTTTTTTTTTTCCCTCTTTTTTTTTATTTTTTTTATTTTTGTTATAAGTACTTGGTCCTCGCAGTGATGTCATCAGCCGTTCGTGATACACCTTCAATTTCGAGCCGTTCATCGCGTCCGAAATTTCCCGTCCATCGAGGGTCCACAGCTTTACGGACCCGTTTGCGGCCACCTCCCGAACCTTGTAAGGGCCTATCCATTTCACTTTGAACTTTCCAGGCTTGATTTCATTTCGGCCGTTGTATTTTAGAACCAATTGGCCCGGTGTAAATTGCATTCGTCGGATATGCTTATCGTGCCAGACCTTCCTCCGTTGCTGCGTCGCTTCAGTGGCCCATTGTGCCAAAGCCCGTTTTTCGTCCAACTTATTTAAGAGATAGAGTCGTTCCCTCAGACTCTCCATATCTCCCAATTTATTCTCAATTGCAATCCGCAGGCTAGGAACCATGAATTCTACCGGTACCACGGCCTACTGTCCGTACATGAGTTGGAACGGTGTCTGCCCAGTGGTCACCTTGTAAGATGTTCGATAGGCCCATAGTACCGAGGGTAGCCTTTCTTCCCAATCCTCGCCCTCAACGCCGCAGGATTTGTAAATGACTCCAATCAGGATCTTATTAGTCGCCTCTGCCTGACCATTCGCTCGAGGGTAGTACGGGCTCGAGAGTGTGAAAAATTTTGAACTCTGTCGTCAGTAGCTTGATCACATGGTTGACAAAATGTCCACCTCTATCACTCGTCAACTGCAATGGAATGCCGTACCGCGTTATTATCTGCTCATAAATAAACTTCGCTGTACTTAGAGCAGAGTTATCCGTTAGTGCTCGTGCTTCCACCCACTTGGTCAAATACTCTGTTGCCACAACAATGTACCGACAGCGTCGAGCGCGGCTGGGCTTCAAAGGCCCCACAAAATCCAGTCCCCACCGTTCAAACAATTCCTGTGCATGAGAGGGGTTAAGTGGCATGTAGTCTCGTTTGAGAGGTCTCCCTGCCCGCTGGCATGTGTCACAGCCGACGACCCACTCCCTGGCATCGTTGTACACCGTCGGCCACCATAAGCCTGCCAACAAGACTTTTCTGGCGGTGGTGTCGGGGCCCATATGCCCTCCGGCAGGTCCCTCATGAGCTTCCTTCAACACTCTCAGAACCTCTTCCTCCATTACGCAACGCCTCAATATTTGATCTGGACCCATTTTGTACAGCAGTCCATTGATAAGTTGGAAGGTTCTGCTCCTCAGAACCAATTTTCTACGCTCTCCGGGGAGCATTCCTTCTGGAAATCGGGTCGTGGACAGGTACTCACCGATACTTGTGTACCACTTCGGTAGTACGGCGATGTGAAACAGGTGAGTATCTGGAAAGTCATCGTTTATTCCTACTGGAGGCTCGCCGGACTTAATTCGGGACAATTGGTCCGCAATCACATGACTCCGTCCTGGCCGTACAACAATTCTGAAGGTGAATTCTTGAAGGAGCAGCAACCACCTGCTCACCCTTCCCTGAATGATGGGCTTGTTAACCAGGTACATCAAAGCCTGGTGGTCCATGAAGAAAGTAAACGGCGTCGCCAATAGGTAGTGCCGAAACTTCTGAACCGAGTAGACCATTCCGAGAGCCTCTCGCTCTGTAGTGCTGTAGTTCCTCTCCGCCTTTGAGAGTAACCGACTTGCAAAATAGATTGGGTGATCCAGCCCATGTTCGCCTTCTTGTGCCAGGGTGGCCCCGATGGCGTAGTTTGACGCATCCACATGAACATAGAACTCTTTGTCCCAGTTCGGAAATGCCAAGATGGGGGCTGCCAACAGTCTCATTTTTAAGTCCTCGAATGCCTCCCCTTGCTCCTTCGCCCAGAGGAACGGCTCCCCTTTCTTCATAAGTTTATCCATCGGGTATGAAATCCGGGAAAAATTCTTTACGAACCGTCGGTAGTACCCGATATGGCCCAAGAATGACTTGACACCGGTTACGTCACTGGGAGCCTCCATTTCAATTATCACCCGGACCTTGTCGGGGTCCGTCTTCAACCCTTCCTTACAAACGATGTGTCCGAGCAGCTTCCCCTGCGGTACCATGAAACGACACTTCTTCGGGTTGAGTGCCAGACGTGCCTTCCGGCACCGCTCCATGCACTCTCCGAGTGCTACAACGTGTTTGTCTTGGCTACTGAAAATGGACCAGTCATCCAGAAATGCTTTAAAATTCCCTCTCGACATCTTGTCAAAGATGTGCAGGATGATTCTCTGAAAAGTTGCAGGTGCATTACACAGGCCGAAGGGCATCCGGTTGTAGGCGTACACACCATCTTCCACTACAAAGGTGGTTTTTAGCTTGTCCTCCTCTGCAATGTATATCTGGTTATATCCTGAAAACCCGTCCATGAAGGAATAGATCTCATGGCCTGCCACCTCCTCGAGTATGCTGTCTGTGAAGGGTATCGGGAAGGGATCCTTAATGGTCACCGCATTGAGACACCTAAAGTCTACGCAGATGCGGATTTGGTTAGCCTCTTTCTTCTGAGATATCACGATTGGTGACACCCACTCACTTGTGTCTACTCGGAAAATTATCCCCGCGTCCAGCATTCGCGCAATCTCGGTCTCCACCCTTGCAGCATAGTTTTTGTTCATCCTGTACGGCCTCTTCCGCACAGGTTGGGCTCCAGGAACCAAAGGGATGCGGTGCACGCAGAGCTCCGGAGGTACGCCCTTCAGGTCTTTATAATTCCAGGCAAACACGTCCTTATACTCTGTGAATATTTTGAAGGCTGCTGTTTTTAACACGGGATCCCAGTCATCTCCCACCAGGATAGTCTTGGGATTCTGCTCGTCCCCGAGATTTATTGTTTCCAGTTTTGCCTCTTTGTATTGGATAGGTTCTCCCTCCGAGAACATGTGGGCCGGACTTACTCTCATCTGGGCTTCCCCCTCTGTATATTCTGTGTACTCCGGAGGGAACTCGTTCGTGTTTTCTTCCGTGGGGAACTCATTCCCGATCTCTAGTATATTGCACGATGGCTGAAATACCTCGTAGTCACGCATTTGCCAGTGAAAGAGACCATCTAGTGAATCCGTATCTCCTTCTATCTCAAGTACCCCTTCATCGTTCGGTTCCATAGTTTCTTCTTCTCCGTCCATCCCGCCACCATCGGAGTCTGAGTCGGACGCCATTTCCTCTCCAACCATTTGTGTGGCAAGGTCTACCACAAATTTCCTCCCCCCTTTCTCGAATGCGAGGGTGTTCTTCTTCCAGTTGTGATTGGCTCGGGCTGTCACCAACCACCCTCTACCCAATATAGCGTCATACCCCTTTTGCTTGAGAGGGATTACGACGAAGTCTAAGGTGAAAGGCTGGGTTCCGATAGTCACCTGCTGTGCCATCAGCATACCGAGTGGTTTAATACCGTGCTGGTCGGCCCCTAACAGATTGAAGGTTGGTGGCCACAGCGTCGGTTTCCCCAAACTCTTCCAAGTTTCCTCCGGAAGGACATTAATGCCCGACCCTCCGTCAACGATGGTGTTCGTGAGGATTTTACCCAGGATACCCATTTCTACTACTGCCGGGTTCCGTCCATGGTTTATTGATAACGTCATCGGGTCGGCTGCACAGCCGCCTGGGATCTCCGTTCGTTCCACCGTCGTAGGTGGCGTGTTAGGCCCTAGGAATAGAGCTGTTTTTAGGTGTGGCATGGTCTCCAACAGGTCCTTGACCTTCACGGGTATTTCCATTTGCAGTATCTGCCGTAGTATACTTTGCTCCGCCAATTCTCGGTGAGAAGTGCCGGCGTCGGCAGGTTCCTTCCGGTCCTATATCTCTTTTTCGATCTTGGCCCTCGCTTGCAGTACCCTCTGTTTCTCCGTCGGAGGGTGTGGGTACGTGGCCTTTTTGGCTTGGGCACGGGTGACTGTCAGGACCTTCTCAGTACCTCTACATTCCAACTCCAGGATGTTACAGCCGGGCTTCGGACAATTAGCGTCCTCATGGTCGCCCGGACCGCACCACCGACACAACTTCTGTGGAGTCGCGGGCTCCGTCTGACAATCACGAGCATAGTGACCCCACTGATTACAACTCCGACATTGTATCATGGGTCTTCCCTTAGCATCATATTGGATCCGGGGCTTATTCTCATTGTTGCCTCGGCCTCCCCGGCGGTTATTTTTATATCCGCCAGATGATGCAGCATTCTGTTGTCCACCCGTACCAGACATGGAAGGTTGCTCCTGTGCATAGAGTACTTGTTGGCCTCTTGCCCTCAAGTTATAGGGACATTCTTTAAGGGGATGTCCTGCGATTTGGCAGATATCACAAAAAGCTTTTTTCGGACAAGACCCTTTTGTGTGGCCTGCCTCCTTGCAGTCCGTACACCACACTGTATCTTCTTCGGCTTTGCTAGCACTTCCTTTGGCGGCTTTAAGTTCTCGCATCATCCTCTCAAGGTCTTTTTGCAATGCGAGCACTTTCTTGCTCGACCCGTCCTCACTACTTTCCGTCTCTGAATCATCATCAGAAGATGACCTTGTCTTCTTCGAGGTCTTACATTCGCTCTCGAGATCCATTGCTCGGTTATATGCATTACTATACGAAGTAGGCGGTACTATCTTCATTTTCTTTCGGAGGGATGTTTTGAGTCCCTCCACGAACCATCTCTTTTTCAATTCATCCGCTGGGGCCGACTCCATTTTTCCAATGAGTTCTTTGAGTCGTCGGCCGTACGCACGGACAGACTCATTCTTGGCTTGCTTCGTGTTGTAGATCTCCGCCAATATTTCATTATCATCCCGTAACAATTGGAACTCTGTCTGGAAGGCCTTTTTGACATCGTCCCATGTCGTGAGCCTTGTCTTGTCAACGTCCGAGTACCAATCAATGGCACCCTCTCGCAGTGTTGCAGGGAACTGACGGATCCATTCGTTCTCGTCAGTTACCCCGTGTGCAGTCCATATCGTTTCACACGTTCGACAGTGCCGAACTGGATCCTCCTTGGATTGCCCCGTAAATTTCGGTAACTTCTGCTTATTCACTGCCATGGTTGGCCGCGGTGGAGGCGGTGCACCGATACCACTCGTGCCCACACCTCCCTGAGTGCTGTGGGTAGTCTGGACTTGTGGTACTTGTCCTTGCGGTAGTTGCTGGGCTGGTGGTACTTGCCCTTCTCCTGGCACCGTACCGTGTGGGGTTCTCGGTTCCAACGGAGGGTCTGCTGGTGTGCTCGTGCCACCCTCTGCAGTATCACCCTCTCCGCCGGTTTGGTTCTCCGCGCTTGGTGTACGGAGACCCACCTCAAACCGTAGTCTCTCCTCTTGGAGAAAGGCTCTTCTCGCCCGTGTCTCCTCAAGTAACTCTTCCCGACTCCGCACTCTCCGTTCCGGAGAAGTGAACTCTTCTTCGGCTTCTGCACCCTCCGTACCACTTCCGAGGTCCTCTTCGGGCAACCCTCTGGCAAGCTGGTCTTTGGCAAGTTGCCTGAGCCTACACCGACGTTCACGTTGCTGCGCGGATATCAAAGCCTTCTGTGCGGCTTCCCCTTCGTCATCTATCACTTTCTTATTTCGATCTTTATTTAAATTATTGGGCATCAAGACAAACTATACACATTGCTCAATAAAAAAGAACACTTATTTTTTATTAATTCATGTTGCTTTACAACATTCTCAATTGAACTACAATGGAATTTTTGTGTTCCGTTCCCCTTTGTTTCAAACTTCAACAACTTTACTGTTTGTCATTTCCTTCCTCCCGACGGCGACGAAGATGCTCTCGGGCGTGGAATGCACGGAGGATCTCCTGGCGGCGGTCCTCACGGTCAATTTCCTCTTGCCGAATACGTCGTGCGAGTGCTGCTTGTGCCAACAACCGTGGAAGTTGGTTCAACAATCGATTCGCTGCAGGGTTCGCCCCAATCGCGTCCCACACTACGCCTGCAGGGACGTCTCCGTTCGTTGCCTCCCTTCGGACGTGAGTTTCAAGAGCTACTTGAAACAAAATTCGGAAGTCACGTGCCAGATTATCCTCTCCGTCGTACAACTCGGTACGGGCTTCCTCGGCTTCTGGGTTTATCGCACTAACGGGTAAGCCCATTATGCCTACTCGCCATCCAGGTATGTCTAGGCAACGGCGCCAGATGTTTTCCCTCTCGGGTCAACAAGAATAGTTGCATAAACAAACATTAACTGATAAACATGAACACAGGAAAGTATTGCAATTCGGTAAACATAAAGTACTCAGAAAACCAAATCATGTCATTCACACTCAAAGCAATGTGTACATATAACCTCCGAAGAGACACCACCGAAACGTCACGTCGTAACGGTTCACACTCTCGGTACTAACTGCCGAGATTAACATAAGTTTATTACACAACACCCGTACATACAAAATATACCGACAACAATTAGCAATATAAATGTGCTGAACATTATAAAGTTGTACGTAAACCTTCATTGAAGTTGACTCTATCGCCTGAGTAAGCAGAGGCACTGGTCTTATTATTGAAATATTGGGTTTATATATGAAGTCAGAAAATCTATCAATTCCTTCCTACAAAACTTACTAAATCATTACACAATATTTTAATTCAATCATTCAGCATTCAACTTTATTTTGATCGAGTTCAAGAATTTTGCCAATCGAGGAACTCACCAGCTTAAATTCGCTATAGAAGAGCTTTGAACCAAGTGATCAAGTTTGAAGTAAAGGTTTACCCGCCTAGGTGTAGCGAAGCCTAAAGTGCAGGGGAATTTGAATTATTCCCGTTTGTTGGCCAGAACTGATTTGGAATCCTACTGGAGAATTGGCAAGCTCTTGGATTTCCAATCTGTAGTTTTGGGAACCAACCCATTCAACTTTGTATTCTGTCAAACAATTAACATGCCTGTGCATTTCCAACTATAATGTCTGACAAAAATCTCCTTTCTAGTCTTTATGTTAAGCTGTATGTCCAACACTAATTCAAAGCTTTAGTAGTGGTGCAAGTAATCAAGATGTTGGCAGAACTCGTGGAAGTTGGCTTTATGCCTACCAAATGCACTTGCTTGAAGGTTTATAAGGCCTTTTCAACAAATTCATTTTGTGCTTATCCCTGCAACAATTGCATGCCATGAGATCACTTTTCATTGAGCCCTTTGCGAAACAGTTCAGAGCAACATTTGTGATTCCACGCTTTGCATAATGTCTGCCATAGCATTTCCAACTACAACATTTGACAAACCTCTTTCCGCTATGTTTTTGATGGATGTCAATACCTTGTTTCAAAAGCTCCAAAATTGGTACAAGCAATGAACAAGCTGGCAAAGGACATGGGACTTGACTTTGTACCTGCCAATTGCATGCTTGATAATTTAGAAAACCTTTCAAAAAAAATTAATTTGCATACCCTGCCATTATTGCATTCTAAGAGACGACACTTTTTTGATGCCCTCTCTCCGACCATTCATTTGCTTCGTGTATGCTTCCACATTCAACAAGCAATTTTGCCATGGCACTTGCAATGCTAGTTCAAGCTTTTCATAGGTAGTTATAGGAACCAACTCTTCCATTAGTGCTCAAAAACCATAAGGTTGGAAAGTTAGAAAATCTGAGCATATGAGCATGTGAGGTTAGAAATTTAGATTTGAGAATTTGAGCTGTTCTTCAGTAATGCTAAAAAATGAAAAGGTTATAAAGTTATAAAAGTTGAGAATTTGAGCATAAGGAGAAAGTGTGTGATTAAGACCCAAGTTCTTAGTTTTGGCAACTTTATAACCCCTCCATCCAATTATTGATTCCCTTTGGTCGATCTAACTTGCTTTTGGCTTGTAAGTCTTCTAACCTGTTTAAAAAAGCTTATTTCAGTGATAGAGCTATACCTTATGAAACAAATTAATCTCGCAAACAAATTAATAAACTTTTTGACAAACCTTGAAGGCTGTGAGAGACAAAAGAAGCCAAACTTTTGACTAGGTCAACAATTCACCACAAAATTTTGCCAGGTTGATAAAAATATTATTACGACCAAAACCCAGAAATCCGATTTGGCTGAATAAAACTTTCGATTTAATCATTTCACAATTTGACTGATGAAAGATTGAAGTTTTAATATATTGCAAACCAAGATGTGGGTTGACCTGAAAACTGGTCACATTGTAAAAAATGATGCCACAAATCTCCCTGCCAAAACATTTTCCTCCAGTTGCTACATAAATTTAAATTTTAATGTTTCCATAAATTGGCTATCAAAAAATCAAAATTTTAATGTCTCGATCTGGAAAGCATACTGACCTGAAAACTTGCCAGGTTGGTTGAAATAGTACCAGGAACGTTCACATAAAAAGGATTTTGCACCATCTTTGATGGAATTGCAAATTTAATCATTTTTTGTAATTTCCTGCCTCATCATGGCTGCTCTCAAGATCTGGACTGAAACAAAGGACAGTTCTTTGAATGGTTATGCCTTTCAACATGAATCCAACTACCTGTGCCATTGTGATGTCCCCTTCCCGAAAGTAGAAACAGCTAAATTAATAGACAATTAAATAAGTTTAAATTATTATTAAAGATTTAAACTTATTAAAATAAGAGAAAAAGCATACAAGAGTCAATATATGGATGACTCATCATCGGTTCATGAAAATATTGTATGAACAGCGAATAAACTATGAAGCAATAAATAGCAGCAATTAAATACTGATGTCGACAATAGAATTAAGAAAGGCTTCTAAGCCTCTACGCTAGGAATTGATATCCTAAGATGTTATTTTGGCAAACCTTCCTTAAGACCTGTACGACATCTTAAAAGATTGTATGGCAGCAATAGAAAGCTTGTGATCCAAATTTGGGAGAGCTATTACGGTCTTTATTCTCCATTTGGCACATGGGAAAGGCTCTCAATATAAGGGGGTGATAATATAGAATGAAGATCCAAACCAAAGAAATAAAGATTCAAACTGAAGCTTAGTAAAAGACAAAATGATTAGTTGTTGTTATAGAGAAGTCAGCAATTTTATACAGACAGCTTGTTTCGGATTAAGTATTGACTTGCGATAAAATTCCAATAAAGAAGTGATATATTTAGTGGCTATACCTGGGATTTCATTATTCTGCCAAGATATTATTATTCTAAGGTACCGAGTGATTAAATATTTGTGGCAACTATTCAAAGTCTGGTGTATTTAATATTGTGATGTTCCATATGGAGTCTTGAG
The DNA here is from genome assembly GCA_027943335.1 of Chamaecyparis obtusa. NCBI lineage: Eukaryota > Viridiplantae > Streptophyta > Pinopsida > Cupressales > Cupressaceae > Chamaecyparis > Chamaecyparis obtusa. The sequence continues at coordinate 469,164 of BSBK01003566.1, read as the reverse complement.
GCATGTCGGCTAATTCCTGAAAGATTATAATAATGCTCGAATATTGAAGGAGTCATCACAGCAAATAAATATTTGTTCCGGGACATTTAAAAAAGACTTTGGTTTGGGAACCATTTATTGACCACTTCTTAATAACTATTGGCTTAGCAATATAAGAGTTTTGCTGTGAGAAGATATTTCAACATCAATTAAGTGGAACCATAGATTTGGTTAAACATTTCATTCAAGCTTGGTCATTGGGGATTACAGTTATGACTTCCGCTCTCTAATGATTGAAGGTATTGAACTAACTAGACAGTTTGGAACTTAAGTGTGAAGACTTATATTAATCGAATTAGTGTTTTGGAAATAATTGATATTAATGTCAGCATGTAATTTAGTTATAAAAAGGCACGATGATAATTATATCTCTGATTATTATATTGACTAAGTCAGTCGGCATTAAGTTATGAGGAGTGAAAAAGGATTACTAGTTAGAATACAAGTCTCAAGAGGTGCGAGTTGTTGAGAATTGACACGTCTCTTATCTCAAAGTTGCAACCAATCAATGAGTAACTTATATAAAAAGAGGAGCCGAGACCTTCAAAAGGGAGGCATGGAATGGGAGAATACAAAATCTGAGGAAGAGCTCAGAAAGGAATAGATACATATAGGGAAATGAAAAGAATAAACATTAAAAAGGTGTGCAAAAAGAATATCATCTATACTATACAGAAATGAATGAGTGGCTGTGAGTGTGTCAAGTTACAAGATCATCAAGAGATACACCAAGGATAGAAATATACGAGAGATTTATAATTGGATTTTATATGCAGATTTATGTAGACTCTAGGGGCAAAATGGTGAAGACATTATGAGACTTGTGAGGAGGGTTCATACAAATATTTGGAGGAGATTAATATATACGTATATATCTCACAGACTTAAGAACAGGAATCACAATCATTCACAACAACAGCATTCATCCCCCAGTGTTGAAGGAGTGACAGCAATTACCTCAGTGAATACAAGAGCAATCCGAACTACAATCCACAATTATTCCCGGCGATAAGGAAGCAATAATAATTTAGAAGACATCTCCAGCATATACATTGCTCAATCACATTAATACAATTAGTTCCAGTGAATGCAACTTGATTCACTTTCAGTGAGTCAGATCAAGAGATCATAAGTACAATCTTCAGCAGATTCGTTTTCAGCGAAGAAGCAATAGAGATTGGAAGGAACTTGATCATTGAGATCATCAGCAAATACAATCTTGTTGAGATAGCTAAGAATCCAATTGAATCACTAGATCAGATCGGAGCTTAGTTCTTGGCAACTAAGTAGAGGAATTCTCATTGGTAAATGAGTGTTTACATTTGCCAGCAATTAAGGACTAGATTAAGGACATTCTTGGTGAATGTTGAAAGGTCTAGAATCTCTAGATCAAGGACATTTTTGGTGAATGTTGAAATACCTAGAAAGGAATTAAGGCAGAGATTATACATCTCTGAAGGCCAGTTTATACTGTTATAACATAAGGACATATGCATATGTGAGGATGGATATGCCTAGTGTGGGTATCCATAAGGCCTGGGAAGAGATGGTCTTTTTCCAAGGATTATAAGGATGGATATACCAAGTAAAGGATATTCATAAGGCCTTAGGAGGAGAAAGTTGTAATGAGATGGTGACATAGCTTGAGGACCGTTCTAGAATAGCCATAAGGCAACTAGAACCCTTGGAGGTCCTCCCCAAAGAGCTTGGAATCTGATTACACACTGTCCCTAAGGATTAGATGGGAAATAGAATGAGAATTAGATATTCTTTACTTTCGTGTGTGTCTATATATATATGTATGTATGGAATCTACTAACACATGTGCAGGTTTATTCACCAAGGAGCAAAACTATACTCAACACCGGAAGAGGGAACATTACAGCCATTCCAAAGATAGATGAAGGTATGACAAGCATATAACACGTGGCATTATCCTTTCACAGTTAGAATCGGCTTAACAATAGCTTTAATGCCTGACAACACTTATGGCTTTGGCACAAAAGTTTAAATTTTTTGGCATCTAAACAAGGCTAACACACCTCATAAACAAAGTTCAATTCAAGATAGCGAATTTCCACAATCCATGAAATGCAACACATATACTGCTGGGTCAGATTGTGTGTAAATTTTTAGCATTGACATTTCAGATCATACTCCATGATCCATCATCTTTGCATTCTTAAACTCACTCATACTAATGATGGATCGTGGAGTGTGATCCGAAATGTCGATGCTAAAAATTTACACACAATCTGACCCAGAAGTATATGTGTTGAAAGTTCAATTTGTCAAGGGTACATGATTGCCAGTTTCAAATGTTTCTACTTTATTGTCAAATGACAGAATTTTTAGCATCATGGTCATTTTATTTGCTTTGATCCACCCCCAATGTTCTCTCTTCTTCAGACTTCCATTTTGTTCTTTTTTGCTAAGACCATATCCCATACGTCCCTTTCACCGTATGGAAACATAGATCTTACTCCTACCATGTTTTTAGGCTGTACACTCTTGAGGTCTTTATGGGATCCAGACAAGTGTTGGGGATTGGCTACAGAAACAGTGATGACAAGTCACCATGAAAAATGACTGTAGGAAAATGGAAAACAAAAGTAGTTGGAGAATAATTTGTGATTATGGGAGACGACTGGCATAAAAAACATATTTAAAGGCTGAATCATCTACCACATAGGTTGGATCTTCATATTAGATCTATTCTCTCTTAATGATACTTCTACTCTCCAAATCAGGCTAACAAATTACGATGTGCTTTGGTACCACTGAAAAATTATAAGAGACGAGTATTGAAGTCTTTGATGGGTTGAACTTGATTTGCATTAACCTTAGGAGTTCTATACAATTTGAAAGGTAGAAAAGGCTGGATGATCTATGCAACAACTACCTTCTAGAAACTATTGACAAATAATTTGGAGATATTAATTGGATATTCTAGATATTTCTAACAATTATAGATTCATAAACTTTCCTTCTTTGACAAGCTCTACCCAAATTTTTTAATAGTTACACTATTTTTCTATTAGATTAATTTTCGTGAGTCATAAGAATTTGACTTGTACCCCACAAAAATTACACACCAACATTCTAGGCATGTCTAATGCCTCTGTCATATGTCATAATCTACAGGTTCTTCAAGCCAGAGATGTCCAGTTTTTTTTAGGATATTTTGTGAGAAGTGTAAGAAAATCTGGCAGCTCTAAACTTACAGAACAATATGTAGAAACTTCTGTCATGCACAAAGTACCTGCTGGGGAAGAAGAAGGCACATTTTTATTGGATATTCAACCTGTTGAAAGGGGTTTACAAAGTCAGATTCTGGAAGCAGATTTAGTACTGTGGACTGTGGGATCCAAACCTCAGATTCCATCTATTGATTCATCTCTCAAGGGCCAGGCTTTTCCTTTAAATGGCATGGGACAGGTAGAGATTGAAGAAACCCTTAAAGTAAAGGGCCATCATCGAACATTTGCAGTTGGGGACTCAGCAGGTTTTAGGGACCCCTCTGGAAAACTTCTTCCATCTACGGCACAGGTAAGTTGCCATTATTAATTAAAAATTTTAGAGTCGTTGCAAGGAGAATTGTCTGTAAATATAAGTGGCAAATGTCCTGTTGGATTTTTTTTTATAAGAAATCATCTTGTTTTACAGGTAGCATTTCAGCAGTCAGATTTTGCTGGTTGGAATCTTTGGGCAGCAATCAATAACAGGCCTCTTCTACCATTCAGGTATCATCCACTTGTTTCATAGTACCATTTGCTTAAGTAATGATTCCATACTCCTTTGCTGAAGCCTGCAACTATGTTAAAACATTTCGACTAGGTTTTATAGAAGAGAGCAAATGTCTATTGAATTGGTCATCTATTAATTGCCTCTTAAGGATAGTTATCTGATTTTGACTCCAAATTTATATTCTCATTTCCACTCTAAAAATGATTTGGATGAGTTAATTTATGAGAACATGTTGAGTTATGGAGGTTTCAAGGGTAATATGTACGACAGCAATAAAAAAAAAGAAGGTAATCATGATTTTCAGGTGTGAGTTATGCCAAGCTGTAATGAAAACATAGTTTGTTGGGAGCTAAGATTTCTTATTATTATTATTTTCTCCAGAAATTTGGGCATGTGAAGATTTTTTAGCATGGCAGTTCATAACAAGTGCTAGATCCTAGGAGCCTGGTAAAGACATTTGGAAAATATAATGAGTCAGTGCCAAGTAATGTAGAAATGACAAGAAAAGGTGACAACCCTGACAAATAGTTAAGTGCTTGAATTTTTTAGTATTGTTATCAGTTATTTTGTGAGGATTAATAGAATAGACTCTGTTATTACTTAGAGGATAACCCACAATTTTAGGGCATCAAAGGCTTTACCAGGTCAGGATATTTACTTGCACTTCAAACAATGGTATTGAGGGCCAAGTATAAGTACGCAAATTGAATTTTATACGCTTCTTACCTGTATGATTTTAGCATGCCTTTTAATGATAATTGTTTGGATTTTGTTGCTACCATTGGTGCATGCACATGCGTTTGTTGCAACTTTTGTACCCCAGCTTGCTTCTACAAGCATGCCAGCACCTAAGGGAAGAATGAAAAAAGGTGGTCTTGGATGGGGCTGGTATATGCTGAAGAGTGCACTAGATTGAGGTGCCATCTAGATCAATTGTCTTCCTCTGTTCCCAATGTCTTAGTGTCATGATTTATCTTTTGCAAGGCAACACAAAATAGAATAGTGTGAGGGTAATCCTCTCTCCAAATTTGAAGGGGAAGGGTCCTTGGAAAGAAAAAATAACCCTAATAGTAGGCTATGAACAACATATACCATTATTAGGACTACAATTTTCTCAAGGGGGGTTTGCATGAAGTAAATAACAGAAATAAGATTATATCCTGCTTTTTCATCTCAAGGAGTGAGCACAAGTCTTGAAAACTTCTTATCCTACAAACAAGGTTTTTATATAGTTAGAACAGTTGCAATTAGATGAAAGAACCAACTAAACTAAAACAACTAATGCTTTCTAACTGGCTAGAAACAGAGTTCAGAAGATCCACATATACAAGAATGGGTAAGAAAACTGATTCTGACACATTGGTCAGTGAAAGATATGAGGAAAATGAAACAACTAGAGGCATACAAAGTTACCCCACTGAATTATTGTGTTTGCATGCGATCCTTACTTGAGTGATAACATCAATACAAAATGCTTGACAACATGGTTCAGTTTCAATTTAATCAAAATCTAAGTTGCCATATTCGTTCTGCCTATCCAGAATTTGGAATTCGATTCGGTTCTCATTCGAATTCGATTTGAATTCGGTTCAAATTCGTTTTTCGACTATGTCATTCGCCTGAAATTTGACCAAACGAACCCCGGCCGAATTTTTTGCATTTTCCACCGAATTTTGATTTTGGCATGCGAACCCAGGCCGAATTTGGACCGACTTAGTCCAAATTTTGACTTTCAATGCAATGTTTTAATTTTTAAAATTGTTTTTTTTATTGTTTTAAATTTTTAAACCTAAACTCCTAACTATCACGTTTTAATGTGTTAACTTTTCATTGTTTTATGCGCTGCTTTCATTGTTTTTTTGCAAACATTGTTTCGTCCGCTGCTTCCAGCCGCCGTGAGCTGCCGTGAGCTGCTGTGAGCTCCTTCCTTCCAGCCGCGAGCCCGTGCAAGGAAAGAGGTATGTTTATAAATTATTTTGAAACTGCACAGAGTCATCTAAGAACTTAGAAAATAATAAATATGTTTATTTTGAAAAGGCTAAAACTTTTAACTTTAAAATTTTAAATAGTTTCTTAAATTTATAATAGTTTCTTAAAGACTTAAACTTTAAAATTTATAATAGTTTCTTAAACTTTAAAATTTTAAATAGTTTCTTTAATTTCTTCACACATCCTTCTCTTGTAACTGTTTTAAATTTATATTAATATTTGATTTGTTTGTTGTTTATAGATTCTGATTCATCTTTCAGACTCGAAGAATGGCTGCAAGTGCTTCCAGCACTGAAAACTCCCGCTTCAAAATAGACAGACGCTCTCCACTGTGGAAATATGTGGAAATGGTTAGACCAATGCCAGGTGGAGGAGGTTATGTGTGGATTTGCAGCCACTGCAAAGAGGAATCTAGTAGCTCTTACAGTAGAGTGAAAGCACATTTGTGCTTTATTCCTCAACAAGGCATTAAATTTTGTACAGGGAGACCAAGAGTTAATGGGGTACTAACTAAAACCCTTCTTCCAAACCACATTGTGAACAAATATATTCAAGAGCAAAAACAAGTAGACGAAGCAGCTGGGAGGTCAAGTTCTCATCCTTTGCAAAATGCTAGGAAAAAAACAAAAATATCATCTATGTCTTCAACTTCCACTCCCAATGAGCCACCTGTAGAGGGCCATCCATTCTTGCGTGGTCCTCAAGAACTAGTACAGAAGAGAGCAGTGGGGCCCTTGGAAACATCATTTCAAAATGAAGCTAGAGACATTACTAAGGAAGCCATAGCGAGATGTGTCTATGCATGTGGATTGGCGTTTAATGTTGTTCGCTCATTGTATTGGCAAAGAATGGTGAGATCAATTAATGAGGCTCCAAAGGGGTTCAAGGGCCCGAGTTATGAGAAGGTGTGCACCACTTTATTGGATAGGGAGGTGATCAATGTAGAGGCTTCCATGCAGCCCATCAAGGATTCATGGATTGAAACAGGTGTGACCATAGTATCAGATGGATGGAAAGATGCGAGAAATCGTCCTTTGGTCAATGTGATTGCAGTGTCCACAAGAGGTGCAATGTTTCTAAAAGCTGTGGATTGTGAAGGAGAGGTGAAGGACGGTCCTTTCATTGCAAACATTCTCATCCAAGCCATTGAGCAAGTTGGCCCTCAAAATGTTGTTCAGGTAATAACCGACAATGCGAAGAATTGTAGGGCTGCCGGCTTATTGGTTGAGGAGCGCTTCGAACACATTTTTTGGACACCTTGTATTGTGCACTCACTCAACCTAATGCTGCAAAAAATTGGCACTAAGATTGAGTGGATTAAAAATATGTATGAAGAGGCACAGGAGATCCAAATGTTTGTCACGAACCACCATATGACTCAAGCCATATTTAGACAATTCTCAAAATTGGAGCTCTTGAAGGTAAGTTCAATTGTTTAAAATTTGAACATCTTTTAGAATTGTAGTCACTTTAATCTTGATCTTAATTTTAATTATTGTTTTGAATCTTTTGATCTTAAAATAGGTTGCCGAGACCCGCTTTGCCTCCAACACTATTTTTTTGAGATGCCTTGTCAAGGTTAAAGAGGCATTGTCTAGAATGGTAATCAGTGCTAATTGGAGCATATGGAGGCAATCTAATAGTGCTAGGGCAGCTGCCATTAAGGCATTGATACTAGATGACTCTTGGTGGGATTGTGTTGAGTACCTTCTGAAGTTCACCGAGCCTATTTTGAGCATGATCCGATACACTGACATGGATAGGCCTTGCTTGGGTGAGGTATATGATGGCATTGACTCCATGATTGAGGATATTAGAAATATCATAAATGAGAAAGAGGAAGATCCAGATGAAAAGTTCTTCAAGGAGCTATAGGTAATCATGGTAGAGAGGTGGAACAAAATGACTACCCCTTTGCATCTACTTGTCTTTGCATTGAGCCCTAGGTTCTATAGCCAGTCGATCCTCGGTGAGAGTACCACTAGAGTTGCCCCATATAGAGATCCTGAAGTTGCTCAAGGGTACAAGGCAGCCCTTCGAAGACTCTTTCCCGAGCACCTACGAGCTACAGTGAGGTCTGAATTCATGAGTTTCGCGAGCACCGATGATTGTGGTCTTGAAGCTCTTGCAGACAAGAAAAATGCTGATGCTCATAAATGGTGGTACTTCCATGGACAAATGTACCAGCTCCCGCAACCCATTGCCAACAAAATTTTATCACAAGTAAGTTCTTTACTCTTAAGATTCTAATTTCTATTCACTATCAAATTTATATTTTAAAAATTTATATTCAAAACTCTTAACTCTCTAATTTCAAAATTGTAAATATTTCTAGGTTGCTAGTTCATCATCATCTGAGAGGAACTAGAGCACATACTCCTTCATCCACTCAATAAAACGCAACCGACTAAACTCCAAGAAGGCAGATAACTTGGTCTTTGCATTCAAACTTGAGGCTCACAACACAGAAAATACTTACAAAAAAGGGGAGGCACATCATTGGGATGTTGAACCAGAGTCTGCGGAGTTGGAAGCCCAATTTGATGCACTTGCAATTGATGATGCTGATCGTGAGCTACATAGTGATGTTGAGGCTGATCCTGAGGCTGGGCTTGACGCTGCTAGTACTGATGCTAGTGGCACTGTTTGTGCTTCAAATCTGCAACAACATAATGATGATTTGTTTGATGATTTTTTATGATATTTTGATCACTGATGAAGACTGATAGTGATCATTAATGTTGATTTTATTGTTTTTGAACCGAAACACTGATATGGTGGTGTATTTTGACATTTTGTTATGTCATTTGAACTAAAACAACAATATATATGGTGGTGTATTTTGCTATGTTGCTTTATTATTAGCATAGTCATGCATGAACTTATTTGCTGCTGCATATGTTTACATATAGATATATATTTTTCAAAAAATAAAAATTCTTGTACGAACGTACCCAAAACGAATCGAACCCAGCCCAAAAAAATTTCGAACCCGAATCTCAAACCTGAATCCGAACTTGAATCTGAACCGGCAACTTAGATCAAAATAATTACAATGCAATGTCTACTTTGTAGGTGTAAGCACCATATAGGGACTCCTACCCTATTTTAGTTACCATAGGCTAATTGGTAGGAAAAAGGGGATAATTGATTAATTAAATTAAGTTGTCCAAAGTTCAAATGACTTACATCTTATTGATTATTATATTTTATAAAGTTGAATAGTTAAATTAATTACTTTATGATGTAACATGCAACCCTATTGTGTCTTGGTTTTTTGTTTTCTTCCTTGTTGATAGAATGAGCTAAAGAAGAGAAAAGTGCAGAAATATACAGATTTACAAAGCAGATATTAACGGAAATAACTTGCAATTTGCAAAGCCCAAATCAACTATAATCTGAGAGTAGAAGGCAAATATAAAACTGGCACTACCCAGATGATCTAATCTTCTTGCAAACATTAATCAGACATACCCAATTGCTGGATAGAAGAATAGAATACTGCAGCAAGAAATAACCAGCAAGTACAATGCTTCAAACCCTAGGCACCTAGCATAATGACTCCCAACTTGGACAACATGAAGTAGATGAACTGATATTGCATTGTAATGTCCCCTTTTCAGGCACATTAGTTTGTGCTGCGTCGTTAGCCATTTCATCATGGTCCGGTGGTCTAACCGAGCCTTTGCAGGGATCAGTGGGGTATTTGGCCTAGGTGATTTCAGTTTCAGGCCAATCAAAGCAGTTTCCACAGGGTTTCCAAGGTACTTACTATTTATAGTAAGGCGGCAGAGTTTAGTTTTCTTGGCATTTCAGTATTGGACTTGGAGCATCTTGCCGATAGCTTTCTAGCAAGCTATCACACATCATCTTCCGAGATCGTTTGGTCCTCCGTTTTAATGCCAGAAGATTCCTTACTTTATTTATTATGTCACTTTGTAACTTAACGGTTATATTTATTTAAAGTGACTTAAAGTGGGAATATGAAAAGACAGAGAAGGGAAACTTAAGAGTCACAGCTGCAGCTTTAAAAGAAGGCTTGGAGTCTCATTTGTTTATGCTTAGTTTATGAATTTATTTCTCTTGTAGAATCCAGGAAGCTTCAGCTTTCAGTTCTGAAACCTAAGGACAGAAACCTTCAGGCTTTCTCGGTGGATTAGACGGAAACCCAGTTCATCTCCGGGGTGGATTCACAACAGAGTTCACCATTGTACTTATAGGTTCTTGGTTATCCAATCTTGCTGTTGTATTCTGTATTTCAGATTGGAATAATTTGTAGTTGCATTGTTATTGTATTGTTGTTGTATAATACGATAACATTTTCTGAGGTATTTAAATGGAATATATTGCTGGTTATTTATGTTGAATCAATATCCTCTTGCATGCGAGTGTTTGTTTGTATTTTTGAGATATTTTTGAGAAGTTTTCAAGAAAAATATCCGTCTAGGATATTATAGTGGTATCAGAGCTATGTATCTTGCCAGCTTGTGAGGTTTTTCCTTCAGAAACAATTCATTCAGATATCTTCTAGTTACGACATTATTTACAAAAAATCAGTTATGGGCAAAGGCTCAGTGATGTCAATTCAAATGTTTCAATGGTAGAAGGAAGGATCTTGTTTATTCATTAGACTGCTACAAGTATTCGAACTCCATCAAGACTTTATCAAGTGGCCAAGGTTGGCTGCTAACATTTCTTCTCATACCCGATTTTATTTGTATTTGGCGCTGGGTTGTTAGTTGGAAGCTTTACCTACAAGAGGCTCATGACTGCAACAGGGAACCAAGTGTATGGATAGGGGTCTGCGAACTCTCTAAGTTCTCCTACGCAGCTGGAGTGCACATGTGTGTGCTGGATAATGTCACCGCTCGCCAGCAAGTGTGACAACGTTGGGAGTTTGAAAGTCACCACCACATTTCAACACATCGCTGCGTACAAGACTTCTGTACTTCCGCGGGTGGATTAAATTGAACATACAGTGCGGTTAGTAGTATATGGTGACAGTTAGCATGGGAGCTCCAACAGATTGGGAAAAACACCAATCAAGAACCAGTTCGGCTACGAACGCTCACGGGAAGTTCTCCACCCCCGCGTTGGTACTCATATTCCGGGAAGAAAATATAACGGTTGCAGGAGAAGACAGATTTCAAACTATATTGTTGTATTGGCATCAAACAACATGCCACCACCAGCACTGAGAGCTGAGGCCTTCTCGTCAAGTTCGGGCTGCATAAATACAGTCTAGTAGCACGGTTTCCATTGCTCAGAGATACCAACGCCTGTAGTCTCTTTGACTCAGTGCGTCTTCCTATTCTCTTTGCACACGTGCAGCTTGGAAGTGCGGTTACCGTGAATAGAGGTGCCAACATGCACAAGGACAACACACAGGTAGCGCGCACGAGTAGATAAGCTTGTGCCCAAGGCACTGAGCTAGTGAGGACCTCCTTGCAAGGATATTCCAGAAGGCGGGCGAACTGTTAATCCCGCACCAGCTGATACAAACAACCTCAACTATCAGCAGATTGCCTTGTCAGTCAAAGAAACATTCAACAAGTTTCGTCTCAGGCTTTAAAAGAAATTTATGAAGGTGGAAGAACTTCATTTCCAGCCATCGTGACAGTTATTAGTTTGTGCGTGAGTTTGAATCAAGCTGGGTACAACAGTCAGGAGGGCAAGGGCTGTGGTTGGTCATCAGAACATTATGATTTGCCTTAGAGCTGGAAAGCGAACTCAATACCAGTCGCTATACCTTGGTCACGCTACCTTCCAGCGAGCATTACTTCCGGTTATATGCACGTTACGGAGGGAGGATTAGATTGAACTGGATGCATGACTTATGTCTAGATTCGTATTAGGATGGAAAGCTGAGACAAGAATATCATAATTGAAATAACTTCTTTCTCTGCAATATCTGGGAGTGTGACTTGCTTATTATCAGAAGTTTTGAGCTTTCTTGTTATGTTACTGGAGTGACTCCCTTTTCATTATTCAGGAGGGACCTTGTTTGGAGTATGTGCAGAGATATCCTTCATTTGCTATGTACGTTCATCTAATGGACACCATGAGGAAGAGAGTCCTTTATGTATGAACATTGGAAACTAGGAGCTATTCACCTGCAAACTATTGCCAACATTCTACGCACATCAAAATAGGCATTACTGCCCTATAAAGAGCACCCTATTTGGTACTTCATACGACAAAGAGTGCTATAATGTCTGAAATTTAAACTCTAGAATAAGTGCAAAGGTTCAGGTCTTATGAAATAATTCTGGGCGCTTAGAAGTATTGGAGAGATCAGAATTATTATTGTGGTGACAACATTTCACAATTACAGAAGTGATTCAGTCCCTTAACGTGAAATTTGGAGAAAATTGGAATAATGAAGACCTTGGAAAGCTCAATATTCTCAAAAGAATTCAATGACACATTTTACGGTGAGCAACTAAGGGACATTCGAAAGGAAATTGAAATCGGAAATGAGTTATGTTGCCTTGGATGGCGATTGGAGGATCAAAAATTTAGGGAAGGTATGCTTGCCAAATTAGATGAAATAAATTCATATCTATCTAGGATAGATCAATCTGATTGTAGGCTCTTCAATTGGGCTATGCACCCCTTGATGGTCGCTTTGGTCCAACGCAGGTTTATGAATCATCCACATAAAGACATTAGGCTTGCAATCGCCTCATGTCTTAGTGAGATCACTTGGATTACAGCCCCCATTACTCCTTATACCTATTGCATTTGGAGATAGGTATTACAAGTGATTGTGGACAGTTTAGGTGGACTGAAAAATGACAGAGATTCTACCTTTGGTAAGCAAGTAAAACTCTTGGAGTTAATGGCAAGTACCAGAATTTCCAGTCGTATGTTGAATCTCGATTGTGATAAAATGGTTCAACAATTATTTTAGTGCCTCCTAAGTAATTTCAGGAAGCGTCATCCAGATGAGGTGAAAACGTGCATAAAGACTATCCTATCCTATCCTTGATCTTAGATGAGGACAATGACATATGCAAACAATTGCAATCAGAATTGTTGGCAATCTGGAGAGGAGAAATAAAGTACTCACCTATGGCATGTGAGCTCTCAGCTGAATTGATTAAGCTTCAGGCGGAAAGATTTTAGAATTTATTGACTGAAAATGAACAAGTATCATTAGGCTTACAGGTTGCAGGATCTCCGGTAATGGGCTAGGACCAAGCGAGAACAGGGCATATTTGTTTTATATGCCAAAAGGGCTGGTCACAGGAACATGTTTGCGATATTAATCAGGGAGAAGATAAATTGCAGCCAAGTGATAATGAAAACATAGCTTTGAATACATCTCTCTCAGGACTTGGTGAAGAATGTTCAGCGTTCTACTTTGGTGACTTGGTGGCTGAGTTTGACAAATTCATGATTAAAGGCTGTGATAACCCGTTGGAAGCCTTTAGCGATTCATGTAAGAAGGAATGGTATGATTTCTTTAGGAGCACCTCACTCATGCATAATGCTGATATGGATGACCCCTTTTGTAGTACATCCCAGAATAACAATGATGAGAAGCATGCCTTCAAGAGTCAGTTGAAAGTGAGTGACGATACCATTATTGCAGCTCTTGTACACCATGATAGCACTCACTAGGTTATTGATGATCTATACAGGAAAGCTCAGAGGGATAAAGGACAAGATGGTATAAGGATTGGATCCTATGTTGCAGATTTATAGGGGGTCAAAACAGCATTTGAGGATTGGAAATCAAAATATCTGTGTTTACTTTCAGATCGTGACTACCTGTTATAGGTTGCTAGGAAATATGCTGAGTAGTTGAGGGAAAAGGAGGATGAGGTTAAGAAGCTCAATAGAGAGCTTGGTGTTACCCAGGGTACTTTGGAACACACGTATTGCTCTACAGGAAGCAAGAAATCAGATTGTTGTCTCTAGCTAGTATAGGGAACAAGACGACAAGGAAATGTCTGAATTCTTTTAGGAGGTGATTCAGGAGCTTGATAGCATACAACAGGCTTATGACTTGGATAGCTGTCCCAAAAGATCTTTGGGTCACCCAGAGTTTCTTTATGAGTTAGATCACTTTTGGGCGGTTGATAATTCCTTGTTTGAGATGGGTGCTGATTTGACATTTGATAATCCCCTTTGCGAGCTAGATGAGGAAAATATTTCCTACTTCCATGATGAGGATGAGATGGGTTGTAGGATTTGGGACCCAGGGTCAGTTACTAGAGATGAGTCTTGGTCACCAGATTGGAGTAGCGAGGTGAGCTCAATTGTTGAGCAGTTTGGTTTCTACATTAGCAGTTCAGGATGGGCAGTTATGTCTTATTGCATGATGGGTGATATGCCTTTCCTTGCACTACCTCTCGCTGATGGAGAGATGTCTCGTGTTGGTGAGCATCCCTTGATTCATTCCCCTCTTCACACAGTTGTGACTCCACTACATTACTGTATCAATTCATCCAGTGCCTATGGTAACTCTATCACCACAGATTTTGGGCATGATGATGACGATTGGGTAGAGTTTATTCAGTACGGGGTTATTGAGCTTGGTATGATGATTATGCTTGTTGGTGTGATTTTTTCACACAATGGTGTGCATTGTATGACCCAGGGTATAGAGTGACAGCTATGGAATCCTAATGCCGATTCAGGATTGCCAATGGAGTTGGTTAGTGCATCACATGTTGGCCACATTGTATGGGGTGCATTTTGTTTATCATTCAGCCCACCTACAGAGGACTTTCTTTTCCGATTACTGCATAGGTGTGGGATGAGTGATTGGTCGAGTACGCTTCCCTTCTTGCAGGAGGAAGCCTTGTCTTGTAGTCTTGATAGTTTGCCTCTTTAGCACAGTTGCCGATTTGGGCTACAAATCAGAGGGGCAATGTTATGGCAGTTGGACATTTTGGGTGATTCACTCAGTACGGGCATGGAGCGACAGGATATTTCAGTCAGCTGGGGAGATGGATGGCTGTTTTGTTTGTGGGATCTAGGAGGGACATTCTCGCCGTTGGTAATTATTCAGGGAGCTGATTGGTTTGATGTTTGGTTTCCCCCTTCATGTGACCGTAGAGGTGCTTGTGATTTCAGTTTGAGTGAGGTTCTCAGTTGGATTGAGGTTTTTCTCACAGATGATGGCAGCACAAGGCAGATTGATTTGACTGATCAGGCACATGGGGTGATTTGGGATCCCGACAGTAGACTGGTTAATGCATTGTTGCTATGTGAATGGCTTCACAAGTTGGGGCATATTGTTTGTTTCAGTTTTTCACGACAGATTGGTGGAGCATCTTCCTTGAGGTTGGTATGGGATCCAAGTATTACAGTCACAACATGCATATACCGATTGCTTGAGGGCAAGCAATCTTTGGGAAGGGATGATTTGTAATGTCCTCTTTTTGGGCACATTATTTTGTGCTACGTCGTTAGCCATTTCATCATGGTTCAGTGGGCTAACCGAGGCTTTGCAGGGATCAGTGGGGTATTTGGCCTAGGTGATTTCAGTTTCAGGCCAATCAGAGCAGTTTCCATAGGGTTTCCAAGGTACTTACTATTTATAGTAAGGTGACAGAGTTCAGTTTTCTTGGCATTTCAGTATTGGACTTGGAGCGTCTTGCCGGGAGCTTTTCGACAAGCTATCACACGTCATCGTTTGAGATCGTTTGGTCCTCCGTTTTCATGCCAGAAGATTCCTTTATTTATTGTCACTTTATAACTTAACGGTTATATTTATTTAAAGCGACTTAAAGTGGGAATATGAAAAGACAGAGAAGGGAAACTAAAGAGTCACAACTGTAGCTTTAAAAGAAGGCTTGGAGTCTCATTTGTTTATGCTTAGTTTATGAATTTATTTCTCTTGGAGAATCCAGGAAGCTTCAGCTTTCAGTTTTGAAACCTGAGGATAGAAACCTTCAGGCTTTCTCAGTGGATTGGACGGAAACCCAGTTCATCTCCAGGGTGGATACACAACAGAGTTTACCATTGTACTTACAGGTTCTTGGTTATCCAATCTTGTTGTTGTATTCTGTATTTTAGATTGGAATAATTTGTAGTTGCATTGTTATTGTATTGCTGTTGTATAATACGATAACATTTTCTGAGGTATTTAAATGGAATATATTGCTGGTTATTTATGTTGAATCAATATCCTCTTGCATGCGAGTGTTTTTGTATTTCTGAGATATTTTTGAGAAGTTTTTGGGAAAAATATCCATCTTGGATATTACATGCATCAAATGCCACCAAAACCTCAACGAGTCACCTCTTACATCAAACACCCAGCCTCCAATGTTCTCACGTCTCACCTTGAGAAGTATGGCCTACTCAATAGGTATGACCAACTTATAAAAAGAATATGGCCAGCTGAGAAACACGAACAAGAGAAAGCCCTCTCTGAAACTTCCTTCATTTGGCCCTCCAAGACCAAATAAGCAATGACAATTCCAACAATGTTTGTAAATCTGAAATACCAATAAGCTCAACTATGTTTCCTGTATGCAAAAACCAAGAATCCTTCGTATTATGCCTCTCAATAATGTGGAGAATTTCGCCTGCAAGGGGTTTTGTCCTCACAAACCTGAGAAGTACAATTTCATCCAAAAGCAATAGCAATATCAAAATATCAAACTCAACATCTCTAAAATGAACTCCAAAATTGTCTTTTATAGCCATCCTAAGAGAGTCAATGTAATGTTCCCACTTAGAAAAAATGGAATATATCTGTTAAGTTGCGATATTCAGATGCCTTGTAAAGCCCCCTTATTTAAAGTATTAGAGTTTTGGGACTATTTACTTATAACCAGTGTTCCATGGGGACACGTCCCCCCCCCCCAAAAAAAATGCTAGCGTCCCTGAGACTTGGAGACCTGGTTCCCAAGTCCCTAGCTATGCCACTTGTCAGCGATCGGTTAGCTACTGATCGCTGCTTGAGGCTTGACCTCCCAAGGGATGATTAGAGGCCTCTCTTTAGTACATTTTGACGTCTTGTACTTGTTTTGATATCATGCTACTCTATTTAGTATTTTACTTCTCAATAGTCTTATACATCTTTTCATAACTAGCTTTTTAAGTACCATATGTATAGTATATGGTATATAGTGTATAGAATATACACCCCCCTCTTGCCACTCCCCCGCCGTCCCCAAATTGAGGCCCCTTTGTGCCCCCGTCCTGGAAAGCCGAGAATCAAGGATTTTGTGAAGGCCGACCTAGAGGCCACCTTAAGAATCAAATTCCCCCCTTACTAACTTAGAATAGAGTAAGAGTCTTGTAAGTATTATTTAATATTTTCTACTAACGTCAGTTTTGCAGGAAATTACAAAAGGAGAATAAGAAGGGACATTACAGAGTCTTAAGTATTTCATGCAATCTAAAAAGGATTGTTTTATCTTCCTAATCGTCTGTAGTAAGTACTCGGACAGTGAACTTTGTGTCATTTTTCCTTGTATCCCTTTGATTATAAACCTGTATATGCATCTATAGCATGCCTATGCTTAGGTGTTAGTTACCTTTATTGCTTTCTGGTTAAAAATATACCTTGAAAATCCAAAACTATATCATAAGAGGGAGTTGTACCTCCATAATTTAGAGGAAGATCATCTAATCAATGAAGATCTCTCCAACTGTTGGTTTCTAATTTGTCTTTCGTCTTGGCGTAATGAGTCATTTTTAGAAGCTATTTTTGAAGGACAAATCTTCAAATTAACAGATTTTTGGTGAGTCTGTTAGGGAAACGAATCGAAGTGCTGGTGCTATATTTCCTCAGAAATCTGAAGATGCCTCCCCTAGAATGGAGGTTGGTGACTCTGTTTGGTTTGAATCCCGAATCATTGCCTAGATCCAACAAAGACAATTGTATCTTGATTTTATGATTGATGATTATAGTGATGAAGATGAGGAGGATTCCTCTAGCGATTTAGTTAACGAAAATCTAGTGCAAATTAATTTCTTGAAGAGTTTCTACGGTGGCTTACAAATTGATCCTAGAAGGGTCCATCCTTCCTTGCTTCAAACTCTACAAAATGTTGAAGAGAAAGATGGATTTAATAACAAGTCTTTTGCAGATAGCAATCATGAAGAGGAAGTTGTTACTTTTCTTGAAATTGTTGGTCGAAGAAATCAGACCCCTAATGATCCTAAGCAAAGTTCAATTCTGGAAAGCTTTTATGGAAACTTGTAGGTCGTTCTTGAAAGAGTTCATCCTCCTTCACTCCAACAATTGAAGAAGAGTGAACAAGAACAAGATAAAAAAAGTTCTTTTCATTTTGGTAAAATTATTTCCGAACATACATTTCAAAGGGAGATTTATAAAAAAATGGAGGTGGCAGAAAGAAAAGATTATGTTGAAGCACACTCTGGTAGAGAGGCGATCATGAGTAAACTCTCACAGGTATCTTCTTTTCCTTTAGAAGTGGAAGATTTTCCCTTTGAAGGTAGCAATGAGAAATTTAAAGATCAAATTCATGATGAATTTGAAATGTTCAAAAGTATTAATGAAAATCACAATAAAAAAATCTTGGAAAGGAAAGTAAAGAATTGTTCAACTTTTGAGTCTTTCCATTCTAAAGACATGTTTAGATGACCTTGAAATTGCATCATAGGAAGTACATAATGATAGTTAGCTATGCTCTAATGATGTCTTTGTCTCAAATAGCTGCTTGAAACTCACAAATGAGGATGGAATTTGTTTAAGTTTTGCAAATATTTCAGATGTCTACATTCCTACAAAAGATTCCCCAACTATTGATTGACAACCAAATTCAATATTTGCATCAGCACAAGTGTGTTTACATCCCAAGCTATATGAAAGTTGTCTGGTGCGTGGGTTGATGTCCCCCAATCTAGATTGTCAGCATGTTCAGACAAAAAATATTGATGTAATTGACAAAAGGCCAAAAGTCATCATACAAGAAAACAAAAAAGCTTATGATGAGTGGCTATTTGGGCATGAGAGTATTTACATAAAATCTCTACACTTAATCAGTTTGAAATTTGATATTGCAACAATCGCAAAATGGCTATTGCTTCTAGTTACATTATATTGCCACAATTCAATTTTTTGCAAAGGCTTATATTTCTCCCAACTTATTGATGGTTTTACACATAGTTCAAATATCGACAACTTTATTGCCAAGGGCAAAAAGAGAGATATCGGCAAATATCGGAGATAAGTCGGGAACTTCTCGGGAAAATATCGGGAACTTAAAAGATTGCTTAAATTTAATTAGAAATGCATTTTTTTGCAAAATTCAATAAGGATATGCATCTAATGAGTCTGTAAATGAGTAAACAAAGCAAACAAGCTGATCTAGATATATATAAATGCAAATACGATACAAAATCACATCTTCATGTGGAATGCTGATGGCTCATAGCCATAGTCTGAACTCTGAAGCAAACTAAAAATAGCAAAGTATCTTTGTAAAACTAAAAGCAAATACAAGTTTCAAGTACAATATCAAAATAGTCTACATCTTCCTCTTCCCCTTCCTAGTAGCTCTAGTAGAAACTGTTGGAATGGAAGGGGGTCTAGCCGTAGAAGTCCGGTGTGGCTTGACTCGACCTCTATCCTAGATGTAGATGGTGCTGACACTGGCAATGACTCATCATCTGTATCCTCCTCACTCTCAGACTTAGTGCCCTCATCCTCCTTAGGAATGTCATCCAATCTCGCTGCGAATCCATCCTCCATAGCCTGCTTGCAAATCATAGATGTCATCCTCTGTCCTCTGTGAACAATGGAGGTTGCTCTTGTGATGTCCAATCACAGTAAGGATCTATGTCATCCAAAATCAAGTGGACCGGTTGGTGCTAACTCTACCTTTCTTATGCGCAGCTTAAGGTTATATTGCACAAAGATGAGCTCATTGAGGTGTTTTTGTGCTAACTTGTTCCTCTTCTTCGCGTGAATGGCCTTGAATAAGCTCCAATTACTCTCACAACTGGATGAGCTACAAGGCTGACATAAGATGTGAAGGGCAAGTTTTTGTAGATTTGGAACATTTCCACCCCAATTTCGCCACCAGGCATCTGCAAGATAAATATTAAAGAGTTAGAAAGCAAGGTGAAAACATATTTTAGTAATATAGTTTTTATCTACTTATCATGCATGTGAAAGACTCTGAAAATCCAAATATTGTACCTGGGGTTTGAGTGTTTCTTCCTCTCCTTGCCACATCTGAGGAGAATAGCTTGCTCGTTGCATTTTGCTACACTTCCATCTCGGCCACAATGAGGTCTCTCACATCAACCTTGGTACCATCCTCTACATGCAATCAGTGAAGCCCTCCATGACCTCTCCATTGGGATCCCTGTAGGATGGAGAGAAGCGAAAACAAGGGTTGAGAAAGTACCCTTCCGGATGAATGGATTGGTGGAGCTGGTTGTTCCACCTCCTATTAATAATGTCCCATATGGGATCAAATTTGAGGCTGTCCCCCTTGTAATTTTTAATAGCCTCTTTGGTCCTATCCATGGCGTCATAAAGATACCCCATTGGGGTTTGATCCCCATCTACCAAGCGGAGAACTCTAACCAAGGGCTTTGTCACCTACAATTGAAAAGTAGAAAAAGATTATCATTAATCATTAGAGACTAGAGTTATAGACTAATAATGAAAGACTTGATTCTTGAATACAAAACAATTAAATATTCAACTTTTGAAGTTTCCAAGTTACCTTTGTTAATATTTCAGACTTTGAAAAGAAAATAACAATCTATAGATGATCTTTTAGAACTAAGACTTAGGCCCTTTCGAAAATATAGATGAATAGAAGATAGATAATACCTAGTTTAGATGCTTGAAATCTGTTGAATGATTATAAGAAGAAGCCTTCAATCCAATGCTATTATTCTGCTCCAATCGGCTCTTTAAGTCTGCTACAATTTGCTCTTTAAGGTTTTCTATAATGCCTCTCTGATTCTGCTACAATATATGAACTTAGGTCTCCTCCAAGTATGTATTTAGGTCTGCTATAGGTGTGAATTTAGGTCTGTTATTCTTCTTTCCAAATTACCAAGAAGCTGCTATAATGTTGGAACAATTATGCAATGATGATCTGAATTATATAAGTCTGCTGAAAGTGTGTAATAAAGCAGTCATGTTCTGTTTTCGATGATTCCTAATTCGCACTCCTCGATCCCATATAAGTATGCCTCAAAAGAGGTGTCTCTTCAATATTATAAGGCAGCCGACTTGCATATGCAAGTCGGCTTTTATAATTATTGTTATTCAGCTGCTAACCTTAATAGATAGCTGACTATAATGCAGGTCGGCCCTCATAGCAATTTCAACAATTCAATATGCAAGTCGTCCCTCTTCTCAATCATAATGTGATATGTCATATAATAATACTTATTATTTATTTTAATCTTTGCCAAGTCCATAATATTAATAATCATTTGCAATGTAATTTATCTTTGTCTCAAGGCCACAAATATTAACACTCCCTCTTGGATTTGAGGGAAAGATCAATAACATTGATCTCATAATGTAATCACTAGATCTCTATTGTAATCATACCTGATGTAGTCAATGTTATTAATCATCCTCAAGATGTCTCAACTTTTGTAATATCATCTACTACAAGATGTAAGGTTATTCAAACACATAATGTAAGCATCGTTCACATGTAATGAGAGATAAGAAACATCATTGACATTATCCTCATGATGTAAACAATAATCATATATAGATCTCAACTTTATGTATAGTATTATCTCAATAAGATTAATAGATCTCAAATCTATGTAAGAAAAGGTATCAACAATATAACAATAGATCTCAAATCTATGTAATCAGAAAAGGTATCATCAATAAATCTCAAATTAAGTATCTCCCACAAGATAATAACAATTATAGGGTCATCTTAAGTATCAATCACATAATTTTAGCATTATTCACAAATAATGATGTAAGGTGTGGATTCTCTTCATGTGAGATTCCATCTACAAGTTCTTTGAAAGATAGTCTTCATTGGTGATTCTATCCAAGAGCCTTAACACTCTAATATCCAAGAGCCTCAATGCTCAAATATGCAGGAGCTTCAACATTCAAATGTCAAGAGCCTCAATGCTCAAATATCAGGAGCCTCAATGCTCAAATATGCAAGAGCCTCAATGCTGAAATATCAAGAGCTTCAATGCTCAACAAAAATCATATTTTCACCACATAATAATTTGATCGTTACTTAGATTTGACATAGCGAAGAATCATATTCTCAATGGATAGTAATGTTTGATTTATTTATAGCAAGTGATGTGATATCTGTTCAAAAAAATTGCAAAATCTAACAAGGAATTAGAAAGAGGTTATAACATGACTTTTAAGTTCATGAAGGCCCGTATATGAACTCCCTCTCAAGGTGAAGACTAAAGGACAAGGTGTTCAGATTCTGTTTCTTTTACTTCTACAATAGAGGCCTGATGATTGTTTCGATATGGACAATTTGCTGCCTTGTGACCAAATTTGTCACATCTATAGCATTGTACCTTAGAGAAATCTCTTTTGAAAATTGTTGTTTTGATAGTCTCTCCCTCTCCATCCATTATTGTGACAGTTCCCTTCTTGCCTGATTTGATAATCTCTTCCTCTCCATCCGTTATTGAGAGAATTCCCTTCTTGCCTGTTTTGATAATCTCTCCTTTTTTACTTCCTAAAGTTTCTTTTTCCTTTGTCTTGAAATTCTCTTTTTCTTTTGAAATCGTCTTTCCTTCTTGATTGTGAGTATAAGATTTGAAGATCTTTAAAATTCGATCCTCTAGTTATTAGTCTCGATTCTTCTTGAAGACAATCGATTTTTAATTTATCAAATTCAGGTAGTTTAGGATGTGCATTGATTCCTTGAGTAAAGGAGTCCCATGAGAGAGACAATCTGTTAAGTGCTATCATAGATAGTTCTTTTTCATCGTAGGTGTTCCCAATAGTTGCCAATTGATTTCTTAACTCAGTAATTCTCATAAAGTATGATGTGATAGATTCTCCTTGACTCATCTTGATTCGTGAAATTTCATTTTTAAGAGTCATAATTCTACTTGTATTATTAATTTCAAACATTCCTGATAATGTAGAGAACATTAGATAGGTTGACTTTAGACAGGAGATGGTGGGTATAATATGGTCCTTTACACTGTCAATTAGGATTCTTGTAGCTTTGTTATTACCCTTTTTCCCTTCACGTGTCTTATCTTCATCCCTTTTAGCTTTAGGTGGATTTTCTATAATTGAATCTAATTCTAGTTTTCTGAAGGAAATTAGTATTATAATTTTCCAAGATAAGAAGTTTGTGGCTCCTTCGAGTCTATCTTCTGGTCTAACTCCACTTGTCATATTGAATTTCTTAGTTTTAAAAGTGTTAGATTGATTCCTTAATTTGAAAGTAGATCTTTAACTCACCAAAGCTCTGATATCATGTTAATATTTCAGACTTTGAAAAGAAAATAACAATCTATAGATGATATTTTAGGACTAAGACTTAGGCCCCTTCGAAAATATAGATGAATAGAAGATAGATAATACCCGGTTTAGATGCTTGAAATCTGCTGAATGATTGTAGAAGCCTCAATCCAATGCTATTATTCTACTCCAATCGGCTCTTTAAGTCTGCTACAATTTGCTCTTTAAGGTCTGCTATAATGCCTCTCCAATTCTGCTACAATATATGAACTTAGGTCTGCTCCGAGTATGTATTTAGGTCTGCTACAAGTGTGAATTTAGGTCTGTTATTCTTCTTTCCAAATTGCCAAGAAGCTGCTATAATGTTGGAACAATTATGCAATGATGATCTGAATTATAAGTCTGCTGAAAGTGCGAAATAAGACAATCATGTTATGTTTTCGATGATGCCTAATTCACACTCCTCGATCCCATATAAGTATGCCTCAAGAGAGGTGTCTCTTCAATATGATAAGGCAGCCGACTTGCATATGCAAGTCAGCTTTTATAATTATTGTTATTCAGCCGCTAACCTTAATAGATAGCTGACTATAATGCAGGTCGGCCCTCATAGCAATTTCAACAATTCAATATGCAAGTCGTCCCTCTTCTCAATCATAATGTGATATGCCATATAATAAGTAGCATACTTATTATTTATTTTAATCTTTGCCAAGTCCATAATATTAATAATCATTTGCAATATAATTTATCTTTGTCTTAAGGCCACAAATATTAACAACCTTCACAATTTATGTAGCAACATCGAAAAAATGGTTGTCAAAGATGATGTGTGCAACTCTCTCCATCAAACTTCTTTGAATAAGTTTAGTCTAGCCATGGTTGACTCACAAACATTTTCTTCAAAGAGTTCAAAGAAGTAAAACAAGGCACACGAAGTCTCAGGCACGCCATGATTGCACTATGAAATGGAGAAATTAATACCGCGGGATATATATGTGTACACACAGAGTGCAAATATAAGTGCAAAATGCGGGCTCATTAGATGACATGATGGAAAGTCAGCAATAGGATGTTGATAGAATGCCTGAATTGTGTTGCGCATCCTATAGGCAATCTGACTTGCAAAGATGACAGGGAGTACATTATGGATTTAGTTGGAAAACTAGATTCTCTATGTGAACCTTTATCAATAGTATTTCTTCATTGATAATCTCTTCACCTTGTCTGAACCTGTGCAAAATGGAGTTTGAAGATAACGACGGGAACTAATCGAACATGATGGATTCCAAATATTTTGATTACAAAATCCCTCTCAAGTATGTATACAAACACCAAAATCTTGTGTGATCTCATGGGTACCGTAGCTACACAAAATACAGAATTCCTCGAAAAAATATGCTTTCTCATGGTTGGAAATCACTACGAACAATGTGCAAATGTTTTAATTTGTAACTTAATCAGGTTTCTCCAAGATTCCCGATATTATTCAATAGCTTAGAAAAGCACCCAACTCCCGACCAGGTTCTCGAATTGCAAAGATTCTTGATATGTTTCAAAGGGCGCCAAATACCAGACATCAGAAATGGTCTGCCCTGTTCACACACTGTTTTTTTCCATTTCGCACTCAAAGTAATTTTGTCAAATAGTTGGATGACAATTTGACTTCTGAGTTTTCTAAGTTTGTTGAGATTGCAATTGCTTGGAGGTTTATTATGAGTTTGACTAATCACTTGAATAGAGCACACAATGTATGCAGCAATAATATTTCAATGCACACTAATTAAAAACACAATGATATAACAATGTAGTTTAAATACATATATGAACTGTGTTTGTTCTTCCCACTGGTAAATAGAAGTTTCAGCAGTAACATATAGCTCAGATTTAACAGCAAATAAATTTGTATTACAATAACAATGTCAATGCTCAGACTTACAGACCAAAACACTGTTACCCTGAATGATATACTGATGGAATACATCAATAGTAATCTGCAGACCTTCAAACGTCACCTACAGGCTATGTATGACACTTCTCTTGCTGATGACCAGCTACAGAAGCTATGTAAACCATCTCAGACCTGTACACCATTAATCCCAAACATAAACAGACCATACGACATGATCCCAGGAGTGTATTTTATTTGTCTTAACTCTATGTTGACTGGTACAGTCCAAACTGACTTAGAGTGACTTTCTACAGCAGTGTGGCATCCTCCATTGATAATTGTATGGTGCAGAAGCTTGAATCTCACCGTGTAGTAAAGAGTTTGATCTCCTAGCAGCTCATAAACAAACCCAATAACTCACACTTCCACTTCCACTCCAACTCTCAAATTTGAATCTGCCTGGCACCTGGAAATATAAATTAGAATAACAAGCTCACACAATCTTCAGATTTTACCTTGAAGCTAAAGAAAAAAAAAGACCATATCTTTCAATGGCGTCAAGATTGATAGCACAGAGGATTTGCGTCCTCCAAGCCGTGAGAATTAATCTCCACAATTTCTTCAATTTTCATATGATATCCAAGCATGCTGAAGAATGAGCAGTTCACTTTATTTTATAGCTTCTTCTTAGAGATTCCTCACTCGACCTGTGAATGTGGGATAAATAACTTTTCCTTTTTAAAATATCATGTCCTACTTAAGTGAATAAAATGTTCTTTTAATAATAAAGTGACTTATAAAAAGTGTATTTTAATTTAACAGTCACTTTATTAATAAACCATTTAATCTTCAAGCATTAAAATAAATTATATATCGGACTCAGAAAATCATGTGTGATAGCTCATTGGAAAGATCTTGGCGAGACGCTCCAAGTCCAATACTGAAATGCCAAACTTACTAAGCCCACTGCTGACTTACTATAAATAGTAAGTATTTGGAAACCTTGCTGAATCAACTTCGATTGGCCTAAAACTGGAATTACCTAGGCCAAATCTCTCTCTGATCCCTGTAAAGTCCTGGTTAGCCCACAGAACCAAGGCAAAATGGGCTAACGACATATCATGAATTGATGAGCTAGAAAGGGGACTTTCTTTTTAAAGATGGATCATAACCACCTAGGATGCTCACGCAAGTACTCTAAATTTTCCGAAAAATCTCTTTAATTTTCACAACTCTCACTTTGTCTTTGATAAATTTGCTTCAATTCTATCAACCCCATCCGTTGAGCTATCATCTGAGTCAAAAGCTCCAAACATTGGTTTTGTTGTTGAGCTCATTGTTCTGCTTGTTGATGTGTCTGAACCAGTGCATCCAACAATTTCAACAATCTCTCTTCTCCTTCTAACCCTATCCTGTTTTCTGCGTGAAGTATAATCGTAAGTCCATGGTTGCATACTCCAATTTTTCATATCATTGCCTGTTCATTCTGTATTGTACCCATCAAGATGGCAAGATACACTACTTTGATACCACTTTAATGGTCTACCCTGTCCACACTGTTTTTTTCCATTTCCCACTCAAAGTAATTTTGTCAAATAGTTGGATGACAATCTGACTTCTGAGTTTTCTAAGTTTGTTGAGATTGCAATTGCTTGGAGGTTTATAATGAGTTTGACAAATCACTTGAATAGAGCACACAATGTACACAGTAATAATATTTCAATGCATACTAATTAAAAACACTATGATATAACAATGTAGTTTAAATACATATATGAACTGTGTTTGTTCTTCTCATTGGTAAATAGAAGTTTCAGTAGTAACATATCGCTCAGATTTGACAGAAAATAAATTTTTATTACAATAACAATGTCAATGCTCAGACTTACATACCTAAACACTGTTACCCTGAATGATATTCAGATGGAATACAACAATAGTAATCTGTAGACCTTCAAACATCACCTACAGGCTATGTACGACACACCTCTTGCTGATGATCAGCTACAACAGCTATGTGAACCATCTTAGACCTGTACACCATTAATCCCAAACATAAACAGACGATACGACATGATCCTAGGAGTGTATTTTTTGTGTCTAACTCTACTTTGACTGGTACAGTCCAAACTGACTTAGAATGACTTTCTACAGCACTGTGGCATCGTCCGTTGATAATTGTATGGTGCAGAAGCTGTAATCTCACTGTGTAGTAAAGAGTTTGATCTCCTAGCAGCTCATAAACAAACTCAATAACTCACACTTACACTCCAACTCCAACTCTCAAATTCAGATCTGCCTGACAAATGGAAATATAAATTAAAATAGCAAGCTCACACAATCTTCAGATTTTACCTTGAAGCTCAAGAACAAATCTGAAGACCATATCTTTCAATGGCGTCAATATTGATAGCACAAAGGGTTTGCGTCCTCCAAGCCTTGAGAATTAATCTCCACAATTTCTCCAATTTTCATATGATATCCAAGCATGCTGAAGAATGAGCACTTCACTTTATTTTATAGCTTCTTCTTAAGAGATTCCTCACTCGACCTTTGAATGTGGGATAAATAACTTTTCCTTTTTAAAATATCTTTTCCACTTAAGTGAATAAAATGTTCTTTTAATAAGAAAGTGACTTATAGTAAAATGTATTTTAATTTAATAGTCACTTTATTAATAAACTATTTAATCTTCAAGCATTAAAATAAATTATCAATCGGACTCGGGAAACTGTGTGTGATAACTGATTGGAAAGGTCTCGGTGAGACGCTCCAAGTCCAATACTGAAATGCCAAACTTACTAAGCCCATTGCTGACTTACTATAAATCGTAAGTATTTGGAAACCTTGTTGAATCGACTCCAATTGGTCTGAAACTGGAATTGCCTAGGCCAAATCTCTCTGATACTTGTAAAGTCCTGGTTAGCCAACAAAACCAAGGCAAAATGGGCTAACAACATATCAATAATTGACGGGCTAGAAAGGGGACATTACAATATCAAATGACTTGTGGAGGATATTTTAGATGCCATTCAAGTTGAACGAATCCCAACTATTGTAGGATCGATTGAATTGGTGAAGAAGCTAATGAAACAATTAGAGCGTTACATAAGTGAAGGAACGCATGCTCGTGTGCTTGTTGTTGGAATTAAAATTGCAAAAAGAGCCACCTTGGATTTTCTTGAGAAGTTCAAAACTTTGGTAATCATGGAAGGAACACTAGATAAGATGTTAAAAAGGGTAGCAAGGACAACAATTAGGACAAAGCTTTATGAAGCACTTGCAGATCAGCTAACTGACATTGTTGTAAATGCGATGCTTTGCATTCAAAAACCTGAGGAACCAATTGATCTATCTATGGTGGAAATTATGCATATGAGGCATAAGTTTGATGTAGATACCCATTTGGTTGAAGGGTTGGTCCTTGATCACAGAGCTCGTCGTCCAGACATGAAGAAGCATGTTAAGAATTGTTATATATTAACTTCCAATGTATCTTTGCAATATGAAAAGAGTGAAGTAAATGCAGGTTTCTTTTACTCGAATGCTGAACAGAGGGAGAAAATGGTATTAGTAGAAAGAAGACATGTAGATGACAAAGTTCTGAAGATTATTGACTTAAAGAAGAAGTTTTATGATGGACATGACAATAAACTTGTTGTAATCAACCAAAAAGGAATAGACCCCACTTCACTTGATATGCTAGCAAAAGAAGGGATTGTAGCTCTGAGGAGAGCAAAAAGACGAAATATGGAGAGAGTGGTGCTTGCTTGTGGTGGTGAGGTTGTTAATTATGTTGATGAGTTGACTCCCGGTGTGCTTGGCTAGGAAGGACTTGTATATGTGCATGTGCTTGGGGAAGAAAAATACACATTTGTGGAGAATGTTAAAAACCCTCACTCATGTACAATTCTTATCATAGGGCTAAATCATCATACTATTGCTTAAATTAAGGATGCAGTCCGTGATGGATTGAGGGCTGTCAAAAATACAATTGAAGATCAAGCTGTCGTTTTGGGTTGCCAAAGCAATGTGCATGTGAAGAATCATTTGGTTAAGAAATAAAAGGGATGTCTTGTAGACTTGGTGACTAGTGAAAACTGAAAGTCGCTTAAGAACAAAGACAATTAAAAATTCAAGAATTAGTTACGAAACTGAAAGGACAAATAGGAAAAATCTATAAATATGCAATCAGTTAACTAAAGAAGGGTCCGAATTCTGAGATGGCAATGTTGTGTCATACCATCAAAAAGGGGCATTTATTCCAAAAAATGCAAAAGGGAGATATCCATATTTTTCTTTAGGGGAAACATGGTCTCTATACAGGAAGAAGAGTCTTTGTGCTCTCTGATTTTGCCCAGAAAATAAAGAGGACTTTTTGAAACTTCGTTTGCATTTGTTTTTTTTAATGGCAAATTTTCTTATGTTAATTGTGATCATTCTTGGGTGAGATTTTGTCATAGCAGATTATGGGTGTGCATACTCTATGAACTTTGAGTCTTAATTATTTCATGTAATCTAAAAAAGATTGTTGTTATCTTCCTAATCATCTGTAGTGGGTACTCGGAAAGTGAACTTTGTGTCATTTTTCCTTGTATCCCTTTGTTTATAAACCTGTATTCGCATTTGCAGCATGCCTACGCTCAGGTGTTAGTTACCTTTATTGTTTTTTGGTTAAAAGCATACCCTGAAAATCCAAAACTATATCATAAGAGGGAGTTGTGCATCCAAAATTCAGAGAAAGATCATCCAATCAATGGAGATCTCTCCAAATGTTGGTTTCTATTTTGTCTTTCATCTTGGGTGTAATGAGTCATTTTTAGAATCTATTTTTGAAGGAAAAATCTTCAAACTAACACTATGCAAGATTGACAAATTGTATTAGTATTTGTATATCAATCTAGTATACACACACACACACACACCCAATGTATATAAATAACATCCGTTGATATGAGTATGATCTGATGGTTTGTTTGTTATTAGATTACCTCTACATAAGTCTAAAGCTGATCCAATAATCTGATTCCTCAATACTTCCTGACGCTGGATGCCTCCTTATATGTGCTGCTTTTTGTATTTTATAACTTCCTTTTTTTAATTCTTATTCCCTCTACAAATCTGCTCACTGCTATATATATTTATTATGTATATTTTCTTGCCCTAATCTCTTGTTCGATATTACTGGCTGGATGTAATCTGCTAATTTATTTTTACTCTCTCAATGCTGTTTGATGCCCCTCTTGAACTGAGAAGGATCTCCTTATATCTTCCAATTTGATGGGATGTCTTCAAGAGACATGTCTGGTGTCTCTTCCCCAAACACCTCTTGTATTACTTTGGAATTATTTAATAATTATTGCTTCCCTCTGTTAATACTGCCTTACTATAATTGACAATACGTCTACTCTCAAGTTTACCTTTGACTGCCTTGATGATGATACAATACTCTTAGTGCCACGTTGGATATTAGGAAGCATCAAACTTCCTCATTCAATAGTAATGTATAATATTATTATAATATATTATGTTGTTATATTATTATATTAAATATATATTATATCGTAATATTAATGATATATTATATTACTATTATTATATTAATAATAGATTATATTATGTTATTTTTATTTGTTCATTTATTTTAATTTTATTATTATTTTTGATCGGTGATATATGTTATTTTATTAATATGAAAAATAATGTACAGTAATAGTCTCAAAATTTAAGCCACTATTCAAGTTGGCAGATCTGCCATTAAAGGCCTGCAAATTCTTGCCTTCTACCCACTGCCTACTCCCTTCTACTTGCCCTTACACATGCTTAACCATGTTTCCATACAAGCAAAATTGGGTAACACGACCAAAGCTAAATAGTCGCCGGATTATAGACTAAACCGTTACTAATTACAAAATGGGCTGGATATTTTCTATTCACACCAAACCCTATAACAAGGCAGCCAAAACAAAAACACCTAATACTAAACTAGCTGTTCCACACCTTCATCATGGTTTCTTTGTTCTCAACCGGGATGAACATGTCGCCCCTAGTATCCAATTTCTACTTTTTGGTCTTTCTAGGCTTCCTTGTCTTCGACGACATCTCCTCTTCTGTCTAGCTTTTCCCTATCTTTTTCTTCCTACCCCTCTTCACCATCCTCGCCACCTCCTCACCTTTTGCTCATTTTCCAACGAATGTAGAAGGACTAGTAAAGCCTCCCACCTGCCACAAGCCTCTTCAATTCTCTTTTCCTTGCACGTGGTTGTGCTCCAAACCAAGAACGGTTTGAAGCTTTGATTAGTTCTGTCCACCGCTCTCTATAGCCCTTCCCCTGTTAACAAACCCACTCCAAGCTCTGTCATTCCAATGATTGGGACCATCCCACCTGCCCATTGTGGTTTCACACATTGTCTCATCACCCACAAAGCCTCTTCCCTGGTTCGTAGTTGCAATGCCCAAGCAAGAGATGTCTAAGTTTGTTCTTGACCTGAAATCTGTAGTCATAAATTCCACTCCAAAGATAGCCTCCACACATTGCCACAAATGGGGATCATCGATGTTGAATATCCCTTTCATTTATCTAAGGCTCACTTTGCCTTTGAAATCTTGAAGTTGGTTGAGAGTGTGAAGGGCAAAATTTGCCTCCATTCTAACCTTCTATCTTCTTCTTGCAACCCAAGCTTGTTTTTTCTCTCAACCAAATGCTATGCCGATTCCCGCGGTCCTGTTATAAACTCCACATGGGCAATCCTCCCTCTTCTAGAGCCTTCCAACTCCTTCCCGAAGACATTTATCATTTGGCCTCACCTGTGCTTGTTGATCATTGAGGAAATTAATGAAACTTCATTTGTGACGTGGACACCATCCTATGCCCCTCCTTTCAACTCATTGCATCATCATTACTTGCCGCGATCTTTAATGGTTCTCATGAGAGGTGTCGAAATTTGAATTTGATTTAAATTTTAATCCTCAAGACTTTTTGAAGCTAAGGAAACACTAGGCTTCCAAGCCATTCCCTAGCTTACTTAATCTATGAGTAGACATACTCTTCTTAACTCCAAGAATCAAAGGCCGCACCATCTATATCTCTTAAGTCTTCCACCATTTCCTCTTCTAGATTTCTTAGGGAGACCCCTACCTTTGACATTGTGTCAATTGCCTAATTGGCCTCTTGCCTAACATGTGTGATTTTAAAATCCTCAAATAACTTTAGCAAAGACTCGTTCTTGCGAATATGCTTGTTTAGGTACCATATGCCCGACTCACCTTTGATTATGTCATTGATAATAATTTGCAAGTCCCCCTCCAAATGAAGCTTCGTCACTTTTAATTTAATAGCCATCTTTATAGCTAATAGTGTAGCCTGGACCTCTGCCTCATTATTTGTATCTACCAGAAGGCTTTTCACTCCTAACATTTAAATATTGCCTCTACATTCCCTAATTACAAATCCTGCCCTTGATGGGCTTGGGTTGCCCTTTGAAGCCTCGTCAAAGTTAATCTTTATCCATCCATCATCCAAGGGTTTCCAAAATTCTTGTTTGATCCTTTTGGGGGGAGGTTTAACCCTCCAAAGCCCATTAACAGGCCATTATTATTTATTTATATTATTTTTATCTATTTATATTTAATAGTATCATTTTTTCATTAAATCTTCTTTCAGAGAGGGGCATCATAGTCGACCCCTTTCTTCTTGCATATTTTATTAATATTTAACTCACTTATGTGCCCAAGATGTATTCCCTTTCTAAAAGGCCCATTTAATAAAATAAAACATTGTTACTTTAATATTGGGCGCTATATAGTCGTATATTAAAATATTTAAAAAAATGATGAAGCTAAGTCTTTAGTTTAACTATATAAAATATTAATTTATCGTTATTTTATTTAAATGCACCATACTATACCAAATATCAAAATAATGATATCCACTATCACCGATGTCTAAAAATAGCGACTCTGCCAGTTGGCTTAGTCTGTGCTTGGAATTGACTCACTAAAACTAGTAAGTGTTGGAGAACTTACCCAAAATCACTTCAAAAATGGATATTATGCTCATAATAACTATTGGAGCTCAACTAAACATTTGATACTACCAAACTACTTGACAACTGCCTCCAAAGTTATCCAGCCCTAACTCATTAGCCTACGGGAACCAAACTGAGGCTAACAGTCCACCATACACCAAATTGATTAGAAAGAGGATATTACTTATGGGGACCCAAAATCACTGAGGTTGGAAAATGAATTATATATTATTATTATTTTTGTACAAATGGTATAAAGGAGGAATGAGAAAGGAAAAAGGTATTTTTGGCAAAAAAATTTCAAACCCTTGTTTTGCAAAGTGAGCAACTATTCGTATTCTACCCCAAGATGAAAACCTTGTAGTGAAATTTGTTTCAAGGATGAAAAACTATGGAAAATTTAATTCAAGGACAAAAACCATACAGTGAAATTAATTCAAGGATGAAAACTAGTAATGTCCCGCTAAGGAACCCTCACAAAACAAGGTAAAACATATTCAAGAATACATGAAACGATTTTTTTTTTGGAAATATAATCATTAACCATGCACATCATGCAATGATATTTAGGTCAAACCTCAAGACTAGGTCAAATAGTTGCTATGCAACATTGCACCAGTGGAAGTATAAAGACAATGAAACCACTAAAAACCTATGGGAAAGGTATTCTAACACTTTAGACAAGGAATACAGTCTGTTTAGACTCATCCAAGACCCTCCCATAAGTTTCAGAATTTAACTTGGAAAACTGGACCATTTTCTAGATCCTAGGTGTTATGAATGAGCTTCGTTAAGGAATGACTTGCACTCCAACGCCTCATGCACTAACCAAACTGACTCTAAAACTCCCTAAACCTCTTCCAAGAATTCTGCAACTCTCTAGCTCCGCAACACAACTAGAATGGGGTCAAACAGACACTCGGAGCTCTCAGAATCTTCGTCGAATTGAGCTGCAATTTCAAGCGTCCACAGTGGACTAATGCACAATTTTTGGACACTAGCGCGATGCACATTCGTCCTTTTCCAAAAGTGTCCTCCATTAGCGCATGAGTACTTTTTTGCGTTGGTGCCCCATTTCGCACTGTAGTCCTCTATAACTGGCAAACGCGCATTGTTGTCCCATAATTGTGCGTTTGTTATGCCCAATCAGCTTCCCGGATTCACTGTAGGACCTCTAGGACACCCTAAACCCTTGGGTGAAGACAAAATCCAAATCTGGTACATAGATTGGAAGAAATTGATGAAAATGTGTGGGGAAAAGACATGCAAAGTGTCCCCAAAGTCACCAAGTGACTCATACACTCAAGGGTGAGATCAAGTGGATCCTAAACATAACTGATCCACCCTAAAGTTCCCTAAACCAATCCAAATAAACACAACGGATTCCCAACAACTACAATCCACAATTGGTTTCCCATGGGACACCCATCAGGTTGTCTCGAATGAGCTCGGATTGGCTTTGAATGGCTCCAAACTTTGTTAAACTACTCCAAAATGGACAAGAACACAAGGTAACATTGGGAGATGACTAAATCAACATCTGCATCTACTCCAGACATATCTAAGTTCATTTTAAAGCACTAATGGAAGTGTTCCTAAAATAGACACATGAATCTTCAATATACCAAGAACATAAGCAAGGACAATTTGTGCCCAATTTGAACACTTGGGTCACGTAAAACCACCATCCACATAAAAAATATACTACTATTACATCTTTCTTCGCATTGGAGT
This sequence comes from Chamaecyparis obtusa, assembly GCA_027943335.1. Taxonomy (NCBI): domain Eukaryota; kingdom Viridiplantae; phylum Streptophyta; class Pinopsida; order Cupressales; family Cupressaceae; genus Chamaecyparis; species Chamaecyparis obtusa. The sequence goes on along the minus strand of BSBK01003566.1, from coordinate 434,348 downwards.
ATGCAATATACAAATCATCAAGTATTACAAATGTGAATCATTACAAATACATTTGCAACTTGCAAGAAATGAGGAAATAAAAGAAAGCATGTAAAGGAAGTGGTCTGGTAGTCCTCCAAGGTCAGTCACATACGTGTCCACCAGTCCCCAATGGCAGTTGGCAACACCACCGACATTGTGGAACCCGTAGGTCCACTCCATTGTGCTTGGAGATAGACACAGGACCCAAACAATCACTCAAAAAAAACACAAGGGGGATATAAATCATACATGCGAGACACAAAGTATACACATTGAAGAAAATCAATCATCATCACAAGGAAGCCCACACATTACTATGCAATATCAAAAGTGAGATGATACCAATTATGAATCCACTGTAATGACGCCCATGTAGGGCCTTACGTAATTTTCTCTCAAAATTCCCAATTAGGGTTTGGATCACACTTGGGAATGACAATTTGTAATGTTTCATACTAGGATGATGCCAATTCCCAATAATTAGCATACATCATTATGCATTTAAATCATATTATATTAAGAATAATCTCTAATTCATAATATATACTTATGCTCTAATTCCTTCACTCCTAATCACAGACCTTAAGAAAGATGGTAGATTTACTGTGCTAGAATGCTTGCACAGTCTACAAGTGGATTCCCTTAAGGTTCTACCTATCTTGGGATCTTTCCATCATGTGACCGATTTACCTGCCTCTTCCTACACACACTCCCTATCCCCTTAATAGTGATTAATGAGTAAACAAGGATTAGACTAAGTATATATTAATAACTCATAAGTTATATATAATTCTGTTTTTTTTATTATTATATATATATATATATATATATATGTCATCTTACGTATATTTGTATATTCACATGTATATATAATTCTAATTATATATATACATATATTAATTAATTCTAACTTATTCAATATATATAAATAAAGATATAAATATATAATTATGACCTCATAATCATTTATATAAAATGTATAATGGCCAATAAACTGGCTCCTTATTCCTAATGCCATTCACACACACACACACATCTATATTTATGATCTTACTATTATGTATATGTGCCTGATATATATAAACATGTACAAGACCCTATATGGGTCCCTTGCCCATAATAGAATTCAGTTATAATCTTATGTAAACCAGTATCTAACTCATAGATACGTACAGTGTCATTTGCTGTCACACTGTGCTTATTAGCAATGTTAAATTTATTCTCTTATGTATATTCTTTTATATTTTCATGATCAATACTAGTATATTATGACCTCCCGTAATCTATCATGTTCCAAATGTAAAATAATGAACTTCCTTGATATGCATCCAAAATGTATTTATTTATATATACTTCCATTCTGATCTCTTCCGGCTATCTTAATTCTCAGTGCTGACTGTATCCCTTATTATTAGTAATCTGTCGAATACCAAACACATCAGTATATTGTTTTTGCCATCTCTTGTAATAGCTAACATAACCTCATTTATATATGTTCACCTATTTTTCTTATCGATAGTTGATGCTGTATTCTTTTTTCTTATTCTTCCCCCATTCTTCAATGAATGAATCTGAATATATATTGCCTCTGCCGTGACCCATGCTTCTTCAAGGATCGTATATATTTCTTGCTATTTTCCCTGTTCTTTGTTTTTAATGATCATATAAATAAGATTGTATTTCTATTTGTCATTCGATACCATTAAATACCAAATATATATATGGACATATTGTCTTTGCCGTCTCTGAAATGGGTACCATCACCTCCTAATATAATTTTCTTATTTCCTAATTTTGCCAATTGGAAATCCTATTCTCCATTCCTTATCCTTCCATATGAGTCTATATCAAATATATTTAAGAGTCTTCCCTTCCCTTATTCTCCCTCCTTCATTCTTCTAATGGAAATGCCTTCTATATGCTCGGCAAACGGGTATGTGTATCAACGCGACACATTTCCATCGCTGGTCGCTAAGGACAAGTCGTCGATTTTGGACTCCTTATTTAGTCGGTTTTAAATGATAATTTGTTAACATCATTAATAATGATATATTATTAGTTTTATGAATTTGTTACTATCGGATGTTGAATTAGGATGATTGTTTTATATATATAGTTATAAATCAGCATTTGTTTGATATTATGGTCATTATTAATAATATAATTAGTGTATATATATAATCAATATTTACTAATTTTGATCAATTCACTAATAGCATTAATTATATAATTTCCATTATCTATTATTTATATAATTTATCTACTATATATGATTAGCATATTATTTAGTATTGAGAATTTAATTATGTATAGAAGATAATATGTATTTTGCCACAAATACGTCATACATTAAAATTTGTATTTTTACACCATATACGTTAATTCATGGCTTGTGACATCCACATAGGATCACTACTCAAGTCTAAACAAGGGTTGGGTGTTAGAGTCTTAGAAGTGGGAGTGACATGCCGTCCCAATATGCCCTTAGTCTATATGAGAACTCAAGGCACACAAGGGCATTCTCAATTGTCTTGATAATGATTTTTTCCCCATTGCTTTATTACGATAACACTTATATTAATCAACTTCCAATTCTGACCTTAACACTCTCACCCAAGCTCATATCAATATCAATTACAACTTCACAACATCATTAATATCTCATGTTTACAATGCTATTTCCAAACATATACATGGCACACTCGATTGGTCTTTAAACCAAGAGGATGGATTCCAAATGATCCCAAAATGAAATTTCTATTTATAATATCATGACTCCACATAATATCAAGTTTAAATCACCAAATTCTGCTTTTTAAGAAATGCCAAAATTGGACCAAAACCAGTCATGGAGGCCATCCACAATTGATGGACCTCCATTAAGCTCAAAATTTAAAACTCGAAAGATTGAAAATCCGAGAGAACCCATTGGTTCCCCATTGAACAACCAAAAAATGCATTCAAATCCACATTTCACCCAATAATAAAAAATTGGGCAGCATATCCCCATACAAACACTCATTTCCCAAATTTTAACATAAAATAACAAAATTCTCCAAATGAATATCTACAAGAGGGAGAATGTTTTAATTCAATCTACAAACCATTTACAATTTTATAAAACCCAATTCAAATGAGAAACAAGGAAGAATTTAAGACTCCTACCTCCAACTTGTTGAAAACTTCAAATATGAAAAGAATCCTTCACACACCAAAAGATGAAGAAAAATCTGAACAGCCGGTAGAATCCACTCCAACAAATTGTTCAAGCCAATACCCATAAAATCCTTCCCAAGAAATCTTTCAATTGATGCAATTCAAATCCTTCACAAGTAGGGTATTTGAGCAAAGAAGAAGAAAAAGACTAAGTGTCCCCCTCAAAAAAGATCTCTCCTTTCCATTAAAAGTCCCTTTTTGAAAATCCACTAAAATAATACTAAAACCAACTTAAAACTCAAAGGCATAATAAACTTCTAAAATGCCCAACTATTAAATCCTTCAATTCTCATCAAAATCAAGGACATATAAGACACATTTTCAATTTATATATTTACTAGCCACTATAATAACTTTAATATTACTAATATATATAACTATATAGTGACAATACACAAACGACCAACTATGCACAAACCATTGCTACTAGTCTTTCACGAACATGGATGAGGGAAATCAAACATTATCTTAAGTGGTAACCAGAGGTATAAACATATGCATTTTAGGAAACTTGTCCAAATTAGAAACGATGGCTAGGATGGGTAATATGGAGGGCCAATGTGCTATTTCCTATAATCATCGTTGAAAATATAGGCACGCTCAGATCTATGAAGCCGGGTGGAGTCGATGTCAGGTACTTGATAGCACTGAAACACTCACACGTCAAGTGCACCTGCTCATATATACAAAATAGCCAATGCACATATTAAATAGTCCATTAACATAATTCATTGAAAAGGGAATTTAATGGCGCAATCACTCTTATGTATTCCAATATTATGACATCATCCCTTTTCATGTATATTCATCTCCTAAGCACTGCAATAATAGACTCATCTACATTTAAAATACATTAAGCATCATTAAATATCATTAATGGCAATTAAGAGCATATAATAGATCCCCGAACCATGTTACTAACAACACCTAACCAATAACATAACATCTCATCAACATCATAGTAATCTGTTTAAACCTAACATATCGTTCTAACTACATTTATTAGCATTAATATCAAATATACTTACTTCGTTCTGCTTCCAAGCATTGACTTAGAATCATAATACCTCCTTAAAGTGATAGGGTTGGAGTGGCACTATAAAACCCTCTTAACTATTCTATAGTTGGATTCATATAGGATTTATAGACTGTAATTTTGGCAAATTAGTTGAAAATTGTTCTAAATATTATTTGAAAGTGAATTTTCAATATATTTTATGGAGATATCTTTGGTACTAGCTCTAGAGTAAATTTGGAGAGTTGAAATTTACAAGTATTCAACAACCCAGTCAGGATTACCATTAATCCTTAGGTAGGCCATGGGAATGGAAAAAAGGGAAGCACTTTCAATATGAAGACCAAGGTTTATTTGATAATTGCTACCTTTAAGTCATGGGCAAAGTAAGGCCATTCATTGAGTTAAAGAAATGGAGGTTACTGGTTTTGTAGCACTTAACAAAGATGAAGAATTTAGTGTATGTGCATTCCAACTTACACCTTCCACACAAACAACGTGGTTATAAAGAAGGGGACGCAAGTTTGTGGGATATAACACTAGAGCATAATGACTTGGATGCTTCCACTTCCCAACATGTTGCATTGAAGGAAGTAGATAGCGAGCACACTTTTAGTGTGAGTGTGAGTGGCATTGCTTTTGGTTCTTCAAAATTTTGCTGCATCATCTAATGTCAATGATAATGGTGATGTATTTGAAAACCCATATGACATTTGAAACTTCATTGTTGAACTTGACATTATTATTTTAATACTGAATTTTGAACAATTAATATTTTATAGTATATACATTTATCATGACATTCCAGTTTATGGTGGTCTTGTTTGTTAATTAATAAATATTATATGATGCTGTGTGGTATTTTAAACATGATTCCTGCATTTAGGCTGCACACATACACACATGCGTGCACACACACACTTTTTATACGGAATGAACTCAAAACTGAATTTTATTTTTTTCTAGATCCACGAATTGAACCCTTGAACCCAAACCGAGATCAAGACCAAAACTGACAACTTAGATTTTGGTTAGTTTTCTGCCCAATAGGATAAAAATCTTCTTAAGCAAGTCTTGGAGCCTTTGTCTCGGTGTTATTGATCTATCATTCTTAGAAGTGTTTAAATATCATTCCTATTTAACTATAGCATGAACCTCCATTAGGAGATATGCAAATGAAATCTTTTGTACTTCACTGGTTTCATGCACACTAAAGCAAGACCTCAGTTTCTTAATCCACTTATCAACGATCTTAGTATCTTGTTGTCCTATAAAAGCTTCCATGCCTACTTTTGTTTTATCTTTGAAAATAGGTTAGATTTTGTATTATCATTGCCACTATTTGTCTAGAATTGTTCCTTTCCGTCCATGAACCAATACATACTCTTTCCTCCAGGTTCCATAGGGGCTGCTTTTCTTCCACTCTAAATTTCTTGGCAAGAGCGAGTACCACATTTTCCATGGATGCTAGATTCTTAGCAAACAGTTCTTGTTGTATGATGAGCCTTTCTTGGGTTTTAATGAACCTCAAGTCTGCTTATAATAAGGCAACTCTTCTTTCTAATCTTTGACCTTCTTTGGCTATCTTCCTCATTTCTTGATTCCTTTTTAAAATAGCTGATACTTAAGAGTGCTATTCACTCTAGTACTCTTCGTGCCATTAAATTTTATTCTTACAACTAACTATAATTCTTCTATTCTCTATTTACACTCTTGATATTGAAGGGGAGAAATCAACCCAAACATCAAGATGAAACCATCATGTGACAAACAAAAAATCTTTCAAAAATAAACTGCCATGACACACAAAAAACCCTATAAATAATACGTTCTCTATGCTATTGTATGCAGTAGTTTTGTCATTCTAATAATACATCCTCCTTTACCCTAGAGAAACCCAGTATAGGGAATAAATCCAGCAAAAGATATGCTTTATTTATCTATGTGATACAAAGAAGGCGGTGCCTTGGGTCATGGAGGCCATCTGCAGTTGCTCTTAGTTATGGAAAGTGTTGCAACCTCCCCATCCCTGCACATTGATAATGCTTTGATATTCCTCTTTACTGTCATCTCTTTCTGGACCATATATACTTGAATTTTAATGCCCACTGGTTTGGTTGGGCTTTCAGCCCTTCATTTACCAACAAGGTTTCTTCCTTTTCCAGGAATATGAGCAGACCTAGAGGGTTTGTTTAACTTCTGGGGAATGAAATGGATTTTAAAAAATGGTCTATTTTCTATTCACAAATGGAATTAGGTATCAAGATTCTCTATTTTTGATGATCTATCTTATTCCTTTTAGAGGGGTGGAAAAAAGAGTTAAGCTGAATCTTTTGTGGGTACCATGTTACATACGAAAATTCAAATCATTCCTAACTATTGGACAAAATTATGGCCAAAATACAATTTGCTGATCTGGACCATAACCCGGCATGTTTGCAGCTTCAAATGGTGAATTTTTGAATTGAAATGTATTGAGCACTTTAAAGACTTTATAAGGATGCCTTTTTATTAGATTTCATGCCATTTTATGGTTCTCATTTTTCCGGTCATGACTTCAATCCATTTCAGATCATATGATCTATTTGGATTGCTTGACATATCTTTGGTAATCGGAAAACATCTTCAAAATATTGTCTTTATGTGAGTAAGAATAGTTTCCAGCAAATGGAATTGCAAGATGAATATGCAGCTACCAGACAGAAGAAGTGATACTCTTAATCTTTAAAGACGTAGACGATGAGACTTTCTATGCCTTGTGTTTTCAAATGCGGCTCACACTAATTTGGAATATTTCTTAATTAAAGGAGGCAAGAAGTACATAGTAAAATTGAATACATGCTCAAGAAGTGATAATTCAAAATTGTGAAGATGAGCTTTATGTTTATCATGTCATGTCTCTTTGAATTCATAATAATTGTGTTTGGGTACTCTCAGATCAGGGAGAATATCTTTGAGTCATGCATAAAAAAGTTGGGGACAGTCTTTCAATATTTATATTTAGTACAGTTTGTTTACAACTTGAAATTGGTGAATGGGGAGGCATGGGCATTGAGCACAACTCACACACACACACTAAGTTACCAGCTCTGGTATGGGTATCAGAACCCAGTATGGTGGTATGACAGTTTTTTTCTTTGTGTACAAGTACAGGAATATAGGTACAATTTTGTTTGGAAGCCATATTCCTTGGCTGAGTAACTTATGTAAGCAATAGTTAGCTTGTTAGATGGTTAAGTGAAAAAGATGAGATAAAGTAATGGGAATTTGCATGCTTGAATCAAGATTTGGTGATGTCGCCAACACTTGTTAAACCTATTGTGTGAACACACCTGTACATATAAATAAATTTACAAATTTAACAAGATATTGGTTTTCTTTTGGAGTATATCTGATTCCATCTTTTTTCTAAATTAATAAAGCTCCATTTTGTACACGTTTTATCACCATTTTCGAGTTAAAGATAGATATCAATTTTTCCACTCATTTTTAACCCTTTTGATTGTATCAGGTTTCAAAATCTAGGAGAGTTGATGACTCTTGGAAAGAATGATGCAGTAGGTACCTTGACATTTCCAGAGGGCTTAGTCTTAGAGGACCGCATAGGTTATGCAGGTATAAGCTTTGGACTACTATGCCTTGGGCTATACAAACAGTCTTCAATTTCTACCACTGCAGTAGTGGTTATATATCAAACATGCATAAATAATGTTATCTAATGTTTTTCTGGTTCTTGCAGCGAGGAAATTGGCATACCTGTATCGAATGCCTACTGATGAACATAGAATTAAAGTTGGTCTTAGCTGGTTGGCAAAATCTGCAGTTGATTCCATTGCATCTGTGCAAAGTACAATTGCACGAGTTTTGAAGAGCTAAACATTACTAAATTTATTTGAAATTATGGCCATGTTTATGTAGTATAATGTATGGTTAGTTTGGACTATACTTTGGACAATACATACAGGTTGATTATAATGAATCTCTTTAATACTGTCTTAGGAACTTTTTTGAGCTGGTTCTCGTTATAGTACGCGAAAATAATATCTTGCACGTTAATGAATGCCATTGGTTCATGAACTTTGAAAATGGCATCCAATTTAGAGAGGTATAGGTAGATTTTTAGCTCAATTTCTATAAGTCTGAGGAGATCAACAGGATCTCAAATCTTCAAAGGGATTGTATGTTAGCCTTCCCATCAACGCTTTTCTAAAATCTTGAAAAAGATTGTATGTCAGCCTTCCAATGCATCCTTTTCTAAAACCTTGAAAGAGATTGTATGTGAGGCTTCCCATGCATGGTTTTTTGTACTCCATATCATATCCACTTTTTTAATCTCTTTTTCTTTGTCTGGATAGTTACTGTCTTATAGGTTGTTTCATCTAAGTGGTTGCACACCAGATTGCTAAGTGCAGAATTGTTTCAACATCAAGTTTTGAGGAGAATCATGGCATACAAGTAGGTTTTTTTGTCTTTGTTGTACCCAATCAAAAATTCAAATGATTGTTATATCAATATGGATACTTGTTTTCATTGTAAAACTATTGATCAATAGTGTGCCAAATTTAAATTAAAAAAAAAACCTATTTCTGGTCAAGTTTTAGGTTAGTATGAGTGCTTCTGGTTTCAACAGTGTATTCTTCAAATTTATGTTTCCGATCACATACAGTGAGTCATCATTAGGAAGAGAAGTGTGATGAATTGGAATGCAGAATTGGCCTTAAAGAAGAGTTGAGGGGGAGGAGGTGGGTAAGGACTGGAAAACAAAGCATGAGCCAGGAGGGGTTAGAGAGAGGTTGAAAAGTTCGACTATATATTTGTGAACAAAAATATTAATTATGTAATTAATTACAAGAGTTTATAATTTATAACATGAACCAACAACCAACTCTTTAATTTCATTGATTATATTATATATGATTATATAATTTCATAAATCCTCATGAAGGAACATAAATTATGTTGATTATATTAAACATATATTTGTGATTGAATAAGGATGCAAAAAGATAAATACATGTATACGTATGTATAATCAAGAGGCCATCCTTATTAAAGACCACCCAAACAACCTCAATTGAAATGGAGGGTGACATCTAAGTCCAATGTGACAACCCTCATTGACTTCTTCCCTAGTGGCTACGTCCACACTGAGAGCAGAAGAATTGTATTAATCTCAACAACTGAAAGTTTACAAATGAAATAGAGTCTTATTTATAAGCTCACAATTGAGCAGCTGAAAAGGCAAGGCGGCAACAGACAAAAGTCCGTTGGCCTTCCAAAACTCAACAACCTCTCACCGGAAGTCAATGGATATATTAGTTGATCAAACATTCCCCTGCTCTACATGTTGACTTACTTCAGCTTAACAAGTCCAAGAGAAGTTCTTGCACATTCGAACTTCTCTTTGGTTACAACTTTCGTGAATATATCTGCCGAATTGTTCTTAGTATCAATCTTGACAACTTCCATATTTCCTTCTCCAACTGCACGACGAACAAAGTGAGCATGTGCGTCAACGTGCTTAGAGCGATGTTGTGAAGAGTGATTATGAGCCATGAAGATAGCGCTGCAACTGTCACAAAATAGTTTATACTCATTTTGATGCACTTTCAAGTCACCAAGCAATTGCTGAAGCCAAATAATTTCCCTTGCACCTTCGAAAAGAGCCAAGTATTTAGCCTCAGTTGAAGAAAGAGCAATGCACTGTTGCAACCTTGAAGCCCAACTGATGGCAGCTCTAGCAAATGTGAAGGTACATCCAAAAGTAGACCTCTGTTTGTCCAAGTCTCCGACATGATTAGAATTAGTGTAACTTTGCAGCTGAACTTTATTTCTGTAATATCCCAAAAATGGGTTATAAGTTCATTAACCTCTTACATCTTTAAATCGAACAAAATTGATACAAAAGTCCTAACCTAAGGCACATCTGCACATTTAAACATCAAAAACTTAATTGATTTTATCTTAATTCTGCATCAGAGGAATATTCTTTGAATATTTCCTATTTATCCCAATTATTTTTAATTTAATAATTATTTGGCGATAAATCTTATTTATCCTAAAATTTGATTAATTGAATATTCTGAATATTTAATTAATTAAGTTTAATTCTGCCACTTAATTATTTATTAAATTTAATTCAATTTATTCTTAAATTGTATTATTTAATTTTGACAATAAATCAAAAATTTTATGATTAATTGATTAAATTTTTATTTAATTAATTAATGTCAATTGTCAATATTTAATAATATAGTTTTGAATAAAAGTTTGATTTAATAATTGATTAACCCATGCATCAGTTATTCTTAAATTTAAAATCAGTTAAGTTGATAATAAATCACTTTATTTTTTAATTAATTTATAATTAAATCATGCACAATCACAAAAGCAGTCAATTAGAAATCAACAACTAATTTTCAATTTAAACAAAACATGCACATGTGAGTTGAAATTTGATCTAAACTCTATTTTGAGTTAAACACTACTTTTGCATGATTTTTGTGAGTTAATTATCTTTAATTTTTTGTTAACTCAAAAATCAACCTAAGTTTACCCAAAGTGATTTATGGTTTTTCTCCATGCATCCTCAAGCCCTGGATTTCTATAAAACAAGGCTCAGCTCTTCACAATTATCAACCCTTGAATTTGCACAATTACTCTGGCAAATTGGCGATTGAAAGATTAAGCACTTGCAACAGACGATTTGTGAGATCTTTCATTGTTGGTCATAGTTTTTCATAGCATTCATTCATAGCATATCATTCTTAGATTAATCTACATATCATTTCAATTTCAATTCTAGCTTAGATTCATACAGTTTTTCATCTTATTGCATACAAAATCCAAAAATATAGATTAATCTACATTCATACAGTTTCTCATTCTTTTGCATTCAAATCCTTCATTTAGGTGTTGCATTGTCACTGATCTCGATTTCAATCTGAGAACATTATACTCACACCTACTAGAAGGCAGTAAATCGCCTAGTTAGCTTAGTTTCATTTATTTGCAGATTTCGATTTTGCTAACCTCTAATATTTTACTGAAGTGTTGTGTCCACATTTAGGTACAATTTTCACACACAATTTCTTCCAAAGCATAATGCATAATCTGAAGTTCCTTTTAGATACCTTAGTATCCACTTAACAGCTTCCCAATGAGCCTTCTCGGGATTGCTCATGAATCTATTCACAACTCCCACCGCATGAGAAATGTCGGGGCGAGTAGAAACTATCGCATACATAATGCTTCAAACTGCAGATTTATAAGGAATTTTCTCCATGAAGTCCTTTCTTCTTATGTTTTTGGACACAATTTAGAACTTAAGCGGAAGTGACTAGCAAGAGGAAGGGGAGCAACTTTAGCATCAGCCATGCCAAACCTCTCAACAACTTTATCAATGTATTGTTTTTGAGATAATGTGATTTCCTTCTTCTTCCTGTCTCTTGTGATCGTCATGCCAAGAATATTCTAGGCTGCCCCTAAGTCCTTCATATCAAACTTTCTTGCCAATTTCTCCTTTAACTCATTAAGTATTCTTTTGTTTGTGCCAGCCACTAACATGTCATCAACATAAAGGAGAATGACGAATTCACCATTAGGAAGTCTCTTGAAATAGACATATGGATCTGATTCACATCTTGTGAAATTGTTTTCAGCCACGAAGCAATCAAATTTTATGTACCACTGTCTAGGAGCTTGTTTGAGGCCATACAAACTCCGATTTAGCTTGCAATAAAGATGCTCTTATCCTTTCTTGATGAAACCTTGAGGTTGTTCCATATATAATTCTTCTTCTACGTCACCATGTAGGAATGCGGTCTTCACATCAAGCTGTTCCAACTCAAGATCCCACACTGCTGCTAATCCTAAGACTGTTCGGATAGTTATCATTTTGGCAACCGGTGAGAAGATCTCATTAAAATCTATCCCCTTTTCTTGATCAAACCCCTTTACCACCAATCTGGCCTTGAAGCGTTTTCTACCTTCTTCTTCTTTTAACCGACATACCCACTTGTTTCTAAGTGGTCTTCGATCTGGCAGAAGAGATACCAAGTCCTAGGTTTGATTTTTGAGTAAGGAGTCCATCTCCTCATGCATCGCTATTTGCCATTTATCACTGTTAACATCTTTGAGAGCGGCTTTAAATGTTGATGGTTCTGTGAATTCTGAGATAAGAATTGAAGGCTCTGCTTCTTCAGCGAACAATAACTCATAATCAGAGTATTTAGTTGGCATTTTCCTTTGTTTGGTTGATCTTCTTAATTGAGGTTCGACACCTTCTGTTTGATCCTGAACTAGCTCAAATGGAGAGCTAGAAATTGTAGCTCTTGGATGTTTAATTCCTTGTTTAATGCCCTATTTATCTCACTTCGTAAGAGGCAGAGAAGGCATGATGCCTTCACCAAAGATTTTACCTTCATCTTCTCCAGCAACTCCCCCAATCCTTTTACCAGTAGTTCCCCTGTGCATTATATCATGCATTGATCTGGGAGTCTCGACTTGGAGAGGGGGCAAATATTGATCACCTGCGTGAGGTGTGCTATGACTGCCGTGAACAATTTCATAATTGCTGTGAGAAAGCTGGAGACTATCATGAGCAGTGTCATTCCTGCCGTGAGTTATGTTATTCCTGTCGTGAACTGTGTCATCCCTGCCGTGAGCTGTGGCATCCCTGCCATGAGCTGCATTATGTCTATCGTGAGTATGCATTTCATTCTGCCTTGCATGAATGCCAGGGATGTCCTTGTCGTGAGTTGGCAGTGGATCCTCAAAACTGTCGTGTGGTGCTTGAAGACAGTCATAAAATGCTCCTTGCGGTGACTGCTCTATGTCGTGTATATTTTCTTCACAACTGTCATGAGTGCCAAGATTATTGTCCCTGCTGCCGTGAGTGCCTTCATGACTGTCATGTGGTGTTTGAAGACTGTCGCGAGTTGCTTGAAGACTGTCGTGAGGGCTGTGGTTGGAAGTGATATGGAGAGGGGAAGGGAAGAGCATGGTCTCTCCCCTATTTTCTGAAAGACTTTGACTGTCATCAAACATATTTCTCTATTCTCCATCGAACAAATTTTCATGTGTGTAATCATCCTCACTCGATGAGGACTAAGAGGGAGGAAATAAAACAGAGGTTGGAGTTGTCTGTAGAGAACTTCTTCCTGAATGTGTAGAGGCAACACTATTTGAGAGTGCCTTGAAAGAAATGTATTCACCTTCAGACTTAACAATGTTTGTGAGAGCTGCAAATTTTGGCTCATTAAAAATGACATCACGACTGCGAATAATTCTCTTTTCAACGGGATCCCAAACTCTGTAACCAAATTGGTCTTCTCCATATCCCACAAATATGCCCTTTTGTGATTTGAAATCCAGCTTTGTCCTTCTTTCTTTTGGGACATGAACATGAGCTTCACACCCAAAAACTTTGATGTGTGAGTACGAAATCCTTTTTCCTAGCCATTCCTCTTCCGGAATGCCAAACTCTAGACGAGATGAAGGGGACCTATTGATTAAATAGACTGTTCTATTGCAGGCTTTTGCCCAAAATTCTTTGCCCAAACCGGCATTGGAAAGCATACATCGTGCTTTCTCAAGAATGGTTCTATTTAATCGTTCTGCTGCCCCATTTTCTTGAGGGGAATAAGCAACAACCTTAATTTGTCTTATACCATGATCTGCACAAAAGTTATCAAACTCCAATGAACAAAATTCACCTCCATTATCCATTTTCAGACACTTAATTTTATGACCATTCTGATTTTCCACAAGAGCTTTAAAAACTTTGAATTTAGAGAATACCTCAGATTTTCTAGAAAGCATATAAACCCATACCTTTCAGGTGCTATCATCAAGAAAAGTGACAAAATATTGTGCACCTCCATAAGAGGTTACCTCCGTAGGTCCAAAGACATCTGAATGCACTAACTCCAAGGGTGTTGTCCTTTTGTCATGTCCATCCTTCAAGAAACTGACCAGATTTTGTTTCCTATGAAGACAATGCTCACAAAACTCCAAATTTGCAGATTGGAGACCCGGTAGTTGATCACAATTCAGCATTACCTCAAGGCCTTTCTTGCTCATATGGCCTAGCCTTTGATGCCAAAGTGCAACATCGTTGTCCACAAGTGTCAAAGCAGCTCCCACCTTATCAATAGGTTTCAAAATATAGAGACTACCGATTTTATCTCCTTTAGCAATAGCCAATGAACCTTTGACTATTTTCCATGTATCCGTGAGTTCAGTTTTAAATCCTTGGGTATATAATTGGCTAACTGAAATCATATTCCTCTTTAATTGAGGAACATGTCTAACATCTTTGAGAATTAATTTTGCAAAACCTTCTAGATGCAAGACAACATCTCCTTTCCCAATAATTTTACATGCTTTGTTGTCACCCAAATATACCTCTCTGAATTCACCTTCTTGATAATTTGTGAATGCATCCATGAGAGAGGAAGCATGAAAGGAAGCTCCTGAATCAATTACCCATGAATCAACTTTTGTATCACTTGTTGAAAGAATTAGGATACCTGGATCCTTTTCACAAATTGCATTTGCTTGACTGTCCAATACTTGTTCTTGTGCCTTCTTATATTTTCTACAATCTTTCTTAACATGCTCAGCCTTCCCACAAAACCAACAACCGTTTTGTCTCCCTCTTGACTGCGATCTTCTTGCAAATTAGGACCTCCGATTGTTATTAAATATGCCTCTATATTGGCTTCTTCCTCTATTTTCGGTGCTCACCATTGTGAGAGCATTACCGGATGATGACTCATCATTCTTTCTCCTCAAATCTTCGGAGAGAAGGGTGGTTGAAACTTCATCAAAGACCAGCTTCTTGGTAGTTGATGTTGAAGTGCTTATGGCTATCACAAGTCCATCCCAGCTATTAAGAAGAGAACATAACAGTAAGACAACCTTATTCTCATCATCTTGTGTCATGCCAACCGAATTTGCTTGGCTAATCAAGGTGTTAAATTCGTTGAGATTATTTGTCATGGCTTCGCCTTCCCTCATATGAAGCTTGTATAACTTCTTCATGATGAAGACTTTGTTCACAGCGGATGCTTGTGCATATATATGTTGAAGCCAATTTATCCCATATGTCTTTTGCTGTAGTTTTGTCTGAAACATTATATAATACATTATTGCCTAATGCAAGAAAGATTGTCGCCATGGCTTTTTCATCAAGCTTCTCCCAATCTTCATCTTTCATGGTTGAGGGTTTCTTTTCTTTTTCTTCAAGTGCAAGAGAAAGCTCTTTGTTGACTAACAAAGACTTCATTTGAATCTTCCATATCCCATAGTTCTTCCCAAAGAATTTCTAAACTCTTAAATCTTCCATGATTCTGAAATTTCAATTACTGAAATCTCAACCAGCAATTAACCTCGCTCTGATACCGATTGTAGAATTAACAAGTTCAAAAAGAAAACCAGAAATATAGAATAAAAGAGCAGATTACAAATAAACACAGAACACACAATTTATCGTGGTTCACCACAATAGTGGCTACGTCCACACTGAGAGCAGAAGAATTGTATTAATCTCAACAACCGAATGTTTACAAATGAAATAGAGAGTCTTATTTATAAGCTCACAACTGAGCAGTTGAAAAGGCAAGGTGGCAACAGACAAAAGTCTATTGGCCTTCCAAAACTCAACAGGGATTGGGGTGAATGATATAATTTATATATCTGTACACATTTGTTTGTTCTCATTTATCATCAACTATTTTTTTCTCTATCTTTTGGGTCTAAGCTCTTCTAAACCCTCTTTTCTCTTGGTTTATTATTCATTTTCTTGTTCTTACTTCCCCGTTTACTCTTTTTAAAGTCAATTCTACGTTCCATTTCATCATTCTTCTCTTTCTTAATGATGGATTATTGAGTTTACGTTAATTAGAATAACACACTTGAAACTAGAAACACTCATATTATTCTTCATGAACTATTTAAAAATTTTAATTACTAAATTTTAAATCATCGTATCAAAATCTAAAATTTTACCTTAACAAATTATTTTAAATGGACTATCCAAAATAAAAATAAAAAGCTTCATTTACTTTTTATTAATGTTCAATCTCACTTCAAAGAAGTAGCCAAAGGGAAAAATCACGCTTGTTAGAGTTTCACACTCTTTTAAACATAATTTAATTTTTCTTTCAAAGCTATGGTAAAGTCAAGAAAATCCCGTCATTTAAAAGAGAAAAAGAGACATGGAGGTATGGATTGGTTAATGCTTGTGTGTATGTAGAGGGTTGCCTTATATTATACATATTAAAATTCTATAATCAATGATATAATTTACATATATTTGTACACACATTTGTTTGTTCTCATTTATCACCAGTTGTTTTTTTCTATCTTTTGGGTCTAATCCCCTCTAAACCTTCTTTTTTCTTGGTTCATCATTCATTTTCCTATCTTTACTTCCCTCCCCATTAACTCTTCTTAAAGTCAATTGTAAGATCCATTTCATCAATCTTCTCTTCCTCAATGATGGATTGTTGAGTGTACACCAATTAGAACACAATTAAAACCAAAAGCACTCATTTTTTTTCATGAATTGTGAGAAAATCATACTTCTAAATTTTAGATTATTGTATAGAAATCTGAAATTTAATGTTTAAAAAATATTTTAAATGGACTGTCCATGATTAAAAAGTAAAATAAAAAATAAAAAAGCTTCATAAACTATTTATTAATTGTTGATGTTTGTAGCTTCGATTAGATAAAATGAGTGAGATATTAAAATTACCAGAAGATATATATATATATATATATATATATATATATATATATATATATATATATATATATATATATATATATATATATATATATATATGTATGTATGTATGTATGTATGTATGTATGTATGTATGTATGTATGTATGTATGTATGTATGTATGTATGTATGTATGTATGTATGTATGTATTTGATATTTGACCTCTTCTCATAATAATAATATCTCAGATTGATTAACATCACATAAACAAATGAATTATCATATGACCATCGATCCATGGAAGAATATATATATGTATGTATGTATGTATGTATGTATGTATTTGATATTTGACCTCTTCTCATAATAATAATATCTCAGATTGATTAACATCACATAAACAAATGAATTATCATATGACCATCGATCCATGTAAGAATCGATGTATATCGGTTATACTGATTTGCTGTGTATTGAATATACTTACTAATTTTCTTTGTTAAACATCGGTTATTACATACCGATTGGAGATACTTGTTTATATTGGTTAATAATACCGATCAGTTGTACTTGTTTGCATTATTTAACAATACCGATCAGTTGCATTTAATGATTAGTTTCGTGAACAACGATTTACTCATTTGGAGAGGCATGTTAATATAGAGTCATGTCTCCTTGAGGAGACATGACTCTACACTAATTTGCCTCCCATATATGTATTCATTCATTGATCGATCAAAGACAAGTATATACAAATATTAAATGCAAGTCTTTTCATATTAGACCAACGAGTAATTCAGAGATAATTCTATCAGCATTTCCCTTGTGATATTTTCATATTCTTATAGTGCATAAAATACATGAGATTTCATTTGTGAATTCCATAGTCTTTTATTTGTTGCATGCTTGAAAAGAAAAGACATATATTAGCAAAATAAAGAAAATTAAAACTCATACAATCTCATCACAAAATTTACCATGGTATCAAAGCGAGGTTCCTTCTTTAAAAGCCTAACTGTTTGAAGGGAGATCTTATCAAATTGAATGTTGTCATAGTGTATAGAACCTTTGGATATTCGAGACATGTCATGTGAAGAATTTTTGTAATGTTCGAGAACGACGACATTGTTATGCAAATTTGCATGATATTTTCTATATGGGCTCACCTTACAAAATAAAATACTTGAAATGTATAAAAGATAAGTATTGGATGTTTTATTAATGCACATAATTTTTGAGTTTTTAATTCATGCTATCTATTGGTTAGTAAAATCTTGTATTTCCAGTCGAGATAGTTTAGTGAGCGATTTGTAATCTCTCTTTGACATACCTTCACGATGGAAGCACAAGAAAATTGAATTTAAGGGAGAAAGAACTTGATGCTTGCATACGAATTGATGATTGAGACTAGATGCAGAGAAAGTATGACATTTCAAAAGAAGACAAGAAGTTGATACAAGAACTTGAGCTTCAGAGGGAGCAGATAGAGGATATGGTTAAATCAACTTTTGATAATCTCGGTCGTATTGATTCAGAGGGATTATTCCATGTTGACATAGATTCTCCACTGATCAAAGAAACTATAACAGTCGGAGGACTATGAATCATGAATGCCTTTTGGGTCCTAAATCATAAGGAAGTGATGACTTCCAAATGATCATCACTTGTATTTGTAAAAGTTATTGGAAGGTGACGACCTTACAATAACTTGACCTTCTATTGTGATAGACATCTTGTGATGGCTGAAACAGATCAAACAGATGATATCTTGCATGGTGGATTGAGTTCCTTAAACAAACCATGGCCTTCTATTGTGATAGACATCTTGTGACGGTTGAAACTGATCATGATAGATGATAAATGTTCCTATGGTAAGTATTATTGAGGGTACATGTGCACATTACCTATAGGACATTTTTTGAGTTATGGTGAATATCATGAGACTTGATATTCTTGGTTAGACCATATCTCTGATATCATATTGAGGTGATATCTAAAATACCTTTTGAGTTATGGTGAATATCATGAGACTTGATATTCTTGGTCAAACCATATCTCTAATATCATATTGAGGTGATATCTAAAATATTTTTTTAGTTATGGTGAATATCATGAGACTTGATATTCCTGGTCAGACCATATCTCTGATATCACAATGATGTGATACCAAAATAAACTTTCACAATTAACTTTGTGTTGCTCTCTTGGATTGGTGGATTTTATCTTCCCTAGCTAAGAGGGAGTGTTGATGTTTGTAGCTTCAATCAGATAAAATGAGTGAGATATTAATATTATGAGAAAAGACCAAACTGTGCTATATATATATATATATATATATATATATATATATATATATATATATATATATATATATATATATATATATATATATATATATATATATATATATATATATATATATATATATATATATATTTGATATTTGACCTCTTCTCATAATAATAATATTTCTGATCGATTAACATCACATAAACAAATGAATTATCTTATGACCATCAATCCATGGAAGAATTGATGTATATCGGTCATACCAATTTGTTGTGTATTGAATATACTTACCGATTTGCTTTGTTAAACATCAATTATTACATACTGAATGGATATACTTGTTTATATTGGTTAGTAATACCGATCGGTTGTATTTGTTTAGATTAGTTAACAATACCAATCGGTTGCATTTAATGATCAGTTTTATTTACTCATTTGGAGAGGCATGCTAATAGAGAATCATGTCCCCTTGAGGAGACATGCCTCTATACTAATTTGCCTCTAATATATGTATTCATTCATTGATCAATCAAAGACAAGCATATACAATATTAAATGCAAGTCTTTTCATATTAGATCAAGAAGTAATTAAGAGATAATTCTATCAACATTTCCCTTGTGATATTTTCATATACTTATAGTGCATAAAATACATGAGATTTCATTTGTGAATTCCATAGTCTTTTATTTGTTGCATACTTGAAAAGAAAAGACATATATTAGCAAAATAAAGAAAATTAAAAGTCATACAATCTGATCACAAACTTTAACATTAATGGTCTATCTCACTTCAAAAGAAGCAGTCAAATGAAGAAATCAGGCCCCACACCCTTTTAAACATAATTTAAGTTTCTTTCACAGCTACAGTGAAGTGAAGAAAACTGTACCATATAAAAAAGTGGATTATAAAGTATGAAACACAAAAGTTTTCACTATCACCACCCAAATAGAAAACAAAATGTGACAATTAGCTCTAGACAAATTGGTAGCCAACATGAGTGAATAGTACTAGAGTGTTGGATATGAAGGCCAATAGATACTATTATTTTTCTCTGAAATTAATTGCTTGTTCACTTTCTCTTTTGGAGGCTTATATTAAACTATGGATAATGTAATCATTAATTATTGCATTGTTGAAGATTCTACTATTGAATGTAAAAAGACATTAATAAGAGTTTTTTCTTCAAAGTGGATGTAGCTAATTTGGCAAACCACTATAAATTTCTTTTTTTGGTGTTTCTAATTGTCTATCTTTAATCTTTATTTCGCATTCTATTCATTGGTTTATTCATACTTCATATTCAACAATTGGTATTAGAGCTAAGTGAAGAAGCAATTTGGAAATTTGGGAAGAATTTTTAGAAGGATGGATGAAGCAAATAAATACTGAATCACAAAATTCTTTGGGAATTTTTTTGGATTGTGGAAGATGTAGATGAAATCATTGCTAGTTGAAGGAGATCTCTCACTTGCATTGCAAGGAAAAGCGAAGCAGTCAAAATCAATGATTGATGAGTGGAAGAAATTTGATAAAAAAGTGAGAGCAACAATCATCTTCTCTCTACCAAGTAATGTCTCAACAAAGAAGACATAGAAAGGATTGTAGGACAGGTTGTGTGATATGTGTGAGAGGGTTTTCACTTCTAATAATTTTTTCCTCACAAAGAAATCATATAATTTAAAAATGAAGGACGAAACATGTCAAATAATCTCAACGAATTCAATACATTAATCAGACAAGTGATTTCAATCAACATAAATATGGATGATAAAATCAAAGCTATCTTGTCATGCTCTATGTCAAAGCGCTGAGAAGGTGTGTGGTGATGATAGTCAAAATTTCAGTTTCCAGAAAAAGTGTACTCAGATTCAATGATGTTGGCACTCTCCTTAACAGAGGCATGACGAAAAATCAACGGACCTCATTAGTGGATGTCTTGATTTTTGGCAATAGACGATGACATCGAGATAGAGGTATAAATAACAATAGGAGGAGATCAAACTTTGCAAGAAGCTCCAAGTCTAGGGGAAGAAATGGAGGTTGTTGGTTTTGTGGCAAAGGTCACACTAAAAAGAATTGTTTGTCATACAAGAAAGTGCAAAATTAGTTAAAGGACAGTGAAGTTAATACCACATATGAATAACATGAAGGTGCTCTAATCTTCTCAACAAGTGAAACTACAAGTAGTTTGTGAGAGTTGGACTCTAGTGCCTCTTTTCATGCAATTCTATGTTGAGAAGCATAAAATTTTTATCAAGGTAGACTTAGGAGAATCTACCTTAGTAACAATGAACCATGTGATATAGTTGGAAAAAGGTGATGTGATGCTACGATTAAATAATGGAGGTAAATAGCTATGGTGGGATGTGAGACATGTTCCTAAACTCAAAAGGAACTTAATTCCATGTGACAACTTGATGCTCAAGGATGTTCTTCAAACTCTTGGAAGTTGACTAAAGGAACCTTAGTTGGTACAAGAGGCAACAAATTGGGTACTTTATATGTGCTTGAAAGTTACATTGAGGTGAGAGTTGTGATGACAGTTGTGGATAGTGGGATAAAGCTTTGACAAAGAGGCTCAAACATATGAGCAAGAGGGGGCTTAAAATCATACACAAAAATATCAACTTTCAAGTTTGAAATCTATTGGTTTAGAGATGTGTGAACATTGTATCTATGGAAAACAAAGGTGGACCAACTTCTCGAAGACCAGTCATGACAAGAACACATATCCTTTGGAGCTCATGAACAAAATGTAGATTTATATGTTGAATAGGAAATCATAGATATTTCTAAAATATAAAGTTTCCAGACCATGGTTGATAGTCAATCAGAAACAAAATAAAATTCTTGAAAATAGGTAATGGTGGGGAGTTTGGCTCTTTCGAGTTTGACATTTTCTTATGTAGATAATGAGATCCAACAAATTAAGGTTGTTCCATTCACCGTAGTTGAGAGGTTGAGTTGAATTATTTGAGAGAGGGCTCAGATTATGCTCTCTAATGTAGGTTTGGGAAAATCATTTTTAGCACAGACCGTTAACACAAGTCTACTTGATCAATCAAGTACCATCTCGATTGGAATTCAACATTTTGGAGGAGAGATGGTTGGGGAAAAAAATTCCTACAATCATCTGTGGGATCTATGGGTCTCTGGTTGTGAATTTTTTTCTCATGTTCCTGAAGAGAAGAGAACCAAATTGGATCCAAAGTGAAGCGGTGTATTTTTGTGGCTTTGGAGAGGAGCAATATGGTTTTCGATTGTGGGATCTAATTTCCAAATAAATAATTCATAGTAGGGATGGAAATCTAAGGCATAGAATTGACTATAAGTTACAAACGTATGCAAGAGAGGGGAATATCAAACGGATGAAATGACAAGTGGAAGTGCATGGCATTGATACATTCTTATTTAAGAGTGGCATATGCATTTTGTAGATAGGCATTTGAATCTGTGAAGAATGACATGACAAAGAAGATAGTTAGCAGTTGGAAAGGAAAGCATCTGCACCAAGCAAATATCAGAAGAGCATTTAGGTGCATTTGTGGGTTATATTTCAAGCATAAAAGTTCTCTAAAGACCATATTCACACATTCAAAAATGGCCATTCACCTTGTGAGCTCTAGCACTGTTAATAATGACGCTATTTCTTTTCTTTTGATGATTCTTCGAATGCTTCTACATAGCCCTAACCTTTTTTTTGTTCATTATTCTTTTACAAACTGCAATCAGAATTTTTCTGTGAAAGGTTTCAGAGCAATGTAAAGAAGCTTTAAAAGCTTAGATTTTTATTTTTATTTTTAATATTAAGTCCCATTATCTCTTTCTGGGTAGTGGTTTTTTCTTGCTAATATTTGAAAGGGCATCGAATCTGCTTCTTTTTAGGATAAAATTATCGAAGCAAGTATTAGTATTGAGGGGTCATACCATAATAATAGATGTCATTATTTAGTTAAGAAAATGTGTATACAATTTTGAAAAGATGTTTGGCATTTCTGTATTGGGTAGTAAATGAATTTTATTCAAAATAAGATTTGAAGATAACATTTTATTTGATTTACAGTTAAAACATGTTTAACTTAAAAAACCAGTGTTCCAAACTATTATATCTTAATATATTATGAATAAAATAGATTTGGTATCTGCAAAGGATTTCAAGAGATTGCACTTTGAGTTTCCAAGAGTCTGTTGCACCAAGCACACTAACCAGATATGACACTTATTTCATGGCATTAGAGAACATTCAAGCATAATTTGTTGTTGTTGTGCAGGGGTGGGAATTTATGATTTCTTACAAGGGGTTAGTGGTTCTTTCCTTCCTCTACTGTGTTTATGGGATCTTGTATTATCTATCTGTCTGTAGGGCTTTCATTCTCCATTTTGTATATTCTTCTTTTCCCAAGACTTGAAATTAAGTTTAGATTTCTTAACATGTATACAATTGGAAAATGTGATCTCAGATATTTCTTCATCCTTGTATATGCCACTTTGGAGATCTTTCTTTCTTGAAGAAACAATGTGAACAGCTTAGCTGGAATGGTCATGACTTTCAATATGGGACAGTTCACTCTCTGATCTTTTTTATTATTGCCTCAATATAATTAGCTCAACTAATTAGATTTAGATTCTTTTTTAGGCAGATTTATCATAGAAATATTTTTCCAAATCTGTGTGGTAGATACAATTGAAATGGTAAAAATCTTTACCCCAATTGCAATTGAAACATTTTGTTTTGGGAGCAGTTTTGCAAATTACCAAATAAAAAGCATTTAAAGCATAATAGAATTCTATTTTAAAATTAGAAAGTATTATTTAAAATAATAATAATTTAAGTTAAAATAATTTAAAAAGGAAAAAAGTTAATAAGTAATATTAAATTTTAAAGTTGATTTTGTTGACTTGGTGGTTAACACCTCCTTGGAGATTCGTGACATGGCTTAACCGCCTCCCGTGGATCGGGTTAAATCTGGCATTTGTATCGGGCATTGACAGTTCGAGCTTTTCGTGCAACGGCAAATGATTCCAACAATTGGTATCAAAGCCTTGGGTCACGGGTTTGAGTCTCCCTTCAGTGGGTGTTGAAGGCTCAATCAGTGATGAGGGGGAGATTATTGTTACTTTTATGTCATTGATGTAATTTCTCTAGACTCCAACGTATGTCCTGATGGTGATTTTTTTTATCAGAAATCTTTTTGCAAATCTCTGTTTTGTCCTGTAGCTTAACACGCACATGATAGGTGTCTTCTTCCTTCCAACTGTGTATGCGGGTTTGAGGTTAAAAACAAGAACTTAAATTACGGTAGTTGTTCAACAGGTGTCAACACATTTTATCGAAACGTCTGAATATGACCAGAATGTAAAGCGTCTCCATGAGATTGGATGCACGTCAATTAGAATCATTACGTCTTCGGTATAACATTTTTTTTCGGAGCTGATTTTTTGACAGGAATTTTGCTGATGAAAAGTAACAACAGTTAAGGGTGACCAGGTATGAATGCGGTGGATAAAAAAAAATAGCTCAACCATGCTTTGTTAATGAAAACAGTATAAAATAGTTTGATATATTTGAAACATTTTTTTTTGAAAGATGCTATAGTCATCACAATGAATGGCGAGTGCTCTGAGAGTTGAACGTTTTGGGGTCTCAGTTCGAAAAGAAATGCGAACAGAACGAATGATGTAAAGTGATTCCCGTTGCGGAAGAAGATACATGGAAATACGAATAGCTTGAACAGGTTGTAGAGAATCTCGAGGGAGCTGTGGTTTTCAGTTAGTGTGGTAATCTTTCGAAGGTATTAGGAAACCGTAAAAGAAAGTTGTTCGATTAAAAATGCTAAGGTGGTGAACAGTAGTTTCAAAACACGCGAAAGGTATGATGTTCTCAGGATAAGTAGTTAATCAGTTATGAAAAGCATGTAGTTTTGACACAGTCGAAAGGTATACTTTAAAAAGAGATGTTCTTTGTTGAAACCGTAAGAAAGAGATTGGAACTATGAAAGTTGGAATGCGAGAAGTCACAGCTGGTGTGCATTGAGTTTACTGTTGCAGAGGTTTCACTTGTCTGGGTAGGCATAAACGTTTGCAGATTAAGGAATCGATGTGCAGAACACACCAGTTGCAGCGGAGAGTATAGCAGTTTAATACCGCACTGAAGGATTGGGGTGCTACTAATTTGGAAGAGTTTTGAATGTTCTACCAGTCTTTGAAAAATATGCATTACAGTAGATAGAAAAGCAGTGGATTGTTTTGGGAATATACTGATTATGACCAGTTCAGGTTAGATCATTTTTGGCACTGCATTCATGACTAGTTCTGTTCTTACAGCAGTGACTGATAATTTGACTAAGTTGAAAAGAAGATACAGAGAGGATTAACAGTGAAGAGCTTGTGTTCATTCTCAATTTTATTTCAGCGTCTTCATACCTTAGTGAAGACAAGGAATTCTCTTTTGTTGCAATTTTGATATCATTTTGAAATAAGGTTGTAGCCTTATAGCTAACTGGTTGGAGCCAGTTTTGATTGGATTTAAGGAGAGTTGTAGCTCTCAGATTGTAACCGGGTTGTTGCCCTTTGGATAGTGATGCCATGGTTTTTCCCTCTTTGGGTTTCCACGAGATAATTTTGTGTGTTGTGTCTCTCTTGCCCTGTTCTTTGTTTTCAGTTTTTAGTTTTAAAAGTT
Source organism: Chamaecyparis obtusa (assembly GCA_027943335.1). Lineage (NCBI taxonomy): Eukaryota > Viridiplantae > Streptophyta > Pinopsida > Cupressales > Cupressaceae > Chamaecyparis > Chamaecyparis obtusa. The sequence goes on along the minus strand of BSBK01003566.1, from coordinate 408,392 downwards.
TGTGACTATATTGATTCACCCCCTCCCCCTCTCAGTATAGTTCATTTTTCAAATGGTATCAGAGCTAGTTGCTCTCTTCTAGTGCTTAAAAGCTTGAGAGCTTGGTCCTTGTGTTCAAGATGAGTGCCCTAGAAGGTCTAGCAACAAATCGGGCTCCTCTTTTTGATGGGAATAACTTTGCTTTCTGGAGTGTCTGTATGAAGACTTATATTATGTCACTTGGCTGTGATGTGTATCTCAGTCTTGAGAATGGCTATAAAATCCCTGCTACTCCTCCAAAAGATGCTAATGAGAAGAAAGATTTTGAGAACAATGCCAAGGCCATGAATGCAATTTTGTGTGGTCTAACTGAAGCTGAGTTTGTAAAGGTCATGCATTGTGAATCAGCTAAGGAAATTTGGGAGAAATTGCACAACGCATATCAAGGAGATGACAAAGTCAGAAAGGCCAAAGTTCAAACTCACGGGGCAGTTTTTGAAGGTCTTCGTATGAAGGACAGCAAAAACATTGCTAGTTATTTTCTAAGGGTTGATGAAGTTGTGAATGCATTAAGAGGTTTAGGTGAAAACGTTGAAGAGAAAATGGTTGTGCAAAAGATTCTTAGATCTCTTCCTATGAGACTAGATGCTAAAGTCTCTGCTGTAGAAGAAATGACTGATTTGGATAATCTTATGGTTGATAAACTACATGGTATCTTAACAGCATATGAAATGAGGACTACGGTTGAAGGGTCTTCTAAATCTGAATTAGCATTCAAGGCTTCAAAGAAATGCAAGGATAAAGAGACAAATCTTAGTGAAGGCTCAGATGAGGACTCTAATGAGGAACTTGCCTATCTCATTAGAAAGCTGAAAAAAGGTTTTAACAAAAATAGAGGTAGGACTGGTCTGAAATGTTTTAACTGCGGTAAGGTTGGTCATTTTGCTTCTAAGTGTCCATTTGATAAAGATGAGGACAACAATGATGAAAAGGAAGTAAAGTATAGAAAGTCAAAAAGGTTTACTAAGAAAAATCAGAAGTCCAATAAAGGTAAGAAAGTGTTGTTTTCAAAAAATGATAGCAATGACTCCTCAAGCAATGAGAGTGATTCTAGAGTAAGTGAAGTTATGTTTATGGCTGTAGATGATGCTATTATTGAAGATGTTAGTTCTGATGACATTTGTGATGCTGAAGATGATGATGTTGACCTTGAGCTTGAATTGATTTCAGCTCTTTCAAAAATTAAAAAATTGAAAAAGAAAAATTAGAATCTTGTTGATCTTCTTCAAGTAGAAAGTGTTGAGAAATTGAAGTTGGCTACATCACTCAAAGAAGCTGAAAATCAGCTTATTGATATTAAAATTCAGATTGAAAAGGCTAAGAAAATACGTGAAGGTTTAGAAAATTAGATTCATATAAAAGAGGAAAACATTACTAAATTGGAAGCTGAAATTGTCACACTTAAAAACATTGGAAAAACATCTATGCTATCAAGTGAAGAATTGTCTTTCAGCAAAGGTAAAGTCATGTTGGATGAAGTTCTTGGCTCACAAAGACCTATCAAGGATAGAAGAGGTGTTGGTTTGCAATCTGATCCAAACTCTTCATCATTGGATAATATTCAGCCCACTACTTCTAAGGTAAACAAGCCCTTTTTCTATGGTTATTGCTTTACTTGTAATTATTTTGGACATAAGGCTGCTGAATGTAGAACTGTCCTCTACAAGAATCATTATCAGCATGAAAGAAATGGATTTAGGAGGTATAACCTGATTTGTTACAGCTGCAATAGATTTGGACATACTTCTAGATTTTGTAACAGCTACTATGCAGATTCATTTTATAATAGTGAGCCTAATAGAAGAGCTAAAGTGACTAAGGTTTGGAGGAAAAAGGTTCAAGAGACTCCTCTCAAAGATCTGGTTGTTCAAACAACCTTTCTAGCTAGCAATGAAAAAGACATTTGGTATGTTGATAGTGGCTGTTCTCGGCACATGACAAGTGACTTAAGTAAGTTTCATTCTCTTAAGAAGATCAAAGGTGCCAAAGTTAGATTTGGTGGTAGCTCTTCTGCTAAAGTTGCTGGTATAGGTACAGTCTTAATTAACAATGATGAAACTATTATTGAGAATGTTCTTTATGTTGAAGGGTTGAAACATAATTTACTAAGTGTGAGCCAGCTATGTGATCAAGGTTATGATCTTAGTTTTAACTCTAATGCTGGTTTTATTAAAAAGGGGATTGATGTAATAGCTAAAGCCACTAGAGCTGCAAATAACCTTTACATTCTTGATGATTCTAATGTTGAGACTTGTTGTTTAAGCAAGGTTGAAGATGCTTGGCTTTGGCACAAGCGCTTTGGGCATGTTAATTTTGATAACCTTGTTAAAATCAGTAAGAAGGAGGCTGTTAGAGACATGCCTAGGTTGGAAAAACCAACAGATAACGTTTGCAAAAATTGTCAAGAAGGAAAACAAACAAGAGCTTCCTTCAAACCAAAAGATGAATTCAGCAGTAGGCCACTTGAGCTCATCCATACAGATCTTTGTGGACCAACAAGGACATCAAGCTTACAAGGTGAGAAATATTTCATGCTTCTAATTGATGATTATACACGTATGACTTGGGTTACTTTCCTAAAAGAAAAATCAGAAGCATTAGATAAGTTCAAGATCTTTAAGAGTCTAGTAGAAAATGAAATGGATATGAAGATCAAATGTTTACGCTCTGATAATAGGGGAGAATTTACCTCTAATGAGTTCATCAAATTTTGTGAGTTGCATGGCATTAAGAAACAGGTTTCAGCTCCTAGGACTCCACAACAAAATGGTGTTGTGGAAAGGAAAAATAGAACAGTCCAAGAGATGGCACGGTGCATGATGAATGAGAGCAAGGTAAAAGACATGTTTTTGAGAGAAGCTGTCCACACAGCTGTTTATATTTAGAATAGAACCTTGTTAAGACCCAAGCTCAAAAAGACTCCTTATGAACTTTGGAAAGGTAAACCAGCAACGGTTAAGTATTTTAAAAATTTTGGGAGTCCATGTTATATTAAAAGAGATGAAGATAATTTGGGTAAGTTTGAAACTAGAGCTGATGAGGGCATTTTTCTTGGTTATTCTTCTAAGAGTAAGGCTTATAAATGCTACAATAAGAGGTTGAATAAACTAGTTGAAAGTGCAAATGTAAAGGTTCATGAGGTTACTAATAAGTTTGATAAGGATGATGACAGCCCCGAGGTAAGTGAAGCTCAAACCAGCAACACGGTGGCTCCTAAAGAAAATTCCAGCACTGCTGTACCCTCTTCTTCTACACACATACATATTGAATCAGCTAGTAAAAGTGGTGAAAATGACCAAGGTAAAGTAAAATCTGCTCACCAAGAATCAGGTCCTATCCTTATTGATGTTGAAAATCCACATGATAATTTTGGAAATGACTCTCAAGATGAACGTGATGTTTCTACATTTAAAACTCCTTCAAAGTTTGTGCAAAAGAATCATCCTGTTGATCAAGTTATAGGTGCAAGGCAAACTAGAAATGCTAGAAAAAATGTCAATTACTTTGAGGGTGATGATTTCTCACTTATCTCTTTGATTGAGCCTAAGTGTTTTGAAGAAGCAGCTGTAGATAAACATTGGGTGGCTGCCATGAAAGAAGAATTGGATCAAATCAAGAAGAGCAATACTTGGAAGCTTGTTCCAAGACCACCGAACAAGAACGTGATTGGTACAAAATGGGTCTTCCGGAATAAGGTAAATGAAGATGGTAAGATAATTTGAAACAAGGCACACTTGGTTTGTAAAGGCTATTCTCAGATTGAAGGTGTAGATTTTAGTGAAACATTTGCACCGGTTGCTAGGCTAGAAGCAATCATAATTTTTCTTGCATTTGCTTCCTTCAAAGGGTTTAAAGTTTTTCAAATGGATGTAAAATCAGCCTTCTTGAATGGTGATCTAGTTGAAGAGATTTATGTTGAACAACCAGAAGGTCTGACTTCTGAGAATGTTGACTATGTTTGCAAGCTGAAAAAGGCTTTATACAGATTGAAACAAGCTCCTAGAGCTTGGTATGATAGACTGGATTGTTATTTGCAGCAGCAGGGATTCAAGAAAGGATATGTGGATAGCAATTTGTATGTCAAGGAAGAAGGTAACAACATTCTTATTGTTGTTGTTTACGTTGATGATCTAATTTTTGGAAGTGATTGTGTCAGGATGTCTAAAACATTTGTTGCATCTATGAAAAAGGAGTTTGAAATGTCCATGATGGGTGAGTTAACATATTTCCTTGGGTTACAAATTAATCAGACTTCTAGAGGTATCTTTATTTTCCAAGCCAAATATGCTAGAGAATTGCTTAAAAGATTTAAAATGGAGGATTGTAATCCAGTTAGCACTCCAATGGAAATCGGTTGTAAATTAAGCAAGGAAGATGTGTCTCCTTCCGTTGATCAGTCTTTTTACAGGTCTATGGTAGGGAGTTTGCTATTTGTGACAGCCACTAGACCGGATATCATGCGGGTTGTTGGTTATGTAGCCATATTTCAAGCTTCTCCCAAGCAAACACATGTTTCAACAGTTAAAAGAATTTTTAAATACTTGAAAGGTACAACAACTGATTATGGTTTATGGTTTCCAAAAAGTTTTGATTTTGTATTAACAGCATATACAGATGCAGATTGGGGAGGTTCATTGGATGACAAGAAGAGTACCAGTGGGTGTGCATTCTTTTTAGGTGGTTGTTTGGTTTCATGGTTGAGCAAGAAACAGTCTTGCACTTCTTTATCTACAGCTGAAGCTGAATACGTTGCAGCAGTATCATGCTGTACTCGGGTAATATGGATGAAAAATACTTTGCATGATTATAAGCTTGTGTTTGCTGATCCTATTTGCATTTCCTGTGACAACACAAGTGCAATTGATATTAGAAGAATCCAGTAATGCATTCTCGCACGAAACATATTCCGATTAAGTACCACTATCTAAAGGAGTAGGTTGCAAACAATGTTGTTAAGTTGAATTATGTTTGCACTCAAGAGCAGGTTGTAGATGTGTTCACAAAACCTCTACCCCAGGATCGCTTTGAGTATCTTCGAAGCAAGCTTGGTGTTCTTCCACCTCAATGAAAGGTTTGGTTCCAGCGCTTCATTGCTATATCTTTCAGTTTATGGTTCAGTTTTATAGTCATTGATGACAAAGGGGGAGTAGACAGTCAGTGGAAGCTGAGTCAGAATTATGGGGGAGCTAGTTCCGAATTATTTCAGGAGCTGGTTCAAAATTATTTCAGCATTTTTTTTTATTGGCAAAGCTTACAGATTAATTCATTTTCTCAAGGGGAGCTCTTCAGTTTGATATATTGGTTTCAGTGGTTTGCCATCAATGACACAAAGGGGGAGATTGTTAGTTTTATGTCATTGATGTAATTTCTCTAGAGTCCAACGTATGTGCTGTTGCCAATTTTTTTTATCGGAAATCTTTTTGCAAATCTTTGTTTTGTCTTGTAGCTTAACACACACATGATAGGTGGCACAACTTCAACATGTAGCAGTGATATCTTGTGTCGATATCTCTTAAGGAGTTGGTAATTTCATCCTTCTGTATTTACGAACCAAGAAGGAACAGGTGTCTTCTTCCTTCCAACTGTGTATGCGGGTTTGAGGTTAAAAACAAGAACTTAAATTATGGTAGTTGTTCAACAAGTGTCAACATATTTTATCGAAACATCTGAATATGACCAGAATGTAAAGCGTCTCCATGAGATTGGATGCACGTCAATTAGAATCATTACGTCTTCGGTATAACATTTTTTTTCGAAGCTGAGTTTTTTATGGGAATTTTGCTGATGAAAAGTAACAACAATTAAGGGTGACCAGGTATGAATGCGGTGGATAAAAAAAAATAGCTCAACCGTGCTTTGTTAACGAAAATAGTATGAAATAGTTTGATATATTTGAAACATTTTTTCCTGAACGATGCTACAGTCATCATAGTGAACGATGAGTGCTCTGAGAGTTGAACGTTTTGGGGTCTCGGTTTGAAAAGAAATGCGAACAAAACGAATGGTGTAAAGTGATTCCCATTGCGGAAGAAGATACATGGAAATACGAATAGCTTGAACAGGTTGTAGAGAATCTCGAGGGAGCTGTGGTTTTTAGTTAGTGTGGTAATCTTTCAAAGGTATTAGGAAACCGTAAAAGAAAGTTGTTTGATTAAAAATGCTAAGGTGGTGAATAGTAGTTTCAAAACACGTGAAAGGTATGATGTTCTCAAGATAAGTAGTTAATCAGATATGAAAAGCATGTAGTTTTGACACAATCAAAAGGTATACTTTAAAAAAGAGATGTTCTCTATTGAAACCGTAAGGAAGAGATTGGAACTTATGAAAGTTGGAATGCGAGAAGTCACAGCTGGCGTGCATTGAGTTTACTGTTGTAGAGGTTTCACTTGTCTGGGCAGGCATAAACGTTTGTAGAATAAGGAATTGGTGTGCAGAACACACCAGTTGCAGCGGAGAGTATAGCAGTTTAATACCGCACTGAAGGATCGAGGTGTTGCTAATTTTGAAGAGTTTTGAATGTTCTACCAGTCTTTGAAAAATATGCATTACAGTGGATAAAAAAGCAATGGATTGTTTTGGGAATATACTGATTATGACCAGTTCAGGTTAGATCATTTTTGGCACTGCATTCATGACTAGTTCTGTTCTTACAGCAGTGACTGATAATTTGACTAAGTTGAAAAGAAGATACAGAGAGGATTAACAGTGAAGAGCTTGTGTTCATTCTCAATTTTATTTCAGCGTCTTCATACCTTAGTGAAGACAAGGAATTCTCTTTTGTTGCAATTCTGATATCATTTTGAAATAAGGTTGTAGCCTTATAGCTAACTGGTTGGAGCCAGTTCTGATTGGATTTAAGGTGAGTTGTAGCTCTCATATTGTAACCGGGTTGTTGCCCTTTGGATAGTGATGTCGTGGTTTTTCCCGCTTTGGGTTTCCACGAGGTAATTCTGTGTGTTGTGTCTCTCTTGCCCTATTCTCTATTTTCAGTTTTTAGTTTTAAAAGTTTGTGACTATATTGATTCACCCCCTCCCCCTCTCAATATAGTTCAATTTTCAGATTTTTCAAATTTAAAATACAAACAAATTTTTACAAATCAAAAAGAATTTTTTAGAAAAAAATATAATAAAAATCTAAGCTTGTTTTTTTAAAGATTTATGGTAGAAAGGTTTGTTATGAAATTAAAAAGTCTAATTTTAGTAACTAATTTCATACTGAATAATTTTAATTTTTTGAAGTTGATTTTTTTAAAAGAGGAGTTTAACTTTTGAAAGATTTATAATATAAATATTTGTTTTAAAATTAGAAAGAGTGGTTATGTGTTTTCTCAGATTAACATTTATTCTACAATTATTACAACGGATAAAGTAAAAATTAGTTAAAATTGAAAAACATATTATATGTTTTTTATTATTGGTAGAAAAAATATGAAAAATAAGGAAAACAATAATAAATACATTGAACATGATTATGTGAGGTAGATAAAGTAGAATTTAATCTTTAGAAGCAAGCATGATTGATTGGAAGAACATGATAGACATGTATGCGAAGGAAATAAAGTGGAATTAAAACACATTACACAAACTTTGACTTATGCACCATATTGTTGTAGAAAAAAATTAAAGATACATTACATAAATGCATACATGAGGTGGATAGGGTTCTCAATTATAATATTATTTTTAATGGGATCCTATATTATATCTATGCCTCTAGGGGTTTTAATCTCCATTTTGTAGATTCTTCTTTTTCATAGAATTAAAATTAAGTTTATATTTCTTGAAATGTATATGATTGGAAAATGTTTTCTCGGGTATTTTTCCATCCTTGTATATGCCACTTTGGAGACCTTTATTTCTTGATGAAATGATACTATAATCAAAATGATAATAATCCATAACCTAAACCCTAGTCCTAACTCTAACTCTAAATGCTAATCATAACCCTAAACATAGTACTAACCTTTACAATAATCTAAAATATAACCCTATTTCTAAAACTAGAAACCCTAATCCCAACCCCAAACCCTAGCCCTAGTCAAAATCCTACTTCAACCACAACAATAATCATGATATAAACCATAATCAAAACCCTAAGCCTAGCCATAATACTAACCATAATGTAAACCCTTATCCTAAACATAATCCTAACCCTAACCCTAGATAAGATAAGATAAGATAAAATATTAATGTCCAACAAGAGACCACAAGCGGGCCTAAGGGACTGAGAGTACAACAGAGAACCTAGAAGACAGCAGGACAACCAAATGGAGTTCGAGAAAAGAGAAACCAACAGAAAAAGAAGCAGCAACAAGAGCCAGAAAGGAGAAGAAGTCGTGAAACCACCAAACACCTAGTGGTTTTTAGACATCGAAAAGTAGCTCAAGATCGACGGATAACTATCTATGAGGGGAGAGTTTGAGTCAGAGTCCATCTCTAGGAGGATGGAGTCCGTTGTCACTGATGGGGTTGTAAGAGCAAGTGGTCTCTGCGATGTCTGACCGATTTGGGGTGAGGGACAAAGGAAGGACTCTCAGGCCTCTTGGTTACTCTAGGGGAGGAAGCTGGAGCAAAGAAGGAGGTGATCCACTGTTAAGGGATGTAGAGCCTGGTGAGAGAGCACCTGTAAAGTTGAATCATAGAGACAGAAGGCCTCCTGGAGATAAAGAGCCAAGCAGTGCTGATCCTTGTACCTGAAGAAGGAAGACATAGACCTGCAGTCTTTGAATAGATAGTGGAACCTCCCATGAATCTCATAGTAAATCGGATAGTAGAATAAGAAATGGAACTCAGTCTCAGCCACCCTCATATCACAACACTGGCAAAGCCTCTCCTCCCTACTGATCTGGTGGTCAGTCTGGATCCGAAGTTGGTGGGAACCAACTCTAAAGGACTCGAGTTGGATATGTAGGGTGTGGGACTAGTGTCTGAAAGTATACCGAGGTCGAGTGATCAAGCCATCATGTATGTCAATATAGTGCTCGGAATAGAAGGCCATATGAGGCCGAAGGCCATCAGGAGGATCAACCCACGTCACCTGAACATACCTCCTGTAAATATCTAACCTGGTGATCTCGTTCAACTTTGATTGAGGGGGGAGGAGATGAGCAGGAGTGCCAAGGGAATACTGAAAGGGAGGGAGGTGGTCGATATCAATACCAACAAAGCTGAGGAGACTGGAAGCCTGGGCATACCAGCACCAAGCGTGCCTATTAGGGTCTGAGGCCGCCAACGAAGCCGAAGAATAATAGGCCAAGTAAGAGTAACGGTATCTGCCATCAGTCGAGTCAGCAAAGCCCCTGATTCTATGGAGGAACCAAAAAAGATTGAAGATTGTGCAAAGTCTGAAGGGATGAGCCCCGAACTTAGCTAGAATGATGCTAGTGGGAGTGGTCGACTGATAGCGAATGAAGCATCAGAGAAAGAGGGTCTACACTCTCTCAATAGAAGCCCAGTCAGTAGTCAATAAGGAGGGACCCCAAATAGTCGAGCCATAAAGAATAGTAGGCCTAACTAGTGAGTCAAAGATAGAAATCTTTGATGTAATATCCTGAAAGTGATGTCGAAAGCATTGTCTCTCAAGTAAGGCAAGAGAACCCAAACCCTTGTTGATCCACGATGTCATAGCCGATCTCAAACTGAAGCATGGCCCAGAGAACCCAATCCCTAAGTATGTGTATCTGGAAGTCATCTCGATCTTGGTCCCTCTGAAAAAAAAGTGGAGATGCGAGGTTTTCAAACAATTGAAAGTCATGACCCGTGTCTTCCCCAAGTTCACCACAAGCTATCGAGAGTCGCAAAAGGAGGCCAGGCTATCCAGGAGTCGCTGTAACCCCTTGGGGGAGGATGATAAGAGCATGACATCATTAGAAAATAGGAGGATGGAGATCAGGGTCTGGTGGAGGAGAGAACCATCACCGGGAAGCGAGAGGCTCCTCAGATAGGTCTCAAGCTCATCAATATAGATACCAAAAAGTGTGGAGGAAAGTGGGCAACCCTGCTTAACACCGATCGAACTCTGAATGAAATCTGAGAAACCAAGTGGGGTCCTAAGACACCCAACAACACTCTCATAGAGTCTCATAATGGTAGCAATCAGACCGTCAGAGATCCCAATGTCTCTAAGTCTCTGGAATAAGGTCGGTCGCGGGACAAAGTCAAAGGCTTTGTGAAAATCCACAAAGCAACAGTACACCTTAGTCGAGTGGTGCCAAACCTCCTTAATAATGGCCCTGAGAGTGAGGATATGATCTGTAGTTTGATAATCTGCTCTGAATCCAGCCTAGCCTCTAGCTCTGCACCCCAAACTGTCCAGTTGTCTCATGAGAAGGATGTGTAAAACTATGGCATAGAGTTTGGCAAAGGTATGTCCAATCATAATGGTCCTGTAATTACCTGGATCAGATGTCGGCTTGGCCTTATGGATCGCGTGAATAATATGACGAGACCAAGAAGGTGGAAAACCAGTGTAAACCACTTTGTTGAATAGAGTGGCAAGATAGGGCCCAAGAACCGAGACCCTGAGCTTGAAGAGCTCAGCCTGAAAACCATCCTCATCAGCAGCCTTACTACAATTCATGGTCCTAACAACCTCCGAAATGATGGAGGTGGTAAAGAGGTGGCAAAGGGGCAGGGGGGTGAGGTGGAGGGAGAGCTGACCAAGGATATCATAGAGGGTGACAATGTGGGAGAAGAGGGAGCCAAAATCCATGTCAGTGGGGAAAGCGGGGGGTGGGGGAAGAGCGTACACTAGAAGAGCTTCAGAGAGACCCGAAGGGACGAGCTAAGAGAACTGCACTATGCGAGGTAGAAGAGTCACTTCTTTCTCCAAAGAAGACTGCAGTAGGAGAGCCTAATCACGGGGAAGGAGGGGTCAAGAGTCATGAAGGTGAGATGAACAAGGTGATGGAGAGACTTACAATCCTGGTCAAACCAACGATACTGGGGGTAGGAGCTGGGACGGGGTGACCTAGTAGTGAGCAGCATGGTGTGGTGCGAAAAGGAGAGTACGACGAAGTCAAGGATTGCAGAAGAGATGTGGCTGAAAAATGTGGAAGCTCCCAAGGAATCAGTGAGGGGTAAACGCGAGAAAGAGTGTTTGAGGTGGGCAAGGAAAAGGTCATGGTCAGCGTCAAGGAAAGAGAAAGTGGTGCGAGTGGGAGAGAGAGGGGCAGGGGCAACAGGGACAAGGAGGTGGGGGGGAGACGGGAGGGAGGGGGAGGAGGGGGAGAAGCGCAGATGGAGAAGTTGAAGAGGGTATGGTCAGCCAGAGGGAGGCGGGCAATGGTGAAGTGACTAATGGAAGGAATGAATGAGGAGCAGGCAAGGATGTAATCAACAACACTAGCACCCCCATAATGGGGCCAGCAGGTAAAGTCGCCAGAATCGGGGAAGCAAGGAAGCCCATTAAGAACCACAAGAGTAGAGGAATCGCAAAGATGGAGGAGGTATCTTCTATACCGGGTCAAGGGACCATCAACATCCTCAAAGGTGCGCTGGAGACCAGTAACATCACTATCATACTTTGAAATACATAAAGAGTTTATTTGTCTGTCGTGGAAAGGAGCCTGAAGATCCTTGGTACAGGCATTGAAGTCACCCAAGATAACTAAATTCCCTAAGGTAGAGAACCTATCAATCCAGTCAATAAGATCATAATATGGATCACCCTCAAAACTATGCACAGCATACAGAGAAGTAGCAGGAGGAAGTAACATAAAGCAATAAATAAATCTATGTCAAATCTGCCCCTGATGCGGACCCACATGAATCTAGCTAGACTGTCACAGTGCATAATGGTCGTCAAGTTGGCCAGGGGATCCTGAATAAGGCAAGCGACCCCACCCGAACCTTTGACACCCCCAAAAAATTTGACCTCATCCTGATGCGCTGAGAACCACTGATAACCGAGAATCCCAGGAAGAGGACGAGTCAGGCTCTCATGTGTCTCTATGACAAGAATAATATCTGCAGTACTGATGACATCTAAAAAGAGACAAGGTAAGGACCAAAGAGTGCCATTACCATTCCAACAGTGAATATTCAAAGAGTCTCTAGTCCTCACCGTCTCCTTCTGGGCCCACAAATGTCATTTGGTCTAGGGAACTGTCCTGGGGGCCCAACCCACAGGGGGGTTGTCCCTAATAACTGCTTTAAGGTTTCGTATGAAAACCCATTTACCATCTGACCGGGCAGCAGTAACGAGGGATTAGGCATGTTTTAATTCTGTAACTTGCAATTTGGTAAGATCCTCATCAAGGTAAATTTTTTATTGGCAGTAACGAGGGAGTGGGCATTTTTTAATCCTGAAACCTGCGATTTGGTAAGATCCTCATCAAAAGATAAACCCTAATACTAATCAAAACCATAACCCCAATCATAATGTCCTAACCCTAACGATATTCCTAATACTAAACCCTAAATCCTAACTCTAATCAAAACCCTAACTCTAACCATAATACTAATATGACATAAACCCTTACCCTAAATGCAACCCTAACCCAAATCATGGTATAAATCCAAACCCTATATGCAACCCTAACCCTGATCATAACCCTAACCTTAACCCTAATAAAAATCCTAACCATAATATTACTCATGTGATGTAAACCCTAAACCCTAATAATAAACTTAATACTAAACCCTAACCCCAAATCCTAATCCTAAATTCTACCCTAACCTTAATTATGGCATAAACCGAAACCCTTATCCTAATCTTAACCCTAATCAAAACCTTAATCCTATTCATAATTGTACTCATAATTTAAACCTCAACCCTAACAATAATCATAATATTAAACCATAATTCTTATCTTAAATCCTGAAACATGATCCTAATCCTAAACATTAACCCTATCAATAATACTAACCATGATATAAACCCTAATCCTAACCCTAACACTAACACTATACCTTAATCCTAATCAAAACTTTATCCCTAACCATAATAATAACCATGATGTTAACCCTAGCCCCAACCATAATCTTGATGTTAGATCCAAAACCCTATCTAAACCCTAACCCTAACCCTAATCCAATTGTAATACTAAACATGATCTAAACTCTTACCCTATCATAATCCTAACCCTAAACCCTAATCCTAATCCTAACTCTATACCCTAAACCAACATTAAATCCTAATCCTAACTATAATCTAAACCCTAACCATAACTCAAACCCTACACATAACCTAACCCTATTCATAACCATAATCTTAACCTAACCCTATTCATAACCATGATGTAAACCCTAACTCTAATCATAAAACTAATCCTAAACCCTAATCCCTCATCACAACCCTAATCAAAATCCCAACCTTAACCATAATACTAACCATGATGCAAACCCTTACTCCAACCATAATCCTAAACCTAACCCTAATCTTAATCCTAACCCTAAACCTAACACTATATCTTAACCATAATCAAAACCCTAACCTAACCATAATATACTATCCACGATGTAAACCCTTAGCCTAACTATAATCCTAACCTTAAACCCTAAATACTAATCTTAATCCTAACCCCTAAACTCTAATCCTAACCTTAGACCTAAACCCTAATCATAAGCCTAACTATAACTATAATCATATACCCTAGCCCTAATGATAATCCTAGCTCTAACCCTAAACCTTGATTGTAACAATAATCCTGACCCTAACCCTAATGATCTAATTATATACCTTTCCCTAACCATACCCCAAACCCTAACCATGATGTATACCCTAGAAGCTTAATTACACTAATCCCAAATGTAATGCTAAGCCTAACCTAAACACTCACTCTATCCCTAACCATGAGTTTAACCCTAACCCTAACCATAATATTAACCATGATGTAAACTTTAAAACTAACTATAAGCCTAATCCTAATCCTAACCCTAATCAAAACCTTAAATCCAACCATAATATTAGCAATGATGTAAACCATAACACTAACAATAATCCTAATCATAAATCCTAAACCCTAACCCTAATCATAATGGTAATTATGATGTAAACCCTAATCCTAACCCTCGTCAAAACTATAGACTCAATCCTAATTAAAACCCTAATCCTAAATCCCAAACCCTAATTCTAACCCTAACAATAATACAAACCGTGATGTAAACCCTAACCCCTACCATAATCCTAATTGTAGTCCTAATCCTAAACCCTTAACACTAATGCTAACCCTAACCATAAACCCTAATCAAATCCTTAACCATAACCCTAATTCCAACTATGATATAAACCCTAAATGTAACCATAACCCTAATCCTAAACCCTAAAATCTAAACCTATTAGTAAACCCTCTTTCTAATCCTATAACCTAATTATAATCCTAACCCTGAACCCTAACCCTAGTAATAATACTAACTACAATATAAACCCTAATGTTTACCATAAAATTTAACTATAATCCTAATCTTAAACTCTAAAATCTAAACCCTTATCCCAATCAAAACCATAATATTAACCGTGAAGTAAACCCTAACCCGAACCATAGTCATAGCCCTAAATAATAAACACTAATCCTAATCCTAACTCTAAACCCTAACCCTAACTCTGGCCATAATATTAATCATGATGTAAATCTTATGCCTAACAATAATTTTAGTCCTAACCCTAACCCTAATACATACCCTAACCCTAATCATATTACTAATGCAAACCTTTTCTCTTCCCTAATCCTAACCCTTACTCTATATCCAAATCCTAATCAAAACCTTAATCCTAACCAAAACTCTAACCCTAACCATAATCCTAATACAATAGAATTATATATTAAAATGTATTTAATTTCTCTTCCATGTTGCGTCACGACTGGTACTATATATATATATATATATATATATATATATATATATATATATATATATATATATATATATATATATATATATATATATATATATATATATATATATAGACACACACACACACACACACACATTGAGAGATATCCTTCTCGAGGTGCCTATTTTCATCAATTTGTCTCAATGTAATAAATGCTTCGAGAAAGATATCTCTCAGCATATTTTATATATATAAACTAATTATCTCTCTATGACAAAGAATCACATACACTTTATATTCATTTTTTATGCTATTCAAATACCTTGTTCTTCCTCATCCTAACATAGCCTAACAACAACATTACATATTTGTCATTTGTTCTTCCAACATATATCAAACTCTTTCACAAAATTTAGAAACAACTCTCTTCACAAAAGACAAAAAAACAAAAGAAAAACATACTTCTAAAACATCCATTCAATTAACTTCAAAACTCGTACATTTCTACAATTTATTTATTTGTAAGTCTCTAAACCTAATTGCTAGTAGTGATTCCATAACATCTCATATTACAATCAGTTGGCTCTAATATAATATCGATTTAATGTCACAAGCATTAGCAGCATCCAGTAGCAGGGAGTGTTTTGGCAGCGTTAACAGTCAAAACCCCATCCTTGAGCTTTGCCAAAATGCCATCAACATTCACATTTTTAGGCAAACGAAATTGCCTCATAAGCCACCTGCTTAATCATTAAAAAACATGTAAATCTTCGAGACATGCCAGTGCAATGGAAATAATGCAACCTGGAAAGAGAGGCAAAAAGATTGTTGTCATAAATTGGAAGCCAAGGATCGAACAAGCTGTTCTCCATACTTTCCACAATTGAAGATGCAAATAAATCAAAATTTACAGAGCTTGTAGATGAATAGAATGTTGATGATTATCTCGATGATGATCCATAAAAACAACGAGCTCATATTTTGGCATCCAAAATGGAGCTGTGGTGTAGTTATTTTTCTCCAGTCTCTAGTGACCAGTTTCTTTTCCGATGGGATTCATGGCCTAAGACATGGAAATTCAGGTGGGAGTTTCCCACATAAGTAGCCTATTTGCCGACTTCTGATTTCATTGGGTATGGGATTGAGGATATTGAGAATAACCACAAGATGTAATGGTCTGTATCTGCCAAAACTTAAAGGCACTTTTCTTGGATAATTTTGATTATCATAGATAGTTCTACAAAAAGGATTATAATTGCACAAATGGGCATCCTAATGATAGCATAACAACATTGACCTGGTTTTTCATATTGGGCCTGAAAATAATTATTCACCAAAAGAAATTGCCTAGCTGTTCATATCATAGACATAATCATGTGTATGTTCAGAATGGAATCAAGAGCTAAATAATAGCAATCACTACACCGAGGATGCATAGATTTTTGTTATTATATGTATTTATTAAATTATATTTATATATATTGAGTTTAATATTAAATAATATATAATTAATTATGTACATATTTTTTTATTGATAAAGGTGATGATGTCACCATTTATATTTAAAAAGAAAAGACTAAAAAGCCCACAAGATCAGGTAACAAAAGAGCAATAATCGTATTAGAAAATAAAGGGTTAAACAAGGTGTTCATAGAGAATATCCATTTTATTCCACTTAAGAATAGAGAGGGCCTAGATTTTGTGCCAACAATAACCTGTCAATGATTGAGTGAATCACCATCTCCATATTCATACATGAGATTGTAAAACCTTTCTATAACTTTGAACTATCATACTCAAACAAATCTCTATGCTCCCAATGGAAAATTGGGAAGAGGAACGTAAAACTGGAAATCCATATTTTCCAGGAGAATGAATTGTTGATGGTCAAATTGACACATGCAATACAGGAAAAGTGGAATCAGCTCACATCTCTTGAAAAAGATGGTAGACCTTAAAATTTATTATCTTTCAACGTCTTGAGCATTTAATCAAAATTGTGTTATTTTACAAAGTAGTCAATGTGGTTTTTTTTTCAAGGGATTTGCTAGTGAATGTTATCCAAGCTAAAATGATCATACAATGAGTCCTTACTCTAACACAGGCTTAAATGAAAATAAAAGATAAATCAAGGTATGCAAAAACGAAAACATGAGTATTCAAATTCAATAATTAGTATATAGATTTTACAAACTATCATTTCCCAAATTGCCAACTTAACAAGATTGATAACATTAAGCACTAGGTCTTATGTGTTTATAAGATTTAAAAAAACGCATTCATTCATTCCCAATTACCATATTTCATATGCAATTTAGAAAGTAAATTTAGCAAATTTCATAAAACACATTTATCTCTCCAATCAATTGATAAATAAAAACCAACAAGAAGAATATTGAATCATATGCAAGAGAAGATCACCAAATTTTCGTAAGGATCTTGTATTATATTTATTACTTCTTCAAAATTAGGATTACAACTCCCAAATTGATTTCATTGGATTTCTATTTACAAAGCTCCTACAAACATCTACATTATACTAGAATGCTTGAGAACTAGAACTGAAATGTTGTAAAAGTACACTATATTAGAACTCAAGCCCAAATATTCAAATTTTAAACCCTTAAAAATTATTCAAATATTATACTTTATAACTCAAAAGGGAAAATCATGTCCACCCAAAATGTATGTAAAACATAAGTTCGGCCAACATGTAAGTTGTTGCTCCAAAATAGACTTTTACTTGAGTTCAGTTCTAAAATCTCATTAGTTTAGTTCTAGTAAGAATTTCTAGTTAACTAAAAATCACAAAAGACTAACTTTATGAATTCAGTGGTCTTTTATAAAGAATAAAGAATAAAGAATATTCTTTTTTCAAAAATTTAAATCATCAGCAACTATGTTCCCTTTTAAGACTTGTATTCCAAAAAATTAGTCCAACATTGAGTCAACACATCCTTATTTGGCTCATTAACCCATTCTAGTATTAATTTTGAGTTTTTTAAATGCTTTGCTATATTCTCAATAATATAAGCCAGTTTATTGATATCCTCATGGGTTGTCTTGGTGCTTAACTTCAAAGCTACATACTTGTCAAGCTAGTTGTAGTGCCCACCCATAGTTTTATTTTTCATCTTTATATTGCCAAACTCTTTTAGGCCACTTTCGTGTGTATGTTGATTATTTCAGCTTTATTATGTGGTTTTTGGATATATGACATTACATGGTGATTTTAATATTAAATAGTTATGAGATATCATATGTTTGTAGTTAGATGATGTTAGTTACTTTGATGATGATTATTTATATGTTTAAAATGTTGTTTATATTCATAATTTTACTTACCCCATACTTGCATGTGTATGACTATCATGTATGTTTTACCCTTCTGTTTGATGTGGTTGAGGGACGAAGTCGTAGTTACCTACTTGTGAGATCTACACAATGTCTCGATCTCCACCATTGCTTGTATGTGTGTGTGTGTGCATGCTTGTCTTTTATGTAGGTTTGCAGGTATCAAATATCAACTTCCCTGAATTGTCAGGATGAGCGTGCCCTATCGCAATGCCTCAATGGTAAGAGATGAGAGATAACATTCAGGTATGAATCCCAACCTAAGCCATTTTATTGTCCTGAAATAGTGAACAAGTTTATGATATTTTACCTTTATGAATTCATCTAGGTGACGTGAATTCATAAGCCTTTCCCTTGAGCATGATGATCATTTTATTAGGTTCAGTTGATTTTTCTGATCTTTGGTTGGTTGGTGTGATTGTTGTGAGATGATTAAATGATTTAATGAGATTAATTATGTGATTTAAATAATTAAATCTTATTAAATATAGAAAATTAAATGTGAAGGTATTTAATTAATAAAAAATAATTAAATATATTTATTAATTAAAAAGACTTAATTAAAAGTCTAATTGTGATAAGGATTTAATTAATTATTAAATTTAAAATTTTAATTAAAGATAAAAAAAATTAATTGATGATAAATTATCAATTGAATAAATAATAATATGATTAATACATTATTCTTTTAGTTATAATTGATATGCAATTAAGTTGCATAATCAATTAAAACTAAATAAAAGAATAAAATATTTTTAAAAAAGATGAATGAATTGATATAAACAAGAAACATTAAAAGTGCTTTGATTTATTAATTATAAAATCATGCAAAAGGAATATTGGTAATAACAAACTTTTTTTTGAGTTAAGTTGAGTTATTGGTTTGCATGGTTGAGTTGGAGTTCTTGGCTCTTTTTCTTAAGAGGATTTGGCTATTATTCTATACAGAGATTTGTAGATTTTTACTTGATGATTTGAATTGGAGGTTATTGAGAAAGCTTTGGATTTTTTTGGGGTTTTGATCTTATTTGTGGTTTATGTCAATTGGTGGTTTGATGTAGAGTTTGAAACCATTGTAGATTAAATCCCTTTCAAAAAATGTTTATTTTTTCCGTGTATGTTAGATCCTGTTGATATATGTTTTGGAATGTTTAGATTTATAGTTTGCTAGAAGAAATTTGGTTTTTAGGAACATTATGGAAAGATCTTATTTTGGATCAATTAAGATTTTGTTTTTTAATTTTGTTGTTGAAACCTTAGAGATTCAAATCAAATTTAAATATCTTCATAATTTTTTGCATAACCATATTCATTTTGTAGATCTAAGAAGAATATGTTTCTTGTTAGAAATCAGTTGTTAAACCATATATATATATATATATAAGTTTTTCTTAAATAAAAATAAAAAATGAATGAAGTTACTGTTCTGTCTCAAATAATTTTCTTTGACAGAAAATATTAAAATAAATAAATCCATATAAAAAAATTATAGTTAAATTATTTAAGGGAAGGGGGGAGGAGGGTGGGGAGGCTACGTTTTTCCCCACCCCTTCCCCTGTGTGCAAGTAAGGTTGCACGACAGCCTAAGTTGTTGTGGTAGCTCAACTGCATGACAACCTAAGCTATCGTAGCAACCCAGTGGCATGGCAGTCGAAGCTGTCGGTGCTCTAGGTTTTCGACAGCCTAAGCTATCGTAGCAGCCCATTGGCACGACAACTGAAGTTGTCAGTGTTGTGGGTTGCCGATAGCATAAGCTGTTGGAGCAGTCGTGGGGTGCAACTGACTGTCCCCCCCCCCGCGCACACACATTGTTGTTTTTTCGCATATTGTTTGAATAAATTTTATTTTATAAAAAATTTAAAACTAATTTTTACTTTAATAAATTTATTGATAATAAATGTTAATATTAATTAAATTAATATTAATATTTATTAGTTAATATTATTAAATTTTATTTTTGTTTAAGTTGTTTAAAATTCATCGTCAATATTTTTGTAATTATATGAGTTTAGTAATTATGGATTTGAAATCAATTTATTTAATTATTTGTAGAAATTGATTTTTCATATATAAAGAAGAATTTAATTTAGGAATATGATTATAGTTGTGTTAGTGATTATTTTATTAAATTAATTTATGTAATGGTGTTTTACAAATTAGTTTATTATTATTAAATTCTTATGATTATTTTTCCTTTTGTGATTGTGGGTTAAGAGAGAATCTTTTACGTTGTCCTTTTTAGGATTGTTACTAGAGGCAAAGTTAGGGAATTGTATTATGTTTGTCTATCTTGCATACTTGTATGACATTCGATTTTGTTATAACCCAACCTTATGGAAGCTCTTATTTATGTTATGATGTATATGTGATGGAAATTGGTTATGTGTGTTCATGTGACATTTTGGAATCAGATCTTGACTTTTATAATTCACGATGGTCTATGAGATACTTTTTAGACTTATCAGCTTAGGGTAGGTTATCTAGGTGTTAGAGGGGAAGTGACTTACATTGGAGGCGTCAGAGCCCAGAACTGGCTACCTGGGTATCCTTAGTAAGTTACTTAAGTAAATGATAATATAATATATTAAATGAGGTTTTAAAATGAATTAATAAGATAATGGATTCCTTGCCTATGCCTTGAGTGCTAGTATAAGCTAAGGATGAGAGTGGGATAAGATGTTTTCTTGTCTAGTAGTGACGATGAGTTTTGGCATGATCGGTTATTCTTGTCTACATAAGAGGATTTTGGGTTCCCCATATGTTCACACTTGGGAGTTGAAGTCGAGTGAGATAATCCCAAGGAGTTGACATATGTGATGACACTTCCCTAATTTCATCTTAGGTTTCCTACGTGTGTTGGTTGCCTCTATTTTAGTATGTGTACCTTTGAGTTTTGAGTTGAATCTATGAGATACATGAAACTTATAGGATCCTTTGCTTAGAATGACTTGATGAGTGATTTTGGTATTGTTATCTGAGTGGGGTTTGATGTTATCTCCTCAACACAGTGGGAGTGGAACCACAAGTTTCCACGAGGTCGAGAGGTAGTGATTCTCTAACCATTTGAGACTCCAACATTCTCATACCAGTGATGGATGATCTTTGTTGTAGTTACTTCTTACTCTTCATCCTTGGATATTTGTTCCTATTCTTTCTTTTATTTGTACTTTGTACTCAGTTATATTTATATACCCCGTGACTTGTGCAGTAGATGTGGGTTATCATGTATACCTTATAGTTCAAGATGTGTTTGTTTATTCTTTTATGAGATGATGTACTTTAGTTTCATTATGTAGAAGATTTATATGATTATTGTACTTAATAGATTAAGTTGTAATTACGTAATTCTACGTCAAGGAACCCATGAGATTTGTAATCTATAATTGAGATTGTGTATATGAGTATGTTTTGATTTTATGTTATCACTTCCACTTTGTTATTCAATATTGTTTGTAAAATCTTAAAGAAATTTTTTTTTTTGTAAACTTAGTAATAGTTTTTAGGTTAATCTCTCATGGCTTCCCTGACGGGGTATTACACTAGTTTTCATTGTTTTTTATTACTATACTCTGGAATTGACTTATCCTTCCAAAATTATTACACAACGTTTAAAGAATCACGTCCATGTTTGTTTGCCATGAAAAAATATTGGTTAATTACTTATTTGGCTAGTGGAGTAGTCAATTCCTTGATGAACAATTTCTTATGTTCTATATATTAAAAAAAAAATCATAATAACATAAATGGTGTTAGGTTGATCGGGATAAAATTTGTCAACCCAAAGAGAGAGGTGATTTAGATTTTATTCTCCTTAATAATGTTGGCTAAATATTTTGTAGCTGATAGTTTTTGGATCAACTACAAAATAGTAGTTTCAACCACAACACATGAGACACAGTTACTCCTAATTATAAGCGAAGACTATCCCTGCCTATTGTTACTTAAAACAGCAAACACTAACTTGAACCTAAGATTATGTACACTAAGCTAATCAGTGGGTATTACATTCACGATATTCTCTTTCTTCAAAATATGTGTTCTTCATTCGTCATATCCTCTTATTTTAGGATAGATGTTTTTTTCTTATAATAAACTTTCAAGTACAATCTAGAAAAATTAATTATCAAAAAGTTCACAGGAGCTCAAAGACTTTTTATGACTTCTTACATGAATTCAAGAACAAAGAAGGAATATATGTGGATATTTGATAGGTAGAACAAGGCTAAGTTTCATAGGCTATGCCCGTAGATGTTTGAAACTTTTGGATACATGTTTGAGACATTGATTTGGATATTTATATTGATAGACCAAAGACTTTTTATGACTTCTTACATGAATTCAAGAACAAAGAAGGAATATATGTGGATATTTGATAGGTAGAACAAGGCTAAGTTTCATAGGCTATGCCTGTAGATGTTTGAGACTTTTGGATACATGTTTGAGACATTGATTTGGATATTTATATTGATAGACCATGGTTTTGATGTTTGAGATTATTGTTATAATATTGTTATACTGATTATATTGTTGCTATTATCATTTATGTTGTTATACTACTGTTGTAAGCCGTGAATCGGTGATTTATTTGCATTTGTCTTATTAATAATCAATTATAGACATATCTCTCTTTCCCTCTCTCTATCTATAATATCTTAATATATTTTAAAAAATTCAGACACGTATTAAAAATTTGTATAATGTCGTCCCCTGCTGTCCCCGTCCCCGTCCCCGAAACGTCGTGGAACATAGCTTTTTAGTTTTATTTTTGTGCAGCTTTGCATAAGCAACAAAGGATTTTTCTTTATAATTTATTGTCTTTTAGTTTTATTCTTGTGCAGCTATGCATAAGCAACAAAGGCTATAGAGTTTTCAGGGTTTGCCCTTAAAGCTTTTAACTCTTTCAGCTCTTGAGGGGTTCCGCATGATGGTGTTCTTTTTCCTCTTGTGCGAATCAAATTCATATTCGCTGATTTGGACACCATTTCATTATCTTTGTTTTATTATTATCTATTTTGTTAATAGATATGTGCTATTCTAAGCTAGTGCATATTTAAACACCCTCGATAAGATCTCTTTGTTCAAACAACTAATTGAGCAACATGCTTGCGTAAGAAACAAAGACTTTCACAAGAACCGATAACAGTGGAGACCTACAAACCACATGACAAAGCACAGCTAATATCAATTGATGAAGCTCTGGACCATGTGCATTGTTCTCAGGTTGATTCATTCCACTACAAAGGGGATAGTTGTTTGTTTGATACTACATATGTTTTGCTTCATTGCCGGTATATACTAAATGAGTTATGCAATGGTTCAATGGATGAATAAATGAAGAGACTTTAATGATGTCCGCGCGACCCAGTAATCCAAGGAATAAGATACACCCAAAATACACCAAATTAACAATTAATCCATTTTCAAGTTCTTTTCCACACTGGTTCTTCTGTTATGAAATTCCACACTGGTTCTTCTGTTATGAAACTAGCTACCGCAACCTGCTGAGATAAGGAACTTCCATATGTAGGGGACTAATTTTGACTGGTTACATTTGGGAGCTATGTTAGGAGAAATATTTTATGGAGTTAACAATATTTTTCATTTTTATAGATTTAAAAATCTGTTAAAAGAAGGGCTGCAAAAAATTTTAAAAATCAATTTTTCACATCAGTCTACATTGGGAGCAATGATGGAAGAAACATTTTATGGGGTTTGTAATGTTTTCCATTCTAATAGACTTAAAAAATATATTAGTTCCCAACAACCAATATATACTGTACTCTTTGGCAAGGGTTAAAAGACTGCAACATCAACGCCATTTTAGAAATGACAATTGATTAACCAGACACCATGAAAAGGGGTAAAGAAAAGTATTGCAACATCAATAACCCTTAAAAATGACATTTATTTTAGGTGTCTAAAAGATATGAAAGTCCAGGTATGGTTGGAGAACATTCCGAAACCAGTTTATTAAATTTGAAGTTAGTTGAAGGAAATATGGATTACATGATAAATGATCATAGGGCTTAATTAATATATAATAATAAAGGTTGCATGGTAATCTATTCAGATTAAACCATCCCATATATCTCAAGTATGAAAGATTTGGTAGACATTGAAAAGCATAAACCCATGGTTAAGACAATATTTTGCATGAAACGCTGAATAAGCTAGGGCTCCAAATATCAAAAGCAAAACTTAAACTTGAGTTATAAGGAATTAATTTCAAAGGTTCAATTGCTAAAATAATGCAATGCTTTTATTTATTCTGGAAAAGAGCTAGAACCATTGAACAACATAATTTTTGTTAGAGCTGCAGGTCTGCAATGTCATATGTCACTATAATCTTAAAGCTAAAAACAAAATCAATCAAAAAGAGCTGCTCGAACAGATATTGATAATAACCATCACTTAGCTTGTGGAGAAAATCCATTTACATAGCAATGATCATTGAGATCATTTTTTAAGTATTGAAAGCCTCCATCTTGAACAATCTTTATGCTTAATCAAATAATTAAAAAACACTGTCATCCAAATTTAAACTTGAGCTGTGCCTTGAGTAAACCCTGGCTCCTCACATCTATACCTCCCATCTGGGCCAATGCCAAATCCTTTGGGATCTGCAAACACATTTTCCAGAAGCTGACCACGCTCGGGGAGAGGACTTGCATCTGCAAATTCAACAGCCTCTTCAACCAGCTCATCAATTTTCTTTTCAATTGACTTGAGATCTGATTCATTGGCAAGATTGTTCTCAATTAGGTAACTCTTCAAAGCCACAATTGGGTCTCTTGCTGCATAGTGAGCCTTCTCCGCTGGAAATACAGGACATAAATAATCATTTGTCGACAGTCTTAACCAGACAAAAAAGATACATACTCACACAGATGCAAAAACTCATACTATTAACACTGCATCTAACTTAAGCTCTAACACTGCATCTTACATCTGAAAGGAACTTATAACTTTATACTAGTGGTAATGAACTGTTAAGGCTCAAGCTGGTTATGAGTCTTTAACAAGAAGATCAAACCAGAGTCTTTATTCAGGCTCCCACTTTCCTTATATTCGACTTGGGATATATACAACCAATTGATCCTGGGAATTATGCTGAGAGTTTAAAGAAGCTAGAAAATCTCAGTAGTATGCAACACATATCTATTTGCCCTATTCATTAATACTCATTTGTCAACAGCATCAACAGACAAAAAAACTAACTTGAGCTGCAATATTGTCTCTCAAACTGAAGGGAATTCATATTTTCATGGTTCTAACTTCTGGATATGAACTCTTAAGGTCCAAGTTGGTCATGAGTCCTTAACAAGAAGACTAAACCAGAGACTTAATTGAGGTACCCACTTACCTTATTCACACTCAGACTTGGGATGGACAGATAACTTTTGCAATGACAAGCATCTCATTCACATATACAACCGATTTAAAGCAACTAGAAAAACTCAGTACCAATCTGTAGAATTGCAAGATAATTCTGTTCATCCTACCCATCAATAAGCCACACGACACAAGCTTTCCAATCCCTAGGATGTCTATATCAGAAATAAGGCACATTATTATAAGCTTGCCAATTTTATAGGGCTTTCTATATCCAAAACAGATAAACAGATGGGATCCATTGAAAAATGAGTGCATAAAAGCATGTTTGTGTACTAACACCCAAACCTAACTTTCTGGTTAGAACAAGTGCTCAAAATATGTGGGATTAAAATCCAACTAGATTGTTAGAAACACCTACACAGTAAAACACCTTTAAATTCCGTTCTTGTGCATCTTTATGGCCTAAAATCTTATGTAACAAATAAAGAATGGACTTGGCTTTGTGCGGATAGAAAGTGCATATCATCCACAGAAAACTACTAAATTCCTTACCAGGATTACGAAGCTCATCCGGATCAGCAAGAGAATGTCCTCTAAACCTGTATGTCTCGCATTCAACCAGAGTAGGTCCATCACCCCTTCTTGCTCTAGCTATAGCCTCCTTCGCTACCTCTCTAACTTTCAACACATCCATACCATCCACGTGAATTCCTGGCATCCCAAATGCTGGTCCTTTCTTCCAGATTTCTGGATCAGAAGTAGATCTAAGATGAGACATTCCAATAGCCCAGAGATTGTTCTCCACCACAAAAATAATAGGAAGCTTCCAAAGGGTAGCCATATTCAAGCATTCAAAGAACTGGCCATTGTTACAGGTACCATCTCCAAAAAATGCAACAGTGACACTGTCAGATTTATCATCCTTCATAACTTCTCTTTTATACTTTGACATGAAAGCAGCTCCAGTGGCAACAGGAATGCCTTCGCCAATAAATGCAAAACCACCCAATACACCATGTTCTTTAGAGAACATATGCATTGAGCCTCCTTGCCCTCTACAGCAACCAGTAGTCTTGCCAAAAAGCTCACTCATTACTGCACGTGCAGATACACCCTTGCTAAGTGCGTGCACGTGATCTCTATAAGTACTGCAAACAAAGTCATGAGATTCAAGAGCCTTTATAAATCCAGTGGAGACTGCCTCCTGCCCATTGTAAAGATGTACGAACCCAAACATCTTTCCTCTGTAATACATTTGAGCACACATGTCTTCAAATGATCTTCCCAAAATCATATCCTCGTACAGCACCAAGCCCTCCTCCCTCGTGATAAACTGTATTAAAAGAAACAAATTTTAATAAGCACTCTCTTCTGGCGATTGACATGAATTGTAATCAGCAAGTATACTGTGTAACTATTTATTTTCCAAGCATATACTTGATTCAAGGCTGTTCTTAACTTATGAAGATAATGGTTATGGTTTCTGAATCGTCGCGTGAATAAAAGAAATTGGAACAACATGCCTACAAAACCTCAATAAATAAATAAATAGTCCATACAAATGGAAGGTTAATTTTCCCAGGATATGAGGAAATCCAGATCTTCGCCCTGCTTTGCCTAAAAATGGCTTGCAAAGAAGTACAGATCTTCACCATGACTTGCATAAACATAACACTATTGAGCATGAAGATCTGTAGCAAAGAAACCAAGATCAGCTTCTAATGCTTGCCATCGAGAGGCCAGATCTTCAATATGATTTGCAGAAAATGTCAAGGCAGGAGCATATATTTTTTTCTGATAGAAATAAAAAACATATAGGGCATCAAACTTTTTACAGCTACACTCTACAAAAGGCAGGCAAAAGCTTCGAACCAAGATATCAACTCGGGCATGGAGATTGGCAACACAGAGACACAAAAAACTTAAACGGGAATCCACACAACCTCTATAGCCCAAGAGTAAAACAAAAAAAGCATCATGATTTTGGCCATTAGCGAATAAGGAATTATGTTCATCTTTTAGCTCTACTACAGAATTCAGACAACTGTAGACATTCAAATCCAAGCAGCACCGAGGATCATGAATCTATGATGCAGAGTATCAACAAAAAGCACGAACGGCCAGGAAAAATATCCTGTTTTCTACACGAGGCGAATTATTTATGTGAAGAGAGTTCAGAAGAAGAATTTGCAAAAGAAAACCAAATATATGAGATGTCCACATACATACTATCATTTCTATATATTCTTCGAGACCTAAAAAGCAAATTACAGATCCAAATCAAGTAAGGCAATATATAACAAACAGCTGAAAAGCCACTAGAGCACATATTGAAATGCCATACAAGCCCAAAATGCCATTTAAAACTCCACAGGGACTTTTCCCCATTTTAATAGAAATACCTAAATCAAAATGCAACAAAACCATTCAAATCTGGAAAATTGAAACACGGAACTTACCGGGTCTGTCTTGGTTTGCAGCTTCTCAACAATCTCTGATGCGGATGCCACTGCAGCGACAGGGGCTGAAGGTTTTCGCTTTGCAGAACAAGAAGCCCTCTGCAAGATAGTCTTAGAAACACTCTTAGAAAAATGGGGATTGGAGACAGTAAAATCCTTCCGAAACAATCCCACTTTAGGGGACTGTTCCAGCAGCCCACAAGGAGCCTTTGGAGCCCCGATTCTGCAAGCTGCAAAAGTAGACATTGTAGACATACTGGACTACAATGGGTATGTGCTTATTCCTTCTGTTTGGTCTGAAAAATGGAAATGCAGAAGAATTAATAGAGACGAAGGCGGAGATCACAAAAGCGAAGGCCCTGGAAGAGGCCGTCTGCGTGCTGGCTGCATTCAACACTCTTCAACTGCCTTCTCCTCACAATAATCGACGAAAACAATAAGAATGGGACCCTTTCGACCTCTCACGCCTATTACAACTCTCCGGCGGAGTGATCAAAGATGAACCATATATTCCAACAAAAAAAAGTTGTTAAATTTTTTTAAAATCCTGGCATGCAGGTGACATGGGGCGAAAACAGTGCGAGAGGAGATCGTTGGCAGCGGAAAAAGCAGGCTCCACGTGGGTATGATCCAGCTTTGTTGGCATTTAAACAGAGCAGTTTGGAACTTTGGCATATCGGCAGATTACCTAACATCTAATGCAGGGAAATGGAAATTGAAGGCGGCAGCGATGTCAATGGCGGCATTAACTTTTGTGTAATAATATAGTTGAATATGCTACAAATGTTTGTTGCCTATTAATTTCCCTAGCAATTCAAATCACCGAAAGGTTAGGTGCCTCAAATTTAGTAGCTTCATATATTCAGCTGTTGGGGGTTGAAATATGGAAGGAATGGAGATAAGTAAGTTTAAGACAAGGTTCTACAACCATTGACATTACTCAACAACATATTAATGAAGTAGTTGGTTCTTCTTCTTTTTCTTTTACTTTTCTCTTTCTTTTTTTAATATGGTATATCAACTTTTTGGCTAATTAATATCAAGAAGTATTGGGGGTGGTAATGTATAATAGTTTAAATGTGTATACGAATTTTTTTGTTTTGTTGAAGGGTGCTTAGTGTAATGGTAGAGTTGTGTTGTAGATAAATATATAATATCGAGTTTAATTCTCTTCAATACAGAATGACAAAATAAAAGATCATATTTTTTTATTTATTTTTTATATTAATCAACAATAGAAGAAGTGTATTGACTCTTACAAAATGACAACCCCAGGGTGTAAAAACTAATAGCACACTAACAAATAGAGTAACATCAAACGAACTAGAGAAGGTCATTGGTAAACAACCATAGATAAAGTGGTCAAACGGCCTATATACAACAAACTAATTATCGTATTGTCAATAATAATAGTATTCAAATAAGTCCTGCTACAATTGCAACTAACACGATTTAAAAGATTATCAAGTAAAGTGTTCTTCCTAGGGATAGAACCTGTGATTAAAAACCAAATAAAAAAATAAATTATTTCTTGAATTCCCACAGGGGTAAAAAGTGGTAAAAATCAAAATCTGCCTAGAGTCAAACATTGTGGGGGGATTTGATGTCGCAACCCGACTGGTACAACACATGTGGCTCTAGTTGTCTATAAGAAACTTAAATAAATCCTTGTAGTTCCCTTCATCTTTTCTATCATCGCCAAGAATCTTCCACTACAACAGACACAGGGAGGTAGTAGAACTATGCATAACCCAAAGACTGAAGTTGGAAGTGCTCCCCATCTTTTTTTTCATTTCCAACATTTGGTTTTCAACTTTTGTAATGTTCTCAAAATATTCAAATGACTCAATTAAACTAATTAATTAGGTGGTCCCAAATTTAATAATATCCTACATACCCTTTAATTAATTTATTTAATTATAAAATGAAAAGTAGTAAATTACTATTGTTGGGATGCTTGCAACCCTTTAGGAAACTTCCTAGAGCCCTTTATAAGGTCATGTTTGGCATTGTAGGTAGTCATAGTAGAGTTTATGTTTCTTCTATATTTGTCATTCCAGTCAGAATTCTGCATTGTTCAGTGTTTTGGAGGTGCGAGATCCTCTCTATTATGGCATTCATAGTTTCAGTGGGAATCACTCCTCACCCTATTCTACCTGTTGGTCCAAATCTGTGAATTCTTTAGTCGAAAACAAATTTGATGTACTCTAAGTTATATTCTTATCATCTGAAATACAAATATCTAATTCATGGCCATTTGAAGTTGTTAATGGTGCATACTCTGTGTTGATGATTCATTCATCTACAATAATATTATTGGCGGTGGAATTATCTACAATTGGATCCTTAGTCGTGAAGTAACCTACATTATCATACAGAGTGTTTGGAAGTGTGTGCATTTACTTTTTTGTACAGGCAAAATGTGTGAGTGGGACGTTGCATGTTGGACAAAGGGGAAATCGGTGTGATCATACAGGTAAGTGTAGTGACCGTACAAGTGTGAAGAACAATTGTTGTATGATAGAAAGGTGTATGGTCTGGATTGATTGGGGAAGGTGTACGGTAGGCATTGTGGTAGACATCAGAGCCTGAGTTTGTACACTAGGAACTCTGGGAATTTGTATGCCCATTAGGTTTCTAGTTGTTAAACTTGAAACAAAAATATAGACACTTAACTCTTTTGTCTTTGAGAACCATTATATTGCAACTAAACATTTATGTCTTTGCTTACTCTTAAGCTTCATTGAGATATCGCTTTGTCTATTGATTGTCATAGGTGAAATACCTATTGAGGCTCTATTTGTGGTTAGGAGTTGTGTTGAAACACTGGGATCTCTGGTTACATTGTTGCTTATGAAATTGGTAATCATCTATGTGGGTGTTTTAATGTGAGTGAGTAGTTAGATTGCTTTGTATATCCCTTGTGTGGTTAGTGCATGTAAATGATTGGTGATCATGGTTGGGTTGCCACATTTGACTTAGCATGATAATTGATTAGTGATTTTGTTTAGGATTTATATGATCCTTCTTGGTGTTGAGTGTCCTAGTTTGAGGATCTCCTTATTGATGACCCATATCTCTCTAAACATTATATGCTCTTTGAGTGACCCTATCGTTATGTTGTTAGAGACATGATATTATTGTTTGTTCATGACTAGACTTGTATCTTATTGATTGGGTCCTATTTGAGTATTTCATACTGTATTGTGTGAGTGTTGAAATCAAATTTAAATATATAGGATTGATTTTCAAATTAGGAAATAATTAATAATAGTTTCATTTAAGTTGAAATACATTGTGCATTAATTAGAGATAATGTATCATTTATTATGAGATGTGCATTTATAAGATTGGATGTGTTTATTATGGTAGTATTCCAATTGGATCAATGACCTAGGTCCCCCAATTAAATTAGGTATTGCATTCATATGAGAACCATTGTAACATATAACCTAATTATAGCATTTTGGAAAAGTTGAATAGATATGTTTTGCATAAGGCTACATAAAATATGAGTGTAGCAAAGCATGGATGATTTAGTTGTCTATTGTGTTTGGGTACACTCTCTAACACGGCTAGTATATTGGACCCCTAGATGTTGTGAAGCGGTTACTTCCTTGAGTGTGGTGATTGATAATTTATTTTTATTTTTGATGAATTATTTGTATTGTGTGTGGGCTATTTTTTTTTAACTTTCTTATGCTTGGACTAGTCATCTCTCTCTCTCTCTCTCTCTCTCTCTCTCTCTCTCTCTCTCTCTCTCTCGTGACATTGGTCACACTTGATTTATTGTTGAAATCACTTGATTTATTATTGAAATATGAGTGAGTAACTTTAGCTTGCTTCTTATATCCTTTGTGTGGTTGGTGCGTGTAAATGATTGGCGATCATGGTTGGGTTGCCACGTTTGACTTAGCATGATAATTGATGAGTGATTTTGTTTACGATTTATATGATCCTTCTTGGCATTGAGTGTCCTAGTTTGAGGATATCCTTATTGATGACCCATATCTCTCTAAACATTATATGTTCTTTGAGTGACCCTATTGTTATGTCCCTAGAGACATGATATTATTGTTTGTTGATGAATAGACTTGTATATTATTGATTGGGTCCTATTTGAGTATTGCATATTGTATTGTGTGAGTGTTGAAATCAGATTTGAAAATATAGGATTGATTTTGAAATTAGGAAATAATTAATCATAGTTTCATTTAAGTTGAAATACATTGTGCATTAATTAGAGATAATGTATCATTTATTATGAGATGTGCATTTATAAGATTGGATGTGTTTATCATGGTAGTAGTCCAATTGGATCAATGACCTAGGTCCCCCAATTAAATTAGGTATTGCATTCATATGAGAACCATTGTAACATATAACCTAATTATAGCATTTTGGAAAAATTGAATAGATGTATTTTGCATAAGGCTACATTAAAGATGAGTGTAGCAAAGCATGGATGATTTAGTTGTCTATTGTGTTTGGGTACACTCTCTAACACGTCTAGTATATTAGATCCCTGGATGTTGTGAAGTGGTTACTTCCTTGAGTGTGGCGATTGATAATTTATTTTTGTTTTTGATGAATTGTTCATATTGTGTGTGGGATAAATTTTATTTTTTAAAAACTTTCTTATGCTTGGACTAGTCGCCTCTCTCTCTCTCTCTCTCTCTCTCTCCGTTGTCTATCTTGTGACATTGGTTACACTTGATTTATTGTTGAAATCACCAGTGTTTTGATGACTTAATGTTGATCTTGGTATTCCCCCACTTGGGTTTCACCTTTTTGAATTTTATGGTGGCTATTCCGAATGTTTGATATTATTGGCCCTATGTTGTGATAAGTATTATTTCTATCATGTTTGTTATGGACCTATGGTATTATGTATAAGCAAGTACATCATAGAGGTTGTATTATGTTATTTTATGAAAATGAAATATATTGAGTATCGTATATGTTTGCATGAGTGTTGCATTAACTAGGTTTGTATAAATTTCTCAACTGATTATTTGATGTGAGTGTGTGTTTTATACAAATGATTACTAAATGATTTCTATAATGGGGAATGAATAAAGATTTAGATCTATTTAAGAAATTGATAAATGGTGAATGATGGATCAATGTGATTTTTGATTTACACTTAAACTGGGATTATGTTGCTCAAGTGATGGGATATGTGTATCCTTGTGTGAATGGATAATTATAGAATGTTTGTATTAGTTCTTGTCTAGAGTATGATTGAGTGATGGTTATGTGCATCTTATCCTCTATGTGACATTGTTAGGTGGTAGATTTTGACTTCTAGTCTATCTTAGTCATTAATGTTGGCTTCCAAGAGTAAGCCTAATTTAAGAGGGAGAGGATGTGGTGCAAGAGCACCTAGGCTAACCTCCATTAGATAGTTAAGTCTGGCTTGTACTTGACTCTAGCCAAGTCAAGAAGTTAGTATAGTTTGCTTGAGGACTTTAGAAGGTCTTGTTCTATGTTGGCTATGTGAATTAGTCACTAAGACTAAGGTCACACTAATAGCCTTTGTTAGTTGTTATTTAAATTTCTTAATGCTAGGAGTTAGGGAGATTGAGTCATTAATGTGTCTTAGGCCTAAGAATGGTTAATGGTTGTTAAGTTAATATGATGATCATGAATGATATTGGATCCTCGAAAGATATGAGGATAAGAATCCTAGAATATAGGATTAAGGCATCTATCAAAGTTTCCAAGTGTTGTAAAAATGTTGTCATGACAACATTTGCACTTATTGCAAATGTTGCATGCAACATGGATAACCTTGGATTCCTTTGGTTGTGGAAGGTTATGCTCGATCAATAGGCCGTATAATGGTGGAGGAGACACATAATGGGAGTAATGGCTTGAATCTCCAAGCATTATATGTATTGTGTAAAAAGTTTGAGTGAATGATATGAGCTCTACAACTTTGCTTTGAAGGATACCGGGTTTTTGAGGGAACAGTCATACTTTTAGCTGTGAATGTGTTGATATAGTGGTTGCATCATATTCCATAGAGGATTAGAAGAATTTTTCATTTTATGTGTTAGGGGTTTAGAGTAGTTTTAACATAGTTTACAAATTGTTTTAGTACAAGACCTTTCTTTGGTCACATTGTGACAGAATTTGTAAAAATGGCTCCCACGTGAGATTCAACCACGGAAACAAAAAATAAGTGGTTGAATCTTCAAGTGGGTCATCTATACATATTTTATATAAAGGTAGGAAGCATCATGAGCAAGGGAGCTAGTTTTATGGTCAAGCCCTAGGCGAGCTAGGTAGACCCGGTTAGAGGCTTGACAGGGAGAAATTGAGCAATTTTATGTGGGGAATGGGAGGTACAGTATGTCCCTAGGAATTTTTCTAGAAGGTATACATGTTAGCTAAACATACTAAGAATTGGGAGGTCATACCAATCCATTAGGATAGGTTTTGAGCAATTCCATCAGTCATAGGTAGACTATCCTAGAAACTAGGCCTTTTAGCCTTGTTTCTCCTTGATATTAGGAAGGAGGTGTATGGAGGGTGTCAGAACCTTAGACCTTCAAAATATTCAAGTTAAGCCAAAAGGGTATCCATATCTAAAGTTGGATTTTCAGGTTGTTTGGAGATTTTGGTCGAGAAAGGGCAAAAGCCATTCAAAAAGGCTACTAGAAATAGGCCTAAATTTAAGGTCTCTTATGATGAAATCTTGAATCCGATGAAACTATGGATCAAGATCCTTCAAAAATAAGTCAAATGAGATAGAATTTTAATGGATTCAATGTGAAGAAGGTCCCCATAATGAATTTTGAAATTTGTGATGTTTTAGTGGATTTGGCACTTAGATCCTTCTAAGTGAAAGTGAGAAAGAGAACCAAAATCAAGGTGTAGATCATCCAAGGTGGAGTTTTCAAGGTGTGACTCTTGTAGTAAAGAGTGAATAGGACTTATTTAATGATCTAAGCCTATTAAGAGATCCTATAGAAGCATAGGATACTAGGAGATAAGAGAAATCTCTTAGTGGGAGTGGAAAACTAAGCCTAGGAGTTTATCTTACATCATATTGGTATCAAAGCTTGGTTGATCAAGCTTGTGGTTAATGCATCAATCTTCTAAATTAGTAGGAGAGAATACACCAGCCAGAGCCATGGTGACTAATGCTGAACTAGCAAAGAAGGTTGAGGAACAAGAAGAGGATAACAAATTGTTAAGGCAAAGACTAGCCCAAATGGAGCAGCTCTTGGGTGAAGTCCAAGACAAAGTTGATAGGGTCAAAGAGAAGATTGACCTTACAGAAGAAGTTGAAGCAAAGGAGAAATAATTAGAGTTGGAAGAAGAAGCACCAACTCCTGACCCTGTTCTTCCTGAAGAGCCATTCTTAAAAGCATTGAAGGCATTGAGTGGCAAGGCTTTAGAAGGTGTCCCACTCTTTAGTGGACAAATGGATCCAGATTCAGTTATGGATTGGATTGATAGCATAGAGAACCATTTTGAATGTGATGGTATCTTTGAAGCACAAAAGGTAATGGTGGCCAAGTCTAGACTAAGAGGTTTAGCTCTTACTTGGTGGAAGTTTGTGCAAACCAAGAGGGAAAAGGATGGTAAAGGTCCTATTATGACATGGAAGGGTATGGTATCCAAAGTCAAGAAAACATATCTTCTTGATGACTATGAAGTCCAAATGCATAGGAGACACAATCTGAGGCAAAAAGATTAGGATGTCCAAGCATATACCGAGGAGTTTCAAAAATTATGTTTGAGGTTCAAGGTAGTTGAAGATGAGAGCATCAAGCTAGCAAGGTATTTGAATGGCCTCAAATGGTCTATTCAAGAGGAGATGAGCCTAGTGAACTTCAAATCCATTAGGGAATGCTATCAAATGGCCTTGAAGATAGAGGATAAGAGAAAGAGAAAGCAAGAGAGCTTCAAAGGAAAAGGTAAAAGCAAGGATACTAAAGGTCAAAGAGGTGGATATGGTTGAAGAAGTTCTGATTCAAGAGCTCAAGGTGAGGTAAAATTCAATGAGCAGCAAGAAGGAAGCTCAAGTAGAGGTGGTAGAGGAAGAAATTCTAACTCTAG
The DNA here is from genome assembly GCA_027943335.1 of Chamaecyparis obtusa. Lineage (NCBI taxonomy): Eukaryota > Viridiplantae > Streptophyta > Pinopsida > Cupressales > Cupressaceae > Chamaecyparis > Chamaecyparis obtusa. Next base: position 372,356 of record BSBK01003566.1, on the reverse strand, counting down.
TTTTAGAGGAAGAAGTGGTGGTTCTTCACAAGGAGGAAGAGGTAATTATTTTGCAAATATGAAATGCTACCATTGCAATCAAATGGGGCACCTTGCCTATAGATGCCTTGAGAAAGGTGGCTCATCACAAGGAGGTGATAAGAGAGCTAACCTTGTTCATGAAGACACAAATGCAGCAGACAAGCATTCTAAGATTCCATTAAATTCAGAGGAAGGAGAGAACATCGTGATGAGGAGAACTCTCATCAAGGAACCAGTGAAGGAGGGTCCAAGCCAAAGGAGATCTTTGTTTAGGATCAAATGCAAGATAATGGGGAAAGTATGTAGGGTCATCATTGATTTAGGCTCTACTGATAACATAGTGTATGAAGAAGTAGTCAGCAAGCTCAAATTGAAAAGGATATCCCATACCAATCCTTAAAAGGTTACTTGGCTCAATAAGGGTCAACATGTGTTAGTGAATGAGCAAGCATGGGTGGAGTTCTCCATTGGAAGGTACAAAGACAAAGTTTTATGTGATGTGTTTCCTATGGATGCATGTCATTTGATCCTAGTTAGACCTTGGCAATTTGACTGCCGAGCCATACATGATGGAGGAAAGAATTCCTATTCTTTCAAGAAGGATAATACAACCTTCAAAATTTAGTCATTGTTGGAGGATGCTGAAGTAATGACAACAGTTTCAAATGTTCTTATGGTAGGTGAAAAAGAGTTCCTACAAACCATGGAAGAGAGTGAAGGCATAGGGTATGCATTGGTGTTGAAACCAAGAGAAGGAGGTGAAGGCAAGGTGACTAAGAAAATTGAATTACCAAAGGAGATTCAAGGTATGTTGCAAACTTACCAAGGCATTGTAAGTGATGGTCAACCTTTAGCTTTACCCCCTCAAAGAGCCATAAGTCATAGGATAGACCTTATTCCAAGAGCTACCCTACCCAACAAAGCAGCCTATAAGATGACCCCTCAACAAAATGAGGAAATAGCAAGGCAAATACAAGAGCTCTTAGACCAAGGCCTAATTAGAAAGAGTATTAGTCCATGTGCTATACCCACCGTACTTGCACCTAAGAAGGGAGGAACTTGGAGGCTATGTATTGACTCAAGGGCTATCAATAGGATAACCATAAGGTATAGGTTCCCTATCCCTATGATTGAAGACTTAATGGACTATTTAGGTGAAGCAAGGTACTATAGCAAGATAGACTTGAAGAGTGACTATCACCAAATAAGAATCCATGAAGGAGATGAGTGGAAGACAGCCTTCAAGACTAATGAAGGGTTGTATGAATGGCTTGTCATGCCATTTGGATTGTCAAATGCCCCCTCTACATTCATGAGGCTCATGAATGAAGTACTCAAGGACTACATATGCAAGTTTGTAGTTGTATATCTAGATGATATACTAATTTTTAGCAAGACAAAGAGTGAGCATTTGGAGCACCTTGACATTGTCTTCAAGAAGCTGCATGAAGAGAGGTTGATGATCAATTTGGAGAAGTGTGAGTTCATCAAATCAGAATTGGTATACCTTGGGTTTGTCTTATCTCATGGAAATCTAAAAATGGACAAGAGCAAGGTAGAGGCTATCATGAATTGGCCTACTCCAAGGTCAGCAACTGAGGTAAGGAGTTTTCATGGTCTTGCACAATACTATAGGAAGTTCATAAGACAATTTAGTGCAATTTGTGCTCCTATGTTAGACACTATCAAAGGAGGAATGAAAACCAAGTTTTTGTGGAATGAAGGTGCTAACAAGAGCTTTGAGTTGTTGAAGGAGAAGATAGCTACCCAACTTGTTTTGGTGCTGCCAATTTTTGAGAAGTTATTCACCATTGAATGTGATGCTAGCAATGTAGCAATTGGGGCTATTCTAAGCCAACAGTGCAGACCGGTGGCTTTCCATTTTGAGAAGTTAAGTGAGGCTAAGAGGAAGTACTCCTCATATGACTTAGAGATGTATGCATTGGTCCAAGCTCTAAGAAAGTGGAGGCACTACTTGCTTCCCAAGGAGTTCATTGTGTATTTAGACAATCAAGCACTTAGCTTCCTAAATTCACAAGAGAAGTTGAGTCACAAACACATGAAGTGGGTTGAGTACCTACAAGCCTACACCTTTAATATCAAGCACAAGAAGGGTGTACTAAACAAGGTGTTTGATGCATTGTCAAGAAGATCCCCCACACTCCAAGAAATTCAGTTGAAAAGCATGGGGATAGATCATTTCAAGGATCTATATGCAGATGATGAAGACTTTGCTGACATCTACAAGGTGTGTGCTGAATACAAGAATTATATTCATAGTAAATATGTTGATTATACTTTGCAAAGTGATCTCTTGTTCAAAGGGAATCAATTGTGTGTTCCTAGAGGCTCCATTAGAGAGAATTTGATTCAAGAAAAGCATAATGGTGCTTTGAGTGGTCACTTTGGGATCACTAAGACTCAAGACCTTGTTTCAAGATTCTACTATTGGCCAAGGATGAATCTAGATGTTAGGAAGTATGTGGAGAGTTGTGTAGTATGTCAAAAGGCCAAGGGCACTTCAACAAATGTTGGTCTTTACCAACCTCTACCAATTCCTACTAGGCCATGGGAATGCTTAAGCATGGATTTTGTAGTTGGGCTACTCAAGACAAGACAAGGGATGGATAGTGTTTATGTTGTTGTTGATAGGTTTAGTAAGATGGCTCACTTTGTGCCATGTAGGACTACAAATGATGCAAATAAAATAACATCTCTATTCTTCAAAGAGATAGTGAGAATACATGGACTACCTATCAGCATTGTATCAGACAGAGACACAAAATTTATGAGTCATTTTTGGAATACTCTTTGGCAAAGATTGGGCACTAACTTATCTTTTGGGTCAGCCTACCATCCCCAAACCGATGGTTAAACAGAGGTTGTTAATAGGAGTCTTGGAAACCTTCTAAGATGCCTAACTAAGGAGTATGGTCAGCAATGGGATCATTTGATTGGGCAAGCTGAATATGCCCATAATGATACTATCAATAGATCAACTAGGAAGAGTCCATTTGAAATTGTATATGGCCTACATCCTAGAGGAGTCTATGAGTTGAGGGATTTAAAAGATGGAGTCAAGGAAAGTGCATATGCTGACGACTTTGCATTTGCTATGCAAGAAGTTCATGAAATAGTGAGGAAGACATTGGTAGACAACACCACCAAGCACAAAGCTAAGGTAGATGAAAGTAGAAGGTTAGTGGAGTTAAAATTTGGTGATCTTGTTATGATACACTTGAAAAAATCCAGTTTGACAAAAGGAGTCCCTCATAAGCTGCAAATGAGGAGGATAGGACCTTGTCCTATATTGGATAAGTATGGTGAGAACGCCTTCAAGGTAGACCTGTTGGAGGATAGTGGATTGTCCAATATCTTTAATATTGTAGACCTTGTCCATTACAAGGGACCATAGAAAAATAGTGACCAGACCATCAATGGGGTGATTAAGGATGTGGAAGATCTTCAACTTCCTATTGTTGTAGGTACAGGACCAGACAGTGAACTAGACACTAGGACCTACAAGAAAACTAGACATAAAGAGTATAAAGAGCACCTCATTTAGAGGTATGGGAAGAATGTTGCTGATGATATTTGGGTAAAGGAAATAGAGTTAAAAAGGTTGGGTATTGATCCTAGCCTCATCAATCCAAGGGTGGCTTGAAATTCTTATTTTGGGGAGGATGGTGCAGGAGCACCTAGGCTAACCTCCATTAGATAGTTAATTCTAGCTTGTACTTGACTCTAGCCAAGTCAAGAAGTTAGTATAGTTTTCTTGAGGACCTTAGAAGGTCTTGTTCTATGTTGGCTAGGTGAATTAGTCACTAAGACTAAGGTCACACTAATAGCCTTTGTTAGTTGTTATTTAAATTTCTTAATGCTAGGAGTTAGGGAGATTGAGTCATTAATGTGTCTTAGGCCTAAGAATGGTTAATGGTTATTAAGTTAATATGATGATCATGAATGATCTTGGATCATCGAAAGATATGAGGATAAGAATCCTAGAATATAGGATTAAGGCATCTATCAAAGTTGCCAAGTGTTGTAAAAATGTTGTCATGACAACATTTGCACTTATTGCAAACGTTGCATGCAACATGGATAACCTTAGATTCCTTTGGTTGTGGGAGGTTATGCTTGATAAATAGGACCTATAATGGTGGAGGAGACACCTAATGGGAGTAATGGCTTGAATCTCCAAGCATTAGATGTATTGTGTAAAAATTTTGAGTGAATGATATGAGCTCTACAACTTTGCTTTGAAGGATATCGGGTTTTTGAGGGAACAATCATACTTTTAGCTATGAATGTGTTGATACAGTGGTTGCATCATATTATATAGAGGATTAGAAGACTTTTTCATTTTATGTGTTAAGGGTTTAGAGTAGTTTTAACATAGTTTACAAATTGTTTTAGTACAAGACCTTTCTCTGGTCACACTATGACAGAATTTGTAAAAATGGCTCCCACATGAGATTCAACCATGGAAACACAAAATAAGTGGTTGAATCTTCAAGTGGGTCCTCTGTACATATTTTATATAAAGGTAGGAAGCATCATGAGCAAGGGAGCTAGTTTTATGGTCAAGCCCTAGGCGAGCTAGGTAGACCCGGTTAGAGGCTTAACAGGGAGAAATTGAGCAATTTCATGTGGGGAATGGGAGGTACAGTACATCCCTAGGAATTTTTCTAGAAGGTATACATGTTAGCTAAACATCCTAATCATTTTTAGGTCATACCAATCCATTAGGATAGGTTTTGAGCAATTCCATCAGTCATAGGCAGACTGTCCTAGAAACTAGGCCTTTTAGCCTTGTTTCTCCTTGATATTAGGAAGGAGGTGTACGGAGGGTGTCAGAACCTTAGACCTTCAAAATATTCAAGTTAAGCCAAAAGGGTATCCATATCTAAAGTTGGATTTTCATATTGTTTGTAGATTTTGGTCAAGAAAGGGCAAAAGCCATTCAAAAAGGCTACCAGAAATAGGCCTAAATTTAAGGTCTCTTATGATGAAATCTTGAATCCGATGAAACTATGGATCAAGATCCTTCACAAATTATTGAAATGAGATGGAATGTGAATTTATTAAATGTGAAGAATGTCCCCATAATGAATTTTGAAATTTGTGATGTTTTAGTGGATTTGGCACTTAGATCCTTCTAAGTGAAAGTGAGAAAGAGAACCAAAATCAAGGTGTAGATCATCCAAGGTGGAGTTTTCAAGGTGTGACTCTTGTATTAAAGAGTGAATAGGACTTAGTTAATGATCTAAGCCTATTAAGAGATCCTATAGAAGCATAGGATACTAGGAGATAAGAGAAATCTCTTGGTGGGATTGGAAAACTAAGCCTAGGAGTTTATCTTACATCAGGATGTAGTGTTCACCCCTTTACTGTCATTTATGTTTATGATGCTAACCCTTTTAGACCACTTTTATGAGTATTAGATCTTCAGTTATATTTAATGATTCAATTCTATGATACTCTAAATCATGTGATTTATATCATGTTAGTTAGATAATGATGATTAATTACATATGATGATGTTACTGATGTTATCATTTTTACTAACCACATACTTGCATGTGTATGGTTCGCATGTATGTCTTATATTTTTGTTTGATGTGTCTGATGTGGTTGAGGGACGAAGTCATAGTTTCTTGTGAGATCCACATAATCGGTTGATCCCCACCATTGTCTGTTATATATTTATACATGTTTGTACATGCTCATCTTTTATGCAGGTTTTCAGGCACCGAGCATCGACTTCCCTAAATTGTCAGGATGAGCGTGCCATGTCACAATATCTCAATGGTAAGAGAGGGGAGATAACATCCAGATCTAAATCACAACCTAAGCCATTTATTGTCCTCAATAGTGGACACGTATTTTATCTTCTACCCTCTGAATTCATCAAGGTGACGTCGTTCATGAACCCTTTCTTTGAGATTGATTATTACTTTATGGGTTTGGTCAATTTCTCCTTTGTGTTTGTTTGTCAAGTGCCTTGATGTGAATTTTGTGCTATTAATGAATTAAAGATTTAATTAAGATTAATTATGAGATTAAAATAATTATATATTATGAATATGGAAATATTAAAGATATGAACATTTAATTAATGAAAATTAATTAAATATCATTGATTATTTAAAAGACTTAATTAGATGTCTAGTTATGAAAATAAGGATTTAGTTAACTATTAAATCAAAATTTAAATTAAAAATTAAAATAATATAAATTGATATTATTTATCAAAATGCTTATTAAGTGGTGCTAAAGATATTAATTATAATTAAAATATAATTATGCAATTATATACACATTAGTTAAAAGAAATTGATTTATTAGTTCTAAATTAGAAGATTGAGTTAAGAGACTTAACTGATAGATTAGTTATAATTCCTTTTAATAAATTAATGAATTGATATTTAATTATCAATTTGCATATTATTAATATGCTAAAAAATATTAATTGTTAATTAAATATTATTATGCAATTAAATTTGCACATTTAGTTAATAAAATTGAAATATAAATTTAAGATTTAAAAGTTGAGTGATTTGCATGAATTGGAATTATAAATTAAATAAATAATTCTTTCAAATAAAAGATTGATATAAATGAGGTTGGAGTTGAGTTCTGATTTATGTGATTTTGAGTTGACTATTTTGATTGTTTTTTAATAGTCAAGTTCTAATTCCTGATAGTGAGTTCCATGTTTATGTTCAGTTTGTTGGGTTTTCTATTTGATAGTCATTTTTGGCCTTTATTCGGAACATGAGTTTTAGGAAGGTTTTACAAGTTTGGCTCTGGATTGGAATTCAAGGAATTTTTGTAAAGCTTGGGATCTTGGTAGTTTTTGGATTTGTGTTTTGGTTTTTCTGTGTGTTTCAGATTCAGTTGGTGGAATTAAGGTAGGGTTTGAAAACTTTTGTAAATATTTCCTTTCAAAAAGATTGTCTTCTTCGTGTTTGTTAGATTATTTTTTTTAGAGATTCGAGTGTTATGCTGAGGTTATTTTGTTTTAAGAATTTTGGGCATGTTTTCGATTAAGGTCTTCATAGGAAATTGTGTTAATGTCATATTTGGTATTTTTATCAATATTAATTGAAAACCTAGGAGGAGGTTTATCAATAAAAAAACATGTGAGTTTTCCAATTAGAGTTTATACCAAATTCAACAACTATGCACCTTTGAGTATATTTGCATAAGCCTATTAAATAAATGTATGGTTGCCTTCTTTAAAGTCAAATTTATGTAATTTATTTGTATGCATGTCATTGTTAATAGTTTTAAAATATAGGTTGAATTATAGGTTTGAAAAGGAAAAGCCTATTAAAAATTGATTAAAAAAAAGAGATAATTTTTTATACTTTTGGTGTTCAAATTTTAAGAAATTATATATATATATATATATATATAGGCAAAAATGGCAGGGCCATTATATTATATTAATAATTCAAATTTCTTTACACTACTTCAAGGAGCTCATGCGGGAAAGAAGAAGGGAAGAAACCCCCCCTCCTTGCCATTCATATTACAAGATGGATGTCAAAGACATGCCTAGAAGCCACCACTATACATGCAACCTAGAAACAAAATACCCAAAAGACTACAAAAAAGACCCCTAGAAATCCCATGAGAGGGGCACATCAACCCCAAAGGGAGGTAACAACTAAAAAAAAGGAGAATTTGTCTAGAAGGAACATAGAATCTCAAAATTTAGAGGTTGAAGGCACACCCACCTTAGTCTTCCCCTTCATTGTGCTAGTCAAATACTTACGATAGAGGGATGAAGGCATCCTAAGTCTATTTGAGGAAGAGGAGGATGAGTCCCATGGAGAAGGTGGATGTGAATAGGCAATGAGGCTCGTGTTCTCGATATAAGCCAGAACCACCAACATATTATCAAACATTAGAAAAGAGTTAACCATGATATAGTTTGGAAGCACGTTGATGAGCTTGACCATTTCCCTTCTAAAATGACATAAATCTCTTCCATCCAGTACCAATTTAAACTCATCATATATCTTAACAAAATCCTTTTTGTAATCCAAGTGATCAACCAAGAATAACCCCGCCCACCCAAGCCTTTGAGCCCTAGAGTGAATAACCCTTAACTACCTCATGTAATTCATCTTCCTTGAAAATTTATGCCTTAAGTAATACATAAGCCAAGAAGATGAAGTTTTTGTAATCAGGAAACATATCATACATATTCAACAAGAATACTCAGATTACTTGAGTGTGAAAGATGTGGCATGGAGCATCTGGAAACAAAATATCATCACCAATGATGTTTTTGATGGCCTTTGTCACCTCTTTTGGGATCAACTTGAAAGAAACCTTCATGTGATGGGGCAAAAAAGGGCCCGATAGGGGACATTCCTAGTCCTTGAGGTGCAAACTAATCCTCTGATTAAGCCAGCGATAATCCATTGTTACAAAGAGGAAAACTGAAGATATTGGAGATGGGGAAAGACTAATTAGAAAAAAACTAAGGCAAAATACAAAGAGATCGATCCTTTAAAGATCCAAGCTAAGCTGCCTGTAATAATTATTTTAAGTGGGGGGGAGAGGTAATAAAAGAATATATGAGAAAAAGATTAGCTTAATCTCCATGTGAACATTTACATCCAAGCGATGAAACCCAAGGAGCAAATTCTAGCGTGTAAATTACAAACACAGTCAGCAAGATACTCCATAGGTTGCCACGACCACTACTGTCATCACCCCAAAAACTCAAATTATTTTTGAAAGTTACCAAAACTCACCGATCACTGATTACAAATGCAGGTACCCATCCATCGGTCACATGGGCCTCTGAACTCACCTGAAGAGAAATAATTACTATACCTGAACTTGTCATTTCAATCCCATCAGGACAACTTTATAGTGATGTAAAGTTCCATTTCATTTGTATTCGCAATAAAATAAAAAAATCCAAAATTTAAGTGAGGAGGATTTTATATTTTAAGAAGTTTGGAACTACATCAAGATTATATGATGTGTACTTTGACCCCCAATTGACAATTTCCAGCTCAGCCCCCAAGTTTGATAGCTAGTTTGCAACTTTATTAGCTTCCCTAAAACAATGGGACTCCTTGTATGCATGTAGTCATGGAAAAAGTATCCATACTTCACTAAGAACATACTGTAAATCCCAATTGACCACATTTTTATATATAAGGGAGGATGTGATCACCTGAGAGTCACCTTCAATATGTAAATTTTGAATACCCATCTTAACGACCAACTTAACACCATAGAGGAGGGCCCTTGCCTCAGCTAAATTATTTGATCCATCTGGGAGTCTACACTAGGTAGCTTCAATTATAGAGTTATTTTACTTCCTTAGTACAAAGCCAGCACCTGACCTACCTAGATTTCCCTTTGAAGCATTGTCGAAGTTCAATTTGATAAAATCTCGATCTGGAGGAGCCCATTTGGTATCTCTTCTAATATGATGTTTAGGCACTTTTCCTATGAGAACACCTTTGGAAGGAAGTGAGATGTTCTTCCAGTTGTTGAGAATAGTATTTTCCAAAGAGGTGAAATTTGAGGATAGGGACTTCACCCTCACAACATGAGCATTCACCATTTCTGACACAGATTTCTCCACCAAAACACACACTTGATCAAAAGTGGATTTTTCATTTCTAAATATTCTTTTATTTCTCTCCCACCATATGCACCACATAACTACAACTAGAATAACTCTCTAGATGACCGAAAAGAAAGAGTCATTATGGAGAAATGGCCATTGAAGAAGAAATTGCTTGAGGTCACGGGATAATGGGCCTTGCCACCCAAGTTTTCCCAATACCCATCTCCACACTTCTTGGGAAAACTCCCAACCCACCAAGAGGTGATTGGTATCCTCCAACTCCTTATTACACATTTGACACTAAAAAGCATTTGAAATACCAAGATGATAAAGCTGACCACTAGTCAGAATTGTGTCCTGAATAGCCAGCTAGAGGAAAGCACATTCCTTAGGCAATATTACACCATGCCAGGAAAATTTGAAGAGAGAGATAGGTTGAGAGCACCTAGGAATCAATGATAAGTACCCCTCTTTTATCGAATATCTACCACTCTTACTCTTGTTCCAAATCAGATAATCCTATGTCACGTTAACAGAGATATGTCATTGATTAAGGATGTTTTGAAGCTCTCCCTTCTCATCTTGAGGGATAGGAAGGTCAAAAAAGTCTTTCCACTTAGTTTCATCTCCTTCCTTAATAAAATAGTCTGAGACCTTGAGACCCCACCATTGCTCCAAGACTACTCTAGCTTGTTGAAGATTTGGGAGAATAGATAACTAAGGGAATCTGTTCCATGAATCTGACCAAAATAGGTCCTTTTCACTTGAATTAATAACCCATGACAAATGAGGGAGGAGAATGGATCTCCACTTGACAATGAAATTCCACATTATAGACCTTGTTGAAGGATTCCTAATTGTGAAAATTCTTTCAGGGACATACGATTCAAGGTATTTAATCCTTATAATTTTGGCCCAGAGGCTATCTGGTTTCTCATAAAATTTCCATGACAATTTTTCACCCAGGATAAAGTTTCTTTCCAAGACTCTATGAAAGCCCAAACCCCTACATTCTTTTGGTTTTCATAAGTTATTCCATGAGACAAGTGGGACCCTCCTCTTTTAACCCATATTTCCTCTCCAAATAAAGTCTCTTAGACACTTAGTGATGTTCTTCATTACCTTTTTAGGTTCCAGTAAGATAGGCATAATATAATTTGGAATGGAGCTCAACATTGATTTAACTAGTAGTATCCTACTTGCTAAAGAGAGCCACCTTGCTTTCCAAGAAGAAATTTTTTCTGTAATATTTAGAATAATTCCTTCCAAAAATGTTGGTTTTATGATGCCTTGAAAGAATGGAATACCAAGATACTTGCATGGGGTTTGTGTAATCAAGAACCCAAAAGTCTATTGGATTATTTTACAAGCCTTGGGAGGAATATTAAAGATATTACCTTAGCTTCCTTAATGCTTAATATTCCTTTATTACCTTAGCTTCCTTAATGCAAACCTTCCCAAATAGCAGCAATTCATCGACAAAGAGGGTAATGAGAGATCACTAATTGAGACTATCTAATACATATACCCTCCCATAAATCCATTCTTCTTTTGAAAGATATTAATCTACTCATACCTTCTACAAGAATTATGAATAGAAATGGGGATAAGGAGTCACCTTGTCTAACCCCTTGGGATGGGGAGAAGTAACCATACAAGGTACCATTAATCAATATGGAGAACTTGGCACCTGAGATGCATGACATAATCCATTTAATCCATATCCTATCAAAACCCATCCCATCCAACACAAAGCCAAGAAACTTCCAATTGATCTGGTCATATGCCTTCATCATATCAAGTTTCAAAATCATAGCTGGAAAACCTTATTCCTTAATTGAATGTAAGAATTCATGTGTGATCAATGCTCCTTCAGATGTATCCTTTCCTAACACAAAACCCCCATGTTCCTCATAAATAACTTTAGGAATTATTTTACCCAAACGGGTAGCCATTTCTTTTGTGAAAATTTTGTAAATAGTGTTGCACAAGGAAACTAGTCTAAAATTTGCAAAAGAGGATGGGTGATGGTACTTAAGAATGAGGGAAAGGACAATGTTATTAAATTTTTTAAGCATACACAAATGCCTCCTCGATTCTTCCACTACCTTAAGAATGTCAGAGCTCATAAAGACCTTGGCTATGCCTCATACGGGAGTAGGCAACATAAGGGTTTGAGTTTCATCTTGCACACAGTACATGCACGGAGTCATAGTTTGACTATATAGGAGTATTGGTTTGACTGAATGGTGGAAGTGTCATTAGGTGTAGGTGTTGTACAGTGGAGATAAGGCCAATTTTCTCTTCGATACATCATAGTGGTATTAGAGCAAGTGATCTTGCTAGCTTGTCGGGTAACGTTGGATGCAGACAAGATACCAATTATTAAATAGGATGGGGGAATCAAGCATGAATATGATGACACTACTATGGGAGCTAACAAGATGACATAAAAAAATCAGTGAGACTTTGGCAAAAGGACAACAACAAATTAGCAAAATACTTCCGCTTTTGGTGGAAGGAAGGAAAAATGGAAATCATAATGGGCACAATGATGATTCTGTGAATGAGAGGTCTCATACACAACATTTCCTCACATGCCTTATGATGTCAAAATTTTATTAAAGGATTGAACAACTTGGAAAAAATATCCTAGTTTCTTGGAGATGTAAGATCAGTTCAAGAAAGATTGGTTTGATGTTGGATTCAGAGCATAACTACCCTTTAAGGATTATGTATATTTGTAGATGAGATATTCTAAGAGACATGGTCATCACAATAATGAAATCAAGAATAATATTGGAAAGCTAAACTTCTCTACTTTTGATGATTCTAGAAAAACATCAATATGTGCATGGGTATAGGAATAGGATACCTACTTCCAACTTAACCAATGCTTGGAGATGAGGAAATCAAGTTTTTAATGCTTTACCTAGAAGGAGTTTCTCACAAATAGTAGCACCATGGGATGGTCACCCTCAATCATGATTGAATCACCTCATATGTTGAATTCATAGAGAGACTTATAGACCACTTTGACAAAAAGGATCCAGAGCTCAACTTCAAGGAGTTGGCTCAACTAAAGCAAATCAGGCTGGTGGACAGTTACATCATATAATTTCAGAGGCTGTTAGTTTTGGTTACAAACATCTCAGAGAGAAGACTGGTTGTATTTTTCATGGATAGATTGATGGAACTCCTAAAGGTTTGGGTCAAAGGGTTCAACCCCAACACACTCACCAAATTAATTAATAAGGTGCATGACATGGCTACCTCATCTTCTTCTTCCAAGATTGGCACACATGTCAAACCATCCTTCACAATGAACAAGAAATAAAATAAACCCTACCTGAAGAAGTCATCATTGGATGAGGCCACAAGGTAGGACCTTAGGATAAGAAATCTTTGTTAAACTTGCAAGGAACCATTGGAACTAGGGTACCAATTCTTAGGAAATAAAAAGATCCAGTACATTGAGATGGTGTCTGATAGTGAGGAGGAGAATGAGGAAACTAAGCTGTAGACAAAAGAGGAAGCTAAAGAATACATATATCATGTGGAGAAAATTACCACACTAGTATGAAGGGGAGGTTTCATTGCAAAACTGGTCAACACTCCAAGGTGTAGTGTGTTTCAAGTTTGTGGTACACTCTAGGGATAGTGGTTCATAGTCATGTTGGATAGTAGGGCCACTATTAACTTCATCAACTCATCACTCATCACCAAGAGGGGTTTGCATATAGAGGAAAATGAAGGGTTTGAAGTCAAGTTGGTGGGAGGAAATCTATTATCATGTACTCATCTAGTTTCATAACTCAACATCACCATGGGGAACTACATAGTGACAAATAATTTATTTTTGGTAGATCTGGATGATACAAATTTCATATTGGGCATTCAATGGATGGAGACCCTTGACCAGTAGACATAGAGTTTCAAGAGGTAAGTGGATGAAAATATGGTGGTACTAGGAGAAATGTTGTATGACATCCTGAGGGAGATTTTGGTAAAATGGATGGAAGCAATTTTTAGATATGATGACATCATCTAGGTGGCACATTGCTTGGTCTCAAACAAATATTTGAGTGGGAAACAAGCTTAATACCATGATGAAGAGATTCAAGAAGTGTTAGACAAGCATGGCTTGGTATTTTCAAATATCCCATTGGATATACCCCCGTATAGAGGTTTTGATCACACCATTGAGTTGGAGGAAGGATCCAAGCATGTTATCACCACACCCTATCACCATCCTAATAAGTTCAAAGAAGAGATATAGAAGATGATCCAAGAACTCCTAGAAAAAGGCTAGATTAGAGCCAAATCCAGTCCCTTTTCATCCTTGGTAGTGATGGTGATGAATAAATATGGGACCCTTTGGATGTGCATCAACTACCAAGCATTGAACAAGAAGACCATCAAGAATGGATATCTCATTCCTATGGTCAACGAGTTGTTGTATGAACTATGCAGACAAGTTCATTTCTTCAAGATTGATATTTGTTCTAGGTACCACCAAATCCACATGAGGGAACAAGATGTCCAGAAGAAAAAATTCCATTTCCACTATGGACACTATGAGTTCTTGGTCATGTCATTCAGGTTGACCAATGATTCAGCCACCTTCTAATCTTGCATGAACCACATCTTCAACAAGTAGTTGTGTGAGTTTTTTCTTGTTTTCTTTGATGACACAATTATTTATAACAAGATGTGGGAGGAACATATGAGACATTTGGATGAGGTATTAGGAATCATGGAGTCACACTCACTATTTGAAAAGAGGTCCAAATATGAATTTGGGATTAATGAAATCTTGTACTTGGGTCTTGTCATCAATAGTTGAGAGTTTTAGGTCCATCAAGAAAAGATTTAGGAAATTCTTGATAAGCCCACACTCGAGACACTCATGGAGTTATCAAGATCTTCAGACTTTGCAATTACTACACAATATTTTTGAAAGGGTTTTTGCAGCTAGGAGCACCTCTAACAGACTTGAAGAAGAGGGGGGATTTTAATTGGGATGAGTAGGAACAATAAGCCTTTGATAGATTGAAGGAAGTCGTGAGTACATGCTAAATTATAACACTACCAGACTTCACTCAACCCTTCATCCTAGAGTATGATGCATCGAGAGAAGGCATTGGAGTGGTGTTGATGCAAAATTGCCACCCCATCATGTTTGAGAGTAAAATAGTCTCAAGAGTTAAACGGTTGTACTCAATTTATAATAATGATATGTTCACCATCATGTATATGTTGGAAAATTTTTGACAATACCTTGTTGGAGCAAAATTGTTGTAAGAATAGATGACAATAATTTGAGATATTCCCTAGAGTAGAAGGACTTGAATGAGTGGCAACAGAAATGGGTGAGAAAAATCAAAGCATACAATTTTTTTCATTGAGTACATGAAGGGGAAGAATAATGTGGAGGATGATGCACTATCAAGGAAACCTACCATATATTCACTGCCACATATTTAGGAGATTGGAAGGCCCATTTTTTGGCCAAGTACTCCAAGAACACCTTTGTGTGTCATTTGATGGATGGTCAAATATAAGATGTCAGGTATAATGTGGTTAACAATATCATCTACTACAAGAATATAATCTATTTGATACTTAAATTGAATATGAAGGAGAATATTTTGAGGGAAGTTCTGTTGGAAACTGCAATTGAAACAATTGTTGTATTGTCATTGATGTCAAACCTTAACTGGTAAGATTGTTGCTACTTAGGAAAGTACTATATCTATTTGAGTGTTGCTAAGGGGCTAGGCAAGGTTGGTAACAATAGCACCTAAGGAAAGGTTGAATTATCTTGATATTACATAGTGTACTTGACTATGTTGTACAATGATGAGACAATGTATTGTTTATCTTAGTAAGACTGAAGACTAAATTGGTAGGCTTGACCAAGCAAAGAATGGAGAAATCATGTTTAAGCTAAGTAATGTTACTATCGACCGAGTTAGTGTATGCCGAGAAAAATTCTAGTCTCGACCGAACAACAGTTAATTGCCGAGGAAGACAGTGTAAGCCGAGGAAACATTTTTAGTAATGACCGAGCTTTCTACATGAAGACTGAGTGGTTGATCACAGTATTGACCGAGCATCAGCAATTTTATATTTGAAGAGAATTTAATTTTGGAGCTGACATTGTTGAATTCTTGGATTATGTAAAACATGTTGACTTTATTTATTGATTGTTTGAAAGCATTAAATGCATTGTAAAATATTTTATTGTAAATCTTTAAGAGATTTGAGATGATTCTAGAAAAGGAGCCGAAGAACATGAAGTGGATAGATTCAATGAATCTGACCTAACCCTAAGATCTACGAATGAGATTGAGCGGCATAAGATGAGTTAACCTTATTGAAGAAAGTATTAAGGGAACCTGAGCATTTGGATATGCAAGTGCATGGGTGAACAGAGAATGCTGGAAGATCAGTAAAGTTTTATTGACTGTATAAGCAAAAAAGGTTGAAGGAGAATTATGGTGATTTCTTGAAGAAAATTTTTGAGCAGACCAGAGATGGAGATGGCAAAGTTTCAAAGTCAGTAAACCAGCATTAGTGTACGGAATCATATCCAATATTTGCAAAGTGAGTTGTATATTTTTTAGATAAATATTGCTACTACTTTCTAACCATTGTAACAGTCAAAATCATTTTAACAGAGGTTGACCTAACAGTCATATGTTAAATCCTTTGAACAAGGTTGCATTCTAATGGAGTGTATGTAAGTCCTATGACAAGGCTCACTTTTAACAGGGTGATTAAAATCCTTTAACCGGGTCACACCTAACAATGTGTATTGTAACCTTTGACAAGGTTGGCTTTTAACCGAGCTCACTTTAGAAGAGTGAAAATAATAGTAGCTTGTTACAAAGTGGTTTTTCCCAAATTGGGTTTCCACTATAAATCCTGGTGTTAATACTTGTGTGAATATTTTGGTTTGAACATTTCTGTGTTTTACAAGTTAAGTTACAACTGGGTAGTGGACTGCATTGTTATATGTTTCTATTGTTGAATCAGTGATGACCGAGTTTGTTTTGGTTATTGGATCTGATTTAAGGAAAAGTTTTAAGTTTGTTTTATACATCAGGACCTGAGAAAAACTAATTCACCCCCCCTTCTCTATTGTTCTAAATCATATTAACAATTGGTATTAGAGCTTTGTTTCTTATTATTAGTGTTGACAGAAATTAAGTTTAAAGGGGCTTGAAGCAAATGATCGGGATGTATAAGAAGGAGGTATGGAAGTTGAATAAGGAAAACTTCCCTGCATGGCAAAGCTTGATGAAGCTGCATCTGGCCAGTATTGGTGACTCTGGAAAGTACTACATTGAAAATAACAATGTCTCACCTGTCGCACCTTTGACTGCTGAAGAAATGAGATCTAAACAAGAACATAATCAGGCAATGCTGGAAATTGCATCTGCCCTAAGCTATCCAGAATTTGAGGACATCAAGGATTGCACAACTGCTAAGAATATATGGGACACACTTGCAAGGATCTATGGTGGTGACTTGAATGTACTGAAAGCAAAGGCCAAGAGTCTTAGAGGTAAGTTTGATGAAATGAGAATGCAAGAAGGTGAAAACATTGCACAATATTATGGTAGAATAAAAGAATTTGTGAATGCTATTAGAGGAGAAAATGGGGTTATTGATGATGAAACTATAATTGGGAAAGTACTAAGAACCCTGCATCCTATATATGCTATTAAGATCTCAGCTATTCAAGAATCTAGATGTAACTCTACTAATGTGCTTACTTTGGAAAGTTTGGTTGGTAAGATGATTGCTTTTGAACTCTCTAACTATTATAATTTCACTGTTGGAAGCATTGGTAATGTTGAATCTGATTTTAAGTCACAACTAGTTCTGAACAAGCCTAAGAAAGAAAAAGAAAGATGCATAAGTGAAAGTGAAAGTGAAAGTGACAGTGACAGTGACAGTGACACTTCTAATGAAGAACTGGAAGATCTAGAAGCTCTTATGGCTAGAAGACTGAGAAGGGGAAAAGGAAAGTATAAAGGTAAACTCCCTATTATATGTTTTGCATGTAATAAAGTTGGTCATATAGCTACTAGATGTCCTGACAGGAAGAATAAAGATGATGAAAGAAAAATCAAACACAAAGATAGAAGAGATGATAGAAGCTACCGATGGAACAAAGACTACAAGGGAAAAGGTAAGAAATCTTGTTACATTGCTGAAAAAGAAACTGTCATTGATAGTGATGATTTTGAAATTGAGGTAGTCTATGTTGTAATGAAAGATGAATCTGATGAGGATGAGAAAACTGCATTGATATCCTATGTGAACAAGAATGATAAATGGATTATTGATAGTGGTTGTTCACATCACATGACTGGTGACAAAAATAAGTTTGAGACCTTACATCATTACAGAGGTAAAAGTGTAAAATTTGGTAATGATGCACCATGTCCTGTTAGAGGAAAAGGTTTGATTAAACTAACTGATAAGATATCTTGTGAAAATGCATATTGGGTTGAAGGTCTTAATTATAATTTCTTAAGTGTTGCTCAGCTTAACAAAATTGGTTACTGAGTGGAATTTCATCACAAGAAAGCTAAAATATTTAATGCTACTGGAGAACTAATTGGAAGTGGAGATTAGACTAGAGGTAATTTGTTCTATCTTGACCTATCTGAAGAAATATGTTTAATTGCACAACTTGATGATATTTGGTTATGGCATAAAAGGCTGTGTCATGTTAACTTTGACAATCTGGTAGAGATAAGTAAGAAGAAAAAGGTAAGAGGTCTACCTAGATTGAAGAAACTTGAGAATGTGATGTGCAAGGAATGCCAGTTAGGAAAAATGACAAAGCCAAGTTTTAAGAGCAAATCCTTTACTTCTGAAAACATTTTAGATTTGGTTCATACTAACCTTTGTGGACCTATGGGTGTACAAAGTTACTGTGGTGCTAGATACTTTATCTTATTTGTTGATGATCATACTAGGATGATGCATGTAATATTTCTAAAAGAAAAATCTGAAGCTTTTCAATCTTTTAAGTGCTATTTGGCTAAGGTTGAGAAGGAGATAGGTAGGAACCTAAAATGTCTTAGATTTGACTGAGGTGGAGAATTTGCATCAAATGAATTTAATCTATTTTGCAATGATAGAGGAATTAAAAGATAGATGTCTGGACTTAGAACACCTCCACAGAATGGTATAGCAGAAAGGAGAAACAGATCTATCTTGGATTGTGTAAGGACATTGTTGATTGAAAAGAATGTGGCACAAAAATACTAGAAAGAAGCTATAAGTACTGCTCTCTACACTCTTAACCAGGTACAGATCAAGAAAGGTACAAATCTGACACCCTATGAATTATGGCATGGGCATGCACTGAGTGTTAAATACTTTAGAATCTTTGGAAGTAAGTGCTATATATTAAAAGACACTAGGAATGGAAAGTCTGATGCTAAGAGTGATGAAGGCATATTCCTAGGGTATTCCACAAAAAGTAAAGCTTATAAGTGTTTGAACTCTAACACTAACAAAATTGTGGAAGTGTGAATGTCAAAATTGATGAGTATGCAGAAAGAAATGAAGCTAACAACAAAAGAGAACCAAAAGATTATAGATATTTTGTGTACATTAAGGAAGAAGAAGAGGCAAGTAACAGACTTGCACTTGATGCCGAGTCTCAGGTAAGTAATGTCGAGCAACAGACAGATGCTGCTGAGCATCAGGAAAATAGTACCGAAAGAGAACAAGAACATGTCGAGCTACAAGAAAATGCTACCGAGTATCAGGATGAGGTTGTCGAGCATTCAAAAGTTGAATCTAATAATCTTGTTGGGGAACATGATGAAATAGAGGAGAGAGGAGTTGAACCTATTTTGACAAAATATGTAAGAAGACATCATAAGCCTGAATAGATAATTGGAGATAAAAATACTGGAATTTAGACTAGAAGTAAGACTAAGGATCCAACATGCCTACTGTGTGAATTTGAACCTAAGTCAACTAGAGATGCATTAGAGAATGAAAACTGGATACAAGCAATGAATGAAGAGATTGACCAGATTGAGAAAAATGATACTTGGACTTTGGTGCCGAGACCTGAAAACAAAAATGTTATAGGAACAAAGTGGGTGTTTCGTAATAAGATGAATGAAAATGGTGAAATAACTAGGAACAAAGCTAGGTTGGTATGCAAAGGCTACGCACAAGAAGAAGGAATAGATTATGGGGAGACATTTACCCCTGTAGCTAGATTGGAAGGAGTAAGAACTATGCTTGCATATGCTGCTTATAAAGATTTCAAGGTATATCAAATGGATGTCAAGTTTGCATTTTTGAAGGGTATACTAGAAGAAGAAGTTTATATAGAACAGCCAAAAGGTTTTATTGATCCAAATAGAAGACACATGGTGTGCAAACTAAACAAAGCACTATATGGATTGAAACAAGCTCCTAGAGAATGGTATGAGAGGTTGCATAACTACTTGATACATATTGGATTTTCAAGAACAAATGACACAAACAATCTGTACATGAAGGATGAAGAAGGTAAAGGTATCCTGTTGGCAAAAAATTTTGTGGATGACATTATTTTTGGTGGACAAGATGCATTATGTAAAAGATTTTCAAATGAAATGCAAACTGAATTTGAAATGAGTATGTTTGGTGAGATCAAATTCTTTGTTGGTTTACAAGTATATCAGAAGAAGAATGAAATTTTCATTACATAGTCTAAGTATGTTAATGAAATACTAAAAACTTTTGGAATGGAAGACGCTAAACCAGTTAATACTCCTATGGTTACTGGACAAAAGTTATCTAAGAATGATGATGCTACAGAAGTGAATCAGACTTTGTACATATCCATGATTGGAAAATTACAGTATGTTGTATATAGTAGACCAGATATTGCATTAACTGTTGGGATTGTGGCAAGATTCTTTGCCAATCCTAAGGAAACACACATGATGGATGTGAAAAGAATTATGAGATACTTGAAAGGAACTGCTAACTATGGTCTATATTATAAGAAGGATGACAAATTTGAACTTAGAGTTTATACTGATGCTGATTGGGCAAGAAATGTAGATGATAGAAAGAGTACTAGTGGTGGAGCTTTCTTTCTTGGATAGAGATTAGTCTCCTAGACGAGCAAGAAACAAAATTGCATTTCCCAATCTACTGCCGAGGCCGAATATGTTGCTACTGTAGTAAACTGTTCAAATCTGGTATGGATAAAATAATTGTTGATAGGCATGAAAGAAGAAATCACTAAACCTATTGTTATTTTTTGTGACAAACACAAGTGCTATCAATATTTCTAAGAATCCAGTGATGCACACTAAGACCAAGCACATAGCAATCAAGTATCACTACTTGAGAGAATTAGTACAAGATAAAGAAGTTCGAATGGAATATGTGAATACAAAAGAACAATTAGCAAACATATTCACTAAAGCTTTACCTAGAGAAGCTCATGAGTATTTGAGAAGTCAATTAGGGGTCCTTCCCCTAACTAAGGCTGCCTAGACAAGCTAGGAGCACTACATCAAATGTGCTACAGTAGAATATTTGACAAACTGATGCAGAAGATTGTCACACTTTAGGGCTAGCCTAGAGTTGTGAAAAGGAGCAAAGACAAGGAATCAGTCATAAGCAAGATGATAGAAGGAGAAAACACTGAGCTGCACAGATATTATCTACATCTGATGGATGTATGTTTTAGTTGCTGCTTTGGCATTTTTGTCAAAGAGGGAGATGAATTGATATTGTATGCATCCAAAAATGGTCGCCTAGACTTTGGGCCCCATTTATTTGATTTATCAATCCTAAATCATTTTGATCAATAATCAATATTTTCAACATTATCAATTCCTTGATCAAATTTTAATTTCGATCATATATTGGATTTTTATCCTATGGGCTAACCATTTTATCCTAAAGTCTTTATTTATTCAAATGGAATATTTCCTCCCCTTTTAATAAATAAAAAGCCCCACCTTTTCCTCTTATCCTAAGTTGCACAAATAAAACACTATTCGTATTTTATAAAAAAGGAAAAAAAGCACCTTTTGTCTCATATGGACATAAAATCAACTCCTATTTTCCTATTGGAGGATACTTGTGCACACGGATTGCTCCTCTTTCAAGCTCCACCGTTGATTGAGACTTTTGCCTCTTAATCTCCATGGTCCATTCCTTTGCATTTCTTATAAAAGGAGAGCTCTCTCCTTCATTTATATATCCATCTCTTTCATGCTATTATTATGCTGCAAGTTTTCTAGGTGCATTTGGAGCTTTTGGAGATCATTGCTACATCAAGCTTTTCTTGGATTTCCTCATTGTTTCATAGTTTAGACTTCATTTCTTGCATTATCATAGCATCCATAGCTTCATTTCATAGCTTAGTTTCTTTTATGCAATAGATAACTTCACATAGCTTAATTAGGGGATTTGTAATCCATTACTATTTCTTTTCATAGTTGCATTGTACTTTCATTTTGGTAGATTAATCTTGCATATTCATATTAGTTTGCATTGCATTTGCATACTTTGATTCAATTTGGGGATATTGGCACTCTTTCCCTTGTCTTCAACCTTGAATCTCTCATTGTGTGGTTGACTAGCAAGGTCATATGCTTCATAGCTCTAGCTAAGAGCAAACTTATAATTTCCTTGCAACTCCATGCATAGAGAGATATGAGTCATTTTGTGAGACCTCATTGTTGAGCAACCTTGCATGTAATGATTCATAGAAGTGTGGTCATATTTTTACCATACATTTTTGGCGCCCACCACGGGGTAGAGTAGATAGACTTTGTCCTTTAGTTTCTTGCATTTTCATCATTTTTCGGATTAATTTTCAGATATTTTGCGTTCTCTGGTTTTCTATCTCAGAGTATCGCGCGACACTTCTCAAGTATATCGCGCGATATACCTTATAATACTAGTGCGACACTTCACATCACAGAAGAATCGCACGCATGTATTGAGGTTTATCACCTGGTGTCGTGCGAAGTATCGCCCACCTATTGTCAAGTATATCGCCCAAACTGAGGTATATCACCCGGCTACAGGAAACTGTGTCGCGCAATATTGGTGAAGTCTGAGATATATCGCCTATACCTGACAGAGAGCTATTTTTGAGCTATTTTTTTCTATTTTGCAAGTTTTGGGTTCTTTGCTAACTTTTTGAAATTTTTTGAAAATTCCAGCATTTTCAAATCCATGCCTCTAGAAAACGGGTGCCCATTTTTGAGAAATTTTTGCAAATGGTATCGAAAATTGAAGTATGATATATCGTTGGAAAGGTCTTTCCGAGCCTAATCCAACCATGATGGTTTCATTTTTAGATTTTGTCATTTGATCAATTACTTTGTAGATTATCTGATGTTTCATGTGCTAACCATTGTTAGATTTTGGATTTTGCTAACCTTGTTGGTCTAACAAGTTGTGGTTGTAGGTGCCTCTTGCTTGAATATTTTGTCAAAATCGCATGTCAAAGAGGGCTACTAATGGTTTTTGTAGGGTCTCCCAAGCATAAAAACAAAAACAAAAAAAAAATCTTGCTTGTTTATTTGCTTTCCTTTTAAGTGTGGCAAAAATTAGTTGTTTCATTTATTAGACACTTAATACCTTGTTGTAAGAATTTTGAGGTGGTAGGAGAGTATGCTCTTCACCCTTGTGGTGAAACAAAAATCTTGACCCATCTTGGGATTTTGAAAATAAGGGGGTAACTAAATCTTTGCTTGGTGTGTTTGGGTGAAGTTTTTGAGATAGGGGAGTATGCTCTTCACCCTTGTGGTGAACCAAAAACCTTGAACCTCAAGAATTGATCCACTTTTTGTTTAGATTTGGAATCCTTTAGCGGGCTTGCTCTTGAGCAATCAAGAGGAATGATCCAAGTGGGGACAAGCCTTTTGCCGGCTATTCCAACTCACTATAATCTCAAGACTATCGAGGACACAAAACCTTGGTAGACATAACACTTGTCTTCGCTTGGTGTGAGTAGCTCATGGGATTGTGACCATGGGGAAAACATTGAGCAAGAATGCTTAAGGTACTCTTGAGGCCGTGAGGTCCTAGTCCTTTATGAGGAGCAAGAGGGGTGTTATGAACGGAAGCCCTTACTAAGAACCTTAAGTTAGAAGCCACCTTATTTAGCCGCTTATCTTCTTAGTGCAAGGATTGATCTAAGTGGACTAACCCGGATCGCCCCAAGATACTCACCATATGTGTCCCTTTGGTTGTGTTGTTTGACACTTCCATGACAAAGCCAATATCTCTTGTGGGCAACCACTTGGTGTGAGGCAAGGGGGCATCAAGTTGTGGGCTAAGTCGGTAAGTATTGAGCCTTGTCTTGTATGTAGATATTGCTTGAAGTGTCTTCGATTGTGTGATACCAGTGTAAACATTCTCAACATACAAACAATCAGTAGCATTCATAGGGTCCAATTTTATTTTTAATATCATAAGTGTTTGTCTTGGCAAGTTTGTTTTTGCCCTTGTTTCAAGTGTTTGAAGACATGTTTGATACTCTACTATTTGCAAACCTATCCAATTGCTATTGAATTTGTGATTGAAATCAGACATTTTCACCCTCACATTCAGAAATTTGAAATTAGACCTTAAAAACTCAAAATTTTGTACAAATTGGTCAAGATCAACATCAGTATCATATTAGCCAAAGAGAAATATCGCATTAGAAGGTTGTTCTTGGTGAGAAAGTTTATCTCTAGAATTGTGAGCTACATTCTTGGGAAATTCTCGTACTCTTATTGTCCAAATAATGTTCATTTAATCTTAATTTCAATTATATTTCAGCCTAGTCCAACCTCTTGGTTCAAAAGTGCAAGGGTAGTCACCCTTTGATTTGAAGCACCTCTTTGACAGTGTTGGTAAAACCCCTTCTTCTATCTTTTCATTTCTCTTTGGACAATAGAGAACTTTGATTATCCTAATTTGGTGTTGACATTTTGTGAGGTCATCCTATTACCAAGGGTCTTCTATTTTCAGTCTTCCTTGGTCAGTCCAGATCTTAGATCCTAGGTGTTGTCATGTTGCTCAACATCTCAATGAACATTATGGTATCAATTGCACAAGATGGCTCTTAGTCTTCTTCTTTCTTCTCCGTTTCCCATGTTCTTCTAAAGTCTTCTATTCCCATGGGAAATTCTTCTTCTTCTTCTTGATTCTTTTTCTCCTACTATCTAGTTTGCATTCCTCTATTTTTCTATCATTCCTATGCTTGATTTCTCCTCTTTTGGAACCATGAATCTTGACTATCTAGCTTTGGAACCTTTATTAAGAATAGATGATCTTGAGCTCATTGACATATTCGAAAAGTGTTGTTCCTCCAAAATTCTCATGAGTGATGAATTTATAGTGAAAATAAAAAAAAAGATGATTAAATTAGATGCCTTTGCTAGAATCATAAACATGATCATATCACGATCTTCTTCTTCCAAACATTCTTCATCATCTAAATCTTCTCATTCTTCTTCACCTTCCAAGTCTTATCATGACTCTTCCAAACATCATTCTCATTCTTCATCTTCTAAGTCTTATCATGATTCTTCTAAACACTATTCACATTCTTCATCTTCTAAGTCTTATCATGATTCTTCTAAACACTATTCACATTCTTCATCTTCCAAATCTTATCATGACTCTTCTAAACATCATTTGAATTCCTCATTATCCAAGTATTCTTCTTCCACTAGGTCTTCATATTCCTCTTCTTCAAGATCTCCTTCTTCTTCTACTTCTCCCAAGAGTCTTACTTCTCTTCAGAAGACATACCATAAAGAGAAACGTGATAGTCTTTATGATGTCTCTTCCACAAAGAGTGACACACCTACCTTTGATGACTATGATGACTATGATGATGGACAATGTAGTGATGCCCATGAAACTTCTATTCCTAAGCATCATCCTCATGGTACACTTGTGATTTCTAAGGGGGAGTCATATTGGGTAGACTATGATGGTGATCCATATGACTCTAAATTTGAAGAATTCTTTGATGATTTTTGCAAACAATACAATATTCCTATTGAGGAAGAGAAAATCTACCGCATTGATTTCAAATGTCAAAAGAATCTCTCCTTTAAAAGCTCTCATGCTAAAAATAAAGATTGCACTCTCAAGCAAGATCATATTAATGTTGAACCTTTGTCTTGTGATGGTTCCCTTCCATCCTCCACTTCCTCCAATACCCACACACTTCCTAAAGCTTCTGAGTCATCCAAATCTTTCACAAATCTTTCATCCAACAAAGATCCTAAGGCTTTCCATGCGGTTCCCTATAGTTATTCTCAAGAGCCACCTCTTAAAGATACTCAAGCTAACCTTCACTTGGATGTGAATACTTCCAATAATGCTAAACCTAAAGAGCCTAAGCCTCTATGTGCTATAATGCCTACTTCAGCTAGTCCTTCACTATCTCCTCCAAAATCTTCCATGCAATTCCAACATGCTTCCTTGTCCTTAGAAGTGGCTTCATGTCAAGAGGACTCTAAAAATGATAAAGAAAAAAATATAAATAAAGATCAAGATCAGGAACCCTCCATATCATCCAATTCTCTTCATGATGTATCTCCTCCATTGCATGGTTCTTTTGATCCTCTACGCTCTTCCGCATTCATTCCACCATCTCCTAAGCAAGATCAAGCTACTACTTACACTGTTGAGCTTATTGATAATCAAAATAACCTTACTACACTTGCATTTTCCAAAGATGATACTTCTATTAAGGTTATTAAAAATGGTGTTGTTACTTCCAATGTTGAGCCTATTGAAAATCAAGAAAAAAATGATGTGCTTATGCTATCCAAAGATCCTTGTCAAGATCAAAGTATTCCATCTTCTTGTTCTACCACTCCATGTTCATTTCCACTTTCTTCTCTTCCTAAGTCTTTGCAAGCTTTGAATGATCTTATCAAAGAAGTTTCTTCTATTCAAGATGTGCATGATCCTATTGAAAACTCTAATGCTCACTCTAGAGATGCTGATATCCCCAGTTGTCATATAGATGCTAATGAACTTATTGATTATCCTTTTGCATCTTCCACTTCCATCCTTGGACCTCCTCCACCAATACTAAGGGCTTCATGTCTTCCTTCCATCTTGGGCCCTTATGTCCCTTCACTTTTCCCTCCTAATTCTCCTAATTCATCATCCATCTTGGGTCTTTACATCCCTCCATCTCCTATCTTTCCTCAAGATCAACATAGATGCATACCCTTGAATCATTTTCATCCACCCACCCATCTAAATCAGTCATATTTTCTTTCTTCTTCCACAAGTCCCAAGTCTTTTGGAAGTAACTTGAATGTTCAAAACAAGAAAAAGAAGCAATACAAGAATCCATCAAAAAAATAAGATCACCATGTTTTCTCTAATCGACATGGAGGCATAAAGTCAAAAGAGATATCTAAGAAGAAAACTACAAGACAAGTATGGGTTCCAAAATCCATCATTGAAGATATTCTCTTTAGATCATCAAAAGGAAATAAAAAAGCCTAAAGCTATATGGATTCCAAAGTCTCTCTTAAAAGAGTCTAATATTGAGCAAAAAGTGAAGTTGACATTCAAGCTTTCAAAGGCTTCCACTTCATCTTTTTCCAAAAACATTCTTCCATTTCATGTGCCTGAACCACAACCTCTACTACACATTTTCCATATTCCTTCTCATATTCCTCCATTCACATTTGAGAATTATAACAAGCACACCAATCTTCTCTTCGAGGAGTCAGATAGCAATAATGAACCAGAATATGGTTCACATTTGGACTAGAATGTGGTTTACGTTTCCTCCATTTTTCCCACCACCCTTCAAGGTGTGTATTGACATTGATCTTACCTTTCTTTCCATCTACCTTTTCACAATCTTTCCATTCATTATCCTTCTACCTTCTATCCTTTTTCCTCATTTTCCTATTTCTCCTATCTTCCAACCTCACTTGCTTTACATAAAACTTTATCCTCTATTTTTCTCTTCCAATTTCCTTTCCCTATCAACATCTTTGAGCATATCAGTTTGGATCCTTGGCATATCATGGTTTATCCTTTCAAGGAGCATTATCTAAAAAGCTTGCCTTCTTCCAAAAATTTCAAAAAATAGGAAAAAGAAAAAAATTGAAAATGTACCATTGTGAAAACCTAGAAACAGGCACCTTGGTAGCAAAAGTGAAGAGAAATAAATTCATCCTATGGTGAAAACCACTCCCTTGTGGCACCTTGGATAAGTACCATGATGAAAACCTGGCAATCAGGCATCATGTGTAGTTCTTCTACATATTTCATCCATTCCATCTTCTCTCTTTGATCTTGACAATGTTGAACTATATGCGAACAATTGACCATCTTGTGAGCTATCTTATGATGGTCTTGCTTTCATTCTATTCATGTTTAGCCTTCGTATTTTCCTTCATTCATTCTAGCCTTTTTCTATCCTTTTCCCCTTTGGTCTTGATCCAATAAAAAAAAGAGTAAACACAATGCTATGAAGCCTCTTGACATGTCTACTCCTTTGGACTGCATCCCTTCCTTCTTTTGCAGTGCACTTTTGAGGCTTATCCTATGCTATCCTTTCATTGCTTGTCCAAATGTGCTTTACATGATAATTTTTCCCTAACTTGGGTACTCTTGAGGAGTTTGACCTTGAAGATTTCTTCCCTCCGTTCGCTTTCATTCTCCTTTCCTCTATCTCATTCACCAGCTTGCTCATCCATCTTGTCCCTCACCTTGCTTGACATTGGGACTGCACGATGTGATCTTGCTCATGAGTTTGATGCCTATTTTGTCTGGAAGCATCCTTTGTACATATTTTATGATCCTGAAAAAATACCAAAAAAATTCATATATGATGCTGAAAAAATCCTAAAAAGCATATAAAGTTCTGAAAAAAATACAAAAAAATCAAAAAATTTAAAAAATTCAAAAAAATACAGAAAAAATGCCTTGGTGAAAACCTGGAAATAGGCACCTTGGTAGCAAAAATACAAAAAAAAGAAAACAAATCAAAAAATAAAAATAAAAAAGATTCCAAGTGGTGAAAACCTAGAAACAAGCGCTACTTGAGCCTTTGCACTCCTATTTGTTAGCATGCGTCCTCGACACTGAAACTCTTTCCATCATGTCTTAACATTATTTGGCTTAGTCTAGAATTGGTCTTTACCTTTGTCTAGGGGGCATAACTATTAGCCTTAGTCCTTTAGGTGTGTTTGTCTCTTGGGGCATTTCACAATAGGTGTTTTTCAACACCAACCCAAACAGTGTTTTTCAACACTACCCTTACATCGAGTGTTTCTTAACACTTACCAGATGTCTTACCCAATAGTCTAAGTTTGATGCAATATTTCTCATTTGCAGATGTGATGATCAGAGTCTGACTCTATGACCAACACACACGCACTTAAACAATCAACTTGTTGAGATATGTTGACTTTATTTTTCTTTGTGTGCTGTCTATGAGGATTTCTTTGATGAGTGGTCTCTCCCTGAGAAGTTTTCGATGATGCATAGCTAGAAGACTGAGGGTATGAGATCATGTTTTATTTCTTTATCTACTTGTGGGTATATTTTGTTGATCCTAACTGTCATGAGCATTTATGTTGGTCTTACTTGACACTTTGGGTTGACAAGGTATTATCCTTGACTATTTTGCGAGTGCATGCTTCTAGTTATCCTGACTTTCATGTGTCTTGATACAAGCATAATCTCGCCATATCAAACTTAGGTAATCTCACTGCATTAGTCATCTTGACCCATATGTCTTTGATGCCTAGGTGAGATTTCCACATTTCTATCTGATAAAGATCATATTCATATTCACATAGTCATACTAGTGTGCATTGTATGATCTTATGACGCTACCAATAAAGCTCAATGATGATAATTAGATGTCTATAAGCATTGTGACCTTGCAAGTCAACCATTTTCATAGTAGCTTGCATTCTTAGGCTCATCATAGTTTAGTTTTTGCATCTTGCATACGGAGAGAGCTCTCCTTTTTATCATCTACGGACTAGTTGGTCAATTGTGCTCATTTTCTGATTCTTCTTCATCATATCTTTCATTTCTAGTCTTTCATATCACATCATTTTCTATCCATTTTTGGACTTGAAATCAAAATTCGAGTCGCGTTTCCAAGTTTTCTCATTCTTTTATGCAGTTGACTGACCTTTTGAGGTATAATTCTTCGATCTTTGATGAAATTTCTTCCTTTCCATGTCTTTCAAACTTCTAGTCTTCCATTCACCCCACTTCTTTTCTTCTAATTCATCACTGGGGCATGTTTCATTGCCTAATGGTTAATCTAATTGACCTTTACCTTCAATTATGATTTCCTTATGATTTGATCAACCTTATCAATTTGCTATTTCTCCTCTACCTGATTTTGATTTCAATTCCAAGGGGGCAGTATTTATGGGATTCTCATCCCCGATTCCTTGATTTTCCTGATTCAGACATCTTTTGTGAGCTTTTGCTCAAATTTGAGATTCTTATCTCTTACTTTGAATGTGATCCCGAATTAACCTCATGTTCAAAGGCCTTTGTTTATGTTTTGTCCAGGTGTGATCCCAAATCGACCTCACATCTGAGTTGTTTTGTGATCCCAGATCGATCTCACATTTCAACTTCATTCTTTGACTACATGTATTCCCAAACCGATCACACATTAGTCAAAGAGGGGAAAATGTATGCACCCAAAAATGGTCCCCTAGACTTTGGGCCCCATTTATTTGATTTATCAATCCTGAATCATTTTGATCAATAATCAATATTTTCAACATTATCAATTCCTTGATCAAATTTTAATTTCGATCATATATTGGATTTTTATCCTATGGGCTAACCATTTTATCCTAAAGTCTTTATTTATTCAAAAGGAATATTTTCTCCCCTTTTAATAAATAAAAAGCCCCACCTTTTCCTCTTATCCTAAGTTGCACAAATAAAACACTATTCTTATTTTATAAAAAAGGAAAAAAAATACTTTTTATCTCATATGGACATAAATTCAACTCCTATTTTCCTATTGGAGGATACTTGTGCACACGGATTGCTCCTCTTTCAATCTCCACCGTTGATTGAGACTTTTACCTCTTAATCTCCATGGTCCATTCCTTTGCATTTCTTATAAAAGGAGAGCTCTCTCCTTCATTTATATATCCGTCTCTTTCATGCTATTATTATGCTGCAGGTTTTTTAGGTGCATTTGGAGCTTTTGGAGATCATTGCTACATCAAGCTTTTCTTGGATTTCCTCATTGCTTCATAGTTTAGACTTTATTTCTTGCATTATCATAGCATCCATAGCTTCATTTCATAGCTTAGTTTCTTTTATGCAATAGATAACTTCACATAGCTTAATTAGGAGATTTGTAATCCATTGCTATTTCCTTTCATAGTTGCATTGTACTTTCATTTTGGTAGATTAATCTTGCATATTCATATTAGTTTGCATTGCATTTGCATACTTTGATTCAATTTGGGGATATTGGCACTCTTTCCCTTGTCTTCAACCTTGAATCTCTCATTTTGTGGTTGACTAGCAAGGTCATATGCTTCATAGCTCTAGCTGAGAGCAAACTTATAATTTCTTTGCAACTCCATGCATAGAGAGCTATGAGTCGCTTTGTGAGACCTCATTGTTGAGCAACCTTGCATGTAATGATTCATAGAAGTGTGGTCATATTTTTACCATACAGATATCACAACACATGACACTGAAAAGTAAGGGTGATGAATTGAAATGAAGGATTAGGATAGAGGGAGATCTGAGTAATTTTGACGGTCATAGAAGTGAGGCTTATAGAATTCTGAATCAGAATGAAGTTAAGGATATTACAAATAATTCTCTAATGAACATATAAGTTTTTGGATTGGTTGGTAATCCATGTGTTATTCATGTGATATCATATGGTGTTGCCATCAATGCCAAAGAGGGAGATTGTTGGAAACTGCAATTGAAACAATTGTTGTATTGTCATTGATGTCAAACCTTAACTGGTAAGATTGTTGCTACTTAGGAAAGTACTATATCTATTTGAGTGTTGCCAAGGGGCTAGGAAAGGTTGGTAACAATAGCACCTAAGGAAAGGTTGAGTTATCTTGATATTACAAAGTGTACTTGACTATGTTGTACAATGATGAGATAATGTATTGTTTATCTTAGTCAGACTGAAGCCTAAACTGGTAGGCTTGACCGAGCAAAGAATGAAGAAATCATGTTTAAGCTGAGTAATGTTAGTGTCGACCAAGTTAGTGTATGCTGAGAAAAATTCTAGTGTCGATCGAACAACAGTTAATTGTCGAGGAACACAGTGTAAGCCAAGGAAACATTTTTAGTAATGACCGAGCTTTCTACATGAAGACTAAGTAGTTGTTCACAGTATTGACCGAGCATTAGCAATTTTATATTTGAAGAGAATTTAATTTTGGAGCTGACATTGTTGAATTCTTGGATTATGTAAAACATGTTGACTTTATTTATTGATTGTTTGAAAGCATTAAATGCACTGTAAAACATTTTATTGTAAATCTTTAAGAGATTTGAGATGATTCTAGAAAAGGAGCCGAAGAACATGAAGCGGGTAGATTCAATAAATTTGACCTAACCCTAAGATCTACGAATGAGATTGAGTGGCATAAGATGAGTTAACCTTATTGAGGAAAGTATTAAGGGAACCTGAGCATTTGGATATGTAAGTGCATGGGTGAACATAGAATGCTGGAAGATCAGTAAAGTTTTATTGACTGTATAAGCAGAAAAGGCTGAAGGAGAATTGTGGTGATTGCGTGAAGAAAAGTTTCAAGCAGATCAGAGATGGAGATGGCAAAGTTTCAAAGTCAGTAAACCAGCATTAGTGTATGGAATTAGATCTGATATTTACAAAGTGAGTTGTATATTTTTCAGATAAATATTGCTGCTACTTTCTAACCATTGTAACAGTCAAAATTCTTTTAATAGAGGTTGACCTAACAGTCATATGTTAAATCTTTTGAACAAGGTTGCATTCTAATGGAGTGTATGTAAGTCTTATGACAAGGCTCACTTTTAACAGGGTGATTGAAATCCTTTAACCGGGTCACACCTAACAGTGTGTATTGTAACCTTTGACAGGATTGGCTTTTAACCGAGCTCACTTCAGAAGAGTGAAAATAATAGTAGCTTGTTACAAAGTGGTTTTTCCCAAATTGGGTTTCCACTATAAATTCTGGCGTTAATACTTGTGTGAATGTTTTGGTTTAAACATTTCTATGTTTTACAAGTTAAGTTACAGCTGGGTAGTGGATTGCATTGTTATATGTTTCTATTGTTGAATCAGTGATGACTGAGTTTGTTTTGGTTATTGGATTTGATTTAAGGAAAAGTTTTAAGTTTGTTTTATACATCAGGACCTGAGAACAACTAATTCACCCCCCCCCCCTCTCTGTTGTTCTAAATCATATTAACAATTGGTATCAGAGCTTTGTTGCTTATTATTAGTGTTGACAAAACTCAAGTTTAAAGGGGTTTGAAGCAAATGATCAAGATGTATAAGAAGGAGGTACCGAAGCTGAATAAGGAAAACTTCCCTGCATGGAAAAGCTTGATGAAACTACATCTAGCCAGTATTGGTGACTGTGCAAAGTACTACATTGAAAATAGCTATGTCTCACCTGTCTCACCTTTGACTGTTGAAGAAATGAGATCCAAACAAGAACATAATCAAGCAATGTTGGAAATTGCATCTGCCCTAAGCTATCTAGAATTTGAGGACATCAAGGATTGCACAACTGCTAAGGATATGTGGGACACTCTTGCAAGGATCTATGGTGGTGACTTGAATGTACTGAAAGCAAAGGCCGAGAGTCTTAGAGGTAAGTTTGATGAAATGAGAATGCAAGAAGGTGAAAACATTGCACAATATTATGGTAGAATAAAAGAAGTTGTGAATGTTATTAGAGGAGAAAATGGGGTTATTGATGATGAAACTATAATTGGGAAAGTACTAAGAACCCTGCGTCCTATATATGCTATTAAGATCTCAGCTATTCAAGAATCTAGATGTAACTCTGCTAATGTGCTTACTTTGGAAAGTTTGGTTGGTAAGATGAATACTTTTGAACTCTCTAACTATGATAATTTCATTGTTGGAAGCATTGGTAATGTTGAATATGCTTTTAAGTCACAGCTAGTTCTGAACAAGCCTAAGAAAGAAAAAGAAATATGCATAAGTGAAAGTGAAAGTGAAAGTGACAGTGACATTTCTGATGAAGAACTGGAAGATCTAGAAGCTCTTATGGCTAGAAGACTGAGAAGGGGAAAGGGAAAGTATAAAGGTAAACACCCTATTATATGTTTTACATGTAATAAAGTTGGTCATATAGCTGCTAGATGTCCTGACAAGAAGGATAAAGATGATGAAAGAAAAATCAAACACAAAGATAGAAGAGATGATAGAAGCTACCGATGGAACAAAGACTACAAGGGAAAAGGTAAGAAATCTTGTTACATTGTTGAAAAAGAAACTAACACTGATAGTGATGATTTTAAAATTGAGGTAGTCTATGTTGCAATAAAAGATGAATCTGATGAGGATTAGAAAACTACATTGATATCCTATGTGAACAAGAATGATAAATGGATTATTGATAGTAGTTGTTCACATCACATGACTGGTGACAAAAATAAGTTTGAGACCTTACATCATTACAGAGGTAAAAGTGTAAAATTTGGTAATGATGCACCATGTCCTGTTAGAGGAAAAGGTTTGATTAAATTGACTGATAAGATATTTTTATAGACAGTATTCCTTGAAGAAAAGTAGTGCTGAGAACCTGAAGTCGCGCTTCTATGGACCATACAGAGTGGTATGAAGAGTGGGAGAAGTTTCCTTGAAGTTGGACCTTCCAGAAGGAAGTTAGATTCACAACATCTTTCATGTTTCATGCCTTTAGAAGGTAGTTGATCAACATGTTACGGTTTCCCAGAAACTCCCACCTAGTAGCAAAGAGGGAAAAATTACATTAGATCCTACAAAGATCATCAATATCAAAGAGAGGAGGCTAAGGTCATGCACCATCAAGGAGTACCTAGTCCACTAGAAGGATCTACCAATTAAAGATGCCCCATTGGAGAGAAAACAAATCTTGGAGCATTCGAGTTTGTAATTTCTTGAGGGCAAGTAATTCTTGGGTTGGGAGGATTGTAATGTTTCCAAAATATTCAAATCACTCAATTAAATTAATTGATTAGGTGGTCCCAAATTTAATAATATCTTGTAGACACTTTAATTAATTAATTTAAATATAAAATAAAAAGTTATAAATTACCATTGTTGGCCTACTTGTAAATGTTGGCATTATGATGGATTTTGGAGTTGAGATGCAATATTTTATGCTTATGAGTTTGTAATTGATGGAAAATCTATTCGATTGATGAATAGATTACAAATATCAATCGATTGGATGGATAGGTAAAGAAAAATAAGCTAAGTGTTTTAATTGGTTAATAGGAAGACATTAATAGAAAGTATTTTGAGTGGTGATCAAGATAGAGAGAATATTGGGTGGTGAAATTTTTACTAGGACATTATTTTGGTCAGTCAAGTTCACTTTTCCAACCTTAACTATCAACTCAATGTTTTGAGTGGGTTGGTATTTTGGTGATGTTTTTAGTGTGGACCAGTTGAGTTATTGATTCATACCTAAGGATTAGATGATCGAGGTGGTTGATTATTTATCGGTGCTTGGTAATAAACTTTTGTATTACATTTTGGGCTGACATATTAGGTATGTTTTGCTCTTCTTTTTATTTGTTTTGTAAATGTTTTGGGTCAACTTGTGAAATGTTTTTCAAGCCCTAGACAAATTAAGAACA
The DNA here is from genome assembly GCA_027943335.1 of Chamaecyparis obtusa. Classification (NCBI taxonomy): domain Eukaryota; kingdom Viridiplantae; phylum Streptophyta; class Pinopsida; order Cupressales; family Cupressaceae; genus Chamaecyparis; species Chamaecyparis obtusa. The sequence continues at coordinate 336,844 of BSBK01003566.1, read as the reverse complement.
ACAATATAAAGGAAAGATAAATTGTGTGATTTATGATAGATCATGTTATTGTTGGTTGTGATCAGAAACATAGATATAAACTTGTGCCAGGATTTAGAGTTTGTATTGGATCTATCAAGAAAGCAATGCCATTTCTAGATCAATTATTTGAATTCATTGACACTTAAGGCTAACTCTAACAAGTTAACAAGTTAAATCCCTTATCAAGTTGGAATTTAATAGGTCTCATTGTATAAATCCTTTATTAGGATGAATTCTAAGGAGTTCAAAATCATCTAGAGAGGTAGATCCTAACAGGTCTGATTGTACTTTTAACAAGGTACTAGTCACTCTTATCTAGGTGTGCTCCTAATAGGGTATTATAAGCTCCTAACAAGGAAAATCCTTTACTATACTAAAGAAATTCTTGAGTGTCATCCCCACTATGGTTTTCTCCTCTTACAACGGTTTCCATGAGAAAAAAATATTGGTGTTATGTGCTATATTTTTGTGGATGCTTGAATTATTTTACTTATATTGCATAGTTACACTTGCATGGAAATTGTTTAAAATCATAATCACATTATTGGTTGAATTTGTTTATTTCCTATTTGCACTGATTCACCCCCCCTCTCAGTGCCTCTATATACTAACAATTGGTATTAGAGCCAAGTTCCCTTAAAGAATCTTAAGAGATTGGGTGAGATCCCTAAGGAAGGCATGGAGAGTTATAATTACAAAAGGAAACTTTAGGAAGTAGAGAAGATAATCAATGAATTGAAAGATCAACTGAATATGTTCATTGATAAGAGGAAAGAACTTTATGAGAAACTAAATGAAATCCAAGACTACATTGAACACCTGTCAGAACATGGAGCTGTAATCCGAGGAAGCTAATGCAAATTTGATGAAGGAAAATGAGAAGCTGACCAAAGATAAAGAAAACCTAAGGAAAGATCTTGAAGGTCAAACAATTAGAATATGTGAAAATATGGAAGTAAGAAGAACCATAGAGGATGGAAATAAAGTTGCAAAAGAATCCAAAAAGGTTGTTGAGGACACCTTAAAGGAAAAAGGGGAAGAATCATTCATGATTGTACAAGAGAATGCCATAATGCATGAAAGTCTTCATGATACAAGACAAGAAACCAATAGATCCTAAGTGAAAATGAAAGACAAAGGGAGGATACTGATAAATTGAGGAATGAATTAAAATTTGAGAAAGAAGCCAATGAGAAACTAAAGAAGTATAATGAAAGTTTTGAAAAGCTTGATGAACAATTGTGGAGTCTAAGAAGAACCAAGGAACCAACCGGTCTTGGATATACTAGTCAAGGTAATTTTAAAGTCAATCAATCATCTAGACCGAAGAATCCCTATCAAGATCCGAAGGTGAATCCAAGCAATTATAGTAAGAAATCCTACAAACCTATTTGTTACAACTATGGTAAGTTTGGCCATAGTACTAATGTTTGTAGAAGCAAGTCAATTAATAGGCCTAACACTTTTGATGGGTTTTTCTATAATTGCATTAAGTATGGACACACTACATATGATTGTAGATCCAATTTTAGTAGTAGATCTAGTAATAGTAGCTTTGATGGATATTTTTATACATGAAACAAATATGGCCACAAAGATAATGAATACAAATCAAGAGTGAATAATCCAAGGTCACTTGTAAACTAGGAAAGCCCTTACCAAAGGGAAAGGCAATCCAATGTCACATGCTCAATTTGTGGGAACTATGGACACATGGCTATGAATTGTAGAATGAGGACAAAAAGAGGCAATGATGGGCCATGGAGGACAAATGGTATGTCATGTTTTCATTGTTACAAAATTGATCATCTAGAAAGGAATTGTAGCATGAGAAACCAACTGATAAATTGGTTAGAGGATCAAAAGGGAAAATAAATTATTAATGTGGAAGAGATTAGGAAAGAGATGAACAAGATCTAAAAGAAGACAAAAGATGCTAAGGAAGAGAGAAAGACATCGGAAGGACCCACTGTAATACCCCAAAAATGGGCTTTAGTACCACTGACCTCCTACATCGACAAATCGATCGAAATTGACCTAAAAGTCTTAAACCTAAGGCACATCAAATCATCAAATCATCAAAACCCTAATCGATTCTATTACAATTGTGCATTGGGGAATATTCCTAAATATTCCTAATTTATCCTAATTATCTCTGATTAAATATTATTTGGCAATAAATGATATTATTTTATTTATCCCGACTGTAATTGATTGAATATGATAAATATTTAATTAATTAAACTTCATTTAGCCACTTAATTAATTTAATTAGATTTAATTAAAATTATTCTTAATTACTATTGTTTATTTGACAATAAATCAAAATTTATAATAATAATTGATTGAATATTTATTTAATTGATTAAAATCAAATTGTCAGATTTAATAATATAATTTTAGATAAAGTTTGATTAAATAATTGATTAACCCATAAATCAGTTATTTTAAAATTAAATTAGCTAAGTTGAGAATAAAACAAATGGAAATTAAATAAAATCAATAATTATTGATGCAAAAATTAGAAAAGCAGTTAAACTTAAAAACAACTCTTTGATTCAATTTTTTAACTTTCTAAACTCAACATGTGATTGTGAGTTGAAAATAAGATTGAAGTGATCTCAACTTCTAATTATGAGTTGAAAAGCTAATTTGCATTATTTTACTAGATAATTGTTTCTAATTCCTTGATAACTCACCAATCAATTCGAGTTGATCAAGGAGTGATTTTTGGCTTTCCGTGAGTTCTCAAACCCTAGATTTCTATATAAACAAGCCTCAGTCTTCACAACGATACCACATGCAAAATTTTGAGAACAACAATGCTATACTATCGAGTTCTTGAGAGATTGTGCAACTTTTGAGATCAATTGTTATCACTCATTTCTCATTTTTGCATTCACAGCTAGTTTTCAATTCATTATTATCAAGTTTTTAGATCAATTTCATTTAGCTTACATTGTTATTGCATTAAAAATCACAAAAATATAGATTAATCTTGCATCCATTTTCATTTTTTTTACATTCAAAACCTTCGTTTAGGCATTGCATTGTCACCGATCTTGGTCAAATTCTAAAAATACCATACTCACATCTTCTAGAAGGAAGTAAATCACCTAGTTAATGATATATGCTCTGATTGCTTATTTCCTTATCATTGATCAATAATGTTTTACTGATGTGTTGTGTCTTCTGAATAGGTACAATTTTCACACACATTTCTGGCACCCATTGTGGGGCCCGATATCGGGTTTCACAATTTTCATTTTCATCAATTTTTTAACAATTTTTCATCAATTCTTGAGTTTTGAAATTTTTTTGTACAATTTTATACGACAGTTTGTAGAGTACCATACAAGAAGTCTTTGTCTATTGTACACAAAATAACATTCTTGAAGTGTCGTACCAGTACTTATATATTGTCGTTTGAGACCTAAATTATTATATTAGTTTGTACACACTATCGTATCAAAAATGAATTTTCATGTGGGTTAAGGTATATTGTCATATGACACTTCATGCCAGTATTTCAATCATCGTATGGGATTTCTTATCAGTTTTTCAGGTTTTTGATTTAAGATTTGACTGAAAGCTAATCCTAACACTTACTTTTTTCTGGTGCATGACTATTTGAGACATCCTAACACTTCTTGCAGGATGAGAGACAAAGACTTGAGAATTGAAACCTACCTTTTTGGCCTCCTCTTGTCTTGTCTTCTAAGCCCTTGTTTGTAGGAAACTCTTACAAAGATCGCATGCCACAGATGCTCAATCAATCAAAATTCCTGACATGTGGTTTTGTAGGTTGTTGAATCTTCATTGAGCAAATATTTTGTTTGCTTAAATATTTCTCTTTCATAGGCACCTAGTTAATTAGGTATGTGCATCTATTTCCATTAAGGAAGATATTAAGGGGATTATGCTCTTCTCCTTCTTAGGAGAATTAGAAACCCAGAAGGTAGCTTCCCTAGTGCCAATTTGTGTACTATCTATGGATTAATTTTGTTTGCCATGTCTTGGATAGGGAAAAGGACAAGGTTAGGTAATTATGCTCTTCTCTTCTCAAAGAATCAAAAACCTAGATCTTGTGGTCTCCAACCTCACATTTCATTTCATCCTTTAGAGGGCCTGCCAGCAAGGTAAAGAGCTCCCAAGAATGACCCAAGTGGGGACAAGTCTTAAGTCGACTCTTCCACCCCACTATAAAATTTGACGCTTCCTTGAGGTTAAAGCCTTGGAAGACATAGTTGTGCTTGTTCCTTAGATTTATTCCATGAACATGTTTGAATTTTGTGTAGAGCAAAGCCGCTTCAATCTTTCTTGCGAGACTACACTGGTTTGAGTACTCATAGGGTTAACAGCCTCAATCCTACTTGTGGGACTATGGGAGACAGTTGTGAATAGATACCTTGATTAAAATCCTAAGCTAGTTTGCCACCGATCTACCTTTGAAGGATTTGTAGTGCTTGTGCAAGGTGAATAGTAATCACCCCAAGACACTCGTCATATCGAGCCCTCCTTGAGGCTTGAACTCAGCTAAAATGGGCTTCAACATCCATTGCATGTTGTTGGACTAACATATTTTGAGGATTCATTAAGTGTGTTCCTAAGTCAACGAGCAATTAATACATCTCTTCTCCTAGCTAGGTTAAGATAGGTTTGATTGATTCATTGAGTTAGTTCCCATGTGTTTTCTATGATTGTGAGCCCATTGCTATGTTAAACACCCTCAGACAAAAAAAAAACATAGATTCTGCAAACAAAAAAGCAAACTTGAAAAGCAAACAAAGACCAAAACATAAAAAATCCAAAAATTTGAAGCAAAATCCTTTTCTGGTGTCAACTATTGTCCAACTCTATAAATTGTCGTATGACAATTGCTTAGTTCCTGCAAATGTCATATCAGAACCCCTGAAGTGTCGTAAGGGAAACAATACACTGTCAGATTAGAATGGTAAAAAATCCTCAGCATAAATTAATCCACGGCATCAAGTTTCGTACGAGCCTCTGAATTGTCATGTCAGACCCCACTCTGTGTTGTACTGTAATACCCCAAAAATGGGCTTCGGTACCATTGACCTCCTACATCGACAAATCGATTGAAATCGACATAAAAGTCCTAACCAAAGGCACATCTGCACATCAAATTATCAAAACCCTAATCGATTCTATCTCACTTCTGCATCAGGGAATATTCCTAATTTATCCTAATTACTTCTAATTAAATATTATTTGGTGATAAATGATGTTTTATTTATCCTAGGTGCAATTAATTGAATATGTTGAATATTTGATTAATTAAACTTAATTCTGCCACTTAATTGATTTAATTAGGTTTAATTACATTTATTCCTAATTAATATTATTTTTATTTGATAATAAATCAAATTCCTAGAAATAATTGATTAAATATTCATTTAATTGATTAAATCAAGTTGTCAAATTTAATGATATAGTTTGGATAAAGTTTGATTAAATAATTGATTAACCCATAAATCAATTGTTTTTATTCAAAACTCAATTAAGTTGAGCATAAATCACTTGAATTATTAAATAAATTCATAATTATCCATGCACAATCAAAAAAGCAGTTGAACTCTTAATCATCTAATCAATTCAATGTGTTAACTTTTTAGACTCAACATGTGATTGTGAGTTGAAAAAGTGATCTGGACGTATGATTGGAGTTAAAAAGTTGATTTTGTGAGTTAACTCTTTCTAATTTTTTGATAACTCAACAATCAATCTGAGTTGATCAAGGAGAGATTTTTGGCTTTCTACGTGTCTTCAAAAATTCTGGATTTCTATATAAATGAGGCTCAGTCCTTCACAAATGATCCTTCAACAGTGAATCTGGAGAATCTTGCTCATGCGATCTGGTGAATTGTGAGATTGTGCAATTTTAAGATTCTTGTTATCATTGCTTCATTCATTTTCATAGCATTCATATCATTGTTAGAATAGATTGCAATTCATTTTCATCTAGTTTTTACATCATTTCATACATTTTTTCGTCCATATTGCATAGAAAATATAAAAAATATAGCTTAATTTGCATTCATCTTTCATTGCTTTCATCATCAAATCCTTCATTTAGGTGTTGCATTGTCACTAATCTTAGTTATTTTTGAGAATACCATACTGCGCATCTACTAGAAGCCAGTAAATCGCTTGGTTAGCAATATTTGTTTATTTGCAAATCTTCTGATTTGCTAACCTCTAATATTTTACTGAAGTGTTGTGTTCTAGAGATAGGTACAATTTCACACACACATTTATGGTGCCCACCGTGGGGCCCGACAGCAGGTTTCATTTATCATTATTTCATTTTTCTGACATTTGCAAATTAGGCTTCAATTTTTATTTTATTTTATTTCGTACAATCTCGTACGACACCTGCAAATTGTCATACTAGAATCCTCTGATTGTCATACGACAAATTACATTCTACATTATCACATTGGTTGTATTGGTATTGTCATATGAGATCTAAATTATCGTGTGTGCAGGAACCCACTATTGTATCATATCTAAATTATCATATGGGAAGAGGTATATTCTCGTATGAGTTTTGAATCCAAGATTGCATTGTCGTATCAAAATTTTGAGCAGTCTTTGAGATTTGGATTTCAAATTTTGACTAACAGCTAACCCTAACAATTGATGCTTGTTGGTTTCTGGTCATTTTGACAGCCTAACACATTTGTGCAGGACGTGAGACAAAGACTGAGCATAAAAACCCATTCTTTAGCCTCTTCTTGTCTTGACTTCTAAGCCCATCATTTGCAGATAACCCCATTTTTAGAAAATCACTGGTAAAAGACGCTCAATCAACAAGATTTATGACGAGTGGTTTTGCAGGTTGCCTAAGTCTTCATCGAGAAAATATTCTATTTGCTTAGATTTCATTTCATTTTCATAGGCATCTAACTAAATAGGTACGTACGTCTATTTGCATTGAGGAAAATACTGAGGGGATTATGCTCTTTTCCTTCTTAGGAGAACTAGAAACCTAGAAGGTGTCTTCCTTGGTGCCAGTTTGCGTATTGTCTCTGGATTAATCTACTTGACATGTCTTGGATAGGAAAAAGGACAAGGTTAGGGGATTATTCTCTTCTCTTTCAAAGAATCAAAAACCTAGATCTTGTGGTCACCAACCTCACATTTGCTTTAAACCTTTAGAGGGCCTGCCGGAGAGGTAAAAATATCCTGGGAATGACCCAAGTGGGGACAAGTCTTGTGTCAACTCTTCCACCCCAATATAAAATTTGACGCTTCCTTGAGGTTAAAGCCTCAGAAGACATAGTTGTGTTTGTTCCTTGGACTCATGCCATGAACACACTTTAATTTTGTGTAGAGCAGAGCCGCTTAAATTTTGCTTGTGAGACTACACTTGTTAGAGTTCTCATAGGGTTAACAACCTCAATCCTTCTTGTGTGACTATGGGAGATAGTTGTGAACAGATGCCTTGATTAAAAGCCTAAGCTAGTTTTCCACTGATCCACCCTTGAAGGATTTGTAGTGCTTTTGTGAGGTGAATAGTAATCACCCCAAGAAACTCATCATATCGAGCCCTCTTCGACATTTGAACTTGGCTAATATGGGCTTCAACATCCATTACATGTTGTTGGACCTGCATATTCTAAGGATTCCATGAGTGTTTTCCTAAGTCAACGAGCAAGTAATACATCTCTTCTCCTAGCTAGGGTAAGATAGGTGTGATTGATTCATTGAGTCAGTTCACTCTCTTTTCTGTGATTGTGAGCCTATTGCTATGTTGAACAATCTAAGACAATCTAATACACAGATTTTCAAAAACCTGGATAGAGAAATTTGCAAACAACTTGATACCAAAAACACCAAACAGCTAAAAACTTGCAAAATCTAAAGAAAAATCCTTTTCTGGTGTAAACTGTCATCCTGGAATTTTAATTGTCATACGAGTCTTGCTGTGATTTTCAATTTTCATATCAGAACCCCTAGAAAGTCATACAAGAAACCTTATTGTGTCATATGAGTCTTTTCAAAAGCCCTCAACAGAAAAGAAACTCTAAAGTCATTTTTCATACGAGTCTTTGCAATTGTCATCTCAGACTTGACTCAGTGTTGTATGAGCCTGGATATTGTCATACGAGGGTTGACCCAAAATTGCCAAAAAATCCTTATTTTGTCACAAATTCAATTCAATTTGCAGCCATTGTTCAAAATCTGTCAGAAATCCCCTATGTCAGGAACAGAGTAGAGTCAACAAATAATCCAACTCATTTTCCCAAAGTGGTCTTTTTAGCATGATTTTTCCTTCTAATTTATCGATCTGAATCCTGTCTCATCTTGTGTCAAAACCTTGTCAAACCAATCTCAAAATCTATCCTCAAAATGGCTAAGTGTTGTGAGCTTGTGTTTGTCATCTTTTGGGCATCTACCCATACACCTAGGGCACAATATCCTACACTTACATCCAATCGATCTTTTTCTCAATTCAATCTTGACAATGTTGCGTCATTAGATTTTTCCTAAATCAGATCATCTACCAGTTGTCTTATCTTTCTCTTTTGATTCACCCAAGGTTAATGGTGGAAACTAGAGCTTCCTCACATAGAAAATTGTGAGAAGAACCAAAAATCTCTCCATCATCCTCTATTTTGGCTCAGACATTTCATCAGCCTTACAATACCAATATGTACAAAGAAGACACCCTTGGCAATTTTCACTTGAAAGGTGGTTACATAACCCCTCCAGTATCAACACCAGATCCAAATCAAAGCACCATTATGTCTCAAGGAGGAGCAAAGAAAGGCTCCCAGGGTCACCAATTTGAACATGGTGGAGACCAAGAACCCACACCCTCTAAAATTGCCCAATATCAGAATGATCACGTCTTCAAGAAAATGATGAAAAACTTCTTGTGTGAAGACAAAGAGACATATTTCCTTGAATTATCCCAAAAAGGGGCCAAACTTCCTCCAAGCTTCAACATTGACAATATCATCACACATGAGGAAGAAACACACATCACCGCTATGATGAAACAAATGCACGCAATGCAAGTTAAGCTAAACCAATTAAAAAAGGAGAAAGAACCTAAGGATTTATACATGGATGCTCGATGTCCTTTTCCATTCAATCGTAGCTTTTATATGCCACTATTCCCAAAAGGGGTAGAACTCCCAAAGTATGAAAAATATGATGGAAACTCATATCCCCAAGATCACGTCAGAGATTTTTGTACCGTATCCATGGAATTCATGCATGAACCTACATTCTTAATGTATCTCTTCCCCCGATCTTTGGGAGGAACAACCATCAATTGGTTCTCTAAGATCCCCCCCACAATCAAAACTTTTGAGGAGTTAATCAAACTATTTTATCAACAATAATCCTCCAATATCCAGCATCTAGTCACCATGATCGATATCTGCAATCTGAAACAAAACTCAAGAGAACCCTTCTTGACCTTCCTCAAATGCCAGAGGAAGAAGTTTTCACTTTATGCCCGACCAATTCCAGAAAATGAAAAGCTATAAATCATTATCAATAATCTGATTCTAGAAATCAATTATCATCTGCAAATGCAAAATCATACATCCTTTGATAAAATGGTATAAAATGCCATCAAGATAAAAAATGTGCTCGTTTGAAAGGGAGACATATCACTTCATAAGGAAAACAAATACGATTCAGGATCTAGTTCCAACAAGGATAAAGGAAAAATCTAGAACAAGAACAAAAATATTGTCACAGACGGTGTTGTTGATCATATCAATGCTTCACCTAAAGCACCAGCATTTAATCTCACCATTGGCACCCAAGCCATAAAATCTTCAGAGATGAACGCAACTAAACCAACTAAAAATTCAACTAACTATAAACCTTGGGTTACAAAACCAAAGCGCAAGTTCACTCCTTTGGGTGATTCCTTAGAATCTACCATGAAAACTCTATTGGAAAATAATATAATCATGTTGCCTGAGGTCAAACCATATGATACCAAAGTCAAACCTAAGTGGTGGAAAGAGACCGATTTCTATGATTTCCATCGAAACAAGGGTCATAAAACCAACAACTGCATGCATCTAAAACATCTCATTCAATACAAAATTGACGTTGGAGAAATTATGATTGACAACCATAAATCCAACAATGATCATACAACATTCAGAGAACCTTTTCTGAAACATAATCAAAGAGATTCATCTTCTAAACCAAACATGGGTGCTAAAGTCAATTAAACTTACTCTGGTAGCCATGATGTTATCAACATGGTAGAGCTATACCTATCTAAACATTGTAATGTCATCACTATTGTCAGAAAGGATAAAGATAACAAGACAACTAATACAGTTACTCGATCTCAAGCTCAGACAACTCTTCAAGGACAAAACTTGGGTTCATCAAACACCCAGAAGGTGCCATTTAATCTTGCATCTGCATCTAAACAAAGGACTACTTACAACTCTTCCAATTCCAAAGAGTCCAAAGATATATCATACAACATCATCCAACAACTGCAACATACTAATGTCAAAATCTCTATATTTGAGTTGCTTCGCATCTCCCCTGCTCATCATGCAATTCTAGACAAAGCTCTAATTGGCTCTAATGTTCCTGAAGATCTTGATCTTGATCTTGATAGATTCCAAACAATGGTGGGTCACTTGACGTCCCCTCAATACATATCCTTTTCAGAAGAAGATGACAACTCCCTGAATCACCCACATAACCAGCCCTTGCATATTGAAGTCTTAATCCAAAACCATCATATCAAACATGTGTTAATAGATGGAGGTGCTGGTCCGAATATCTATTCCTACAAATTGGTCACACAACTAGGATTGTCAGAAGATGCTATTGATCCTAAAAAGAAGATAACTATAAAAGAATATGACAAACAAGAGAGGTCCTCCAAAGGAGTCATTGTGTTACCTATCAAAAAAAGACATGTCATCAGAGATATCACCTGTCAAGTACTAGATCTTCCACTGGTCTATAACATTCTTCTAGGAAGACCCTGGATACACAAAATGCAAGCTATTCCATCAATGTACCATAAATGTCTCAAGTTTCCCTATGATGAAGTAGAGGTTACTATACATGCAGACATATCAACATCTTGCAACACATTGAAAGAAAGTGCAAATAAACTTGTTCCACATAACAAAGAGTCTTCCACCAAACAAATAGACATAGCATCTACATCTAAAATGGAAAACCTCTTAAAAGGAGTCAAAATCAAAGACACTAGCATGGGAGAATACACAATGGAGCCAGTCCTATCTCTCACTTCTCTTGCACTTTCACCAAGATCTTATGGACAACCTTTTGAGAATAAAGAACCTCAAATTGTCTTCAATGGAAGCTTTATCAGAGAAAAAGTTTCAAAACAAGAATCTAAAGAAGAGGAAGATGTTCTTGCATGGTTATAGAAGGATGAATCTCAATCAAAAAGAGTTCAAAAATGTGACTCTAAAACACCTAAAGTTCCTTCAAAATCATATGGACCAGGTCACAAGCTAATGTCTAAAATGGTATACATTGGAAAAGGACCTCTAGGAACATGAGGTAAAGGAATAATTAGATCCATTAAACATTGTGGGAGAACAACCAAGGATACTATAGGTCTAGGTTATTAGAAGAAAGCTTTCCATCTCAGTGGAAACTCTTCTCATGTGATAGAACAAATAGAACCAGCAATGGATAAAAATGAAGAGGAAGAAACACACCAAGAAAAAAGTGATGACTATGATGCTACATATGTTTTCCCCTATGAATGCATTCCTCAAAACATCTTAGACCTTCTTAAGGAGGAAAATGAGCCTAGAAGAATCAATGTAGTAGACACACAAGAACCTACTACTGAACAAGAGATAGTCACCACACAAGAACTGGATGATCCTGAAAACAAAGAGGAAAAAGAAGGTGAACCTATCACAATAGTTGAACATTTGGGACACAACAATGATTCTGAGATAGACTCCCATGAATATGAGTTCCGCTCAGACTCTGAAGGGAACCTTGCTTGGGGAATCCATCCTGATTTCACACATATTCTTGATTTCCCAAAGATCCAGATGAAGAATCAAATGACTGTGAATGGGGAATTATTCCAGAAGAAGATGAGCTTATCATAGAAAAACACATAGATGTCATTCACTGATACGTATCTACGCTCGATGTGAGTCTATAATGAAATGACAGACCTCGTGAGTCTGATTCACTTATCACCAACAATGGGTCCAATAATGATGTTGACATGACTAATGAACTGAATATCTTGAGTTGTAATATCACCTTAGAATTCATAAGTCAAATCATAACTAATGATGACAATACCATATGTGTATATGCAATCAACCAATCCTTTCCAGAGCTTACTATCCAACACCATGAACTCATCAACCAGACATCCAATAATCTTAGCCAAGAAATCCATACTTTCCCAATAGACTACACTCTCGCATGTTACCTCGACGCAGTGGAACCCATGATGACTTCCATTAGTGAACTTAGCATTAGCATGATGGAGTTGGATATCAAATATCTTATTCAAAAGAATAAAAGAAAAAATAAAAAGAGTTCTTAGGGTGAAAACCATTATGTGGCAGTCTCAAAACCAAAAATAGTAAAAACAAAAGACGTATCTGAAGGTGAAAACCTCTCTTAGGCACCTAAGGATGAGATATTTGATGTCCTTCTGAGTCATTTATAGGAAAGATCTCCAGTATGGATAGAACCAAATCAATCTATCAATTTGGGTACAACAGAAGAACCCCAGTTGATACATGTGGCTCAATCTCTATTAGAAGAAGAAAAAAAAGCATTTACAAAATTCTTAACAGAAAAGAAGATAAAATTTGCATGGAAATATTCAGATATGCCAGGGTTAGATCCTGATCTCATCATGCATCATCTTTCTATAGCTCCAGGAGTCAAACCTATTAAACAAAAATTGTGAAAAATGCATCCACATGTTGCACTCCTAGTCAAAGTTGAGCTAGAAAAGTTACTAAAAGCTGGATTTATCCGAGTCATAGATTATGCAGAGTGGATCTCAAACATCGTTCCAGTTTCAAAGCTAGAAAAATCTATAAGAGTATGCACAGACTTCAGAGACATAAATAAAGCATGCGCTAAGGATTAATTTCCACTACCAAACATCGATATGATAGTGGACATGACTGTGGGCTTTGAAATGTACTCTTTAATGGATGGATTTTTTGGATACAACCAAATCAAGATTGCTCCATAAGACCAAGAGAAAATATCTTTTACTTGTGCATGGAGCACTTTCTATTGGAACGTCATGCCATTTGGTCTTAAGAATGCTAGTGCTACATATCAATGAGCTATGACATCTATCTTCCATGATATGATGCATCAAACCACGGAGGACTATGTTGATGACACCTTAGCTGAATCAATGAAAATATCTGAACATCTAGCTGACTTAAGAAAAATAATGGATAGAATGGAAAATTTTAGTTTCAGACTGAACCCTAAGAAATGTGCCTTTGGGGCCACTTTAGGAAAACTTCTAGATTACATTATTTCAAAGAAAGGAATTGAAGTAGATCTAGCAAAAGTCAAAGAAATCATGGAGATGCAACCTCCTAAAAACATTAGTCAAATGAGGACCTTACAAGGAAGGGTGCAATCAATCAGATGCTTCATATCTTAGCTAGCGGACATCTCACAACCTTTTACAAAGACATTACATAAAGGTGTGACCTTCTCATGGAGTGAGGAATGTGAAAACAAATTTAATCATATCAAGCAATATTTGGAAAATCCTCCTATTAAGATTCCTCCTGTTCAAGGGAAGCCATTGATATTATATGTCTCTGCCACATATACATCACTAGGGGCATTACTAGCACAACATGATCAGAATAAGGAGAGAGCTATGTACTACATCAGCAGAACACTAGTAGCTTATGAGAAGAACTATTCCATGATAGAAAAAGCGTGTCTAGTTGTCATCTTTGCATCACAGAAGTTGAGACACTAGATGTTAGCTCATACTACACAATTAATAGCAAAGATTGATCCACTGAAGTACTTATTGAGCAAAGCTACTCTCATAGGTAGACTAGCAAAATGGGTCATGTTACTGAGTGAATTTGACATTGAGTATGTTGAATGAAAAGCTATAAAAGGACAAGTCATCGCAGATCAACTGGTAGATGCTCCAATGTTTGATGACCAACCAATGCAAATGGAATTTTTGGATTCCTCTATCATGCACCTATCTTCTAGAGCATGGTGTTTATTATTTGATGGATCCTACACATAATGGATCTGGAGTTGGTATACTGTTCATAACACCTCAAGGTTACTCCATTCCCAAAGCATTTAGGATCAAATTCCCTTGTACCAACAACATAGCTGAATATAAATCTTTACTGAATGGTATGAAAATAGCACTCTAATGGAGAGTAACAGAACTACACATTCATGGAGACTCACAAATGGTCATACACCAAGTCAATGATGTGTATCAAATAAAGGATGAGAAACTTGTTCCATAAAAATACATGGTAGATGACCTAAAGAAATACTTCATATCTATCACGTTTGAACAAATTCCTAGAATGGAGTACAAGGTTGTTGATGCTATGGAAACACTATCATCTCTACTACAATAGCTCGAACATGAGCTACGCTACGAGTTCCTGGTGGAAGCATTGTCATTCCCTATATATGATTGTTCTGAAACCCGCATGATCTGCACCATTATAGGTCATGATGCCTCCTGTTACCAACACTTATATTCCTACCTTCAAGACCAAATCATTCCTGATTCTTTCAACCGACATGAAAAATGTTACCTTGTCTGAAATGCATCATGGTATGTCATCATTGGTAATGATCTATACAAATGAAGTCTAGATGGTACACTTCTTAGGTGTTTAGAATGTGATGAATCTCAACAAGCATTAGAGGAAGTCCACAAAGGTATTTGTGGATCACATTCTAACAGTTTAACACTAGCTCAAAAACTCATTAGAGTTGGGTACTATTGGCCAGACATGAAAAAAGAGACCGTGAAATATGTTAAAATTTGTCAGAAGTGTCAGGTCCATGGTAACTTGATTCATGCACTAGGGATAGATTTGATTCCCTTTACAACACAATGGCCTTTCCAATAATGGGCATTTGATCTCATGGGGGCTATCTACCCACATTCATCAAATGGTCACACCCATATCATCACAGCGATAGATTAATTCACAAAATGGGTAGAAGCGGTGCCTTTGACTCAAGCAATCGGAAAACAAATCTCAATATTCATTCTAAACTACATCATTTTTCGGTATGGTATCTCGCACTCCATCATCACAGAGAATGGAGGCCAATTCAAGAACAAGGACCTAGACTCCTTATGCTCTAAATTCAAGATCACTCAACATTGATCATCTATTTACTATCCTCAAGGGAATAGGCAAGCTGAAGCGTCCAATAAGAACTTATTGAAAATCTTGCATCAAATAGTCAACAAGAGAGGAAGAGATTGGCACCTGATGATAAATCCAGCTCTTTGGGCTTATAGAACAAGTATCAGAATGCCCATTGGGGCTACTCCTTTCACTTTAGTATATGGGACTAAAGCGGTACTTCCTATAGAGGTTGAAATCCCATCACTATGAATCAGAATGCATGGTCTAATAACTGATGATGATTATAGAGTGTCTAGGTTACAAGAACTTGAACTACTAGATGAGCGTAGACAAGTTGTGTATGATCATCTTAGAGTATATCAAAAAAGAATGTATAGAGGCTACAACAAGAAAGTTAGACACAGAGAATTTTAGGTTGGCGATCTAGTCTTGAGAGAGAACACTAAAAATCAATCTCATCAAGAATGCAAGGGGAAGTTTGAACCCAACTGGTTGGGTCCCTTGGTCATCACTGATGTTTTTATCTCTAGAGCCTATCAACTCTCAACAATTAAAGGAGAACAACTCTAAGAACCAATCAACATTCTCCATTTGAAGAAATTCTATGCCTAAGGAATTCAGTATGTGATCAATGTCCTGAAAAAAAACATAAAAATCATAAAAGTATAAAAGTACAAATTTTTTTTTGAAAAGATGAAAAATACAAAAAAAAAAAGAGAAAAAGAAAAAGTGCCTTGTTGAAAACTTGGTAAACAGGCACCTTGGTAGCAAAAATAGAATCTCTGCCAAGATGGTGAAAACCCAGTAAATAGGTGCTACTTGTATCAAAATGCTTTATCTATCAGCGCAATCTTGGTTATTTCCCAGATTTCACTACTGCTTTAGTTTGTATATATCTCCTAGTTTTCTTTCACATTCTATTTTCAATAAAGTCGGTCTGAGCACCATCAAGCAAAAGCGTCAGTGTCCTATCAAAAGTTTCAACTCGAGGGCAATCAATGTCAAAACCTATGGCCCTCAGTATCTTCAGGCAAGTCATATCCAGTCAAGGTCCTTCCAAGCTATGTATGAGTCAGTCAATCAGTCTCCTTACTAGAAAAGGATTTTGCATCTAACAACAACACAAACAAAATAGTAACAACAAACGAAAACAATCTTGTGACATGCCTTAATCTTTTTGTATGCTAACTGATTCACATTGAAATTTTTGCATATTATGTCCCTTCGAGCTCCTCGATGATGTCCTTTACGAGATTTAGAGAGTGATGACTGGGGGCATAATCTTTTATTTGTCTTCTGTGTGTAAGTGACAATCTAATAACTTTGAAAATTCTAGATTGAATTGGTATCCACTATAAGTGCCTCCATCATGATTGGATGGCCACGTGTACCTTGACCATTGATACTCATATGCTTCAAGGAAATTTGATCTAACTTTTGTCTTTTTAAATGATTTCTTGCTCCTACTGTGAAACATGATACTACCCAATGATGTGAATGATAAAGGGTCACTGCGGGTATTTCACATTAGACACATAATGATCTCTACAAGTATTTAGTGTGCTTGTCTACAAGGCATATTCAGGTCATCATAACGTTTATGTGTTGATGCTTATACAAATTGCTATATCAAAATGGACAAGATATTCAGATCATCCTGGCTTTTGTGTCTTGATGCTTATATCTAAATCCGATATTTCAAAATAAAAATCAATATTCATATGTTCATGGTTGCCTAGCTAGTGGACATTGTATCGATTATTCGGTGTTACCTAAAAATATTCAGTGATGATACAAAACTGACATATGATCAGTGACTAATTCCTAGGTCTTGCATTTCATCGACATTTGCATTTTGCAAGGTTACATTTCTCTCATATCTAAATAAAGCATGATGTTTGATATTCTCTGAAATTGCCATACTAAAAAGGTCTCTGATATTGCCTGGAGTGCTTGAATCAATGTGAGGACACAGGAACCTTCATTTTCTCTCAGAGGGCTCCACAAGGTTTTAAAAGTCAAAAGGTTTAAAATGAATTGAAAATGACCCTTTTGGGCCTTATATAGGTTTTGACCTAATTTTTCAAAGTGCTCCGTTTTGTGTGAAAATTACACCCCTGGCTAATTTTGACGTTCTAAATCCATTTTTTGGATCAAAATCAAAATCTAAGATCATTTACATTGTCAAAATCATGATTTAAATTTTTTGGACCTAAAACGGTTGACTGCTTGCATAATCGACCTTCTTGATATCAATGAAATTTAGTATTCAACTTAATTGATTATCATACATCAAACTCTCAAAATTTCAACTTGGTCAACCATGGTCAAACTCATGGTCAACCTAGTCAAACTTGGACAATAGGACCCTAAACGATGCAGAACGCGTCCCCAGACGTGTACAACCACTTCTATAATCGATTACATTGCTTCTAATCATTTCATGTTGGCTTTCTTGCCAGATTTCAATTTTCATCCCAAAGGGGGCATGGTATTACACATCATTAATCAAATCTGTCAATCAAATTTCCTTTAGTGATTAAGACAACAACCACGTTTAGTTACTAATTTATCAAAAGTTCTCATCACTTGGGGCACATCACTTGGGGAATATCAGATTCATCGAAATCCATATCAATCTGGCATTCTCTCACAACATGTAAACCGTATCAACTCTTCGTAACCATCGGTTCATTAGTGTTATCTCCTTGATTCTTTGTAAATGAAGGGTTCAAATTTGGCATCCTTTCGATTCCTTTGGACAATCAGGTCTGGAGTCAAGACAATCACTTCTTCGTAATCATAAGGCTCAAAATCAGGCATTTTCAAACTTTTTCATAATCATCGGTTCATTATTGCTACTATTAACATCATCTCAATTATTTAGTCAATCAAGGCCTTAATCAACATCTTCAAATCTTTCAATCAGTTTTTGTCTCGGAATCGGTTAATCTTTCAGGATCAGTTTCTCCATCACATAACTGAGTCTACTTCTTATCAAAAATAGATTAATCTTTGAACCACTGCGCTTCACACAATAATTCAAAGAGGGGCAAAATGTAATACCCCAAAAATGGGCTTCGGTACCATTGACCTCCTACATCGACAAATCGATCAAAATTGACATAAAAGTCCTAACCAAAGGCATATCTGCACATCAAATTATCAAAACCCTAATCGATTCTACCTCACTTTTGCATTGGGGAATATTCCTAATTTATCATAATTACTTCTAATTAAATATTATTTGGTGATAAATGATGTTTTATTTATCCTAGGTGCAATTAATTGAATATGTTGAATATTTGATTAATTAAACTTAATTCTACCACTTAATTGATTTAATTAGATTTAATTAGATTTAATTACATTTATTCCTAATTAATATTATTTTTATTTGACAATAAATAAAATTCCTATAAATAATTGATTAAATGTTCATTTAATTGATTAAATCAAGTTGTCAAATTTAATGATATAGTTTGGATAAAGTTTGATTAAATAATTGATTAACCCATAAATCAATTATTTTTATTCAAAAATTAGTTAAGTTGAGCATAAATCACTTGAATTATTAAATAAATTCATAATTATTCATGCACAATTAGAAAAGTAGTTGAACTCTGAATCAACTAATCAATTCAATTTGTTAACTTTTTAGACTCAACATGTGATTGTGAGTTGAAAAAGTGATCTCAACTTCTGATTGGAGTTAAAAAGCTGATTTTGCATGATTTTGTGAGTTAATTCTTTCTGATTTTCTGATAACCCATCAATCTGAGTTGATCAGGGAGATATTTTTGGCTTTCCACGAGTCCTCAAAAATTTTGGATTTCTATATAAATGAGGCTCAGTCCTTCACAAATGATCCTTCAACAACAAATCTGGAGAATCTTGCTCGTGCAATCTGGCCAATTGTGAGATTGTGCAATTTTAAGATTCTTGTTATCATTGCTTGATTCATTTTCATAACATTCATATCATTGTTAGAATAGATTGCAATTCATTTTTATCTAGTTTTTACATCATTTCATACAATTTTTCATCCATATTGCATAGAAAATATAAAAAATATAGCATAATTTTCATTCATCTTTCATTGCTTTCATCATCAAATCCTTCGTTTAGTGTTGCATTGCCACTGATCTCGCTTATTTCTAAGAATACCATACTCGCATCTACTAGAAGGCAGTAAATTGCCTGGTTAGCAATATTTTTTTATTTGTAGATCTTCTGCTTTGCTAACCTCTAATGTTTTATTGAAGTGTTGTGTTCTACAAATAGGTACAATTTCACACACACACATACGAGCCTACATACTATCATACGAGATTTTTTACAAATTTCCAGAGAAACCCTAATTTTGACAAAAAATCCAGTCAACCAACTTTTATCAAAATTATGTTAGAAAAGTTCATTGTGTCAAGTATAGAGTAGAAAAACAACAAGCACCTATCTTTTTCCCGAAGTGGTCTAATTCACTCGATTTTCCATCTTTTGATTAATCTGAAACATGTCTTATCTTGTGTCAAAAATCTTATCAAAATACCTCTCAATTTTTTATCATCTTTCAAAGGCTAAGTGTTGCATATCAATGTCTACCATCTTTTAGGCATCTACCCATACATCTTGGATATTGTATTCTCCACTTACGTCCAGATCAACTTTCTATCAAAACAACCCTTGACAAGGTTACATTACTTGATCTTTTCCTGAATCAAATTGTCATTTAATTGTCTTATCTCGATCCAAGATTCACCTAAGTTTAATGGTGGAAACAAGAGCTTTCTCACATAGAAAACCAAGAGAAGGCCTAAAGACATCACCTTCGTCTTCTCTCATTGTTTAGTCTCTTCATCAACCTTACAATCCAGATATTTATGAAGAAGATGAACTAGGCAATTTGTGCTTAATTAAAGGAGGTCACACAAATCCTTCTGAATCAACTTGATAGGACACCCCAGAACACACTCAACACACTTCCATGTCTCAGGGAGCAGCTAGCCATGGTTCACAAGGCCACCACTCTAACAAGGGTATGGCTCAGGAACCCACACTCTCTGAAATTGCATGATACCGAGATGATGATGTCTTTAAAAAAAATGATGAAACACTTCTTACGAGAAGACAAAGAGACATACTTCCTCAAATTTTCCCAACAAGGGGCTAAGCTTCCTCACCACTTTAATGTTGAAGATATCATCACACAAGAGGAAGAAACCCCTATTACTGTTATGATGAAATAGATGCATGCTATGCAAGTCAAACTTAACAAACTAGAAAAAGAGAAAGAACCTAAAGAATTCTCTATGGATTCCCTATGTCTATTTTCATTCGATCGAAGCACGTATATGCCACCATTCCCAAAAGGGGTGGAACTACCCAAGTATGACAAATATGATGGAAATTCAGATCCTTAAGATCATTTTTGAGAATTTTGCACTCTATCCATGGAGTTCATGCATGAACCAACGTACTTAATGTGTCTCTTCTGACGATCTTTGGGAGGGGAAGCCATCAGTTAGTTCTATAAAATACCCCCAACAATCAAAACTTTTGAGGAGTTGATCAAATTGTTCTATCAATAATACTCCTACAACATCCAGCATCCAGTCACAATGATTGATATCTGTAACCTAAAGCAGAGAGCAGGAGAACCATTCCTGACTTTCCTCAAATGATGGAGGAAGAAGTTCTCACTATATCCTTGACAAATCCTAGAAAAAGAGAAACTCAAAATCTTTATCAATAATCTAATTTTGGAAATCAATTATCATCTCCAGATGAAAAATCACACTTTATTTGACAAAATGGTGGATAGTGCCATGAAAATAGAGGATGTACTTGTTCACAAAGGGGATAATTTGCTTCATAATGAGAATAAGTATGATTCAAGTTCCAGTTCCAACAACAAAGATACAGTCAAATTCTGGAACAAGAACAAAAATGTTGTCACAGATGGTGTTGTTGATCACATTAGGGCTCCACCCAAAGCACCAACATTTAACCTCACAATTGGCACTCAAGCCATAAAATCCTCGAAAAAGATAATCGAGCTTCCTAAAAAGTCAAATGAATACAAATCGTGGGTTTAAAAACCAAAGCGTGAGTTCACTCCTTTGGGTGAGTCCTTGGAATCTGCCATGAGGACCTTACTAGAAAATAATATCATCACATTACCTGAGATAAAACCATATGACCCAGAAGTAAAACCTAGATGGTGGAAGGAGACCGATTTCTGTGATTTCCATCAAAATAAGGGTCATACAACCAACAACTACATGCGTCTAAAACATCTTATTCAAGACAAAATTGATGCTAAAGAAATTTTGATTGACAACCACAAATCCAATAACCATCATATGACATTCATAGAACCTTTCCAAAACACACTCAAGGAGAGTCATCTTCTAAGCCAAACATGGATGCTAAGGTCAATTACACTTATTCTAGCAACAATGATGTCATCAAAATGGTAGAGCCATGTACATCTCAACACTATAATGCCATCACCATTGTCAAAAATGACAAAGACCACATATCAGCTAATGCAATCACTTGATCTCAAGCTCAGATAACCTTTCTAGGACCAAACTCAAGTTCATCAAATGCCTTAAAGGTGTCATTCAATTTGGCATCTATGTCTAAACAAAGGAGTGCACCTAAATCTTCCAATTCTAAAGAGTCCAAAATGACATCATACAACATCATCCAGAAACTCCAACACACTAATACCAAGATCTCTATATTTGAGTTACTTCAAATTTCTCCTGCTCATCAAGTTGTCCTAGACAAAGCTTTTCTCAATTCCAATGTTCTAGAAAATCTTGATCTTGATTGATTTCAAACCATGGTGGGTCATCTGAATTCTCCTCAATATATTTCCTTTTCAGAGGAAGATGACAACTCACTGAGTCATCCACATAATCAACCCTTGCATATTGAAGTCTTAATTGAGAACCATCGTGTCAAACATATACTTTTGATAGATGGGGGAGTTGGTCTAAACATTTGTTCTTATAAAATAGTTACACAAATGGGATTGTCAGAAGATGTTATTGGTCCTAAAAAGAAAACAACTATCAAAGCATATGATGAGAAAGAAAGATCTTCCAAAGGAGTAATTGTACTACCTATCAGAATATGACCTGTCATCAGAGCTATCACCTGTCTAGTCTTGGATCTTCCACTATCGTATAACATCCTATTGGGAAGGCCCTAGATTCATGAAATGCAAGCTATTCCATCGACATACCACCAATATATCAAATTTCCCTATGATGGAGTAGAGATCACAATACCTTTAGACATGTCAGTATAACGCTTTGAAGGAAAGTGTTGATAAACTTGTTCCACACAACGGAGAGTCTCCCACAAAATAGAGCGATATAGCATCCACATCCAAAATGGAAGACATAGATAAAGAGGTCAAAATCAAGGATACAGGTATGGGAGAATACACAATAGAACCAATTTTGTCTCTTACATCTCTCCTACTATCGCTTAAATCTTATGGGCTACCCTAAGAGAAAATGAAAACCACAACTAAAGAACCACAAGTTATCTTTGAGGGGAGATTTATCATGGAACAGGTGTCCAAATAGGAGTCTAATGAAGAAGAAGTTGTCCTAGCTTGGTTATACAAAGATGAGTCCCAGTCACAAACAATTCAAAAAGGTGAATCTAAAACCCTCAAGGTTCTTTCAAAGCCATATAGACCAGGACACAAGCTTATTTCTAAAATGGGATATACTAGGAAAGGACCTCTAGGAACAAGAGGAAAAGGTATCATTAGACTCATTAAACACTGTGGGAGGAAAAACATAGATACTACAGGCATAGGCTATCAGAAGAAAACTTTCCATCTCAAGGGAAACTCTACTTATGTCATAGAATAGATGGAACCAGAAATGGATACTCAACAAGAGGAAGGACATCATTCTGACAGTGATGATTCAGAAAAGATAGATATTTTTCCTTATGAGCATGTACCTCAGCATATATTAGACCTTCATAAAGATGAACCAAAACCTAAGGAAAAAGTCAATGTAGTAGGCACACAAGAACCTACTACTTCACAAGAACAAACTGATCCAGAAGAAGGAGAAACATCCCTTACCATAGTTGAACATTTGGGACACCCTAGTGATTCTGAGATAGATTCTCATGAGTATGAATTCTATTCAGAATCTGAAGGTAACCCTGCTTGGGGGATTTGTCCTGATTTCACACATGTTCTTAACTTTCCCAGAGATCTTGATGTCAAATAATTTAATGATTGTGAATGAGGAATTACTCCAGAACTAGATGAAGATGAGCTTATAATAGATAAACATGTGGATTTTATTCACTAATACGCACCTACACCTGACATGAGTTTAGAACTACATGATAGACCTCACAAAATTGATTCACTTATTACTAATGCGGGATCCAATGATGACATTAAGATACTTAACAAAATGAATATCTTGATTAGTAATATCACCTTTGAATTTGAAAGTTGGATTAGAACCACTGGTGACAATACTGTGTGCATAAATACTATCAGACAATCCTTCCCTCCCCTTACTATCAAACATCCTGAGCTTATTAATAAAACATCTAGTGATCTGAGCCAAGATGTCCATACTTTTTGAGTAGACTACACCCTAGCATGCTACCTAAATGTGGTTGAACCTATGACAACTTCCATCAGTGAACCTAGTGTCAGCATGATGAAGTCAGTTATCAAATATCTCAGTCAAAAAAATAAATGCAAAAAGAAAAGAGTTATGAGGGTGAAAACCACTATGTGACAGTCTCAGAGCCAAAAATAGTAAAAACAAAAGACGTATCCACAGGTGAAAACCTTTTTGAGGCACCCCAGGATAATATATTTGATGTCCTTTCGAGTCATTTAAAGGACAGATCACCAATTTTGATAGAACCAACTCAACCTATCAATCTGGGTATATTAGAGAAACCTCAATTAATTCATGTTGCAAAATACTTATCAGAAGAAGAGAAACAAGAATTTACTACATTCTTAATGGAGAAGAAAATCAACTTTGCATGGAAATATTTAGATATACTAGGATTAGATCCTAATATCATCATGTATCATCTTTCTATAGCTCCAGGAGTTAAACCAATCAAGAAAAAGTTGTGCAAAATGCATCCTCATGTGGCACTCCTTGTCAAAGCTGAGATAGAGAAATTACTCAAAGATGGATTTATCTGAGTCATTGACTAAGCCGAATGGATCTCAAACATAGTTCTGATGTAAAAAATAGATAAATCTATCATAGTATGCACAAATTTTAGAGATGTAAACAAAGAATTCCCTAAGGATGATTTTCCACTACCGAACATCAATATGATAGTAGAACATGACTGCAAGATTTGAAATGTACTCTCTCATGGATGGTTTTTTTGGATACAACCAAATAAAGATAGCTCTAGAGGATCAAAAGAAGACAACTTTCACCTGTGCATGGGGTACTTTCTACTGGAACGTAATGCCATTTTGTCTTAAGAATGCTAGTGCTACTTATCAAAGAGCCATGAAATCTATCTTTCATGATATGATGCATAAAAACATGGAGGACTATGTAGATGACACATTGGCTAAATCAATGAAGAGATCAAAACACCTATCTGATTTGGGTACAATACTGGACATAATGGAAGAATTTAGTCTCTGACTAAATCCTAAGAAATGTGCCTTTGGTGTTACTTCAGGAAAGCTCCTTGGATACATTGTTTCGAAGAAAGGTATTGAATTCGATTAAAAAAAATTCAAAGAAATCATGGAGATGCAACCTCCTAAAAACATAAGTCAAATGTGTACTTTTCAAGGAAGGGTACAACCTATTAGACGCTTCATCTCTCAGTTAGCTGATATATCACAACCTTTCACTAAAACATTGCATAAAGGTGTGACCTACAAATGGAGTGAGGAATGTGAAAATAATTTCAACCATATCAAGAAATACTTGGAAAATCCACTAATTCTCATGCCTCCTATTTAGGGAAAGCCACTAATACTCTACGTCTTCATAACAAATACATCATTGGGGGCATTATTGGCACAACATGATGAAAATAAGCGAGAAAGAGCTATATATTACATCAACAGAACCTTAATGGATTATGAAAATAATTACTCTATGATAGAGAAGGCATGTATAGCTATCATCTTTGCATCATAGAAACTGAGGCACTGCATGTTATCTCATACCACACAACTAGTATCAAAGATCGATCCACTGAAGTATTTGTTAAGCAAAGCTGCTCTCACCAGTAGATTGGCAAAATGGGTAATGCTACTAAGAGAATTTGACATTGAGTATGTTGAAAGGAAAGCCATCAAAGGACAAGTCATCATAGATCAACTAGTTGAAGCTCCAATGTTCGATGATCAACCAATGCAAGTAGAATTTCTTGATTCTTCTATAATGAACCTATCTTCTAGAATGTGGAAACTATTCTTTGATGGGTCCTACACACAAAATGGATTCGGAGCTAGTATCCTATTTGTCACTCCGTAAGGTTTCAGGATCAAATTTCATTGCACCAATAATATAGCAAAATATGAAGCTCTATTAAATGGAATGAAATTAGCACTAGAATGGAGAGTGAAAAAATTGCACATTCATGGAGACTCTCAACTGGTTATTCACCAAGTCAATTATGTGTATCAAATAAAGGATGAGAAACTGATTCCATACAAATGAATGGTAGATGATCTCAAGAAATACATCATTTCTATCATGTTCAAACATATACCAAGAATGGAAAATAAAGAAGCTGATGCTATGGATACATTGTCATCTCTACTACAACAACTAGAACATGAGCTATGCTATGAGTTCCTGGTGGAAGCACTATCATTCCTTGCCTATGATTTCCCAGAACCCTGCATGATTTGCACTGTTGTTGGCCATTATTCCTCATGCTATAAGAATATCTATTCCTACCTCCGCAATCAAATTATTCCCAATACCTTTAACCCTTAGGAAAAATGTTACCTTATCCAAAATGTGTCACAGTATGTCATCATTGGTAATGATTTATACAAATGAAGTTTGGATGGTACACTTCTTAGATGTTTACAATGAGAAGAGTCACAATGTGAACTAGAGGAAGTCCATGAAGGTATTTGTGGATCACATTCCAATGGTTTGACACTAGCTCGAAAACTCATTAGGGTAGGCTACTATTGGCCAGATATGGAGAAAGAGGCCGTGAAATATACTAAGAATTTTTTAAAATGTCAGGTCCATGGTAGCTTGATTCACGCACCAGGTAGAGATCTGATTCCATTTACAACATAATGGCCTTTTCAAAAATGGGGATTTGATCTCATAGGAGCCATATATCCATATTCGTCAAAAGGTTATACCCATATAATCACAACAATTGATTACTTTAAAAAATGGGTTGAAGCAGTTCCTTTGACACAAGCAACCAATAAACAAATTTCTATGTTCATCCTGAACTACATCATTTGTCTATATGGTATCCCACACTCCATCATGACTAACAATAGAGGCCAATTCCAGAACAAGGACCTAGACTCCTTATGTTCTAAATTCAAGATAACTCAATATTGGTCATCTGTTTATTATCCACAAGGGAATGGACTAGCTGATGCATTTAATAATAACTTACTGAAAATCTTGCACCGCATAGTTAACAAAATAGGGCAAGATTGGCATCTAATGGTAAATCCAGCTCTTTGGGCTTACAAAAAAAGTGTCAAAACTCCCACTGGGGCTACTCCTTTCACTTTAGTATATGGGACAAAATCGGTACTTCCTATAGAGGTTGAAATCCCATCACTAAGAATCAGAATGCATGGTCTGGTAACCGATGATGATTACAAAGTGTCTAGGTTGCAAGAACTTGAACTACTAGATGAGCATAGATAAGTTGCATATGATCATCTTAGAGTATATCAAAAACAAATTTCTAGAGGCTACAACAAGAAGGTCAGACATAGAGAATTTCAGGTTGGTGATCTAGTCTTGAGAGAGAACACTAAAAATTAATCCCATTGAGAACACAAGGGGAAGTTTGAACCCAAATGGTTGGGTCCCTTTGTTATCACTGTTGATTTTGGCTCTAGAGCCTATCAACTCTCAACGACTAATAGAGAATAGCTCAGTGAACCAATCAACGTTCTTCATCTAAAGAAATTCTACGCCTAGGCATTCGGCATGTGGAAAATGTCTTGAAAAACAAACTAAAAATTTAGAAAAAGTCCTAAAAAAAATGGCCATCATCATGAAAACCTAGTAATAGGCACCTTGCTGGATCAACAAAAAAATAAAAAAATGTAAAAATACAAAAAAAAGAAGAAAAAGAAAAAGTGCCTTGGTGAAAGCTTGGTAAACAGGCACCTTGGTAGCAAAACTAGAATCTCTTCCAAGATGGTGAAAACCTAGCAAACGGGCACCACTTGTATCAAAACACTTCATTTATCAGAGAAATCTTGGTAATTTCTCAACTTTCTATCATGCTTTAGTTTGTACATATCTTGCAATTCAATAAAGTCAGTCTGTGCACCAAACGAGAGTCTGAATCCAATCAATGTTTCCAACTTGGGGGCAATCAGTGACATATCCTATGATTCTCAGTATCTCAGATGAGTCATATCTAAGTCAATATTCTTCAATACTTTATCCGAGTCATTTTTTTTGTGTCCCTACCAAAAAAGGATTTTTCACCTGACAACAACACAAACAAACACACTGCTACAACAAAATAATCTCTACAACATGCTTTTATCTTCTTGTATGCTGACTGATTCACATTAAGATTTTTGCTTGAGCACTTGAATTCTTCATATACCTGCAAAAATATCATGTGTATTGCTACATTTACATATCATATCATTTACATTTGATACTCATCTCATATATCCATTGCATACATACATTTGCATCTATAAAACATAAATGAAGCCATACATTTTCATTATCATCTAAAATTTATCATTCATACATATTACATAATCATACATTCAAAATAAACATTCAACATTGCATACATTTGCATCACATGATAAAAAAATCATAATCAAAATAACAAGTGCTATGAAGTCACAACCAAAATGATCTCATATATATATAATGTCGATATAGTACATGGGGTGCACAATGTACATACAATACAAGGCATGAGATCCAATGAGCTATCAAGTACAACAAAAATGTCAAAAATGTGAGCTAACTATCCAATCAAATCTCAGCCTAATTCTTGATATCAGGTGTTGCACCTCTTCCTGCTAGAACATTCGGTGGTGGATCATCTTGCAGCGCCCTGGCTCCCTTAGATCCCAACATATACTGAGAATAATAAGTGACCCATTGTCCAGGTGGCACCACCAAAAAATATGCAGACACATAGTATGTTTCCTAACCTATATGGTGTACCACCTCCACCTCCACCTATAGTCATCTCACCTCTACTCGAGCCTCCCCAAGCTGAGTGTCACACTCTACCAATCGAATCTCCAAAGATAATCTCTGGTATCTCAAGTCCCTAATCTGATGGCATAATCTGCATATGACCTCTTGAGGCATCTATCTCAATCCTAGGTCTGCCTCCTCAACTACGTCCTCCTCTCTCACCACCACCACATCACCACCACTACCACTTGTATTTGTCTGTGCCTTACAGTATCAAATCTCTACCCCCAACTCAAAATCAGGTGCATCATATTCCTCATCCATCTGCACATCCTAGTGTGCTCCCAAAACCTCCTCAGCCATTGTGGCACTACCCATGGCACCCAATAATCCACCCTCACCTCTAGTATACCACCGTTGCAAAACTGACAATCTCGCCAATGGCATTGTTCATGGTAGTGGGGCTGACCTAACATATGCTACGGGTCATGGTGGAGCCCCTACCACTCTTTGTCTGGGAGGGATAGTTTGTGCCAGTGCCTCTTTCCTTTGCTGCCCTCTCCCCCTCACGCCGTCATGACATCATCTACCTCCTCCATCGTAGGAATCAACTCCATCGGGTCTAAAAATTGACTAAATAGATGCTCTACTAGATATGCTATGTAAGTATTAGTGACACCTGCATCTACTACCTGTACCTGATAGTCCCAATCCCTTCTCTGTAAACCAATGTACTCCTGCATATAGATGGCGTATGATAATCTGGGATCCCAGTCTAGTCTGATCTCCCTAACTTTCCAAGCATATGAGGTGAACTCTTGTGGTACATCTGGCACGAGGCCATACTGCCTCCAGAACCTGGTAATAAAAAATACTCAAGCATGCTAGTAGAGCGACTGATCAAAATCCTACTCTGACTAAAATATCCAAATTGTGCTCTAGCAGCTGGCCATGCCTCCACCTATAAGTAAGGATGCCAGATGACTATAGTCATATCATCTAGGACCCTTTGCTAGTACTCGGTCCTGCCCATCTGAACCTATGTGATATATCCTACAGATCTATATATGAGAGGCTCCTAAGCCTGCCTCTCGTCATCACATATGGGGTGATAGATAGGGATGTGCTCCCATGCCCAGATCTATAGTAATATAACTCCAGAGGCAAAAGTCTTACCCTCGTGGTAGACTACCTCATGCATCTATGTAAAGATATGGGCCAATAGGCACTAACCCCAACCATAATCTGTTGGTTGCGCCATAAGATGCTGAACCATGTGTACCCACCCCATTAGAAAATCATTCTACTAATGGTTTGACATGATGATGCCTTTGATCATCCCTGCTAAAAGACACTCAAGGTGATGTATTTTCTCCCACGGTATCTACTACGAGATCTACTCATCAGCCCTGAACAAAGTCCTGAAAGCCTATAAACCTGTGTTCCCCAAACTTAGGTAATCTAGACGTGGTCCATGGAAAGGGATACGAAGAATTTGATACAAATCCTCCAAAGTAATGGTGATCTCCCTTGTAGGGAGATAGACAATCTAGGTCTCTGAGTGAAACCTCTCTATCAGTGTCGTAATAAGTTTGTGATTCACCCGAATCTTAGGCAAACCAATCAAGTACTCGAACCTGCATGTAGTTAAGTGAACTCTCAAAGGATCTGATAGTGACAAACATAGCTTTTGAGTGGCTGGATGTGAAACACAAATGTGTATGTTTGGGTACCTCATGTATGAGAAAAGAAAATGAATGCAATATCAATAACTTGCTCAAAATTGATATGAAATGCACACAAAATAAGAAATTGAACATATCACAAGGTGCATTAAATGATATAGAATCCAGCTGGGTCACTAATTTTTTTTAAAAAAAATATTAAATGCCTTAAAAACACTCATTGTTTTTCATACGACACTTCAAAAAATAAAAAATTGGTGTCAAGTGTCATGCGACACTCTACAAGAACCCATCATACGACACTTGGGTCTCAAACGATAATCCATCAGTTGACGTATGACAATTGATGAATGCAATGAAATGTTGTATAATAGTTGGAGATCTCCCATATGACATAATACACTAACACACACGACACTTGGTTTGGACTTGAATTGTTGTATGACACACTATAGGTTTTCGTACAACAATCCATGAAGCAAAAAGTTAAAACACATAAAAAGCTAAGAAAAATCCTAAAATAAATTAAAAAATGTGTTAAAATGATTACAAGAGGTGATCAGAGGTCCACTTACTGGGTGCCCATATTGTTGAAGCCATTGGTATTGTCGAGAGTGCTCAAATCGATGCGGGAAGATTGGGACCAACATTTTTCTCTCGTAGAGGGCTCCATGAGGTTTCAAAAGTTAACTAGTTGAAATGAATTAAAAATGACCCCTTTTGGTCTTATATAGGTTTTTTTTTTCCTAATTTTCAAAGTGCTCCAATTTACGTGAAAACAACACCCTTAACTAATTTTGACATCTTGAATCCATTTTCAGGATCAAAATCAAAATCTAAGATCATTTACTTTGTCAAAATTGTGATTCAAAATTTTGGACCTAGAACGACCGACTGCTTGCATAATCAACCTTCATGACACCATAGAAATCTAGATCTCAACTTATCTAATCATCTAACATCAAACTTCTCAAAGTTCAACTTGAGCAACCATGGTCAAACTTGGTCAATAGAACCCCTAAACGATGCAGAATGCATCCCTGGATGTGTACAACCACTTCTACTATCGATTACATTTCTTCTAATCATTTTGCGCTGGCTTTCTTGCCAGATTTTGATTTTAATCCCGAAGGGGGCATGGTATTACACATCATTAATCAAATCTACCAATCAAAATTTTCTTCAACAATTAAGGCAACAACCATGTCTAATTTTCGACTCATCAAAAGTCCTCATTGCTCATGGCATATCGCTTGGGGCATGTCAGATTCATCAAAATCCATATCAATCTGGTATTCTCTTAATCTTGTAAACTGTATTAGCTCTTCGTAACCATCGGTTCATTTGTGTTATTTCCTTGATTCTTCATAACTGAAGGGTTCAAATTTGGTATCCTTTCAATTCCTTTGGACAATCAGGTCTAGAGTTAGGATATTCAATTCCTCGTAATCATAGGTTCAGAATTAGGCATTTTATCACTTCTTTGTAATCACAGGTTCAGAATTGTTATTGTTAACATCATCTCGATTCTTTGGTCAATCAGGATCTGAATCAACATCTTCAAATCTTTCAATTGATTTTTGTCTCAGAATCAGTTAATCCAACCAGATTAGTTTCTCCATCACATAATTGAGTCTAGATCTTACTAAACAGATTTATCTTTGAACCACTGTGCTTTGCACAATAATTCAAAGAGGGGCAAAATGTAATACCCCAAAAATGGGCTTCAATACCATTGACCTCCTACATCGACAAATCGATCGAAATCGACCTAAAAGTCCTAAACCTAAGGCACATTTACACATCAAATCATCAAAACCCTAATTGATTCTATTACAATTATGCATTGGGGAATATTCCTAATTTATCCTAATAATCTCTGATTAAATATTATTTGGCGATAAATGATATTATTTTATTTATCCTAAGTGTAATTGACTAAATATGATAAATATTTAATTAATTAGACTTCATTTAGCCACTTAATTAATTTAATTAGATTTAATTAAAATTATTCTTAATTAATATTGTTTATTTGACAATAAATCAAATTTCTAAAAATAATTGAAATTGTCAAATTTAGTAATATAATTTTGGATAAAGGTTGATCAAATAATTGATTAACCCATAAATCAATTATTTTTAAATTAAATCAGTTAAGTTGAGAATAAAACACATGGAAATTAAATAAAATCAATAATTATCTATGCAAAAATCAAAAAAGCAGTGAAATTCAAAAATAACTCTTTGATTCAATTTGTTAACTTTCTAAACTCAACATCTGATTGTGAGTTGAAAATCATATTGAAGTGATCTCAACTTCCAATTATGAGTTGAAAAGTTGTTTTGCATGATTTTACTAGATATTTGTTTCTAATTCCCTGATAACTCACCAATCAATTCGAGTTGATCAAGGAGTGATTTTTGGCTTTCTGGGAGTTCTCAAACCCCACATTTCTATATAAACAGGCCTCAATCATTCATAACGATACCACGTGCAAAATTTTGAGAATAACCGTGCTATACTATCGATTTCTTGAGAGATTGTGCAACTTTTGAGATCAATTGTTATCACTTATTTCTAGTTTTTGCATTCATAGCTAGTTTTCAATTCATTACTATCAAGTTTTTAGATCAATTTCATTTAGCTTACATTTTTATTGCATTGAAAATCACAAAAATATAGATTAATCTTGCATCTATTTTCATAGTTTTTACATTCAAAACCTTCGTTTAGGCATTGCATTGTCACTGATCTCGGTCAAATTATGAGAATACCATACTCATGTATTCTAGAAGGAAGTAAATTGACTGATTGATGATATATGCTCTAATTTCTTATTTCCTTATCATTGATCAATAATGTTTTACTGATGTGTTGTGTCTTCTGAACAGGTACAATTTTTACACCCACACCCACATCACCATCGGGTGTGGATGGTTCATCATCAAACTAAGTCACTATTGGCTTAGGGGGAGAAAATCAAGTAAGATCTATATCATATCCCCTAAGTTATGTGTGTGGTAGTATTTATTAGCATATTTAGATGCTTATTGATGTTATAAAAGAATTTGATGAAGAATCTTGTATTACATATGATTTTATACAACCACGTGATGATTTTTATGGCATAGCGACTATTTTATTTTCTAACTATTGCAACCAGTTAAAAGTACTATTTGAACATTGCATTTATTACTTAGAGATGAAATGTTAAAAGGGAAAAAGCAAAGTTCATTTGTCACAATGCATTCTACGAGCTAAGTAGTACACTTGCGAGTGATACTAAGGTGATTTAAGTGATTATGGATTGATATTTGTGATTTTGTGCTAGAATTAAAGAAGTGTTTGAAGAACCATTATCTATGAACAAAAATAGTATTTATTTGTATTGTGAAGGTTCTATACTTTGTTTTGAGAAGTGACTTATTGTTTTCAGTATGGATACTCCTATATTGGTTGAGATTACAGAGGAACCAAGGCCAATATTTAAGTTACATCCTTTGAAGGCAGTAGAGAATTATCTCATGGGAGCTTTAACTTCAATATCCCATGGTGTGATGTTGACTAAAGATCATTTGTCCATTGTAAGATTTAATATCTTGGCTCAAATGTCATCTTCAATGCATATACCTAAATGTGTAATAACTCTGGATCGAAGGATGAAAACAAGCATTTGGCAGACAAAGGTTTTACTTATATAGTCGACATACTTGATGATTTCAAACCTAAATGGATGAGATATGTGCTAAGTCATGTTCATTATAAGTTCTTATGGTTGGATAGGTTGCATAAGATTACAAAGGAGATTATTCATGTAGTAATAGAGTTGTGTGTGACTGGTGGTGTACCTATTCTTATAAGAATGATTCTTGTCGATGAGGTCACTCATCTAAAAAAGTCTGAAAAAGATCAATGTGCTATGAAAATTAACAACATTTTAGATATTGAGGTCAATTTTACATCTATGGTGATCAGTTATAAAGTATATTAATCGAGCCGATTGAATAGTGTGCCTGATGGCAATATCCATGTTGCATATCAAATGGTGAAGGAGAATACACAGGATGACCTATGCGAGTTCATGAGAAGTTAGTTATTTGTGAACATGGAGAGAATTAATAAGGACAAGAAAAAAACCTTAAAGTATGGTTCATTTCTAGTATGTATATTATTCAACTTTAAAAATCATTTCCTAGTA
The DNA here is from genome assembly GCA_027943335.1 of Chamaecyparis obtusa. NCBI lineage: Eukaryota > Viridiplantae > Streptophyta > Pinopsida > Cupressales > Cupressaceae > Chamaecyparis > Chamaecyparis obtusa. Next base: position 302,144 of record BSBK01003566.1, on the reverse strand, counting down.
TTGGTAATGTTCAATGATCAATCGATAAACTGGTAGTAGTGCAGATTAAGGAATGCATAAGAATGTTAACTTTAATGGTGCAATGTGGGGTTATTTCAAATATTTATAGAAATGAATGCATGAGAGGGAGAGGATCCCAACTGGTATGGTGGATAAGTACAAAGAAGATACATTTTTTATTGTAAATACCCATTAATGTATGATGCAGGCAGTACAACCAAGAACTTCTTGGGCTCTACCAATGGGTTATGAGGTAGATGGTGATATTATATCACTTCATGTTGATGAGTTACTATCTAAGCCAACTGATGGCAGTACTCCCAGGTTTGGTACTTATGAAGAAGATTTTCTAAAAATTCATTCACAATTAATGGAAGCGGTGATAGAGAAAAGAGTGAGGAAACAAGTAGATGATTTAGACAAGAGGAGTGGCATTAAAAAATAAATGATGGATACGATCATAAAGAATTTTTTAACTAAGGAGGAAGGGACCTCTGCTATTGTTGAAGAATTAGAAGAGATAGAGGTTGTCTCTTATGCAAATGGTAAGGAAAATGGAAGAGAAACTAGGAGTTCCATAGTGCAAAAGGAGGCTCATTCCCCTATTGTTAGAGCACATCTAAAAAGTAAAATCACATCAAAGCTTGAACATGCAATGGTTAAGATTAAGGAAAAGAAAAAAGAGAAGATACATGTAACGAAATGAAAAACTTACAAGAGAAAGAAGGAAATGACACATGGCTACAAAGAGTCAAAAGGCAAGATCAATGAGAAAGATATAGCCAAGGAAGTAAAACCTTAAATAGAATCTAAAAAAGAGCACACCGAATTGAGGGCCAATAGAAAAAGATCACATATTGTTGGCACGACAACTAAGAAATCAGTTAAACCAAAGACTAGGAGAAATTTTATTGATGATACCATAGTTGAGAAAATAAGGGAATATGGAAGTCTCATTGATGTCAACCGATGCTATGAAAGATTTGATGATGAAGGTAAGAAAAAGATATAAGATGCTATTGTATATAGTTTACATAAGTTTTGCAGAGGATCTAGTGAACTGTATAAAATGATACTCGAATCACTTTACAAGAAGATTGATGCTAGATGGAGATATGCTTTGAAACTAGATAGAGAAATGATGGAATAAGAAGTGATTCAACTTAAGCCTAAATCATCTATAGAAGAAGTGAAGCTTGTAATTGAGGATATGAGACCATTTTTCAAAACAATAAGTAGAGTATGCATAATACTCATAGGTGAATCAGAGGCAGTTCATGATGAGACTCTTGATGTCATGAAGAAGAAATTAGAAGAAGAAGATAAACTGGTGGATGATAGTCAACAGGAGAAACACAAACAAGAGGCTACCATTGAAGAGGTAACAATAGATGAATTTTTCACTATTGAAAAAGTAATTGAAGGAATTATCAATGATATACCTTCTGATACTCCACAATAATTTCCTACTATTGAAGTTGACGATGTGCAAAGAGAAGAGTGTGCACATAAGGATAAGACTGAAGAGGTGGTGATACCTATTACAACTAATGTTTTTGGATAGAAAAATGATGTAGGAAAGAAAGACGAGTCTCGTGAAGTTGATGTTGTAGCACAATTAGTAAAAAGGAAATTGGATCTTAGTGGAAGTTTAAGTTACAAGAGGAAAGGAAAGGCTATGGATATTCCCAAGGAAGAAATTGAAGATGGGCTTGGAGATGAGGATGTTGAGGTCATTCAAGGACCTATTGATGTTACCAAAATGAGTCCTAGTGAATTGATGAAAATTTCAAAGATACTAAAGTTGAAATCTAAAAGGGATGAACTTAGAGATAAAAAGAAACATGACCAATTACTTCAGCCAGCTAGAGACATTCTTGCAAACCTTGTACCAAAAGTTGACTATGATTCTAATGCTACACAAATTGAGCAGATGGATACTTTGGTCAATGCTATCACTAAGAAAGTTACTATTTTAGAGGAAGTTGTCATGAATAGAGAAAATATGGATTATGAAAAGAAGAGGACTCATAAGTTAATGGATATTATTCCATCAAATAAAGGGAAACTTATAGTTCCTATGAACAAGATGTAGGAAACTTTGAAAGAGATTGGTAAATTACTTGCTAAAGTTTCTAATTTTTTATTATTTACAAAATATTCAGAGCTAAAAATAAATAAATCTCAATAGGAGCTTAAGTCTTTAATTGCTATTTTTTTATCCTATTTCACATTCAGCTACCACTTATGGATCGTAAGTTAAAGTTATCAATCATAAGCTGAAGATATTACAAGTAGAACAAGATAAGAGGATCACTACTTTACTAGAGCTTTAGACTTATTTGATTCCTATAGTTGATGTAATGCAATAGAATGTTGGAGATTTAGAGGTAATACTTGGGTCACCAGAAATGAGACACTTGAATCTATAGAGAAGTTATCTTCTATATTACATGGAGAAATTCATGCCACAATGCACTTACAAAAGTCATGGGAGATTTCTTTAGAGACAACCAAAACAAATTTTAGAAGTTGTTTTGAATGAATGTGATTGGTAAGATGGTTTCATTTTTTAAGTTCATTTGTGTACCTTTTTCATTGATGTCAAAGGGGGAGTGATTTTTGTGCAGTGAAAATAAAGTTAAGCATCCAATTTAGTGATCAAAGGGTGAGTAGCTTGGCTATGTCTGAGTTTGAGTTATATGCATCCTTGTATATATGTTTTTGTTGAAACAGTGAGTGGAACATCTTTGAGAATTTTTTAGGAGTTAATTATTTTCATTGTCTTTCCATCAATGCCAAAGGGGGAGATTATTGACATTATGATGGACTTTGCAGTTGGGATGAAATATTTTATGCTTATGAGTTTGTCTTTGATAGAAACTATATCAGATTTAATGAATAGATTATACATACCAATCAAATAGATGAATAGGTGAAGAAAAATAATCTAAGTGTTTTAATCAATTAACAAGAAGATAGTAACAAAAAGTATTTTGAGTGGTGATCAAGATAGAGAGCACATTGGGTGGTGTGATTTTTACTAGAGCATTATTTTGGTCAGTCAAGTTTAGTTTTTCAACCGCAACTATTAACTCAATGTCTTGGGTGTGTTGGTATTTTGGTGATGTGTTTAGTGTGAACCGATTGAGTTACTGATTGATACCTGATGATCAAATGATTGAGGCAGTTTATTTTTTGGTGCTTGGTAATAAAATTTTGTATTAAGTTTTGGGATGACATGTTAGGTATGTTTTGGTGTTGATTTTTATGTGTTTGGTAAATGTTTTGGGCCGACTTCTGAAATATTTTTCAATCCCTAGCCACTTTATGGATAATAGTATAAAGGAAAGCTAAATCATGTGATTTAGTGTGGAAGATCATGTTATTGGTGGTTGCAATTAGAAATAGAGATAGAAAGTTGCTTGAGGATTTAGAGTTTGTATTGGATCCATCAAGCAAGTAGTGTCATTTCTAGATCATTTATTTGAGTTCATTTCTCAAGGCTAACTCTAATAGGTTAGCAGGTTAAATCCCTTAACATGGTGGACTTTAATAGGTATCATTCTATAAATCATTTAACAGGATGACTAATGATAAGGAGTTCAAAATCCTGTAGCGAGGTAGATCCTAACAGATATAATTGTACTTCTAACAAGGTACTAGTCACTCTTAACCGGGTGAGCCCCTAACAAGGTAATGTAAGCTCCTAATAGGGAAACTATTTTTACTATAATGAAGAGATTTGTGGGTGTCATCCCCACCATTGTTTTTTTATGTGTTATGTTTTTGTGGATTCTTGAATTATTTTACTTCTATTGCACACTTACACTTGCATGTTTGGTTGTATGGAAGTTGTTTAAAAATATAATCAGATTATTGGTTGAATTGGTTCATTATCTATTTGTACTGATTCACCCCTCCCTCTTTGTGCATTTATATACTAACAATAAACCTTTGGTAAACTTCTTGGAGCCCTTTATAAGGTCATGTTTGACATTTTAGGTAATCATAGTGGAGTTTATATTTCTTGTATATTTGCGATTCTAGTTGGAATTTTGCATTGTTCGCCATTTCAAAGGTGCAAGATCCTCCCTATTTTGGCATTCATGGTTTCAATGGGAATCACTCATCCCCCTATTCTTCCTATGGGTCCAAATATATGAAGTTTTTAGTTGAAGAAAAATTTGATGTATTCTGAGCTATATTCTTATCATATAAAATAAAAATATCTAATTCATGGCTATTCAAATTTGTTAATGGTGCATACTCTAAATTGTCGATTCATTCATCTACAATAATATTGTTGGAGGAGGAATTATCTATAGTTGGATCCTTAGTAGTGAAGTAACCGATATTATCATATGGAGTGTTTGGAAGTGTGTAGATCTACTTTTCTATATAGATAAAATGTACGAGTAGGACATCTCCTGTTGGACAAAGGGGTAATTGGTATGACCATATGGATAAGTGGAGAGTTTTTATGGTTAAGTGTAGCAAGTATATGAGTGTGAAGAGTAAACATCATACAATATGAAGGCGTACAATGTGGATTGACTAGGGAAGGTGTAGCATTGTGGTAGAGGTATGGAGAAGGGGAATGACCTTGTCTATGCTTCGTATGAGAGTAGGAAATGTATAGGTATGAATTTCATCATGTATGGTACATGCATAGAGTCTTAGTTTGACTGTACGATAGAAATTTCATCAGGTGTAGGTGTTGTACAATAGAGATAAGGACAATTTTCCCTTCAGTAAATCACAACATTCACACCTCACTCTTCAAATTGGCTAACTCCTTTACAATTCTCAAACAAACTTCATAGCCTGAGTTAGGATTGGTAGGGTTGGAATTTTTTTCACCAAGCATCATGTTCCCAGTGAGATTAATGGGCTCCTCTTTCTTCCTATCTAAGATATGGGTGAAATTGTTGGTGGTAGACTTATCAAAACTACTGAGAGTTCATTTAATGATTTTCTAGGTAGATTGTGTTACATGATCTCTATGGATTATGGAAATTTTGCATCTTTAACTGCTAAGAGTATCTTTAAAATAATCTCTATGGAAAATGTAAATTTGATATTTTTAATTGCCAAGAGTATCTCTAACACAATCTACTTAAAAATTTGTTAAGTGATCTCTATGGATTGTGGAAATTTGATATCTTTAACTACCTAGAGTATCAACCTCAACATCAATACCTTCCAATTCCTTTACTTTCTCATCTCCCTCCTTAGTCTTTCCATCACCCTGATTAGTGTTTTCCTCCTTCAAGTTGTAATCAACAAGCAGGTTTTTTCCTTTCCTTGTAGTCTTGGTAGCATATATGTTAGACCTATGAGGGTTGTTAATATTCTCTTCCTCTATGTCATCTTCCTCTTCACTAACCACCTCATGAATAAAAGGTTTTTATTTCTTAGTGGGGGGAGAGGTGTTTTATTTTTCTAGTGGTGGCGATAGATTTGGACTCTTTACCTTTAAGTCCATTGGTGCTAGGTGTGGAAAATTTAGAATTGAACACTTCAAAATAAATTAGGTAGGAGGAAATTTTAAGGGCTCCTAGGTGGTGAATGCATTTTTTCTTACTAGATCCTAGCATGTCAAAGATATTGATAGGAGAGAGATATTGCAAAGTAGGGGCTTCATAAACTATAAATAGTCTAGGAGGGTAGAGGTCCAAGTGAAAATTATAGAGCCTAAATATAAGACCCTGATGAAAAAGGAAAGGTTTATTTCCCTTAGTTCAAGCACTCTCTTTTACATCCAAAACAAATCTTACAAGAGAATTAAACAAGAAAAATGGAAAAGAGATAATTTCATAATTTATAAAATGGCTAAAAGGAAGGGCCTATGGTAGTAATAGTAAACTTTGAAATAACCTTCAAGAGTAAAATACATCATGATCATGTGACAAACCTATTCCCAAGGTGGTGGCAATTATTTCCTTTCATAGCCTCCCTTCATCTTAACCAAAGCTTTCATGTTTCCCCTGATAAACCTATTAAGACTATTATTGTTCATGACCTGATTGGTCTTCTTCCATTTTCTTGCTTCAATGGATAGCAAAGTAGCATTTGAAATTACCTCCTCATTAATTTCAAAGGAGATACTCTCAACAACAAATTTCATGTTTCACCAAGAATTAAAAAACTTGGCAAATAAACCCTCATCAACCCCAATTATAGATTCAATGTATTCATAAACTCCCTTTCCTTAAAAATGTGCCAACTGGTGGGGTCATTCTTAAATTAATTCTACTTGCTAGGATCAAGGTGGACATATTCCCCACCCATCCTTGTAGTATAAATGGGATAACCATAATATCTCACTCTAAGGAAAAAATTGCAACCCAAGAATTGACAAATTTGGCAGATAAACCCTCATCGGCCCCATTTATAAAATCAATGTATTTGAAAACCCCCCTTCCTTAAAAATGTGCCAAATGGTAGGGTTATTCTTGAATTCATTCAGCTTACTAAGATCAAGGTGGACACAGTCCACACCCATCGTTGTAGCAAAAAGGGGATAACCATATTATCTCACTGTAAGGAAAAAAATGCAACCCTTGATATGATTAGCAAAAGTTGTCATTACAAGAAGTGTTTTAAAAGAAAAATAAGGGCTTTATTTCCTAGAGGGATATAATCATTAATCCATTGTTCCCCCAAAATTGGCTTATGTCAATTACAACTCCCCACAAGTGAAGGTCTTTTCACCAAAGAGTACAAGGGGTACACTCCTTTACAAGGAATGCAATAATAAACACAAAGATGAATATATGTGATCAAAACACGATTCCAATTCATCATTTTAGGGCCCACCCTCCATTTTTCATAATTATCATGATTATATAAAGACCACCTAGACTAAGTTAGGCAAGTAATGGGGATTTTAGTGTCACATTTAATAAAAATCCACATCTCTAGACTGTCATGCCACCTCATGAATTCAAAAAATACTCTTACCTATAATCCTCTTCTTTGTATAGTCCTCGAATGGGTGGAAACAAAAAAAACCCCAACACCATGAGGTACACAACAAGAGCCACCATGACTAAACTATATTTTTACTCATCATCCACATTAGAAGTTGGGCTCTCTCTCCTTAGGAGAGTTTGGATATACATTTAGAGGGATTCTTATTTCCTCTAGCACCAAAGTCCTTCCAAATTGTAGCTTTTCGTAGGTAGAGAGTCCACCATAACATTCCCTTATCTATAAAAATGATTAATGTCAAAGGATTCAAGAAATAGAAGAATACATCATATACCCTAGATAATTATATCAATTGACTAGTTGACCTGAGATAACCCTTTAACAACAGCAATAATGAGCTTCTAGTCACCTTCAATGGATAAAAATTTAACACCAATTGAAATCAAAATCTTGAGTCCCCATAGGAGAGGCCCATTTCTTCTGCTTTATTATTTGTGTGATTTTGTAAATTTCCACTATAAGCTGCCACTAGATTCCCAACATCCATTCTAATCAATCCCCCAACAACAACATTATCTTGATTTTAATTTTCAGTCTTGTAAAATTTGATCTTAAGCCAACATGGCTTAGGGGGGATCTATTTGGTGTTCCTCCTTTTCATTCTCTTGGATTTTTCCATCTTTTCAAAGGAGTTAGCAAGGACCCATTTTTTGGCAATTTGTTAGATAACTGAGAGGAGGGGGTGAATTAGTTATAGAATCAATTATCTCAGGTTCGTTAACAATTCTCAACCTTAAAACCTTCTCGGTAACTAATCTTAATAATCAAATTTAATCATTCAATCGATCACAACAATATGCATCAGGGAATCAAAAAATAACATGCAAAATGTTCAATCATACATTAACACCAGCATTTAATGTGGACACCCAATTTGGGTAAAAACCATTGTGGGAGTTATCACCCACAAAATAATTCATTCTTCTGAAGTGAGCTTGGTTAAGAGCTAATCTTGTTAAAGATTACAAAATACATTTTCTATATGTGATCCTGTTAGGGGATTTTCATCAAATATAAACTAGATCTATCACCCTTTAAGGAGTGACCTTATTATAGGACTTATAACATTCATTATAATGCTACCTTACAAAAGAATTAAAAAATTAGGACTATTAAATCCACTTGGTTAAGAGATTTATTGCTACAATGGTTAGAAAGTAATAGTGAAATGTTCTAATAGAATATGCAACTACCTTTGCCTGTTCAGATCTCCTTTCTTCTCATTTGTCTTTTTAAAACTCTTCTTTTTTGGATGATCAACGAACAATCTTCATCTCATCACTTTCCTTCACTTGATTCACACTTTTCTTCAACTCTGTTATGCTTGGTGTACCCTTATGTACTAATTCATCTATCTGTTCTGGCTATGAGAAAAATAGCAATTCAGTATCAACAATATGATCATCTTGATCATCCTTTTTATACACAATTTTTCCTTTTGCCACTTAATCTCATCCATTGATCAAATCTATAGCCCAGTAAAATTTTTTATGAATCTTGCCATCTGTATCTTTACCTTGGAACTTGAAATTTTCTTGGATATCAAACAAATCATTAAACCTTCACCATTTATTTGTACCTAACATTTTTGATCTGTTGATTTCATTAAATGAATTTTTTTCTTCCTTAGAATCTTCTAGATCAATCCAAATCTTCACTTGATGTCATGTTTTAATTGATTTCTTGTTTAACCAAACAACTTCATCTACTCGGTTAAGTCTATCTTCTCTGTTTTCATTTTCTTAGTTAACATCTTCCTTGGTTATCAACTTCTTAATTAACTATATCTGACCAATATCTTTACTTACCGACAACCATTTCCATCTTGGTAGAACACAATGACTCATTGTATTTTGCTTTCACAACTTAAATCCTTTATTACTGACCAATATAACTGACTTGTGCATCATTCTAACACTTCATCAAATCATGTAAAACAATCAAATCAATATTACCTTGTCATAGAATGATTCAACAATTTCCCATTTAAGCTCACATAATTAACATCACTTCTTCATTTCATCTTCTATCTTTACCGACCATTTCTTTACTCAACATCACATATTTTAGATTGATATAGAAACTTGCATAAATCAGTAAGTCAATAGGCTTGACATCAATGACAACATAACAATTGATCCAATTCTTCTCCATACCTTTCATTTCTCGGTATCAATATCAGTTGGTATAACAACAATCTCAGTTGGGGTAACAATCTCCCCCTTTGGCATTGATGGAAACAAAATTTATATCTCATCTCACATCTAAAATATACCATTAGTACTAGTAATCTTCATTCTTTACAATCTCCCCCTTTCTAAAATATATATCCTAATTAACATCTCTCCTCCTTGGGTGTCTTGTCTTTGTTCAATAGTTCTCCCCCTTTGATATAAATGCCAAAGGTACCTACAAAACCTTAATCCTTGTAGTTGTACCTTGTACCTTGCTTGTACCAATTACTTATGTTTCCTCAAATCTTTCTCACAACTTTAGGCTACTCCTAAAGAGTGAACATCTACATCAACTCACAAATAGATAATTTGATAAAGCATGAATTGATGCAACCCGCATCTTTCTCTAATGAACATTAGATAGGGGAATGACCCCTAGTTTAACTTTGAGGTAGTCAAAAGTATCCTTATGTAATGACTTTGTGAATATATCTACAATTTGTTCCTTGGATTTTACATATTCCAACTTTACTTGTTTCTCCTATACTTGTTCTTTCAAATAATGATACTTTATTGATATATGTTGTCTTTGAGTGCATCACCAAATTCTTTGAAATGTTTATAATGCTATTATAGTTATAATAGATTGTCACAGGACCATCTATCTCCTCTTGTATCCCTTCAAGTAGTTGTTTTATCCACACAATGTTAGAACAATTGATTGCAATAGTAACATATTTTGCCTTAGCAGTTGACTGTGAAATACAACTTTGAATTTTTCTTGTCCATGTCACTAATCTTTCTCCTAAGAAGAAATCTCATCCACTTATACTTTTCTTATCATCTACATTACCTGCTCAATCAGCATCAGTATACACTTTCAATTCAATACCTCCATCCTTTTTGTACCATAATCCATAGTCCTTAGTTCCTTTCAGATACTTAAAGATTCTCTTCACAAAAATCATGTGTGTCTCTTTAGGATTAGAGAAAAATCTTGCCACAATGCCAACAAAATGAGCAATATCAGGCCTACTATGAACAACATATTATAGCTTATCAATCAAGGATCTATACATAGTTTCATTCACCATAGTAGAGTCATCTTCTTTTAACAATTTGCATCTAGTAATAATCAGTGTACCAACCAATTTTGAGTCTTCCATCCCAAGGATCTCTTTGATGTATTTTGATTGAGTTATGTATATGCTATCCTTGATCTTTTGAATTTTTAATCCAATGAAGAATTTGATTTCTCCAATCATTGACATTTCAAATTCCTTTCTCATTTCATCAAAAAATGATCTACAGATTGACTCATTTCCTCCAAATATGATATCATCAATAAATATTTTAGCTATTAATACCTTATCTTTAAATTCACTTTTCAAGTACACATTACTGTTATCACTAGTTCTAATGAAACCTATTCTCATTAGATATGAGTGGAGTCTTTCATACCATGCTCAAGGTGCCTGTTTCAAACCATACAGTGCCTTGTGTAGTTTACATACCATATTTTTCTGACTTTTATCAACAAACCCTTCTAGTTTCTCAATGCACACTTCTTCTTTGAGTATTCCATTAAAAATCTAGACTTTACATCCATTTGATAAACTTTGAAACCTTTATAAGTAGTGTATGCAAGTAAAATTTTCACACCTTCTAATCTAGCAACAGGGGAAAATGTCTCACCATAGTCAATACCTTCCTCTTGAGCATATCATTTGCATACTAGTCTAGCTTCATTCCTTACCACATCTCTATTTTTCATTTAGTTTATTTTTGAATATCAACTTTGTACTAATAACATTCGTATCCTTAGGTCTCGGTACCAGTGACAAAGTATTGTTCTTTTCAATTTGATCAATCTCTTCTTTTATTGCATTAACCCAATCTTCATTTTAAAGTGCATCCTTAACTAATCTAGGCTCAAATTCAGAAATCAAACATGCATTGTCTCTCAACTTACTTCTTGTCTTGACTCTTGCATTATTATCTCCAATTATTTGAGTTGTTGAATGGTTCCTTTTGACATATTTTTCTAGTACTGGCTTAGTTCTTTGTTCTTTAACATTTTCTTCTCTCGGTTGGGTTTCAAATGGTTCCTCAATTTCTTCTTGCAGCTTGGGTAAAGTATCAGAAAATCCTTCTTGTACATATACAAATATTTGATAATCTTCTAGTTCCTTTTTTTTGTCTCCTTCATTTCTATTTTCATACTCATCAATCCTTACATTTGCACTTTCCATAATTTTTTTTAGTAACCTTATTCAGACATTTATAGGATTTGCTCTTTATGGAGTATCCTACAAATATACCTTCATCTCCTTTAGAATCAAACTTTCCATTTCTAGCATCTTTCAAAATGTAACACTTACTTCCAAAGATTTTAAAGTAGCTAACATTAGGTGTATCCCATACCAAAATTCATAGGGAGTTTTATTTGTACCTTTCTTCAGTTGTACTTGGCTGAGGGTGTAAATATTAGTGCTAATGGATTCTCTCTAGAATGTTTATGCAACTTCCTTCTCAATAGACAATATTCTTGCACAATCAACTATTGATCTGTTCCTTCTTTTAGCTATTCCATTTCATTGTGGAGTTCTTGGTGCAGAAACTTATCTTTTAATTACATTCTCATTGCAGAAGATAATAAATTCATCAGAGATAAATTTACCTCCTCTATCTGATCTTAAACACTTTAGTTGCTTACTTTTTTCCTTCTCAACTCTTGCCTTGTACCATTTAAATATTTGGAATGCATCATAATTTTCTTTTAGAAACATTATAAACATCATCCTTGAGTAGTCATCAACAAACAAAATGAAATACTGATCACCATAATAACTTTGTATTCTCATAGGGCCACAAAGATCACATGAACTAACTCCAATATACCATTAGATGAGTAATACTTTCTTGAAAAACTTGATTTTGTCATCTTACCAATTTGACATTCCATACACAACTTTATCTAGCTTGCTCAATCTCGATAGACCAATGAATCTTTTCTTCTTACTAACCTTGATGATGTTATCAAAATTTACATGACAAAATCTTTTATGCCATAACCAAGGATCTTCACTTCTTGCAATCAGACATATATTTGCATTAGAGTTCAAATAAAATAAGTCACTTTTGGGTTGTTCACCAATATCAATCAAATCTCTAGCAACATCATAGATCTTCACCTTTTGCCTCTAAAATTCTAGTGGGTGACCTATTTTATTTAGTTGTACAACACTCAAAAATTTATACTTTAGTCCTTGAACACAATAAGCATCATCACACATAATCTTTTCATTCAGCATAATGGATCCCTTTCCTTTGACAGAACATGGAGCATCATTTCCAAATCTAACAAATCCTTCATCATATTCTTCTTAGTTTTCAAACTTATCAATATCACTAGTCATATGATGTGAACAACCACTGTCAATAATCAATGTGTTAGATTTACTAATTTGTGAAATAAGGGATTTTTCATCTTCATACATTTCTTCTTCTGAATCATCCTTTATAGAAACATAAACCACTTTCTCACCTTCTTCTAAATCATCAGATTCATTTTCAATTAGTCCTTCCTCAGCTAATTAGCATGATTTCTTTCCTTTATCCTCTCGGTAACCTCCTTGCCAGCAATGCTTCCAGTTCTTCTTGTTCTTTTTCCTCGAATAGTATACTGCCATAGTCACTTCCACCTAAACTATAGTGAATGTCTCTTTATCTTCTTGAATTACCAATGGTTAGAGATTATTTGAAACTTGTTTCTATCTTCGGTAAAATGTTATCAAAGTTACTAAGCTCAAATGCAATTAGCTTATTGATCAAATCATCAAGAGTAACAACATTACCAAGTATAGATCTCAATTATTGAATAGCATAGACTCGAATAACATATTTAGGTAAGGGAGTTCTATGATTTTTTCTTACCACATCTTCATTTATAGTTCCACCAGCACCTTTGATAGCACTTACCACTTCCTTGATTCTAAAACTGTATCCTACAATATTTTCACCTTCTTGCATTCTCATCTCATCAAAATTTCCTATGAGATTATCAACCTTTGCCTTTTGTACATGAATATCACCTCCATAAACAAGTACAAGTTTATCCCACATTTATTTTGATGTAGTGCAGTCCTTTATGTCGTTAAATTCAACATCGGTTAGGGAAGAAGCAATCTCAATCATTTTTTAGTTGTGTTCCATCTTATCTCTCATGTGATGAATTGTCATAGGTCCAGTAGGTAGTGGAGTGTATTCATTTTCCAAATAGTAGAGTGTAGAATCTCCAATTTTAGATAGATGTAACTTCATCCTCCTTTTCTATATAGGGAAATTCTCCTTGTTCAACTTTGGTACTTCTCTCCTTTACATCTTTGGATATTTAGCTTAAGTCTTTTAAAATTTTATCTCTAAGCACCAAATGCTCTGATACCAATTGTTAGATAACTAAGAGGGGGGGTAAATCAGTTATAAAATTAGTTATCTCAGGTCCCTTAACAATTTTCAACCTTAAAACCTTCTCAGTAACTAATCTTAATAATCAAATTTAATCATTCAACCAATTACAACAATATGCATCACAGAATCAAAAAATAACATGAAAACATTCAATCACACATTAACACTAGTATTTAATGTGGAAACCTAATTTGGGTAAAAAATACTATGATAATTATCACCCACAAAATAATTCACTCTTCTGAAGTGAGCTTGGTTAAGAGCCAATCCTATTAAATATTACCAAACACATTTGCTAGATGTGACCCTATTAAGGTATTTTCAAAAAAGATCAACTAGATATGTCACCCTATAATGAGTTTCCTTATTAGAGGACTTAGAAAATTCATTATAATGCCACCTTACAAAGGATTTAAAAAATTAGGATTGTTGAATCCACCCGATTAAGATATTTTATGCTACAATGGTTAGAATGGAACAAAGAAATAATATGATAGAATATGCAACTACCTTTTCCTGTTCAAATCTATTTTCTACTCATTTGTCTTTTGCAAACTCTTCCTTTCTAGCTAATCAAAAAACACTCTTCATCTCATCACTTTCCTTCACTTGATTCACACTTTTCTTCAACTTTGTTATGCTTAGTGTACCCTTTTGTACTAATTTGGCTATCTTTTCTAGCTATCAACAATTCAATATAAGCAATATGATCATCTTGATCATCCTTTTTATAGAAAATTTTCCCTTTTGTCGCTTAATCTCATCTATTCAATCAAATCTATAGCTCGGTAAAACATTTTATGAATCTTGCTAGTTGTATCTTCGCCTTGGAACTTGAAATTCTCTTGGATCTCAAACCAATCATTAAATATTCACCATTTATATATACCTAACTTTTTTTATCCATTGATTTCATTAACTAACTTTGTTCATTCCTTAGAATCTTCTATATCAATCCAGATCTTCACTTAATGTCATATTTTAATTGATTTCTTATTTAATCAACCAACTTCATCTACTCGGTTAAGTCTAACTTCTCGGTTATCATTTTCTTAGTTAACAGCTTCCTCGGTTATCAACTTCTCAGTTAACTATATCTGACCAATATCTTTACTTACCGACAACCATTTCTAGCTCGGTAGAACACAATCATTCCTTGTCTTTTCCTTTCACAACTTCAATCCTTTCTTACCAACCAATATAAATGACTTGTGCATCATTCTAACACTTCATCAAATCATGTAAAATAATCAAATCAATATTACCTTGTCATAGATTGATTCAACAATTGTCCATTTAAGCTCACATACTTAACATCACTTCTTCATTTCATCTTCTATCTTTATGATCATTTCTTTAAGATTCTATGATTTATTTATTTCCCCACACTCCATCTTAGATGGGGAGGAATTTTCTTGAAAATTTTCCTAATAAGGGGTTTAAAGGAAAACCCCTTCCAATTGAAGACAAGTTGTTGAGTTACTCCATTCATGACCCATCCAATTTGGAACAAGTGCAACACCTTACTCCAAAGTTTTTGTGTGAATATACAATGAATCAATAGGAGAGAGATTATTTCCTCACTATGCTTAAAAAGAGCACAACAGTTTGGTAGTTGAAATATGTTCTTGGAGAGGTTATCTTGTGTAAGGATTTTATTGTGCATGACTATCCATTGGAAGAAATTTATTTTAGGGACAAGTTGAAAATTCCAAACTCTTTTCCACATGTTAGTAACATTATTCCCATGAAGGAGGAGGTGATAAGAAATTGTCATAGTGAATTGAACACTAGCATTCATACTCCAGGAGAATCTATCCTCCCCTTGAAATATTGGAATTCTCACCTATTAAAGCCACTTTTATGAATCCTTGGTCAGAGGTAAGAGTTAATGTTGATCTTGACAACAAAGAGAAATGTTCTTCTATTATTTAGAGTTAATTAAATAATTATCAACTATATCCCCAAAGACACACTTTATTGTTCCAAACGGGGTATTGAACACTGCGTGGGAGGATAGAGGTGTGTCCTCCAACCACATATAATCCCAAAAGATAATCATATGATCATACCTAATCTACTATTTAAATCGTAGCTATAAGATACTCCTACACTTAATAATGTTGTTCCAAATCCTAGATCTACTAGAGAGATTTGACACATTAAGGAAGCGGTAAAACATTTCATTATTCAAATATTTGGCCAGTCTTGGCTAGAAGAGATTTATTAAGATGAGTTATTTTTCTAATACCAAATACCCCTATTATTTTTTGTTGACAAAATTTGTCCTAGCTAACTAGGGAAATCCTTTTTTTCTCCTCCGACAAACCCATATAGAGGAAGGTTTTTGAATTCTCTCTATTTTATCTACCATAGAGTTTGAGATAAAAAAAGAAGAAGATAAAATAAACAATGATACCTTGAAGAGATGTTTCTATAAGTTACAATTTTTCAGCACTACTAAGAAGTCTTCCTTTCCAACCAGCTATTTAGCACTAATTCTCTCAAGGATTGGGTTCTAGAAGGAATTAGTAACCTCTTTGATAGTGAGAGGAAGCACTAATTTCTATCAAGTATTGAGTTCTAGAAGGAATTAGTAACCTCTTTGATAATGAGAGGAAGCCCTAGGTACTAGGAAGATTAACACATTGACAACCTAGTATATTTTATATTTTATTCTATAAAATTTTCAAAGTATTGAAGAATTATATATTACTTTTATTATAACTAATAGCCCATCTCAAGAAACATGCATATTGGTTGAGAAATCATTTCCAAACTCTAGCTTTAATCACTCAAGTAGTACCAAAACGGATGGTTTAATCTACAAATTGTTGTACCAGATGAGGCAAAGTGGAGGTAGGTTGGACCCCTTGGAGTTGGAATTTTCCCTGTTTGACCATCTTTAGAA
The DNA here is from genome assembly GCA_027943335.1 of Chamaecyparis obtusa. Classification (NCBI taxonomy): domain Eukaryota; kingdom Viridiplantae; phylum Streptophyta; class Pinopsida; order Cupressales; family Cupressaceae; genus Chamaecyparis; species Chamaecyparis obtusa. The sequence goes on along the minus strand of BSBK01003566.1, from coordinate 285,593 downwards.
AATTTCTCCCCAGGATCTCTACCAATATTATAAAGAGATAAGTGTACAAGAGGTCCCCTTTCGTGATGCCTCTAGTGGTACGAAAACTACCCCTTAGAACATCTTTTACCAAGATAGAGTAATGAACAATAGTCACACATTCCTTGATCAGACCAATCACTCAGTTGTTAAATCCAAACTTCACTAAAACTTTAAATAGGAAGTTCCACTTGACCCTATCATGGGCCTTGGAGATATCCAATTTGAATGCCATCCTTAGTTGGTAGCACTTATCTATAAAGTTAATGGCTTCATGGGTTTTAATAGAAGCACCAATGATCTATCATCCAAGAACAAATCATTTTTTATTGCAGTTAATAATGCTATCCAATAAGAGTCTAATCCGATTAACCAAAAATTTTGAAACAAAATTATAAATTTTATTACAAAGGCTTATTGGTTTGAAATCAGAGAGATGTAGTGGCTCCTAAATCTTTAGAATAAAGGAAATAATAGATCTATTTCACTCTTTTAGCAGTTTATCCGTCCTAAAAAAATCTTTAGTTGTAGAAACAAAATCAAGGACAACTATATCCCAAAGTTCCTAGAAAAACGTAGGGGAAACCAGCTAAGTAAGGGGCCTTAAAAGAACCCATAGAAAAGGTAGCATTCCTAACTTCTTTCAGTGTAATCAGGGCTAGAAGCTGAATAATATCAGTGACACTGAGAGCATTTGGGAGGTATTCTAATAGTTGATCTTCTAAAAGCTTATCCATAACCTAATAATCTTCTTCAAATATCTTGCAAAATTAGTTTGAGGTCATAAGGCCCAATTTGGCATCCTCCTTGATTATACAAATGTTTTCATCTTTGAGGCTAAGGATGGTATTTTTCCTCTTTTGTATGCTGGTACAGTGGTGAAAGAAGGCTGAAAGTTGATCTCCCTCTTTCAACCAATGGATCCTACTTTTTTGTTTCCAAAATATTTCTTCTTTGCAAAGATTTTTGTCCATTTAGTTCACAAATATTTCTCTTTATTATGCATTAACACAAAGAGATATCCATTAGCCATTTTTTCTTGAATGGTTGTTAGTCTCGTAAAAATTTATTTTTTCTTCACAAGAATGTTTCCAAAGGAAAATTTTCCAAATCTTCACATTCTGTCTAACAATATTCAATATTTTATCAACATGATACACTAAAGTCCCTTAGATATTGCAATTCCACTAGTATTGAATACAATAATAAAATTTGGGGCGCGTCGTCCACATAATTTTGTATCAGAAAGGACTATGCTCTTTCTGTCAACTATTTTTATAGTCAAGAAGAATAGGATTATGATTTGACACTGTCCAAGGGATGGTAGTTAGTATAGAGTTGAAACCTAAGTCCAATTTGGTAGAACAAATGAACCTATCAAATTTAACTTGATTAAGATCATTTCCCATCCTAGGGTTTGGCCATGTGAAGAATTTTTTTGTGAGCTCTATGTCAACCAAAGTAATTTTTTTGATGAAGTCCAATAAATCAAGCATGCTATCAAAAAAATCTTCAATCTTGCCATTCGTTTTAGAGGGAAAAAGAGTCAAGTTGAAGTCACCTACTAAAAACCAGTTAGAAGTGCTAGACTATTGGGTAAGAGAAAATATTTCCTCCCAAACCTGTTTCCTACCAAGATAGGACTTGGGGGCATAGAAATTAACTAGAAACCATACATAACCATTAGAAGAAATCTTAATAGTCAAAATATTTGGGTTGGAGGAGATAATCTCTCGATCCACTTTCTGCAGATTCCACGTAGTAACTATACCTCATGAGGCTCCATTAGATTCCCTAATACAAAAATGAGAGCCCAACCATAAAACCTTTTCAATTGTGTTGAAATAATATGCTCTCATATCGACTTCTAGTAGAAGTAGACTATCAATATCATTTTCAAAAAATGCAATTCTTTAAAGTATATTGCTTTGGGGTTTCATTCAAACCCCTCATGTTCCATGAAAGGAACCTCATTTCTTAGCTTTGTTTTTGGAATCTAGGGTCCTCTACATGCCATTAATAATTTCCCTTGTAATCTTCCTTTTTTATTGTGATTTGTTGAGATGGGTGACCATCTTGGTTTCTAAACCAACATCTACCTTCTTGTTTTTTTTCTTCATTATCTAGGTCATCCAACTATCATGTTTCATAGGGAAAATTGTTGAGGTAATTATTGAGGAGGAGGTTTTTCTAAGTGGTGGTGGGTGTAAGCAATAGCTTAGAAGATTCTTTGTCCCCATCCTCACCAAGGGAGGTAGGGGTTGGGGTGTCACCTGGCTCAGGTAATATAGTGGTATGAGTGTCACTTGGATAAGGTAACATAGTAGTAGAGGGTGGGATTTATCCTTCTTCCAGAAGAGTTTTTTGAGTCAAAGTGACATTTGGATCCCCCTTGTTCCACTTTCTTAGGGGTTTCCAAAAGTTTTAGTAGTCCATCTGAAGGGATATTCATCACTATTAGAGTTAGAACCAACTACCTTAGGGGGAACTATGAATCTCAAAGGGGAAGTAGAGATACCCTTGAGTTTTTTCATTCCCATATCAAGGGATTTACATTAAGAAATCATGTGGCCAAATTTTGAGATTTTTGGTAGAAAATTGAAGTGTTTTCATACACCAATATTTGTGTCCACTTCCCCAATTTGGATTGCAAGGTGGTAAAATTAGGGAGAGTTTTATTAATAGTAACATTAATAAAGAAGTGGGAAAAAACTAACTTGCATGGGATTTTTCCTTAGTCACCTCATCCATTGCAACATAGTGGCCAAAGGTGCGACCAATCTAGTGAAAAATCTACTCATCCCAAAACCCCAATGGTAGACTAGGCCTGTAATCCCAAACTAGGGTTATTATACCAAGATTAGTTGCATGATCAAAACTTGGCTTCCATCTATAGAGGGAGAGAAAGTTCTTCCCAAAGGCCAATGACCCTGACAACACAACAATCAAATCCTCCTCTGTAGTAAACTTGAGGAGAAATAGAGAACCGTGCATTGTGCTAATTGTGACACTCCCCTTGAATTTTCATTTCTGGGATGTCCACATCCTGACCATATCAATGGTTGGCCAGGATGAAAAAAATGCCCCAATAAGGTATTTTTCATTGAGGAAACAATATGATCAACTACTGAATTGGGAACCTTAATTATAGTTTCCTCCTTAGTTTGTGAACACTCTAGAACAAAATATTGCTCTACCTCCTTTTGGGTGCCACCCACAATACCTATTTTAACCCATCAAAAAAACCACCACCAGATCATTTTCCCTATTTTTTTTTGTCAAAAACCACCTCTAGAAGTTTAGTTCCAAGTTTAGGATTAGAGACACTATCTTTTTTACCTTCAATCTCTCATGTTGGAGTAGTTACAACAACATGTGTATTCTTCAGTGCAGTCAGCCCCCTAGCTCCATCATGCAAAGATTCTATAGATATTAGGGGCTCCCTAAGAGGGGTAATTTGTCCCCAGATCCCATCAAGAATGATGAAAAAATAAAATCTTAGTAAAGAAAGAGAAACAAGTAGTAGAGAAAAAAATATAGCTAGTGTTATATCTTTTTATTTATTTATTATTAAAGCAAAAATAGGTTTTAAAGGGACCCAAAACCCTTTACATAGAGGTAAAAAAAGATATAACATGAAATCCCTCTACAAGAAATGGATCAAAGACCAAGATGGGGGTTTTGACAATAATATCCCACAACAAAAAACAAACACTACATGAAAAGACTAGCATGCAACCAAGAAAAAAAGAAAGGGCTAAAGAAAAATCTAGCCACAACACTCACTAACAAGGCACATTAAGATTTACCTTTATCCATACCCTTTTGAGAATGAAGGGACATATTAGAAGAGGGGAAGGATGATTTTTATTTCTTCCCTTTCACCGTAGTCCAACCCTCTTCCACCTTAGAAGCTGCTTCCTACCAATATAATGAATCCAACATTAGAGTTTGATCTCTTTGAGATGGAAAACCAAAAACACCAAGAGAAAGATCAGGAAAAGAGCTAGAAACAACATGAAAAACAAGTTCAAAAACATCTGGAGAACTAACTTGAGCAAAAACCCTAGCAACAACCATATCACCCCCAACATCATCTCATGACTAATTTCCACTAACAATTGGGGGAAACACATGAGAAACATAAGGATTATTTCCTACATGCACCCTAGTAGAAGCCAAAATAGGTAGAGAAGATGCCAAAGGGACATAAGAATATGAAGCAACCACTTGTGAGAAGCTTCTCTGAGTGTGAGTTTTCTTGAAGACCATATAATGCTAAATAGAGGCACCTTCCTACCATGAAGTGGGAAAATTATTTTTCTCAAGTTCACATTAAGAAGTTGAATGACCAATTTTGTAGCATCTAAAGGGAATCCCTTCACAGTCCAAGGTTTGGATCCAATTTCCCTTTGAAGAACAGAGAAGGATTTCAAGAGGTCAACCCTGGGAAACATCCAAATCAACCAAAATGTGAGCACATGCGGGATGATAGATATCTAAAGAATCATTATCAATCATGAGGAAGTCTCCCAATGCCTCATCCATAGTATCAAGTAGAGAGTCCACCCAAAGGTGAAGAGGGGGGTAAGGAAGATGAACCCAAATAGGAATTTTGTTAAACTTTTCAAAAAAGGGTTAAAATTTGAATGCCATGGCTTAATCATTAGCATAAACTTTCTTTCCCAAAAAAAAAGCTATGGCATTAAATCTTGTTTCTATCATCACCAATGTCAAATTTTGCGATAAAAAACCCCTAGCAATAGGGAAAATATGCACCATACCAGTGATAAGAGGCTCCCAATGTTGAAAAATCTAGTCGTGAAGTTGAGGGAGGCTAGGCTAGAAACCACTAAATTGACAAGTGACAACGTGGGAAGTGAGAATACAAACATTATGGTCAATCTCTTCTTTTGAATCAACATCCAAATCAACAACAATGCCCTTTGAAATTGGGATAGAATCAACCAACTTCCAAGACCTCCTAGAGGATATGTTAGGAGAAATTGGATGATAAACCCCCTGAGAAAGACCACCAACAATAGAAAGGGAAGAAGATACTTTCAAAATCAATGGGGAAATAACCCTACCCCCCTCCCTACCAGAAAAACCAGTGGGCAGGGAGGACATGCCATAATGAGTTAAAGAGGGATACCTAGTAGCTACAATAGCAGAAGCTATGCATGAGGTCACAACTCCATGAGTGGACAAAGGGAACCCATCTCCAATGATCACCTAAGAAACAAACTATCCAGAATACATGTGTGAAGTAGACTAACCAGACACTCCATTCTCATCGCTGACCGTAAGATAAGGGGACTTAGTAATACATGAACTTGTACCAATTTATATGGAGAGATCATAGGGTTTGAATCAAAGTAAGCGGGAGACTTGGATTTTGTATTGGGTGAGCGAGCAAGAGCCATCAAGAAACTATCCAAACTATGGTCAAGCAAAAGTTACCCTTCAAGGTAATTTTAAAAATTGCTTCTAATTTGTCTTTTGGTCTTTTTAGATAGATGTATATAAGATATCTATACTAGTTTTGATAGAGGATTTTATATAATAATAAATTAATAAATAATATATATTTTGTGTAAAATATGGTTTATGTCTATTTATTCTATTTTTTAAAATTTTCAAAATTGATTTGGATTCTTTAATTTTTTATTTACGGTTTTAGATTTAATTTTGATGTGTAGAATTGAGCTACTCTTTTTATTATTGAATTGAAATGCATGGGGATTAGGTGTTCACAAATATAAAGATGCAATCTATGAATCATTTCCAATCCCTCTCTTTCATTGGAGAATAATCAATTAGGGTTAACTTCAATCCCTTGCAAGAGCTAGGTACTTGGATTGATTACCCTATTTTGAGGTTGATTGTGATTAGATATGATGAATATAAGAAATGATGTAAGAACTATGTAAAATTCTATACAATTGACAATATCCAACATGAACATGAGATATAGAATTAAATTCAACACAAAAGGAAAGATCTAGAAATAATACACAAGGAAAATGTCACCAAAATTAGGGCCTTAAAGTGTTGTATGAGTGTGTTAGGTGTCTTTTTCCTAATATGTGTCTTGTAGCCTAAAATTTCTTATCCTAGATCAAAATGCTCCTCAAAAAACACTCTCATAAATTGAGAGAAATATCGGTAAGAAACTTGACATAATCAAGGGGTTTGAAACTACACTTTGTAACTCTACAATCTTAAGTTGTTATTTTTGGAACCCGCACTTAGAAAAAATGGGGGAAAGTGTTGTGTTGTATAGGGGCTTGCCTAAGTCACACCTAGGGAGGAATTAATTTTATCTACAACAATGATGGTTAGAAAATAAATATTTCCCATGGTAGGGAAGAGGTTAAAAACCTTAAGGAAACGTAAAATTAATAAATGATACCTTTGGTATATTATTCTTTCCTTGAAGCTTCATGAAAAGTGTATGTTTCTTGAGATGATTTCATGGATGCCCTCACTCATAGAGAAAATACATAAAATTGATCATGTATGGAAATCTGAATGCTCAACTTCATATCTCTCAACCATTTCCTTGAAAACATCTAATTGAAAATGTTCAATTGAAACTTTCTTGATGTGAATTCAAATTGAAAGATGTACAAATGATGGGGTGGGAGTTGTATTTATACAAAACTTCACAAAACATGTTGAAGATAATAAAGATGGTTTACATTAGGGAGCATTTTCTGACTCAAAGAATCTTTGAACATTGAAAGCTCAAGTTTGGGCTTGAAAAGGCTAGACTATGGTGCTAGGTACCATAGTATTGGAATTTTTAGGAAAACTTGAGATCAATGAGCTCAAGACTATGTTGAGAATCCAAATTTGGTCATGGGATGAGCACAATTTGTCAAGAATAAAATGCATGAGATAAAGCCACCAAAGTGATCCCAAAATGAGTGTGGAATTATATATGGATACAATTTATGACACTCCATTAAACCCCCTATTTAGTGAGAGTATGGTCTTACACTGATACTCTAAGTAAAGTATAGGATAGCAATAAAATAATTTTACCAAGAAATCAAAGAGATAAGAAAAAATCAATCCCCAAGACATAGGATCTTATCAGTCTAAAATATCAAGATAAAAGAAGTATCAAAATCAACATAGGTTGTACACAACTGATGAAGATGCAAGAAAAAATAAGGATATGTCATCTAGGTCTAGTAAGGGGTGCTTAATAGGAGGCATGTTAGAGAAGGGAGAGTCAAATGGGTCTAGAAAGACGTGTTATTCTAGTTGAATCTTGTAAAATATTACAACTATTTTCAAGATAATATGAAAAAAGTGTTAGTAAATTGGGTGTTTCAATTTTCACTAAATAATTTTTTTACAAAAAAAAGTCTATATTTGCTAGGTAATCTAGAAAAAGTGATCACAAGATGCATGTTGCAGTGTGCACAAAACACAAAGATTTTTAAAAAAACATATGTTTAAAAGGTAATATGAAAATGAAACTATAAAATGGGTATTCTAGTGTCCACCAAGCATATCATGGTCTATGGCCAAATTCTATAATCCAAACTCATGGTTTATGCACAAAATTTAATAAATAGTAGTGTATGCCCCATGTTAAATACATTTCTTATGCCTTATCAAGATTAATTTCTTTAAAGTAGCATAGATACATCCAAAAGAGAAGCACATAAAAATAATTAAATGCCGCCAAACATAGGCAAATCAAAGGTAATGGTCACAAGACATGAAAGAGCACATAAGATATCCACTATCTGGGGTCAATATGTATATTAGGTAAGTCAAGTATATCAAGTATGCATGTATTGAATTGAATGTCGCAAAGGTAGTAGAACTATAAACACAAAGGAAGAAGAGCACATAAGAATGAACAATAAAATTATTTTTGATTCAACATGGAAGAGACCAAAATATATTAATAATTTTTATCATTCTCAAGTAGACAACACAAAAACACATTTATGACATAACATGTATACATCATATAGAAGAATGAAGATACACATAAATGAATGTTGCAATAGGGTTAGTTTCTTGTTTCCTTGTACCAATGAATCAATAAGAGTCATCCAAAGAGAGATTAACAAGACACAAAATAACAACAAGAATCACATTATGGGAGATAACATTACAAGTAGGAAAACACAAAATAATCTACTACACAAGTGAGAAAATATATCGAAACATCTACCTCCCAATCTTTCTCAATATCATCTAGAGATGGTGGATAAAATCCCAAAGGAACTATGGCTTGTATGGTAGATGAAGCTATTTCTAGTACCAAACAAGGACCATGCTCTACTAATGAATCATAATTTATGTCACTATGAGTTAGTGTTACAGATTTCAAAAATATCAAAGATAATTCATGATCAATATCATCCAAATTAATCACAAAATGATATTGAATATGAGGAGAAGAAAAATCATTATTCGACATTGACAAATTTTACTTTTGGTGAGTTTGGTCAAGGTAAATACCCTCCTTTGGATTAGATGAAGGTTAAAAATTAAGATGAAATCAACATTAAATTTCTTAGGAGAAGAAACATATATGGAAGAAATCTTAAGAGACTTGGCACAAAGAATTCATTGATGTCCTTATAATTTTTTTGTTTGTGAGTTGAAGTTTATGTAGAATAATATTGGGGATCACTCAAGATTAATTCATTTTCTTCCTTTTCTCTAGAAACAGGAGGGGGAATAGAAGGAACCACTAAAGTTTGAAATATAAATGATATTGGACATTTTTATCTTTATCATTTATAGGATTAGGGAGGTGTAGTTGCAACATGTATAAGGGGAATTTTAGGAGTAGGAAGGATTACTAATCCAAGATGTGGAGAAAAATAAGATGCTCCCATAGCCATATATGATAAAGTATCCTTAGGGAGAGTAGTCAAAGTATATATTGAAGGATTATCTAAGGATAATACAAAGATTATATATGCTTTAAACTTATGATAGGAAAGTAATAAGATATTTTGATTGTGTTTTAGAGGTTGAGTTTTTTAGGCCAAAAGTAATCAAGGTTGAAGTTTATACGATGAGATAAGAGCTAAAAAAGACTAGGATTTATCATTATAACTTGTCCAAAACTTCAAACACTTGTGAATGATAGAAGGGACTATGTTTATTAATATGAGTCAAGGATGAACCAACATCACACAAAATCTAATAACTTAGATACAAATCCTATAGAAAGGGTGATGGAACCTATGGTGGGACAAGTGAAACCTTCATGCACCTTAATCAAGACTTATAATTTATCATATCTGTCTTGATGTAATTGTGGTGTGTAAAAATGTTATTTTGTAATAACATTCACCATAAATCATAAATTAATAAGTACTTCTCTTGAGAGTTTATCTATAATTTTAAGAGTAATTTATAATAGACTTTGGGACGTTCTTTTATGATATCACTTGAGTTAAAGGTAATGTTAGGTTCATGCTTAGGCATGGGTTTCTCTTGGTCAATCAAGTTCACAAAATTGTTTCCTTCATTAGATATATTTCAATAGCTATAAAGCCCCTATCATTATGCTCAAAAACATTGGTAGAATGGGAAGGAAAAGGATTGGTAAAGATTTTCAAGTTTTGATTAGGAGGTGCTATGGATTTATTCCCTTTATCATTCACACAATCCAAGACTATAACATGAGAATCAACAAGGTATTTAATTTCATACTTAAAATACATACATTTCTCTCTATCAATATACATAGGTTGAGGATGGTATTGACAAAAGGATTTTGAGTCAAAAGAGGGTGGAAAAGGTTTGTAAGTATCTATAGGATGAAGAGTATGGAGGTTCATCAAATATTATTAATAAATTGAAGCAAGATATTGTACAAGGACTTTGAAATGTGTGTGAAGTTGTGATACTTGAATTTATAAGAAAAGTGAGATACAATAGGGGTTTTTGTAGCTACAAGTTAGGTATAAATGAAGTTTTTTTTTCTAATGTTCTAAAATATTGGATGGACATCTTCATTCCTATCAACTAGGTGAAAGTTGAAGAAACTTCATATTTACTAACTTGAAGTTGATAATTATGAAGTATTGTACATAATTTTTTGACAGATATGTCAATTCACAAAAAATATCTTTTCTCTAATGTCCTTTTAAAAATTATAAATGAAAATCCTTAGACCATCAACAACATGAATAAAATAAGGAATTTTTGCACATAAATGTTTACATATTGTATGCACCCAAAAATGGTCACCTAGACTTTGGGCCCCATTTATTTGATTTATTTATCTCTGAATCAGTTTTATCAATAATCAATATCTTTCAACACTATCAATTTCATGATCAAATCCTAATTTCATCATTTTTTATTATTTTCCATGGGCTAACCATTTTATCCTAAAGTCTTTATTTAATTAAAAGGAATATTTCCTCCCCTTTTATTGAATAAAAGCCCTCACTTTTCCTCTTATCCTAAGTTGCACAAATAAAGCATCATTCTTATTTTATAAAAGAGAAAAAATATTTTTTGTCTCATATGGACACAAAAGTCAACTCTTATTTTCTCATTGGAGGATATTTGTGCACAAGGATCAAGCTTCTATTTTTCTCCACCGTTGATTAAGTCTTTTGCCTCTTAATCTCAATGGTCCATTTCACCTCATTTCTTATAAAAGGAGAGCTCTCCTCCTCATTTTATGATCATGTTTTATGCTAATGTTATGTTGCAGGTTTCCTAGCTTACTTTGAAGACTCCCTTTGAAGACATTGAAGACTTGTTTCCTTTCATTTTCTTTCATCATTTAGTTGCACATTTCATTTGATTAGTTTGCATATCATGGCATTTTAGAGTAATTTTCCTTTTATGCAATAGATTTAGCTCACATAGCTTAATTAGGGGTTTGTAATCCATTGCAATTTCCTTTCATAGAGTAGTTTGCATTGTCATTTGATAGATTAATTTTGCACTCATACTACTTTCATTTGCATCTTGCACATTTGATTCATTTTGGAGATTTTGGCACTTTTTCCCTAGTCTTCAATTTTATGAATCTCTCATTGTGTGGTTGACTAGCAAGGTCACAAGTTTGTAGCTCTAACTGAGGGCAATTTTATCATAGTGTCTTGCAACTCCATACATAGAGAGCTATGAGCTGCTTTGTGAGGCCTCACCTTTGAGCAACCTTGCATGTAATGGTTCATAGAAGTGTGGTCACATTTTCACCATACATTTCTGGCGCCCACTGTGGGGTAGAGTAGATAGACTTTGTCCTTTAGTTTCTTGCATTTTCATCATTTTTTGGATTAATTTTTGGATATTTTGCATTCTCTATTTTCTGTCTTAGAATATCGCGCGACACTTCTCAGGATTATCACGTGACACTTCTCAGTATACGGGTGTGACACTTCGCATAGAGGAAGAATCGCCTGTCTGTATTCTGGTCTATCACCTGGCATCATGCGAAGTATCGCCTAACTATTTTGCAGAGTATCACCCAGATGGATAGTATCACCCAGGTACAGGAAACTGTGTTGCGCGATTCTGGTGAAGTCTAAGGTATATCATCTAACCTGACAAAGAACTACATTTTAAGTTTTATCATCCGAATTTGATCACATTTAGTTTGTTGGTTTACTTTATTGTATTTAGATAGATCTAACCTGCATTTCTTAGCTTAGATTAATCAGTTTCTTGCATTACTTTTAGATTTTAGATTTTCCTAACCCTAGTTGTCTAACAAGTTGTGGTTGTAGGAGATTTGCTTGAAGGGAATTGCCATGAATTGCATGCTAAAGGGCTACTAACGGTTTTTGCAGGGCTGCCCAAAGCATAATTGAAAAGCAAAAAGAAATTTTTTTTGAGTGTTTGTGATTTATTTCCTTTCAAGTGTGGCATCTACTAATTGTTTTAGGAACTTTAATATCTTGTGGAAGGGATTTCAAGGTGGTAGGAGAAGTATGCTCTTCACCCTTGTGGTGAACTAGAAAATCTTGACCCATCTTGGAATTTTGGAAGCAAGAGGGTAATTGAATTTTCTTGGTGTGTTTGGGAGAAGTTTTTGAGATAGGGGAGTATGCTCTTCACCCTTGTGGTGAACCAAAAACCTTGAACCTCAAAAATCATCCATTCTTTGTTTAGTTTAGGATCCTTTAGCAGGCCTGCTCTTGAGCAATCAAGAGGAACAACCCAAGTGGGGACAAGCCTTTTGCCGGCTATTCTAACTCACTATAATCTCAAGGCTATCGAGGACACAAAACCTTGGTAGACATAACACTTGTCTTCTCTTGATGTGAGTAGCTCATGGAATTGTGACCATGGGAAAATCATTGAGCAAGAATACTTAAGGTACTCTTGAGGCCGCAAGGTCCTAGTCCTTTATGAGGAGCAAGAGGGGTGTTATGAATGGAAGCCCTTACTAAGAACCATACATTAGAAGCCACCATTATTTAGTTGCTTATCTTCTTAGTGCAAGGATTGATCCAAGTGGACTAACCTGAATCACCCCAAGATACTCACCATATGTGTCCCTTTGGTTGTGTTATTTGACACTTCCATGACAAAGCCAATATCTCTTGTGGGCAACCACTTGGTGTGAGGCAAGGGGACATCAAGTTGTGGGCTAAGTTGGTAAGTATTGAGCCTTGTCTTGTAGGTAGAAATTACTTGAAGTGTTTTTGATTATGTGATACCAGTGTAAACGTTCTCAACATACAAACAATCGGTAGCTTCCATAGGGTGCAATTTTACTTTTTGATATCACAAAGTGTTTGTCTTGGCAAGGTTTTTTTTGCCCTTGTTTCAAGTGTTTGAAGACATGTTTGATCCCCTACTATTTGCAAACCTATCCAAATACTATTAAATTTTTGATTGACATCAGACATTTTCACCCCTAACATTTAGAAAATCCAAAATCAGACCTTAAAACTTGAAATTTTGCACAAATTGATCAAAATCAACATCAGTATCACTTGCACTTAAGATAAATATCGTATGATAGTTTGCACTGGACTATGTCACCTATCATTTATTAAGTCTGTCACCTGGTAGTTTTATGGTCTATCACCTAGCATCATGTGAAGTATTGCCCGGTCTGAGTTCTATCACCTGGCATGCCTGGAGTCTGTCACCTAGAAGTTTTCAACACTATTCTTAGTTTCAGTCATTAAGTTGCTTTTAGTATGAATTGACCTTTGAGTAGGTTATCTGATCTTGCTGTTAGAGACCTATTTTGACTACAAATTTCTGATTTTAGCCTTCTAGGGATCATTTCAATTGATTTATAAGGTTACCTTGAAAATAATTTGTCAAGTTTGAGAGTTATTCCTAGTGAAAATTTTGTCTTTAGAATTGTTGATTACACTCTTGGAGAATTATGATCCTACTATTGTCCAAAACATTTTTCATATATCTCAATTTCAATTTGAATTTTGGCTAAGTCCAACCTCCTGATTCAAAAGTGCAAGGGTATTCACCCTTTCATTTGAAGCACCTCTTTGACAGTGTTGGTGACACCTTTTATTTTCTATCTTTTCATTTTCTCTTTGGACAATAGAGAATCTCAATTATCCTAGGTTGGAATTGACACTTTGAGAGATTAACCTATCACTTAGAGTCCCTTTCTTTCATGTCAATTACTACAAGATATCAAGTGAATCAAGGGAAAAGACCCCTAGTTATCTTTAATCAGTTACCACCAGTTAGAACACATCAACAATGTAAGGAAAAGGAACCCCTCTTTGATCAGTCCCCTAGGAGTCAACTAGAGGTTGAGACTAATCCCTATGAGGAAGGTACACCCAAAACACACTACTCATCATGCACAAACATGAGTTTTTCAAACATTAATAATTCTAGAGAAGATATCAACCGCAATCTTCAAAACATGTTTTCAAGTTTCGAACATAATGATGATGATGACCTTAGATATAGTCCACCAAGGTCACCTCATGATAAATCAAGATATTGGGATCCTCAACAAAGAGTAGAAAGACACCATAGACATAGTTCTTTGGAGTCAGGATTTCCACAACATATTGATCACAATAATGATTCAGAATACCATGTCAATGCGGCCAACTTATACAATGCATCAGGACCTTCATCTCTAGCTAAGGAAAATTCTTGGCATACTAATGCTAGATTGAGGGCTATCAAAAAAGCTAAGCAAGCTTATAAAGATGAACAAGCCATGAAATAGGAAAAACTTAGGAGATTGGAAGAGGAAGAGAAAATCTTGTTAGAAATGAAGAAAAGAGCATTGCAAGAATAAGAAGATAGGTTGTATGCATGGCAACTTCAAAGACAATTTGATGGAAGAAGGACTAATAGTGGAACCAATTCTCCACCATCAACACCCTCTCAAAGTCCTAAGACTAGAAGGAGGTCTAGGACACCCTCAAGATCACCAAGTCCAAGAGGAAGAAGAGTTTCAAGAGTTGATCACAATAGGAGAAATTCACCTCCTAAACTTTCTAGACAACCCTCCCAAAGAGCACATTATACTTCACAACATGGGGGGAGGTATGTTAATTTGGACACCTTAGACTTTATGGCTATACAACAAGAGCCATCTTTCCAAGCCTATGTTGAAAAATATGTTGAACAAAACAAAGACCAATTCTTGGAAAGTCTAATTAACAAAGGTGCTAGAGTACCCTTTGATTTTGATGTGGATAAAAAAGTAAAGAAGCAAGATCCATCCACAAATGAGGTGATCAAACAATTGCAAAGAGATGTGGACAACATGAGAGCTCCCAAAAGTATTTTCAACTCGGATTCTATTTGTCCCAATCCTATTGACAAGAGTGTGGTAATGATCGATTTTCCTAAGAAGGTGGAGTTCCCTACCTATGACAAATATGATGGCATTGGTGACCCCCATGATCACGTAAGGCAATTTTACATCATGAGCTTCTCTTTCCATCATGAGGATTCATACTTAATGAGATTATTCCCTAGAAGCCTCAAGGGACAAGCAATGGAGTGGTTCACTAACCTTACTCCCATGGTCAAGACATTTAAGGAACTTGTGGAAAGGTTTGTACAACATTTTGCCTATAATTTAACATGATCCGTCACAAAGCTTGATTTGTGTAAACTGAAACAAAATCAAGGAGAGTCATTTGTTGCAATCTTGCAAAGGTGGAGACGTTCATGTGCGAAATATCCAAGAACAATCCCTGAAGAGGAGAGAATTGACATTATTGTGAGCAATTTGGTTCCAGAGCTAAGATATGAAGTCAGAAAGATTCCCTTCTACTCTTTTGACACCATGGTTGAAGTCGCTTGTCACATTGAAGATGTTTTAAAAGAACAAGGAATTTTGGCAAAATCAACAAATAATACTAATGGCCAAAACAACAATAGTGGAAATAAGGACAAAAGGAACAATTATTGGAACAAGAATAAACAAGTGGTTAATGATGGTGTTGTTGATGCACCTCAAACTAAAAGTGAAGTCCTTAATCTTTCCAAGGCAGTACAAGCCATGAAACTTCAAATGTCTTCAGAGCAACAAGATGGCAGACCAAAGAATCAAGGAAAGGGTAAGACTGAGAAGAGGCAATTCACAAAGTTGGGAGATTCTTATGCTAACATTTTCAAAACTCTTATTGCTCATAATTTAGTACAACCTCAAGACCCTTCGAAATTCCGCATTCTAGATCCAAAACCATATTGGTGGAATGAAAAGGCATATTGTGTGTATCACAATGGAATTGGGCATGATATAGAGAACTGTTTCAAAATCAAACATCTTGTCCAAGACCTCATTGAGAATGGTAGATTACGAGTGGATGGTTTAACCTCAAATTTTGATCATAAGGCTTTTAAAGAACCCTTTCCAAAGTATGAGAAAGGAGAAGGTTCCGACAACAATAATAAGAATGGTAAGGCAGCAATCAATTATACATACACTAAAGTTGATAATGTGATCAACATGCTTGAGGTGGTTGAAGAAAATTTTAATATGATGAGAAGAAAAGATTATTATGATTATGATGATGATTTAAGGAAAATGTCTAATGAAGGAACCATAGTTGTGTTGAGAGGACCTAACTCATGTAAGGAGTCTCAATCTCTTCATGTTGTCTCTAGGAGTCAAGTTAGTCAACCTCCTATTGTCATTAGAGGTCCTAATTCCAGCAAGCCTAGATAGTCTTCATCTAAGGAAACTCCCTCTAAATCTGTTGTTGGCCCCAAGCTTAATTACAACCTTGTTGATCAACTTCAATGCACACCAGCTCAGATTTCTATATTTGAACTTTTGGAATTGTCCCCAAGGCATAAGCATGTTCTTGAGGATGCTTTGTGAGCGGCTAGTGTCCCTAACAACTTAGATGTTGATCAATTCTAGAATATGGTCAACCATTTGGCTAGCCCTCATTACCTCACTTTCTCAGAAGAAGATGATAAATCCATCAGTCACCCACATAACTTGGCCTTACACATAGAAGTCATGATTCATAAAACTTGTGTCAGGCGCGTATTGATAGATGGGGGTGCAGGGCTAAATATTTATACCATGAGTTTGTTGAAGGCTCTAGGATATTCTGAAGAAATCATTGATATGAGGAAAAAGATCACAATCAAGGCATACGATGAAGCATAAAGAAGTTCCAAGGGATTGGCCATTTTTCCTATTCAAATTGGCCCAGTAGAAAAGGATATCTTATTTCAAATTGTTGATGTTAGATCTTTAGCCTATAACATTTTTCTAGGTAGGCCATGGATTCATGAAATGTGAGCAGTCCCATCAACATATCACCAGTGTGTTAAGTTTCCTCATAATGGTGTAGAAATTTGCATACCTAGAGATAGTACTTTGTCAGTTAATAACATTTCTGTTGGATCACATATACCTTTGAATAGGGAAGCTGACAGTTCTAGTATTTCACTTAAGAAATACGAGGAGAAGTTTAAAACCATAGATCTTGGGATGGGAGATTATAAAATTGATTCTTTTACAAAATTGCCGATCTCTCCGAGGTCCTATGGGAAACCATCACCAGATATGAAACCTTCATCATCTACAATGACATTATTTGGAAAGTTTTTTGAGTCTTCAGTTCCCATTCAGGAAGAGAAAGAGGAAGTTGTCATAAGAGAATGGATCTATCATGAGGAAAAGTACCAACACAATGAAAATTTTTCTCCTTCACCTAAAGTTTATGGTAGAGGGTACACATTAGTGAAAAACATGGGATACCCAGGACATGGCCCCCTTAGTCATAGATTGGATGCCAAGTCTGAGCCATTAGATCATGCTTTATTTGCACGACGCAACAAATCCACAGTGGGTTTAAGTTTTGAAAGTGATAAACTGAAGAGTACTGCTATCCTAGCTGCGATGGATAGTGATTCTAATTCTGAATACACATGTAACCTTTTTAACCAACAAGACATGACAGAAGATTGGGTGCCTTCAACTAATCTCCTTTGGGGAGAATTTCAAAATTTGACAACTGATAGTCCTCCTATCCCAGCTACGATGGATAGCGACTATAGGAATGCTAGATTAGCTAGGGAAAGTGTCCTCATCCTAGCTGTGATGGGTGATAATGATTCAGATACTTTTGTGGTTCAAAAAATTTCTAGAGAAGGGGAGACTCTTCAAAATTGTGAGGCTTCTACATCACAAGGCCCCAATGTTGAAAATTCAGAAATAGATTCACATGAGTTTGAATGGGATTCACTTTCAGATGCAACTATAGACTTGGATGTTGATGTTATTCAAGCCTATAATGCCCAACCCGACGTACTTGATGAGCCTAGTGTAGGGCTAGAGGAATGGAATCCTCAAATTGCCTTAGTGGATGATACTTCATTAGGAAGGACAAACCCCAATTTAGGTACTTTAGAAGGGAACTTGATAAATCCTAAATATATGGTCACCAAAATTGACATCCATCACATTCACAATGTTGAACCAGTCATAAACTTGCCTATTGTCAACCACCATTTAATTGATTGGTCTCAAATTTCACAAGAGCCACAACTATTGACTTTTCAGAATGACTATGAGATCGCATGTTACCTTAATGCCATTGAGCTAGTAGTGTCTTCCACCAGTGAGCCAACTACGAGTATGACTGAGCCTAATATTAAGTACCTTGGTCTCAAAATAAAAGGAAAAAAGAAAAAGAATAGGTGTTATGATGGTGAAAACAACTTTGTGGTGGTGTCAGAACTGAAAATAGTAAAAAGAAAAGACGTATCCAAGGGTGAAAACCTCTTTGAGATGCCTAAGGATGAGGTACTTAATAACTTGTCTAGTTATTTTCAGGATAGATCCTCAGTGTTGATTGAACCAACAAAGCCAGTAAACTTGAACACAGAAGAAGCTCCTCAGATAGTTCATCTTGCTCAGTCTTTATCAGATGAAGAAACAAAGAAATATGCACAATTCCTACAAAAGAAAAAAATCAATTTTGCATGGACATATTCAGACATGCTAGGGCTTGACACAAATCTTATAATGCATCACTTATCCATAGCTCCAGGGGTCAAACCAGTGAAACAAAGACTCAGAAAAATGCATCCACATGTAGCTCTCCTTGTCAAAGATGAATTAGAAAAACTTTTGAGAGCTGGATTTATCAGAGCCATAGATTACACAGAATGGATCTCAAACATAGTACCAGTTTCTAAACATGATGGTTCCATTCGTGTATGTATAGATTTTAGAGATTTAAACAAAGCATGCCCAAAGGATGATTTTCCACTTCCAAATATTGATATGATAGTGGACATGACAGCAGGTTATGAAATATACTCTCTAATGGATGGATTTAGTGGATATAATTAGATTAAGATAGCACCCGAAGACCAAGAGAAAATAGCATTCACTTGCACATGGGGAACCTATTGTTGGAATGTCATGCCATTTGGACTAAAGAATGCGGGGGCTACCTATCAATGAGCTATGACAACTATATTTCATGACATGATGCATAAGAATATGGAAGATTATGTGGATGATACCTTGGCAAAATCAAGAAAAAGGGATACACACCTTGAAGATTTGGAAGTGATTCTAGATCGAATGGAACAATTTCAACTTAGGCTAAATCCAAAAAAGTGTGCATTTGGTGTCACCGCAGGCAAACTTTTAGGATTTATCAGTTCAGCAAAAGGCATAGATGTTGATCCTGAAAAGGTCCAAGCAATTCCAGATATGCCACCTCCTCAAAATATCAGTCAAATGAGAAGTCTTCAGGGACATCTTCAGTCAATTAGGAGGTTTATTTCTCAGCTTGCAGACAAAGCACAACCTTTTAATAAGACAATGCATAAGGGTGTTTTTTGTGTTTGGAATGAGAATTATCAAAAGAGCCTAGATCAAATCAAACAATATTTGGCTAATCCTCCAATTCTAATGCCTCCTATTCCAGGGAAACCATTGATCCTATACATTTCAGCTACAGACACTTCCTTGGGGGCATTGTTGGCTCAGTTGGATGAAAATGGAAAAGAGAGGGCCATATACTATATAAGTCGTACTCTTGTGTCATATGAGGTCAATTACAATAACATTGAGAAAGCTTGTCTTGCTGTGGCGTTTGCTTCCCAAAAGTTGCAACATTACATGCTAGCTCATACTACACACTTAATTGCTAAGATTGATCCTCTAAAATATTTGCTTAGTAAGGCTACTCTCACAGGAAGGCTTGCTAAGTGGATGATGATATTATCATAATTTCACATAAAGTACATTGAAAGAAAGGCCATAAAGGGGTAGGCTATTGCAGACCAACTTGCTGATTTTCTAGTTATGGATAGCATGCCTATACAAGTTGAATTTCCTGATGAACATATATTACATGTCACATCTCGCACCTGGAAAATGTTCTTTGATGGCTCTAATATGCAAAATGGGTCAAGTGTAGGGATATTGTTTGTTTCTCCACATGGATATACTATACCAAAGTCTTACAAATTACTCTTTCCATGAACATATAATATAGCAGAATATGAAGCATTAACAAATGGATTAAAGATGGCTATAGAATGGAATATCACTGAGTTGCATGTTTTTGGGCATTCACAATTGATAATCAATCAAGTCAATGAAGAGTATCAAACCAAAGATGACAAGTTAATACCCTATAAGAGGATGGTTGATTCTTTGAGATGCTATTTCACTTTTGTGACATTTCAGCAAATCCCTAGGATAGACAACAAGGCTGTAGATGTTATGGCTACATTAGCTTCCCTTTTGCAATTGGAGCAGCATGAGTCCCAATTTGAGTTCCTAGTGGAAGAACTGCATTACCCTATCTTTGATTCACCTGAAAGTCGAGTCATCTGTACCCTTGTCACACATGAGTCCTCCCGATATGGTGCTATCTATTCATAGCTTCGTGATGGCATCATCCTTGACACTTTCAACCATTCTGAACATAGAAATCTCATCTGCAATGCCTCTCGCCACACCCTCATTTTTGGTGATCTATATAGGAGGGGTTTTGATGGGATGCTTCTTAGGTGCTTGGAAAAGGAGGAATCTGACCAAGCGTTAGTTAAAATTCACGAGGGAATTTGTGGTGGACATTCTAACGGTCTTGCCATGGCCCGTCGATTGCTTAGGGTGGGGTATTATTGGCCCACAATGCAAGCAGATGCAGTAGCTTTCTCTAAGTCTTGTGAGAAATGTCAAAAACATGGAAACCTGATTCATGCTCCAGGTAGGGAGCTAATTCCTTCTATTTCTCATTGGCCATTTCAGTGCTGGGCCTTTGACCTTGTTGGGAAAATTCACCCCAACTCATCAAGTGGACATAAGTTTATCATCATAGCTATGGATTATTTCACGAAGTGGGTAGAGGCAGTACCTCTTTCTGTTGCCTCAGGCAAGACTATTTCACTCTTTATTCTGAATCACATTATTTGTCAATTTGGAGTGCCTTCTGAGATCATTACTGATAATGGAGGACAATTCAAGAATAAGGACCTTAAGCACCTATGCAAAAAGTTTAAAATCAAGCAACATTGGTCCTCTATTTACTTTCCACATGGAAACGGACAAGCAGAAGCCTCTAATAAAACCATTCTCAAGATTCTTCATAGGATAGTACATAAGAATGGTAGGGATTGGCACTTACAACTCAATCCAGCACTATGGGCTTACAGGATGAGCATTTGCACACCTATAGGGGCTACTCCTTTTGCCTTTACCTATGGCGCTAAAGCAGTATTACCTTTAGAAGTAGAGATCCCTTCCCTCAGAGTCTCTCTCAAAGGTTTGATTACAGATGAGGATTATTGTGCCATGAGGTTATAGGAACTAGAACTTCTAGATGAAAAGCATAAAGGTTCCTTTGATCATATGAGAGTATATCAGAAGTGTATGTCCAAGACATTCAACAAGAAGGTTCACCCTAGAGAGTTTCAAGTAGGTGATCTCATTTTGTGAGAGAACCCTAAAAATCAACAGAACAGAGAACAAAAGGGGAAGTTTGAACCTAATTGGATTGGGCCATATGTCATCACTACTACTTTTGGTATAGGTGCTTATTTGTTATCTGATGAGAATGGGGAACAACTCCTTGATCCCATTAATGTGTTGCACCTAAAGAAGTTCTATCCTTGATGCCCATTCTGCATGGGTGCATCCTTTGTATATATTTTATGATCCTAAAAAAATACCAAAAAAATTCATATATGGTGCTGAAAAAATCCTAAAAAGTATAAAAAGTCCTGAAAAAATACAAAAAATATCAAAAAATGCAAAAATTCAAAAAAATAGAAAAAGTGCCTTGGTGAAAACCTGGAAACAGGCGCCTTGGTAGCAAAAATACAAAAAAATGAAAAAAAGAGAAAAATTGCAATAAAAATCCAAGTGGTGAAAACCTGGATACAGGCACTACTTGAGGCCTTTGCACCCTTGTCTTTTAGCATGCATCCTTGACACTGAGCCTTTCTCCATCATACCTTGACCTTATTTGACTTGGTCTGGAATTGGTCTTTGTCTTTGTCTAGGGGGCATACTTGTTAGCATAGGTCCTTTAGGTGCGTTTGTCTCTTGGGGCATTTCACAACAGGTGTTTTTCAACACCACCCTAGACAATGTTTTTCAACAATACCCTTGCGTCGAGTGTTTCTTAACACTTATCAGATGTCTTACCCAATAGTCCAAGTGTAATTTGATATTTCTCACTAAGAAGATGTGATACTCAGAGTTTGACTCTATGACCAACACACACGCACTTAAACAATCAACTGGCTGAGATATGTTGACTTTATTTTTCTTTGTGTGTTGTCTATGAGGATTTCTTTGATGAGTGGTCTCTCCCTAAGAAGTTTTCAATGATGCATAGCTAGAAGACTGAGGGTATGAGAACATGTTTTATTTCTTTATCTGCTTGTGGGTATATTTTGTTGGTCCTAACTGTCATGAGCATTTATGCTGGTCTTACTTGACACTATGGATTAACAAGGTATTATCCTTGACTGTTTTAGTGAGTGCATGCTTCTAGCTATCCTGACTTTCATGTGTCTTGATACAAGCATAATCTTTCCATATCAAACTTAGGTGATCTCACTGCACTAGTCATCTTGACCTACATGTCTTTGATGCCTAGGTAGGATTTCCACATTTCTATCTAATAAAGATCATATTCATATTCACATAGTTATGCTAGTGTGCATTGTATGATCTTCTAACACTCCCAATAAAGCCCGATGATGATAATTAGATGTCTATAAGCATTGCGACCTTACAAGTCAACCACTTTTCATAGTAGCTTGCATTTTAGGTTCATGTTAGTCTAGTTTTTCACTTTGCATATGGAAAGAGCTCTCCTTTTCATCTTACGTGGACCTGTCAGTTGACTGCACTCACCTTTTTTTCTTCTCGATCACATCTTTCACTCCTTGTCTTTTTCATCTTGAACCTATTCCTATTCATCACAAGGGGTTAATCGTATCATTATATCCATATCCCTAAAACAAAAATGTCATTTTTAGAAACATGAGTCTATATCATATACATGAGAATCGAACCTACATCTATGAGAGAGTGAACATACATAAGCACATACATCAACATTTTGAGCAAATAAGACAAGACAATACATATGAAAACTGATACAACATCCAAGTGAGACAATCAAATATGATATATCCAACATCCAGTATATCTCATATATAAAAGCAAAGTCATGGTACAATGTCATCATTGATATAAACCATACAAATGAGATCCCAACTGGATCAAAGTCTCAATAGTATCATCTAACATCACATCTAAACCTAAGCCCTAGACCTAGGACACGCCGGCTCCATCATGTGGCACTGGTGGAGGAGGGGGTGGTGCAGCTGCCCTGTCAGGAACCATATATGATGCTCCTACCCTCTGAGAATATGATGATGCTCTCTAACCCTCTGGAACTGCCTAGAGATAGAGTCCATGATAATATGCTGCTCTAGCTGCCTCCCGTCAGATCTCTAGTGTAGCTACCTGTGCTGCCGTCTCACGGCGTGCTATCTCTACCCTGAGATCTCTAATCTACTGGTCTCTCTCTAATCTCAGATCCACTAGTTGTTGATCCTGTACTGCTATAGTGATCCTCAGCTATTGAATCTCTATCTCAAGAGTCTGAATGCGGGCTCTCAAATCATCCCCTGCAGCTAGATCCACCTGCACCTATCCCTGTACCTGCTCCTGAGAAGGTCTCTGCACCTCCCCACTCCTTGAGCCCTGATCTCATGGCCATTTCTGGCCACCAACTCTAGATCCCTCTCCCACCTCTCTAACCTAGCCTCCTCCTCTTCCCTCATCATCTCCTTTGTCTCCTCCTCCTGGGGTAACCTATGCTACATCTAGTATAGTGAATCGAGGGAATGGTGCCCTCCATCACTCTTCCCTATATGTTGCATCAGCTCCTGCATCCTCCATGTCTGGGAGATACTCCCAGGGCTCCCTCCTAATCCTAGTTGTCTCCTCGATAGCTCACTGATAGTCTAACATGGGTAGCCACCCATGTCCCTCCTCATCTCTAGCCCTTGCATAGGTAGTCATCTCTGTGGAGACTCACTGCTGCCTCCCGAACTGTCACCATACCTGAGTGATGTAGAATCTCTCAACAATCTCTGAGTGTTGACCTACCAGTGGCCAAGTGCACAACATATAACTCAGCTCATCCTCTACATCTCCCCATGCCTCAGCATCCCTGTATGGCCTCCATGTGAATGAGGTCATCTCATCCAAGATCTGCCTATAATGTGTCACATCCCTTGTATGAGCATGAGATATGAACCCTGCATATCTGTAGATATATGGGTATCTCCTCTCTCTCGGGTGAACCCTAGGGTGCACCACAGTGATGTGCTCCCATGCCCACACTTGTGCCAAGATGGCACCACATGCCCATGTCTGACTGTCCCTATAGATGATCTCATGCAGCTCATGGTACATCTTTGCCAGTATGGCAAGACCCCATGCCATACGTTGAGGTTTGCCCACTAAATTAACCAATAGCCTACCCCATCCAAGAGGAAATCCCTTCTGACTGCGATTGGTCATCAAGATTTATGAAATGAATGATGCCACAATGCATGGCATAGGAAAATCTTGACCAAAATCATCTATCAACCTCTCCCAACTAACATGCCTATCTAGAATGGTAACATCCTGGAACATCTCCTAGAGGACTCGTCGTCCCTTAGTGGCATCCTGATCATAATACACCTGAGTCAACACACAAATCATGTTAGTTTTCATCATATGGAAACATTACACTTACAAAATTATATCTAAAAACATGATTATACTTACAGGATCACCGTGGCATGGTACTCGTAGAATCCTGTAGACATCCTCTAGTGTGATGGATGCCTCTCCTATCGGCAAGTGAAATGTGTTGTGCTCACTATGCCATCACTCAGCCAAGGCTATCAGTAGCCCATGATCGGCCCTAATATATGGGAACCGCAACAGGTATCAGAATCCCATTGCCCTGATGTCATCCTCACCTGGATCATCTAGGTTTCTGACACATCTCAATCCCACTACCTTCGGCACTCTGATGATCAATGCCAGAAAGACCTCCTGCAAACCATTCAACCCAGCCATATGTCAGTACATACTATGATGAAAATCAGTGTAGGACACTTAAAGCATAACTATTGTCTGGACCCATGTCTTACTTTGCTCAAAATGATTCAAAATTTTAAGTTTTACAGAGAAGTATCGTGCGATACTTCTCTCTATAGTAGTGCGATACACCTTTGGCTGTGTGATACTTCACCCGATATCGTGCAATAGTTCACCAATTATCATGCGATACTAGTATCTATACGTGCGATACTTTAGGGACCCACGAAGTATCACGGGATGTTTCTTCCCAAAGGGCACGATACTTCTAAAGTATCGCGTGATAGTTCGCCTAAAACTAAGAATTTCAAAATTTCAAAAACATGCTAAATATGCATTAAATGCTATAAATGACTCAAACAACGGCTAGTTTTCAGAAACATACTGGGGCACCATAATGTGGAGGCCGGTTGTGCAACTGAGAGCACTCAAATCGATGTCTGTGGATGGGAACTCCTATTGGTTGAGCCATCGCTATCTCTCAGAGCTCTAGATTCTCAAATAGTTAAAAGTCAAATGATTTTGAAAATGACACCTTTTACCTCTTTTATAGCATTTTGACTTTTTGACCAATTTTTCAAATACCTTAGAATTGCGCAAAAATTGCACCCCTAGCTAATTTCAACGTCCTGGATCCATTTTTGGACTCAAAATCAAAATCCAAAGTCATCTTGATAGTCAAAATTGCATTTCAAATCTTCTCCCTCTTTTGCGCAGTTGACAGACCCTTTTTGAGGCATAACTCTTCGATCTTTGATGGAAACTCTTCGATCTTTGATGGAATTTCTTCCTTTCCATGTCTCTCAAATTTTCTAGTCTTTCATTCACCCCATTTCTTTTCTTCTAATTCATCACAGGGGCATGTTTTCATTGCTTAATGGTTATTCTATTGACCCTTATCCTCGATTGTGATTTCTTTATGATTTGATCATCTTTATCAATTTGTTGTCTCTCCTCTACCTGATTTCAATTTCGATTCTGAGGGGGCAATACCTATTGGATTTTAATCCTCAATTCCTTGATTTTCTTGATTCAACTATCTTTTTGTGAGCTTTCACTCAAGCTTGAGATTCTTATCTCTTATTTTGGATATGATCCCGAGTCGACCTCATGTCCAGAATCCTTTGTTTATGTTTGTCTGGATGTGATCCCGAATCGACCTCACATCCGAGTTGTTTTGTGATCCCAGATTGATCTCACATTTCAATTCTTCTTTGACTACATGTGTTCCCAGATCAATCACACATTAGTCAAAGAGGGGCAAATGTATGCACCCAAAAATGGTCACCTAGACTTTGGGCCCCATTTATTTGATTTATTTATCTCTGAATCAATTTTATCAATAATCAATATCTTTCAACACTATCAATTTCATGATCAAATCCTAATTTCATCATTTTTTATTATTTTCCATGGGCTAACCATTTTATCCTAAAGTCTTTAGTTAATTAAAAGGAATATTTCCTCCCCTTTTATTGAATAAAAGCCCTCACTTTTCCTCTTATCCTAAGTTGCACAAATAAAGCATCATTCTTATTTTATAAAAGAGAAAAAGTATTTTTTGTCTCATATGGACACAAAAGTCAACTCTTATTTTCTCATTGGAGGATATTTGTGCACAAGGATCAAGCTTCCATTTTTCTCCACCGTTGATTAAGTATTTTTCCTCTTAATCTCAATGGTCCATTTCACCTCATTTCTTATAAAAGGAGAGCTCTCCTCCTCATTTTATGATCATGTTTTATGCTAATGTTATGTTGCAGGTTTCCTAGCTTACTTTGAAGACTCCCTTTGAAGACATTGAAGACTTGTTTCCTTTCATTTTCTTTCATCATTTAGTTGCACATTTCATTTGATTAGTTTGCATATCATGGCATTTTAGAGTAATTTTCCTTTTATGCAATAGATTTAGCTCACATAGCTTAATAAGGGGTTTGTAATCCATTGCAATTTCCTTTCATAAAGTAGTTTGCATTGTCATTTGATAGATTAATTTTGCACTCATACTACTTTCATTTGCATCTTGCACATTTGATTCATTTTGGGGATTTTGGCACTTTTTCCCTAGTCTTCAATTTTATGAATCTCTCATTGTGTGGTTGACTAGCAAGGTCACAAGTTTGTAGCTCTAGCTGAGGGCAATTTTATCATAGTGTCTTGCAACTCCATACATAGATAGCTATGAGCCACTTTGTGAGGCCTCACCTTTGAGCAACCTTGCATGTAATGGTTCATAGAAGTGTGGTCACATTTTCACCATACACATATACCAATACAATTAGGCATTTTTCCCTTGACACTTGTTTTCAAAGCACTAAATTAATCAAAGTAACTTGTCACCTAATATTGTTTGAAAATGTTGAATTAATATATCTACAATTCTTGAAAGGTAAAAATTGAGTTACTAGGAGAGATGAAAAGCCATTGAACATTTTTCTTTTAAAGAATGAGGGAAGCTTTTGGTCATAGAAGAAGTTACTACATAAAGTGGAAAATATTTTCTCATAAGTGCAAGGGTCACCATGTCCACAATATTTCTCCAAACAAGGGAATCTAATGTATTGTAAAGGTGGGGTATGAAGGATCTCAATGGAAAGTGGGCTACTTTTAAAACATATTGGGATATTGGATTTGGATGGGTTATGTTGGCCAAATATTGTTGTAAAGATGAAACATTTTACAATAGGTGATTTATCGTAAATTCAATGGATAAATTGGATTGGGAAGAATCAGATTGTGATGAAGGATTTGAAGGTGTAGTATGGTAGGTAAGTGGAATATTGTGGTAGATGGGTGGAGGAGATGGTTGATAAACAAAAGTGAGATTGGTTGAGGGTAGGACATAAGAATATTGATTGATAGGGCTCCCCCCACTACTAACATGGAACTAATGACCATTTTATTCATTGATAGCTCTGATGAAATATGTGTATGTAGGAATATTATTTATAGATCTAGGCATATAAAATAATATCTCAAGTTTGGTTAGAGGAATGAAATGTACAAGAACTTATGGGCAAAAATCCAACTTCACAATGTTATCATCCACTATGTGAGCTATACCATGTAAAATATCCATAATATGTTTATCATTTTGAATCAAATTCCTTAAACCTTAAATTAATTATATTACATATCCAGTCTAGTGCTCTTGACTCACAAATTGTTGAATATCTTCAAATTTATTATCAACATTCCCATATTATTCATTAGATACTTGTGTTGAAGAGTGATCCCCATTATGAGAATCATGGAGAGAAGGATTATCAACAATGTTAGCCATGGTAGGTATTGGATTAAGAGTAGAGGGTTCATCCAAGATCCTCAATGGGAATAAGACAAAAATCAACTTAAGATCAACACCCTTAGTGTTTAAACCATGGGAATATATGAGCCTATCACTTCTAACATGGATAGTAGTTTAAAACACACAATTTATCCTAGGAAGAAAAAAATAAAACTAGAGATTGTGGTATCCTAAAATGTTAGCACCCATAATTGGATGCTTAATTAGGCCATGTATTGGCAATTTTAAGATTCATGTTTTTTATGCTTGATCCAACTACCTATCTCCCCATATTTAGTATCTATCCTATCTTCCTAGCTCCCCATTTAAATTTTGGTGCTTTTCCCTAGCTACATAATTCCTATGGCTTTATGTTCCTAGAAAAAAATTCCAAGGGCATTTTTTTCCTTGAGGATTGGGCCCAAATTTGAACTGGGACCCCATTGTGGTGTTTTGGTGGGAAATCAGATCTTGTGGTTGGCCTAGATTAATTTTGAATCCCAAATGTGTGAAAGGTATATAAACACCCTATCTTTCCTCATTTTGGCATAAGGAGTTCATGATTTTCAAGCTACAGGAAAATTTCCAAAAGTATTCAAGAATTCAAGTTCAAGATCTAGCATTTCTCTAAGCATATAAGGTATTTTGAAGGAAATATTCTCTATTATAGGAATATTCTCTCCTATGATGAACAAGTAGAGGAGTTATCAAGCAAGCAAGAAGATTATTTTTCCATATACATTCTTTCTTCCTCCATAGAACATTATTCTTCTTTGTGAAGTCGCCCTTGATTCCTTTCTACTTTATAAGGTCAACAAATCAATATACAAGCACCTTCATAAATGTGTGTGATCTTAATATATGTTCATTAAGGCATTTAAAAGGTAGAACTAATAATTACGTTCACCTTTAATTTTATTTATGCTATCTCCTTTAATTTTCAAGGTTGATTCATAAATAGGGGTTTGACAAAGGAAAACCAATTTCCACAACCTTTTCCTTATTTTTTTTGTGTGTAGGTATAGGTAGTGCAACTATCAGAACTTGGTTAAGAAAGTTTGGGATCTACGTGATTGACTATCAAAGTTTCAAGAAAAATCCTAGGGAACAAAACACCATAGTCTTCTTGTTCCTAGGAATAAAATGCCCAAGGTGTTTTGTACCTAGTAAATCCAATTTAGATTTTGGTCATCGATCAACTCAATTTCCAAATTCTCATTTTAGGTCACTACAACTTTCTATCTATTTTTCATCAATTTGTCTTTTCTAAAACTACCTATTCTTGCTTATTTAGTCATTTATCTTACATCACTAGATCATTTTATCTATTTTATTCAAAATCATAATTAGTGAAGGAAATTATTTGTCCCACTTATCACTTGATCTAACTTGAAGTCTAGTGTGGAATCTTCCTTCCGATTTGTACATTAAGAAAAGGTGGATAACCCCATAACACTCCAACCAACCTTATATCTCCTTTTTCTTTATGTACATTTTTTGTGAGCCCAAAACATGACTTTTCCATTCTGATATTGGTGTTAGATCCCATTAATGTGAAATGGATCCTCACTTTTTATTTCATAGTTACATGTACTATTCTTTAAATTGTATGTGCAATTCAATTTATGTTGCATAAATTTAATGAATGTTTGCATATCTCTTTCAAATTTATACTTGTATTTGTTAGATCTATCTTTTCTATCTACTATTTTCAATGAGTGTTGTAACTTTTATCCCTACCTATATCATTCCTTTTAGGAGAATCCATATGCTTATGTGTTCCTTTAATCTCGAGTCCTCTTTATTTCTTAGGAATCTTGATGAGACACAAATGCCTACTGATGAAATTCATACTGTGGTTGAGAATCCTTCTTCCCACTCTTCTCATGATGAAAATGAGTCTTTAAGACTTCCTCCTACCCAAGTATAAAATCTTTCCCATGACTTTGAAAAATTTAAATGATGGTTAAGTCAAGCGAATTCTAACATGGAAGCCATTTCCTTAGTATAAGGTTTGAGGAAGTTGATTCACAATGATGAACATAGTATCAAATTATTACAAACTATTCCCCATCTTGTTGATAGTAATGTAAAGCCTCTTAAGGATTGCGCTCAAAATTTAGGTTTGACTCAACCTCCTATTAGTGTTAAAACTTCCTTTCCTATTCCTAATTCATTATTGAGTGTTTCTATTTATTCTCCACCTCTCATGCCATATCCATCTCAAATATAAATCCTACACATATAAGTCTTTGAATCATTCATAATCCTATTATTCCTCATCCTTCAAGTGTTCCATGTGTTTCACAACCTTCATCCATGCCTACCTACAACAAAGTCCCACTTTTCTATTCCAATGTTCCTTCTATTTCCCATAATAATCCAATCATTTCACATATGTCTCATACCAACCTTTATACTAATTCCACTATCAATAGTCTTGCTCAAACTATTTCATCCTCGCACAAAAAATTTCCTCCATGAATCTATCTAAATTCAACATTTCCACATGTGACATTGCTAACTCTTTTCTTATCCCTCGATACATTGAAATACCTCACTTATAGGCTTACACTGGTAATGGTGATCCCTTGACCCATGTTAAGACCTTTCAAACATTGTGTAGTGAATTTTCTCACAATCTTAGGTTTATGACTAAACTATTTGCTAGAACCTTTTGAGATAAATGCTTTCAATATTATTGTTCTTTATCCCCTCATTCCATTGATTCTTTCTAAAAACTTTCTAATGCATTCATTCAACAGTTTCAAATTAATATTGTTCCTAAGATTTATTTGATTGATTTAATGCATTGAAAACAAGGCGTTAAATAAAATGTAACTGATTTCA
Source organism: Chamaecyparis obtusa (assembly GCA_027943335.1). Classification (NCBI taxonomy): domain Eukaryota; kingdom Viridiplantae; phylum Streptophyta; class Pinopsida; order Cupressales; family Cupressaceae; genus Chamaecyparis; species Chamaecyparis obtusa. The sequence continues at coordinate 254,358 of BSBK01003566.1, read as the reverse complement.
TTAGTAGATTTAAGTATTTGCATGCTCAATTTTCTTATCTTGTTCTTGATGTTGATGTCCAAAGTATTTTCATTGCTAATTTACAAAAAAGTACTAGGGATAAGATATTGCTTGGATTCTCTTCTTTAACTCAATTTTGTGTAGTGCTTCATAATTGTTATCTTCAAGTGAGTCAATTAGAGAGAACCACCGTAGTGGATCTAGTTGATATGAGTGATGTCACATTCCATCCTTTTTAAAAGTTTCAAAAACCAAAATACTTCATCAAGATCAATAATTAATCAAACTAAATTGATCAAAACATTTAATGGTTTCACTTATCCTACCTATGGTTCCATTATTATTCTCATAGAAGTTGGTAAGAAAACCTTAGATGTCACCTTTTTTTTCATCCCAACTTTCAATCAATTTCAAGTTAGACTTGGTCCTCCTTAGCTTACCTTCATGAAAGATATAGTATCTCCTATCCATAATTGTTTGAAATTTCCCTATTATGGAGAACTCATCACGATCAACCATAGTATGTATCATCCTTTAGCTACTAAAGGTAAATTTGACCTTGACTTATTTTGGCCTTCCATGTCTCATCATGTCTAGCCTCATAAAGATAACTATTTCTTATCCTATAAAAATTAAAAATTAAGAAGATATGTGAACTTAACAATTCATCTCGTATAGTTCCATCTCATTTCCGTAGACTTGGACTTCTTCCTAAAACTTTTACATCTCCCATTTGTGCTTCAATTCCACCTCCTATATCCTATAAACACTCCAAAGTTTCTATTTATCAACCTAATGTGGTGACTTGTTCTTCCTCATAAAGAAGAAAAAGACCTAATGATGATTGATCCTAAACTAAATCACATTTCAAACAAAACCAAATATAACCATTGTTCTTGTGAATGTTATCAAGAACACCATGGTAGAGCCCATGAGTGTGCTTCCCAAAATATTTCCTATTTGAAGACATTGATGCTTTGATTCCCTTTGATCAACCTATGTATAACTCAAAAGAGGAATTTAATCTTAAAAATATGAAATTGAATAAACATGACAATTCTATTTAGATTAGAGATCCTATTTTTATTAATTTGGATGAAGAAGATGCTCTTGATGATGATTTGATGTTTCTAATGCAAATGATGTTTGTGCCAGTGATTTTGATGATATGTATGAGCTTGTTGATATTAATCATGACTTACCATCTAGATTTTCAAAATAATTATCTCTTAATCATAGTGAAAAACAAAGTGACTCATCCTTGGAGCATGGTCCTTGTTTGGAACTATCTATTTTTCCATTTGTTGTGCTCAATGTTTCTCCTCTTGTGTTTTACCATCTTCCCTAAATAGTATAGATAGATTTGTGGGTACAAGTGATATGCTTGATTATCTCCTCTTGTATTCTATATTCCTCTATGTTTTCCTATTGTAATGTATTACCCCCATGATGTTCTACTTGTGATATGTTATGTTTTGACTTCTTTAGAAAAACCTTGTTGATTCATTAGCACAAGGTGATAAAGGAATTGACTTGTAAAATTATTCCATTTGTATCTCATTTATTATAGAGTTCATATACATGTTATGTCGTTCCCGTGTCATTTATAAAAAATGTTCCTTTGTGTTGTTTGATTGGGGATGACGCACAATGGTAGATACCATTCTTTTTGGTCTTCATAATGCCAAATAAAAATGAATCTTCTTTGTATCTCTTATGTGACCTTCTTCCATTGTGCTTGTGGATCTACTACCTTTGGGGGATGATGATAGTTTATTTTAATATAATTCTAATATACATGAGATATCATATGATCATACAGAGCCCAGAGTTAGAAGATCTCTTTTGTGATCTCTTTTGTCATGTGTTTCATTTCCTTTTTTTTGTCCTTTCTTGGGGTATCTCATAGTGGAAATATCTCTTGTGGGGGCATGTATGCTTTGTTAAATCCATTGCTCCTGTCAAGGCATTTGCAATCACTTTAATTTGGGGACATACACTCTACTCTTTATTTCACAATTTATACACACACACAATGAAATCTCTTATGTATAGATGGCTAAGGAGATAATGATTTTCTTTAATTCATCTTTACATTATCACACCTTGTGTATTAATTATTGGATCCTAAGACTGACCATTCCTTCTTTCAAATTGGTCCTTTGACTAGGAACATTTTCATTTGGTCCTTACACTGGCTGCTTTTCTAGATTTCTTAATGGATACATGATTCCCTTAAAGATTAGTCCCTTTTGATGGGTCAAATAGCAGCTCATATCTTTCTAGACTACCAATTCCATCTTTTGTACCAACATTTTTCCTTTTCATGATCCATGGTAAGGAAATACCTTACAAGGCTAGTTGGTCATGTCTCATTTTCTTTCTCTCTTTTTCTCTCTTCCTCCTTCAAGCATTGTGTCTTTTATCCTATTTTTGGATTTGATTAAGACATGAGGCTCTTGGGGGCTTGGTTTTTTCTTGTCTCCATTACCTTGGTAAAATATTTCCAATATATTGATCTACTTTACCATGAACATGAGGTTTTCTCATACTCCCGCTAAAATGGGGGATAAATGTACCATCCTAAAAAGTTAGAACCCATAATTTAATGGTTAGTTAGGGTCCATTTTGATGATTTTGAGATTTCATGTCCATTATGATTGATCCAACTACCTATCTCCCCCTAATCTGATATCTATCCTATCTTCCTAGCTACCCATTTGAATTCTAGTGATTTTTTGTAGGTACATAATTACAAGGGCTTTTTTATTCCTTGAGGATCAGACTCAAATTTGAACTATGACCCCATTGTGGTATTTTAGTAGGAAATTAGATCTCGAGGTTGGCCTAACTTAATTTTGAATCCTAAAATATGTGAAGGGTATATAAACACCATATCTTTCCTCATTTTGTCATAAGGAGTTCATGATTTCCAAGCTATAGGAAAATTTCCAAAAGTATTCAAGCGTTCAAGTCCAAGATCTAACATTTCTCTAAGCATCCAAGACATTTTGAAGGAAATTTTCTCCATTGTAGCATGCTTCTCTCCCATGATGAATAAGTAGAGGATTTATCAAGCAAGTAAGAAGATCCTTTGTCCATCCAGATTCATTCTTCCTCCATAGCAAGTGTTCAATCAAGCATAACAACATTCAAGATCTAGAAGTTGTTAGAGCTTTCAAATTTTCCCATTTCCTAGGGGCATCAAATCTATTTCATAATAGGAAAATGCAAGGACAAGAAGTATGAAAGAATTTAAATTCATGATCACCCTCCAAAAGGAACCATTCAAGCATTTTCGCCATTTCGTAGAGAAACACATACGAGGGTAGCAAAATAGCAATTTTTTGCCATTTCGCGAGAAATGGTTTTAATGCATAGAGAAATGGTATTTTTTTGCCATTTCGTGGGTAATGTTTATGATGGTCTCCAAATTGGAAAAAGGTATTTCTTCATTAATGTGAACGTGGTAGATGAGACATTTTGAAATGTACGAGCTTATTTGGCACACTTGAAGTTTCTCGGATCAAAGTACATATTTAATGAGAAATATATATAAATGACTAAATGCGGAGTATGATTCTGCATTTGCGTAGCTAAAGAATTGAAGATTTGGAGCTTGGATAGGTGAAGTTTTTGCATCCAAAAGGGTTGAAGTAGGTCTTGTGTTTGTGGGTGGACAAAAATAGTAAGTTCCTATCCCTTTCAATTATATTTTTGCTTCTTAAAATGCCTAAAAAGAAAGAAGATGTTATAGTTAAGAAAGAGGTGCCAGTCAAGAAAAAAGTGAGCAATAAAAAAGATACCCAAGCAAATTTGTTGCAACAACAACTTCTTAGCATCCTGCCTGGGTCTACTATTGGAGGGACAAAATAGGGGTTCTCTGATATATGGCATGAGTGTAGAGATGTTATTCTCCCCATCATAGGTAGATAATTTTTTTGGTTTTTCTATGAAAATAAGAGTGAAAACAAACCAAGGAGTAATACATGGAATTTGGATTTGGGAATAGTAGTTGTCCCAAATGTATTCATAGATGTTGAACTTATTGATGCATTGGTTGGGAATTATGAGCCCGAAAGAAGAACAATAAGAAAGGTGAATGGTGAACCCCTACTAGTTATTACTAGGTCTTGCATAGAGGATTGTTTCAAATTAAGTAGACAAGCCCTAACCAAGATTGATAAGGATATTTTCAGCATTGATTTTGATAGATTGGTTAAAAGATTGGGATTCAAGGAAATTGATTGTTTTATGAGGAGAGGGGAAAACAAGAAGATAATCCAATAAACCATAAGGGTCCCCACCCGATAACATATTTTATGGGTTTTTTCCAAAATACTTACTTTGCATGGTCTCAAGTGTGTGGTTAGGATGCAAAGCCTAGGATACATGTGTATGAGGATCAAGAAACCTAATTTCTACCTAGAATTTGATATTTTTCCACTGAGATTGAAAGGTCCTTACATCACGAGCTATTGAAATGGAAGATGAATAAGTCCTTCAAAAACTACTCCCTGCTATTTCATCTTTTTCTATATCAGAATGAGGCAGAATTTATCAATTCTTTAAAGTTAACTACATGGGATGGATAAAGAAAGAAATTTCCCATATAACTATGGTGCTGAGATTAGGATAAAAATAACAGAGACTGTAACTATACCAGATTTCATTAAATATTTTTAGTATCAATCTTAAGGCTTATTGGATGCTAGAGATGAATAATCCCACAAAAAAATCAAGTCCATGCTCAAACCCAAGGAGTATTTCCCCGATAAGGGATATAGTTACAATTTTGGTGATTGGATATGTAGACCTAAATACACCTTAATTAGGGTCTATGGGTGTAACCACAACCTCAAAAGTTACCTATCCATGTGTTAGAAAGAATAGGGTTCCTGCAGTTCATATGGAAGATGCTATGGTTGGAAAAGGAGGTGATAAGAAATAGGAGGAAAGGAAATTTTCTACCCCATGCAAAGAAATTTGTTGGATATACAATTGGTGTGAAGATGATGGATGAAGTTCAAGGCTATATTGCAAACAATTATAGATTGGCTAGTGACCTTGCCAAATAGTATGATCTAGAGGGTCACATAAAATTCATAGTGGCCAAGTTTAAACATAAAGTAAACTTTGATGAGGATGTTATTAGAAATATTGATGAGATATTAACTACTATTCATAAGGTTAAGAAGTGGGGCATATAATCTAGAATGGAGGAAGATAGGTTGAAGAAGGGATTGACAAGGTTCTACAATGAAGAGGATCTTGAGATATTGAGAATAAAAAAATATATTAAGGATTTTGAAAAGTTGTATGAAAAGAAGCAAGAGAAAGAGGAGACACAAAGGTGTAAAAGTATTAATTCCTCCTAGAAAGAAAAAGAAAGTTGATGCTTCAAGATTCGGATTCAGACTCCACCCTCCCAACACCATAAGAACAAGCAGTAACACCCTTGGTTTTATATTTGGACTTAGATAAGGAATGTGATTCAACCAACATGTCTCACATTTTAAGAAAATTAAGAGAGGAAAAGGAAATGGGACCAACATCTTCACCTCCTACTTTCCAAGAAGAAATTCATGGCTATAATGCCCAAACCCATGAAGATGAGGCTCCAGTGAATTTGAATGATGAAAGGGAAGCTATATACCTTAGGTTCTTGAAGAGAGATGATTTCATGAGGAACCAGGAATTAAAGGATTTTTGGATTCAATACAAGATGAAGGATTTTGAAGAAAAGACAAGGAATATGCTCATGGGAGTTGATGAGTCTAAACATGAAGCTATAATTAAGCAAATGATTGATGAGCTCAATCTTGATATATCACTTACGCTATTGAGGAGGCTAGGGATATAGTGACGAGGAGTAATATGTCAATTGTTCCATGGCTTACCTTGAAGGATTTGTTCTTACAAGATCAAGTACGAAAGCAAGATAACCCAAACTTTGTATTTAAATTTGACTCTTTAGAAAATATTGAAGGGTTTGGGTTCAATCCCAAAATTGAAACCTTGGCTACATGGATGAGATTCAAAGGGAACAGTAAGCCACCAATAAATTGATATATCAAAGGGATCATAAGGGATGGAAATAGTGAAAACAATTGACAGTGCAAACCCATTAGCCTCATCCTTGAAATTGATGCATCAAGCTATGTTTAATAGATCACAAGTTAAACATATGAAAAAAAGTTGGAGGATTCCCAAATCAAGGAAGTAGAGATGAATAAAGTAATCAATGAGTTATATTTAAAGATGGAAATGATGGAGAATGAATTGTTGTAGTATAAGACTCTAGGGTCTAGCAGTACATTATTGGCTCCAAAAGTTGTAACACAAGTTTTAGAAAGTTCATAACAGATGGATAAGGATTCTGACAAAGAGAAAGATGTCTATAAGGATTCCAACTGTAAGAATTTAGAGGAGATACTATCCTTCAGAGTGAAATACGTTTGGAAATGTTGTGATGAAGTCTATGTAGGGTATGATAACCTTGTATACATCAAAAATTACTTCAAAGAAAACACACCAAAGTTTCAAGAGTTAATCCAAAGGTAGAGGCCTTCCCACTTTGAACTAAGTCAAGTTCGCGAAGTTAGATCCATATGCTCCATGAGAAATTAAATTGACTGTGCAGATGATAGAAGCCATATCAAGTAATTTAAGTTATATCGAACATGAGGAGGATAAGGTGATTCAAATAATGTCTTCATTCATTTCAAATATTCATTGGTTAGTTCCAAAGATAGTTGATCAAAATGGCAAGGTAAAAGATGTACAGGAATGAAAATTGGAATTTGAGGAATTTCCTTGAAATTTTTTTGATCTATTGAAAGGGGAAGATGAATTTAATATTGGTAGATTAAATGATGTTCTTGATGAGATTATTTATCTGGAAGTTAAGTTCACCAAATTCTAGGCTAAAACCTATGTGATCACTGGGAAGAAATGGTAGGACTTAATGTTGATTATTTCTAAAATTTTGCACTTCAAGTGGTCGATGCATATTCAGGTTGTAGAATGGGTGACAAAATATTTGAGGAAGCCTGGTGAGTTTCCAGAAAAGGATGCTGGTGAGGAAATAGTCATATTGGATTAATTTTCTTTATGTTTTAGTTTTAGTTTATTTGTCTTATTGTAATTTAGACACTCTCAGTTGCAAGTAGTTAGTTTATAGGAATAGTTGTGTCGGTTGGAAGCTTGTTTGCATCTAATCAATTTTGTGTAAGATGGTATACCACAACAAACATTGAGAATAGAGACTAATATGATAGATATAATAGTACTATGATGATATTATTATAGGTAGATAATATGTATGGAAAGTGACTACAACCAAAGTGCGAATCAATTGTATTCACTTTTTTTATTAATACAAAGAAAACCTATTTTATGTCCAAGGTTGAGGAAGTAAGTTCATTGTTTTTGATTGGATTGGTCCTTTGCATTTTCAGCTTCAATAATTCCTTCTTTACTGTTAGATGTAATAGAATTAAAGTTTTAAATGTTAGTTTTTGAGTATCATGGGTTGTATATGAATCTCTCATCTATACAATTCCTTGTCTAATTGGTTTCCTACTAAGGAATTAAATTCATTTAGACTAAAAATAAATATTATGACCAATTCATCCTTGATGTCACGGAGGAGGGAATCAAAAGTTTAATTATAGAGTGTAAATGAAGGTTCAAACAAAGCTTGACTACATTCCACCCAATGAGTTGGATAAGGGACTGACCTATGTATTTTCTCAAAGAAGGTTTTTTTTACATTGCAAGAGCAATGAAGTTCTTTCATTTCAAACAAAAACAAGATTTTTTGAATCTTGATCAATCTCAAGAACCATTTGCCACTTTTTTGAGAAATCATTAAAATTTTAAATTCACTATATAAAGGTACCTTAGTGTTTGGGGTGAGGGTTTACCCACCTAGGTCTAGCGAAGCCTAAAGTGTAGGGGAATAAGATTATTGCCATCTGTTGGCCAAGACTGATTGAAGCAATCCTATAGGATAATTGGCAAAGCTCTTGGATTTCCAATCTACGATTTTGGGAACCTACAGATTGGTGACTCTACTGGGGAGTTGTATATGAAAGACAATGTTGAAGATTACCTACAAGCTCTAGTGATGTAATTAAGACTCTACTACAGATAAGAACTGATGAAGGGTTCTCCCCTTAATACCACAAACACATAATAGAAATAGAGAAACAATAACAATTTGCAAGACTAGAAAATGGGCTTCTTATTATCTCCACAAATGTGGAATTATGAATTTTAGAATTATAATATGCAAAACCACATGGGCATTTTCTCTTACAATATTATGTAGGATAAATCCTCGAATCATTACCCAGATCTACTACCCAGAACTGCCCTAGACAACACTATGGGCCTTTCTTATATAGGCAATTTCCACCGACTGAGAAGGTTTAAAAAATATAGCCCTTAAGGCTGACTATCCCTAGAATTATTTATTTTTCATAATTATTACATTATGGTCAGCTCAAAATAATTACAAAATATGTTTTTAGGTAGCCCAACTTCCGAAGGCCATAACTTTCTAACTGTAGCTCCATTTTTCTATTATAACCACATTTCAGAAATGACAGGACTTGATCTATAGTGCTTAACTCGCGCAAGCTCTAGTGAGCCCGAGGTCTATCGCAATCTGGAGCCTCTAAGGCCTTCAAAATTGAGCTCAAATATTTTGTACCCAAAAACCTCAATAACTTCACCAATACAGATGATGTGGCAATGAAACTCAATTGGTAGACTAAAATGACTAAGATGAACCTCCACCTATGAAATCAGAACATTTTGAGATCGTATGACCAACCTACTAAAAATAGTAAGTTTCCATATATAGCAACTCCACACAAGATAGCCCTTATTGAAAATAGACTAGAAATATTTTTGGGTGATGCAAGATTGGTCTTACACCCAAGATGCTCCTACATCAGACACTCGGGGTAGTTTGAGAAGTGATCCTATCATGTCTCAGGTGTGAAGAGGAAAACCAAGATGGTTAACCTCCTCCCTTGTTAGCCATGATGAATCTTCAACAGGTCATCCTTTCCATCTGACCAGATATTCTTCATATGTCATGTTCCTTGTGCTTCTACCAACATGACTATCCAATATATCCTCAATCTCCTTGGTAGCTGAAGTAGTTGCTGCAATACTCCATTGTGCTTCTGTGATCTCATCTTCAACACCTCCTTTATGATACTTTGTTAGATCTGAAATGCTAAATACTAGTGAAATATTCAGCTCAGTAGGAAACTTGACCTCATATGCATTTCCTGAATCATGCTTCTTTAGTATCTTACATGGCCCAAACATCTTCATTTTCAACTTTTTGTATGTAACTATTGGAAATCATTCCTTCCACAAATGAACCATGACTTCATCCCCAACCTAAAATTCACTATGCCTCCTTTTCTCATATACATTAGCCTTATACTATGCATTCATCTTGGTAATGTGCTTCCTCACCTCGTCATGGATGTTCTTCAAATGTTTAGCAAAATCCTCAGCTTCAGCACTACTTATTTCTCCTTTATCTATCTTTCTCAACTCAGATGCATTTATGGGACTACTTCCATATACAACCTAGAATGGTGATTTACCAATGCTCCTATTGAAAAAATTATTGTATGAAAATTATGCCTATGATAAAATCAAATCCCATCCTGTTGGCTTATCCCTGTGTGCTATAAATGTGTCACACTTCTATGGATCATTACATGCAAGGAAACTCAAGAATGAGCCCTCACAAATCGATCCATAGCTCCCTAGGCATGGAGTGCAAGGGTTTTTAAGAATGCTCTCAGCTAGAGCTATTTAGCCTATAACCTTGCTAGTAAACCAGGCAATGGGAGATTCAATGAAGACAAGGGCAAGAATGCCAATATCCTCAAGAATCAAGAATGAAAATGCAATGCAATGCTATGCTAGAAATGGAAATGCAAGCTAAGCTATGAAAGGAAATATGCAAGTGTTACAACCCAAGCTAATTAATCTATGTGAGCTAATCTAGAGCATAGAAATGAAGCTAATCTAAGAAAGCATAAATATGATGCTAAGCTAAGAATGCAAGAATGGGATGTAGAATGCAAGAATGCTCCAAATCTTCAAAAGCTCCAAAGTGACCTAGAAATCCTGTAGCATAAAGTTAGCATAAAAAGTTGGGGGATCTAGAATGAAGAAAAGAGCTCTTCTTCTATAGGAAATGAGGAGAAATGGACCATGGAGATTAAGAGGCAAAATATTTAATCAACGGTGGAGCTTAAAAGAGGAGCAATCCATGTGCACAAGTATCCTCCAATGAGAAAATAGGAGTTGACTTTTGTGTCCATATGAGATAAAAAGTGCTTTTCCCTTTTTTATAAAATAAGAATAATGCTTTATTTGTGCAACTTAGGATAAGAGGAAAAGTGGGGGCTTTTTATTTATTAAAAGGGGAGGAAATATTCCTTTTAAATAAATAAAGACTTAAGATAAGATGGTTAGCCCATAGAAAATAATCGAATAAATGATAGAGCTAGGATTTGATCAAGAGCAAGCAATTGATGATTTAGCAAAAGGGGCTAATAGTCTAGATGACCATTTTTAGGTGTATACAATCCCCAACCAAACATCTCAAAAAATTCTCCAAACTTCTATTCACCACTTCTGTTTGTCCATCAGTCTATGAATGATGTGATGAACTAAACTTCAAATCTATCTTTAACTTCTTCCACAATGCACGCCATAAATATCCAACAAACTTAGTATCCCGATCTAAAACTATACTCTTTGTCAAACCATGTAATGTTAGAATAAATGAGAGGGGTGTGAATCAGTTATCCAGTGTCCCAAATCAAAATGTATAATCCAAAACAAATTCTTCAACTTCTGCTACTTGGTAAACATAAAATACTTTCACTGTTTGTGCTTTTACTGATTATCAGTCTAAAACTTATACTAGTTACCGATCAAATCTAACATGTAATATGCAAAGTATGATAACAAGCAAATATCACAATCAACACATAACACAAGAGATTTAACGTGGAAACCCTGTGAAGGGAAAAACCACCTGGGACCAGTAACCCAAAAATATTCATTCTTCTGAAGTGAGGTCGGTGAAGACCCAACCCTGTTAAAGGTTACAAATACACTATTAGGTGTGACCTTGTGAGAGGATTTTAGACCAGAAGTTATCATCCAACCAACAATCACTCTAGGGTTGACAGGATAAAAATGTTCACTCTATGAATGAAACATCAAAAGACTTTCATAGTCCACTCGATTAAGAGATTTGACTGTGTACAATGGTTAAATATGTAACAGTAGATGATCTACCTTGAAAAAACTTCAATTTCAGTTTACAAATTAATGTTTAGCTCATTCATATCTTTCTAATCAATGTATCACTTCAAATTCAATACAATAACAACTTACCATCTATCGGTAATTACTCTTTGTAGCTCGGTAATTATTCTGTAGTTCAGTTCTCACTAACCAGTATGATTAGTGTTATACACTAAATTTGCACCCTTAGTTCAAGCTCTCGTAGTCTTGATAACTCAGTATAATAAGGGAATCATCTCAAGGTTGTGGGACCTTTTGCTAACCAAGATGAGACCTCCAGATTCTAGGTTGGTTCCTCTTGGATAGTCACCTTGATTTGCTTCTAACAGGAAAGTAAACTTTGAGAGGAAAGGGATAGAAGGAATGCATAAAAAGGGAAAAGACTGAAAGAAAATATATCCTACTAGGTGATGAACCGAAAATAGAGTATGAATTGCAGTATGAAGGATGAAACCAGTACACAATCCTAGGTCTAGGAGATTACAACTCAATGAATAGGGCTACATAAGTATTTTATAGAGGGATCTGCAATAAAGGAATACTATGTAGAAAAAGGGAATTTCTCAAGACAACAGTGCTCCTAAAGAGTCAGACACAGACTACAACCTGCAGACAAACATTCATCTCTGCAATTGGGTATATGAATGAGACAGATTTCCAGGGGTGGAAGTATGTCCACAAAAGCATTCAAATCAGATCATTCACCAGCATACACATGAATTGTAGAAAGAAAGAGGAATCAGGAAAAACCTAAGAGTTACTGAAACATACATATACTGAATTCAATAAGAGGTAATCCAGACAAGCAAGCATGAGGACAACAAGAATGTCACAGAATACTTTGCAATGTTTGAATTCATCAATGAGAATCTACAGGATGTGGAAAGCCAAAGGGGCAAAAAGAAATGCCACAGATAGCTTCCCAAGAAACAGGCTTTCTGTTTTACAAACATGTGAATTCTGAGCACTACAGGCTCCCAAAAAAGAATATATACATCCCCTGCATGCAGGCAAGAATCAAAAATATCTCCTTAGGGTTACATAAATCTGTAATAGAATAATCAACCCTAAAACTAGTCACTTCTGATCATAAATGTGCTCTGTAAATATCATGGCCGATCAGATATTTCATTTGCGTGCCCCAACCCTATACCGCAATTAACCTACAGATAAACAACCTGGATTTATCACTCTTTTTTGCACAAAGTCATGCCATGAATTCACACTGGTACCTTTCCAAGACAAAAAAAAATAACCCCTAATGGCTGCCTAGACCTCCTCATCATCTTCCCTTAACTATGCATGCCCTAGCGACATAAATTTCTTGAGCTACCCGTGCCTGCAACATTCACCTTAGAAGAGAGTCCTTGAAAATAGGCTACACCACTTTGACAAAGCAATGGTCACATGATCACATGAGCTGAAAGGCCTTCATGCAATCATGTGATAAGATTTTGAAAACTTGCCTCCACCCTTCGAAAATGTCAATGGTCACATGATCGCATGAGCTCGAAAGGCCTTGATGCGATCATGCGACAAGCTTTTGAAAACTTGCCCTACCACCACATAACCATCGCTCGAGACCCGCAAGACATCACACTTGTCAAACTTAACCCTGGTTTACCTTGGGTTCATTTCTTCCTAGTTGCCAAGTCGTGTGAACTTTTCCTTAACCCCAGGTTCATCTAGCGACTACAAGAAATTTGTTAACCGCGCACTTGCAAACTTGCTTACTTGTCAGGCCCGCACTGCTTTAAAATCACATTGGTCGCATGATCACATGAGCTCAAAAGTCCTCATGTGATCACGCGACAGCCCTTTGAAAACCTACCTGGCCCCCGCAAAATATCACATTTTCCAAACCCTGCCACGTGGCCCAACAGGAGCCAACCACACGGCTAGACCCACAACCACACCAACTAGAAGCATCAGAAGGATCCTACGGTAGTCGCATGATCACATGGGATTGGAAGATCCCATGTGAACATGCGACCACTGTAGATCTTGAATCTATGGGGGCATATGTTACATTGTCGATGGCCCACCACAAATCGGACACGTCACCAAACCGCAAGCCCACCGCAAGAGTCAAAGCCCGTCGCTGACCGCTTGTCGCATGCTCACATGTGGTCAAGAGGCCGCATGCGATCATGTGACCAACCACATGATGCTACCACTGACCGCTAGACGTTGGAGTTGATAGCAGGATGCCCACCATGAACTGCTGACGGTTTGTCGCATGGTCGCATGGGCTTGGAAGAGCCCATGCAATCATGTGACCAACCAAGAAATGCTACCACTGACCACCACCTTGTTGTTGACTGCCGATCTTCTGATACCGCATCAACAGTTGTCATATGATCTCATGGGATTGGAAGATCCCATGTGATCATGTGAAAGTTGTTGGATCTTCGCTACACTATCACAGCCTTGAGGAACTAGGACCCACCTATCAAAGTTGCGCACTTAGGGTCGAAAACACAAATGGTTTTTGAGCGAAGGTCGAAAACACACTAAACTTTCAGAGCGGGGGGTCAAAAACACATCGAGCTTTTGGAACAAAAGGCAGAAACAACCTGAGCCTGCAGAGAGGAGGTCAAAAACACACTGGGTTTTCGACACTTGAGCATTTCATTGGAAAATAGGATTGTGGCCGAAAATGAACGAGAGGGAAAATTGGGCAACACTTTTGGCGACCTCTGCAGGATGTCAGCCTGCTAGACATTGACTAGTTATCTTGACATATCCATTGGGCATGGGGTCATTTCTCAACACAAAAACTTGACAGGGACAAAAAATGAACTAGGAAGACAAACCTGTGCACGCGCACTTCTTGGGAAATAGGAACTAACCTAGAAAGCAGGGAAAGAAAATAAGAAACATATTTACAAGAATTTACAAGAAGGACCTATAAAGAGGGATTAACCTCAAAGTAAGGCTTCAAGTGGAAACCATTCACTGAGATTGGTAGGGCATCTCCTTCAAGGGTTGAAAGCTGAAAAGCATTGGATCCTCTGCACTCTGTTATAACAAATGGCCCACCCCAAAAGGAATCAAACTTTGTGTGCTTGCCAGGTTTTGACCTGAACTCATCCCATTTGAGAACTACATCTCCAACCTTGAAGTTTTTGCCCCTAGCTCTTTTATCAAAGCTTCTCTTTGTTTGACTCTAATGGAATGCCATATCTTGCATTGATTTATCTCTGATCTCTTCTAGCTCCATCAACTGGGCATATCGGATTTGCATAGGATCACTTTCTTCAAACAAGGCATACTGAGTGGCCAAGTCCAAAGCTAGTAATTCAGTTGAAATAGATAACTTAGCCTCTCTACCATACACCAACATGTATGGAGAATTACCAATAATTTTCTTTGGAGTAATTCTATCTAACCACAAGGCAGATCTCAATTTGGTATGCCAGTCCCTTTGACTGTCTTGCAGGGTCTTTTTTATTATTCTAATCAGATTCTTATTTGTTGATTCTTCCAAACCATTCCCTTGAGGATAGTAATTGGAACTTGTATTCAGATAGATGCCCTTCTTGACTGCACACTCTAAGACTTTGAGGCCTGTAAATGCTAATGCATTATCTGAAACTATAGAATCTAGAATGCCAAATCTATGAATGATGTCATCATAAAAACTTAAAACAACATTCTCATTAGCTTCTTTTAAAGAAACTGCCTCTGTCCACCTAGTGAAATAATCAGTTGCAATGATTATCCACCTGTGTCCTACACTAGATGGAGGGTTAATCATGCCAATGAAATCTATACCCCACTTCATGAAGGGCTGCTCTATTTTGACTGGTTGTATGGGCAGAGTTGCAAATCTTTCTTTCCCTGCAAAAATAGCACATTTGACGCATCTTCTAACATAATCATGACTATCTTTGAAGATAGATGGCCAATAGTATCCAGCCCTCATGATCTTAAAAGCTGTAGTCCTAGGAGAGAAATGGCCACCAGAAGCTCCATCATGAAACTCAAATAAGACATCTACAACCCTTTCTGAATCTATGCATCTTAGAAGGACACCATTGTGATCCTTTCTAAAAAGAATTTCATCTATCAGCACAAAAAGAACAGATTGTAACTTGTAATACCTCCTTTTTGTTGAATCTAGGCCTGCAGGACATTGTCCTGTCTTCAAATAATTGATCATATTAGGCAACCAGCTAGCTGCCTTGGCTTGCTCTCCTATAGAATGCACCACCATAGATGCATCTATGTATTCCAATTTCTATGAACTTTCATCTTCTGCCAGATGCTCACAAAGACCTCTTCCTCTAACCAGCTTGGTAATCTAAATATCTATGTCATATTCCATCACCTTATTGATCCAACCAGCTCTTTTTTCATTTAGGTCCTTAGAAAGCAAAAATTCTTTGACACTTGGGTGAGTAACCATCAAATGCACCTTGCTATGGGTCAACAAATGTCTAAATTTTTTGAGGCTCTTTACCATAGCAAGAACATGCTTTTCTACAAAAGAGTATCTTTGTTCATACTCTTCTAAACCTTTTTTAAAGAAAGCAATAGGCTGCTCCAATCCTTTAGCATTTTCTTGAGTCAACATTGCAGATATAGCATCATGACCCCCATAAGCATAAAGGATAAAATCCTTACTGAAATTTGGGTTTAGGAGAGTAAGAGTTTCTGTTAAGGCTTCTTTAATAGCTTGGAAGTTAACTTTTCCTTCTTTGGTCCAACTGAAGGCTGAACCCTTCTTCAACATGGTTGTCAAAGGCTTGAGTAACTCTACAATGTTAGGCAAGAATCTCCTAACAAAGTTAATCTTTCCTATGAAAGATTGGAGACCTTTCTTGTGATGTGGTAATGGTAGTTCTAAGATGGCTACAATTCTCTCAGGGTCCACTGTAATTCCTTCTTTGGATACTACATATCCCAATAGTTTTCCTTCATGAACTGCGAACACACATTTCTTGGGATTAAGGGATATCCCAAATTCTCTGCATCTTTCAAAAATCCACCTCAAATGTCTGATGTGGTCTACTGCATGCTTTGAGTAGATAGTTATGTCATCTAGGTAGACTAGCACAAACTTCTACATGAGGCTCTTAAAGGCCATATCCATTGCCTTTTGAAATGTAGCACCTGCATTTGACAAACCAAAGGGCATCTTCTGATATGCCATGGTTCCCCACTTGGTTGTAAATGCAATCTTATATTGATCCTCTTCTTTCACTAAGATTTGATTGTATCCTGAATAGCCATCCAACAATGAGAATCTCTCGGATCTAGAGACACATTGTAGAATTTTTTCCATAGAGGGTAGTGGATGGTGGTCTTTTAATGAGGTTATGTTCAAATCCCTAAAATCAACACATAACCTCAGCTCCCCATTCTTCTTCCTGACAAGAACAAGGTTGGAAACCCAACTAGTATGTTTGATGGGGTAGATGATGCCACTTTCTATTAGTTTGAGTACTTCCTTATGCATAAGTGGTTCAAGCTTGGGATTAACATGCATTTGCTTTTTCCTTACTGGTTTAGCATTAGGCTCCAATTCAATAGTGTGCTGAGCAAGGGTAGGATCAAAACCCTTGAGGTCTTCATACCCCCATGAAAAAACATCACTAAATTCTCTAAATAATTTAGTGTAAGCTTGTTTTTTCTGAATTAGTGTTTACTTTTCCAAATTGTAGGCTCTTACCTGGCTCCAATTCTAATTCAATACAATGTTCCTCCTGGACTACCAGGACAGCTTTATTTTTCTTGACTTCATCATCCTTGTTGAAGATAGTCTCTAAGGTGACAAGACCTTTAGGCATCTTATTAGATCTAAGTTGTATCACTTGATCACCATAGTTCTGTGATAATCTCTTTTGATTGTGCCTTGAAAAGACATCTTCTTCAAACAAGAATTGTAGAATTTGTTCATCATTGTCAAACACTTGCCAATTAATATTATTATCAGGAATTGAAGGTCTGACAATAATCTTGATGTGCTGCTAATCTGCCTCTTTTGAAATGCTATTAGGGATGTCAAACTAAGATCCAATAGCAGCTAACCTATCAGCATTTTGATTTAATTTTCTAGGGATAGCAACGATATTGAAAGCATGGAAATCTTCAATTGCATCCAAAACTCTATGCTTGTATGCTTTCATGACATCATTTTTGGTTGCACTCATCCCTCTTACTTGGCTGACAACAAGTTCACTATCACCATATACTTTTAACGCTTTAAGCCCTCTTTTTCTAGCCCATTCTAGTCCATTAACCAGACTTTCATACTCTGCAGTGTTGCTGGTGCAGGAAAAACTGAATCTAAAGGTAGTGTAATACCTTTCTCCTTTTGGGGACACTAGCATAGCACCTCCACTAGAACCATGTCTATTTCTAGCCCCATCAAAAAATAGTTCCCAGACCTGACTATCCTGATCATTCGAATCAGTGTATTCTTTGAGAAGGCTTGGTTCTATGGCTCCACTTTCTTGGATCAGATAACTCCCCAAACCAAAATCCCAAACAAGACTCTCCTAGATCTTTGAGGTTCTTTCATCTAGGAGAAAATCGGGGATATTTTCTATTTTGGTGTTTTCTTCACTAATGGTTGGGAAATCATTGTCATCAAATATAGGACAATTAGTATTGATGGAATTAGGCACATATGGCTCTATATGATGTACTGCTAAGGCTTCTGATTTAATGGTGACTTTGGTACCATACCTTGTATGAAAGATCATGTGAGACCAGTTGAAAGAAAGATAACCTCCTATCTTGGCTGTGAACTCTCTTGAGAGACATATGGAAAACAATGCAGGGAGATCTATGATATATATGTCAAGGAGAATGGAAAAATTAGGACTAGCATGGAGAATTAGACTGGTATCCTTGGCCACACCTATAGTACTGACTGAGGATCCATCAAGTTGTGTAACCTTCTTTTGGAAGGGTTCATATTTAAGTCCTAATTGATCAGCCACTTTCTTGGGCATTACAGTGCTAGTAGCTCCACTATCTACCATACAATTATGCACTAAAGATTTCCCAATAATTAAAGATATGTAAAAGGGAGGTGGCTTTAAATTCCTACCTTGCATGGTATTGGCCTTGGAGTTGCTAGTTGGAGTCTCATTTTCTTGATCAGTGTTGACCAACACTAGTTTTGCAGTTTCTTTTGCAGGTTGAGGATTTGCGGCCTCTCTCATGGCCTTCTCCAAAATTTTAGGTTGTCCTGGAATAGACAAAGAGTCCCACATAGACATGGTGACATTCACCTTCTTTATGTTGTCTACAATATTATAAGGTGCCACAGTGTGTACTCTTTGTTGTGCTTTTACCATGATGGGTTCTGCCTCCTTTGGAACCTGGCCTTCTTTGCTTGTGATGACAGGGGCCTCCTTCGATGTGATAGGGGCAACTTGCTGCAGTGGCTCTACAGATGTAGTGGCCCTAGTACCCGAATCTACTCTCTCCATGTCTTGGGCTCTTCTCTTTGCTCTTGTGTAGGCAACAAAAGCAGCTTCATCATTGACTCCATTGAAATCTGGTTGCTCCCAATTGAAAAGAGTAGTCTTATTCTCTTGTGTTTCTTGTTGAGGAGCTGTCCCACTAGAAGGAGCTTCTACTTGAGCTTGTGAAGCATTTTGAACCATTAGTGCTTGGTTCATCCATCCATTAGAACACGTAGCCTGATTGTGAGGCTGATTGCAAGGGAAACACCATTCATTATCCATGGCCATATTGTTTTGACTAGGAACCATATCCCTGACTAGATTTGTGGAATTAAGAGGTGCAAGGTTATACAGTTGGAATGGTCTTTGACTAAAATTTTGTCTCTGCCCTTGATAGCCTCCTTGGTATGGTGGCCTATTTTGTTGATAAGGCTATCCTTGATTTTGGTATTGTTGATTAGGACTTTGGCCTTGTGATTGGAAGGGTGGCCTGATACCTTGGTTTTGTTTCTTCAATTTTGTGACCTCTTTGGTTAGAGTCTGCAGCAAGTTTGCCATTTTTTGTATACTAGTTTGCTAACTACTCTTCACTTCTTGCAACCCTTGGGAGAAATTTGTTGCAGCATGTTCCTGATCACTGGTACTAGCTTGAGGTGGTGATATTGTGGGAATAGGGGTAAATGGGGGTACTTGTGTAGGTGCAATGGGCTGAAGACTAGGGAAGATAGGCATGGGAGGTCTTCTCTATATCATGCCTGCCTGGATCAAACAATTTTCAGCCTTGACAGTAGTGTCAAAGGCTTAGGGTAAAGTGGTACCACCCATAGACTGGATCATGACAGAAATTTGTTTATTTAGACTTTGCAAGTAGTATAGGAAGGCATGGTCAGCTGATGGCCTTACAGAAGCTGGGATTCTATTCCATGTTTTAAGGAATCTACTATTATAATCTATCATTTTCTCTTGAGGGTCTCTCTTTATAGTTTTTAATTGCTCAACCAGAGACAAATTATCTGATTTATCCTCAAAATGCCTGCTTAATGCATCCCCTAATTCATCCCATGAAGTAATAGAACCAACAGTTAAAGTTCTAAATCACTCTAGAGCCTTACCTTTCAGAGATGCTGCTAATAATTTGGTGGCCACATCCTCTTGAGTAATGTTGTGTATGCTGCAAATGGTGGTCACATCTCTTATGTGTTCAAAGGATGTTGTCTATCCCTCCCCTGTGAAATCAGGTATACTCTTTAATGCCACCAAGGGCACATCATGATGCACTAAAAAATATAATGGGCTCCCTTGATTGAAAGGTGCAAAGGCAAAATTTCTAGCCTTTGTAGGAGGTGTAACCTAAAGATTAACAACTATATGAGCTGTATCTGCTAGATTTGGATCTTCTTCTTCTTCTAGATCTCTGGTCAGAGATCTGCCTCTTCTTCTAAAATGAAAGAGGAAAGGTCTCCTATCTGAAGTATCAAGAGGTGTAGATTGGACTCTTCTTGTAGGAGATTCTCTCTGAGTTGACCTACCTTTGTAGCTTCTTTTCGAGGGCAACTCTGAAAATTCAGCAGGCTTTGAGCTTCTAGTCTCGATCTTTCTCATAAACCTTAAACAAGGTTGGCTTGAATCTTTGAAACCAGTGGAGTCACCAGATATACTTGATAGAACAACCTCTAAGGGTCTATATTATTCAATCTGTATATCAGAGATGACACAATCTTCAACAAATGAACTTCTTTATTATCCCACCGGGCGTGCCAGAAATGTTATACAGTAAATTTGCACCCTTAGTTCAAGCTCTTGTAGTCTTGATAACTCAGTATAACAAGGGAATCATCTCAAGGTTGTGGGACCTTTTGCTAACCGAGATGAGACCTCCAGATTCTAGGCTAGTTCCTCTTGGATAGTCACCTTGATTTTCTTCTAACAGGAAAGTAAACTTTGAGAGGAAAGGGATAGAAGGAATGCATAAAAAGGGAAAAGACTAAAAGAAGATCTATCCTACTAGGTGATGCACCGAAAATAGGGTATGAATTGCAGTATGAAGGATGAAACTAGTACATAATCCTAGGTCTAGGAGATTACAACTCAATGAATAGGGCTACATAAGTATTTTATAGAGGGGTCTGTAGTAAAGGAATACTATGCAGGGAAAAGGGAATTTCTCAAGACAGTAGTGCTCCTAAAGAGTCAAACACAGACTACAACCTATAGACAAACATTCATCTCTGCAATTAGGTATATGAATGAGACAGATTGTCAGGGGTGGAAGTATGTCCACAAAAGCATTCGAATCAGATCATTCACTAGCATACACATGAATTGTAGAAAGAAAGAGGAATCAGGAAAAACCTAAGAGTTACTGAAACATACATATACTAAATTCAATAAGAGGTAATCCAGACAAGCAAGCATGAGGACAACAAGAATGTCATAGAATACTTTGCAATGTTTGAATTCATCAATGAGAATCTACAGGATGTGGAAAGCCAAAGGGGCAAAAAGAAATGCCACAGATAGCTTCCCAAGAAAGAGGCTCTCTATTTTACAAACATGTGAATTCTAAGCACTACAGGCTCCCAAAAAAGAATATATACATCCCCTGCACGCAGGTAGGAATCAAAAATATCTCCTTAGGGTTACATAAATCTATAATAGAATAATCAACCCTAAAACTAGTCACTTCTAATCATAAATGTGCTTTGTAAATATCATGGTCGATCATATATTTCATTTGCGTGCCCCAACCCTATACCGCAATCAACCTGCAGATAAACAACCTAGATTTATCACTCTTTTCTGCACAAAGTCATGCCATGAATGCACATTGGTACCTTGCCAAGACAAAAAATGACCCTTGATGGCCACCCAGACCTCTTCATCATCTTTCCTTAACTGGGCATGCCCTAGCAACATAAATTTCTTAAGCTACCCGCGCCTGCAACATTCACCTTGGAAGAGAGTCCTCAAAAATAGGCTACACCACTTTGACAAAGCAATGGTCGCATGATCGCATGAGCTAAAAGGCCTTCATGCGATCATGTGACAAGCTTTTGAAAACTTGCCTCCACCCTTCGAAAATGTCAACGGTCGCATGATCGCATGAGCTTGAAAGGCCTTCATGCGATCATGTGACAAGCTTTTGAAAACTTGCCCTGTCACCACATAAGCACTGGTCGAGACCCGCAAGACATCACACTTTTCAAACTTAACCCTGGTTTACCTCGGGTTCATTTCTTCCTAGTCACCAAGTCGCGTGAACTTTTTCTTAACCTCGAGTTCATCTAGCGACTACGAGAAATCTGTTAACCGCACACTTGCAAACTTGCTTACTTGTCGGGCCCACACTGCTTTAAAATCACATTGGTCGCATGATCACATGAGCTTGAAAGTCCTCATGTGATCATGCGACAACCCTTTGAAAACCTACCTGGCCCTCGCAAAATATCACATTTGCCAAACCCTGCCACATGGCCCAACAGGAGCTGACCACATAGCTGGACCCACGACCACACCAACCAAAAGCATCAGAAGGATCCTATGGTGGTCACATGATCGCATGGGATCGGAAGATCCCATGCGAACATGCGACCACCATAGATATTGAATCTACGAGGGCATATGTTACATTGTTGATGGCCCACCGCAAACTAGACACGTCACCAAACTGCAAGCCCACCACCGAAGTCAAAGCCCCCCACTGACCGCTTGTCACATGGTCGCATGCGATCAAGAGGCTACATGTGATCATGTGACCAACTGCATGATGCTACCACTGATTGCCAGACGTTAGAGTTGATAGCAGGATGCCTACCGTGAACCACTGACGGTTTGTCGCATGGTCACATGGGCTCAGAAGAGCCCATGCGATCATGTGACTAACTGGGAAATGCTACCACTGACCACCACCTCACTGTTGACCACCGATCTTCTAATACTGCATCAATAGTTGTCGTATGATCTCATGGGATCGGAAGATCCCATGCGATCATGCGATAGTCATTGGATCTTTCCTACACTGGCATGGCCTTGAGGAACTGGGGCCCACCTGTCAGAGTTGCGCACTTAGGGTTGAAAACATAGATGATGTCAAAAACACAGAGGGTTTTTGAGCAAAGGTCAAAAACATACTAAACTTTCAGAGCGGGGGGTCAAAAACACACCGAGCTTTCAGACCAAAAGGCAGAAACAACCTGAGCCTGCAGAGAGGAGGTCTAAAACACACTGGGTTTTCGACACTTGAGCATTTCATTGGAAAATAGGACTGTGGCTAAAAATGAATGAGAGGGAAAATTGGGCAATAATTAGAATGCATGAAAACTTGTTCACGCGATAATTCTACAGTATCTCTTCTTCTGGCATTTTTCAACAATGAAACCAATGTCTCTTATATAGACAAGTAAATCATTTTCTTTTTGTCCATCAGATTTTGCCGCTTAATATCATTCATTGATTTTTTCGCTTTAACCTTCTTTAACTGATGTGTCAGTAACACATTTCAATCTGCTCCATCAGATCTTCCTTGAATTATGTTAGTCGTCGATCTTCATAACAAACCTTATCTGTTACCTCGATTTCATACATTTTCTAGCTCATCAAATTATCGACTAAGCTAATCATTTAATTCCAATCTATTCTACTCAGTTAACAAAGAAATGTGTCGGTGAACACAAGCTCAATTAACACTGCGCTTGGTATACATTACACTCCATCGGTGTATACTGGTCTGCTTCATTTACCAACAACACTACTTTATGTCTTTCAACTCTATTCTTCATCATAGATGAATGCAACATAATAAAGTCAATATCATCAAGTCATAGACTCATCAGAAAATTACTCAATGTATTCCTTATCCTCATCTGACATACACATCTTCCTCATGTAGATATTTTTGTTCTTCATCTCTTTCACCTTTCTTCAGATATATCGGTATAGTAACTTACAAGATAAGTATTGTCAAGCTAGTTGACATCAATGACAAAATAATACTAATTTAATCATCTTGCATATCTAATCAACAACTCCTCAGTAATCTAAAATCATAGATTCTTCATTTAGGTTCTAAATCAGTTGTAGTTCATCAATCTCTCCCTTTGGCATTGATGGAAACTCAAGTAATATGAAGTGTACCATACACATACCAAACATGTATTCTACAAATCTGTGAACAAATGTTGTACAAGCTCTCCCTAGCTTAATATGTTTAATCACTATGTTACTACACATCATTATAAAATACAGCTTTGTCATTCTGTAGATATGATCTTTTCATCTCTCAGGTTCCTGTTTCTGTTCTCTATAACTGATCTTCAATGTTCTGTTTCTTTCTTTCATATTATCTCTCCCTTAGATAGTTCTCATTAGTGCATGTTTAACTTTTCCTTTCATATTATTTATCTCTCCCTTTGACAACAATGTCAAAGAAACAAATAAATAATCAGCTCTATAGTAGCTAAGTAACTCTCTGTTGTCCAATACAATCTCTATATCTTTGTATACTAATATCCCAATCTATTTCAGTTTTTCAACCTTAATCACAACCTTGAGCATTATCCAAAGTGTGAACTATGTTGTATCAACATGTGTGATCTTCTAATAAGTTTAAGCTGATGTAACATCCATATCACATTAGTGACTAATAGACAGTCTAGTCCTCAAGTATTCAAATGTGTCCTTCGATAGAGGCTTTGTAAAGATATCTTCAAGTTGTTCTTTAGATGTAACAAATTCTAACTTCACTTGCTTCTCTTGCACTTTTTCTCTTAAGTAATGATACTTAATTGATATATGCTTTTTCTTAGAGTGCATCACTGGATTCTTTGAAATATTAATAGCACTTGTGTTGTCATAGCATATAATCATCAGGTCAGTGATTACCTCATTCATTCCTTCCAACACTTGCTTGATATTGTCTGAGCAATTAGTAGCAACAGCAACATACTCTGCTTCAGCTATAGACTGAGAAATACAATCCTACTTTTTACTTGTCCAGGTTACAATTCTTTCACCAAAGAAGAATGCTCCTCCGGTAGTGCTTTTTTTGTCATCCACATTTCCAACCCAATCAACATTGGTATAGACCTTCAGTTCAAACTTACCTTCCTTAGGATACCATAATCCATAATCCTCTATCTTTTTTGGGTATCTTAATATTCTTTTAGTAGCAATCATGTGTGATTCTCTAGGGTTAGCAGAAAATCTAGCAACAATTCTCACAACATGTGCTATATCTGGTCTACTGTGAACTACATACATTAGCTTACCAATCATGGATTAGTAAAGTGTCTAGTTTACCTCTGTAGTTTCATCTTCCTTTGTCAATTTACTTCTAGTAGCCATCTTTGTTCCCATAGGTTTAGCATCTTCCATGCCAAATGTCTTCAAGACTTCCTTTATGTATTTAGGCTATGAGATAAATATCCCATCACTTTGCTGAATCACTTGTAGTCCTAGAAAGAATTTAATCTCTCCGAACATAGACATCTCAAAATCTTTTCTCATCTCATCAGAAAAATATTTACATACAAGATCTTGACCTCCAAAAATAATATCATCAACAAATATCTCAGCAATAATAATAGTGTCATCAATATCACCTTTCATGTACAAATTGTTGTTCTCACTAGTTCTTAAAAATCCAATACTTAACAAGTAAGTATATAGTCTTTCATACCAGGCTCTTGGTGCTTGCTTCAAACCATATAAAGCTTTATGTAATCTACATACCATATCTTTGTTGTTTGGATCAAAGAATCCTTCAGGTTGTTCTATGTAGACCTCTTCTTCAAGTATACCATTCAAAAATGTTGACTTCACATCCATTTGATAAACTCTGAATTTCTTGTGTGCAACATATGCAAGTAGAATTCTAACTCCTTCCAATCTAGCAATAGGTGCAAATGTCTCACCATAGTCAATGCCTTCTTCCTGTGCATATCCCTTGCATACCAATCTAGCTTTATTTCTTGTCACCTCACCATTTTCATTCAGTTTGTTCTTGAATATCCACTTAGTACTGATAACATTTTTATCTTTAGGTCAGGGTACTAAGGACCAAATTTTGTTCTTCTCTATTTATTCTATTTCCTCTTTCATTGCATTAATCCATTCTTCATTTTCTAATGCAAATTTCACATTTTTTGGTTCAAATTCACAAACTAGACATGTACCTTATCTTGCTTTGCTTCTTGTTTGCATGCCAGCTTGTCTGTCTCCAATAATTTGTGTCTCAAGATGATGTCTTCTGACAAAACTAGCCAGTACTTAGTTTCTTCTTTCTTGTTCATCCTATTTAGGTTCATGTGCTTCCTCAGTAGTGTATGTGGTTGAACATAGACCTCTAATCCAACTACACATGCAACATAGTCATTACTCACATAATCGAATTACGAAAGAGAGTATTGATTACTCAGTTTGAAATCCATGGTGAAGCAACCTATTGCCTCCTATGTAGATGGGGTGTTTGATTACTCTCAGAATGAGAGCCAACAACCATAAGACCAATACTACAATGGAGGATTTGAAAGCTTATGAAGATAATCAAAGTATAAATAATCTAGAATGAAGTGCAATTAATCTAAGAGCATGAAAGAAATATGAAGTGCAGATTTACTCTAAAGAACTTGAAAGAAATGTGAGATGCAGATTTATTCTAAAGAACTTGAAAGAAATATGAGATTAAACTATGAGCAAGTAAGCAAACTAATTATAATGAGGATGCAATATTAAACTAGATGAAATTAATCTAAAATATGCAATGAAAACTTGAAATAATGAAATTGAGACAAAAAAATGCTATAGTTTAGTTACTCTCAAAATTGCTCTCTTTTTGAATGAGGAATGAGGTTCAATAAATAGACAAGCCCGGGGAGAGAATGAAGAGGTTCTTGATTTGAAACTCCTAACTCTTCATTCCCAATTGAGACAAAAAGGCATGAATTACTTAATTAAAAGAATGTTTATTGCCACATAAGGGTGACCGTTTGAATAATTTGAATTATTAATTCAAATAAAGGTGTCCATTCAAATAACAAGTAATATTAATTCCTTTTTATGTATATTAGCCAAATGGGGTGGGTTTAATTTAATTTAAAGCACCTAGGACTTTAGAATTAAATTAATTTATCATAGGGGTAATTTAGCTAATAAAAGTCGAAGACTTTAGGAATTAATTATAATATTTGATTAATGTAATTTAGGGTTTTTGCAATTGACATCAAGTCAAATTAAGTTAGGTAGGAGAGAGAAAATTGCCTAGCAAAGTAGGACTTTGAAGATGTAAAATTGATGAAAATGCATCAAAATTGATTGAATTTATTAGGTGCCAATTTTAGGGTATTACATTTGCCCCTCTTTGAATTGATGTGTGAACAATGCATTGATTCAAAGAATAGTCTGAAGTGACACATGACGAGAATTTTAAAAGTCTAGGTTAGGTTGCCAAGACACCGAACAAATCAAAGCATGATTTTCCAAAGTCTAAGTTAGATTGCGAAGACAATGGTCTAAAAGAGAACTGGAATTAGGGTTAGATTGCCCCAATACCAATTGATGAGAGATGCAGACTTAGGACTGTCTCTAGAATCAGGGTTAGATTGCCCCAATACGAAGCTTAGCCCTCCGAGACTCAGGTTAGATTTACCAGATAACAGTCTAAAAGAGATTTCAAGAGCTATCTCCAGAAGGAAGATTGACTCCCAAGAATTAGGGTTAGATTGCCCCAATACTTAAAAGATTTCAAGAACCATCTCCAGAATGAAGCTTGATTCCCGAGGATCTAAGTTAGATTGCTTAGATACCTAAAAGATAGATGACCAAATAGCAAGATACAAGGCACCGAGATGCCCCTAGCAATGAGAACTGATGATTTAGATCAAACTGATTCAAGAATTGATTCGACAAGATTCAAATGATGGAATCATCCTACCCCCTCAAGAGCAAAATTGAAAGATGTCATAGCAGAAGGATGATTAACAACAAGAGGTTGCAGAGTAGAAACAATCAGACTAGATTCGAGAAGCTGCAAAAGTAATTTGAAGTGATTGGGAGGTCCTTTTGACCAAGTTTGACCATGGTTTGACCATGGTTGACTAGAGTTGACTTTGATGAAAAGAGCAAAGATCTCAAGAACATGATGCAAAGATGAGGGTCTGGCAGGAAGATGATACCAGAAGGTTGACTGCACAAGCGTCTGATCCTGAAGGGTCCTAGAATTTAAAATGTGATGTTGAGCTATCTAGAGATGTCAGATTTTGATTTCAATCCTGAAAATGGATTCAGAGAAGTCAATTTAGCTAAGGGTGCAATTTTCATGCAAAATGGAGCACTTTTGAAAATTAGGTCAAAAGCTATATAAGGCCCAGAGGGGTCATTTTCAATTCATTATTCACTTTTGTCTTCTTGCTGATTGTGAGCTCTAAGAGAGAAATGGAGGGTCTTCCACTGCATATGCATCGATTTGAGTGCTCCCAATGACATGCCTGGCCACCAGAGTATGATGCACCTGTAAGTAGTCAATAAACCTCCTTGCATTTTGATTTGTACCACTTTCTAAGTCAATTTAGGATAGATTTAGCAAGTTTTAGGGTACGTTCTTCCAATCTCGCGTGAGGAAGTAGTTTCCTCGCGTGGGCCTAGATCTTCTTTTGCGTGAGGAAGTAGTTTCCTCACATCAGTTAGGGTTCCTTCACCCGGGCTCTATCTGGAAGTTCACATGAGCTGAAAGCTACTCTCGTGCGAAATTTCTCCTACTCACACACTAACAAGTCCTATCTTGCATGAGGAAACAGTTTCCTCACGCGAAAAGCTGCTACAGAGTTTGAATGTCTTTGTCAAAATTTATCAAATTTGCATAAAATCAGCCAAGTAGAGCATCGCAGAGTCATGTCTAGAGTAGATGCCTTGTTGCACTTATTGTTGTTGTTTTGAAAGCCATCATGTTGAGGTATTGATCCAATGTCATCACTTGCTTTGCAAGTTAACTTCCCCGACGTTGCTTTTAGGTCACATCATCCCATGATCACTACATTAGTTCAGAGACTGACAGATGCAGAGAGTGCTCACATTGAGGGGCTCGATCTAGGATACTTGTGTGATCTACCTGACATTAGGGTAAATCACGGTCTTCTTGGTGTGCTCGTAGAGCATTCCCATTCAGAGACGAACACTTTCCATTTTTTGATGGGGGAGATGATTGTGACTCCCGAGGACATATATAGGATCCTAAGGATACCCATCTATGGTACTTGAGTAGAGTACGATACACAGCCATGACAGAGTATAGTAGCCTTGAGGACTATCTTCAAAGATGATCTAGTGATGGGTCAGGCCATCTCCTGGGAGGATCTTATTCGCAGATACAACGGTGCTCACCTATTAGCTGTTCTACTCGCTATGTTCCTAAGTTTCTACCTTGTTCTAGATCAAGGTTAGCATGGTTTAGAGTGCGGATGGGGATGATGTTGTAGAGGATGCTGGCCAGACCAACAATTTTCTCTTTTGTACATGACATTGGATCAATATATATATATATATGAGATCTCCAGTTTTGATATCATCGTACTTGTTGATATATTGCTTTGATATTGATGTTTATGAGATGTTTCTATATGCTTAGATGTATGGATAGAAATGTATGAAATGCACATGTTTCCTTTTATGAATATGAATATGCACATGTTTTATTTTATGATGATACAATGTGAAATGCAGTGATAGATGGATAGAATGTATGCATATGTGTAATGTATGATTTGAGTTATGCTTATAATGGATGCACATGTATATGTAGATGCAAATGAATTTATGAATGCAAATGGAAATGAAATGAAAATGCAATGGATATGTAATGTATATGATACTAATCATCTCATGCAAGATTGTCACAATATATGACATGTACTAATCAAAAGGAATACGTTTTGAAGATCGAGAGCGAGGACCGGACACTTGTGCAACCAAGATGAAACTAGGACAAAAGATGAGAACCTTCGATGAACAGAAAGCAATCAAGAGAGTACCAAGATATCATCTCAAATGCAAGCTTAGCATGAAAAATGCAAGCCTAAGCTAAATGCAAGCCTAAAATGAGTGGATGCAATTCCTAGAACTTGGTTGTTGGACTCACTGTATTATCATCATCGAGTTCATTTGGGCATGGGATGATCACAAAATGCCATACAATCCTCACTAACATTGGAATCATGAGAATATGAATATGACATAAGTCTCAGATTTGTCGGAATGAGATGTAACCATTAAGGCACAAGAAGCCAGAATGACCTGAACACCTATTTATTTTGATTTAGCAAGTTAACATAAGCATAAAAGCACAATTGATAGAATGACCTAAATGTTGCTTGTGAACAAACACACCAGACACACAAGAGTTCCTTCCTTTGCCAAAGAATTGCTCGCAGTGACCCTTACGTTCACTTAGCAAGACGAGTGTTAGCAATTTTACTTGTAGCAGAAAGAAGTCACTCAAAATAGACAAGGAGAAGAACCAACCTCACCAAAGCATCCATATAAAAGGAGTCAAGGTATGCATGACCATCCAATATGAGATGAAGGCTCTTACAGATGGACACCCCTCTTATGTAGATTCATTGGATCATTGGAACTAAACCAGCAAGCAGAAAGAAAAGAAAAAGATCATGCCCCCAATCCTTGCATTGCTCAGTCAAGAAAGACATCTTAGATTCGCTCGAGGGAAAATGATAAAGATAACAAACAAACAAGCAAAGGAAAAGCTCAACATGCTTCAAACAAACACAAAATTAGTTTTAGTTTTAGTTTACGTTTGTGTTCAAGTGAATTGAAGTGGAATCAGAAGTGTACAACATTTGAAGTCTCGATGGGATAGCAACAGCAGGCAGACGCAGTGAGAACCACTGGTGACCGTTGTGAGAGACAAAGCCTCAAGAAGATATTAGAGTGCAGACCAAGTATCAGTAGGTGAATACAATGAGAACCACTGGTGACTGATACAAGGAAGATTCTTGAAAGAGAGAATAAAGCACGAGTGAAACATCAACAGACAGACGCAGTGAGAACCACTGGTGACTGATGTAAGGAAGAGATCCCAAAAGAGAGGGGGATCAAATGAGAGCTAAGTATCAGTAGGCAGGCACAGTGAGAACCACTAGCGACTGATACATGAGAGATCCTCAAGGAGAGAAATCTCAAAAGTAGCTAGACATCAGCAGGTAGATGCAGTGAGAACCACTGGTGACTGATGCAGGAATAAAACTTCTGAAAGTGATAGGACAATGCCCCCTAGACCAAGAAGGTTCCCCCAAGTGTGAACTAGTTCCAATCCATGTAGAGTCGAGGAAAATCTTGAAGACAACTGAAGGTAAGTGCATGAGCTAGCAAACTAAAGCAGGAAATGAACTAACAGCAGGAAACAAACTAAAGCAGGAAAGCGGGAAAGCAAGCAAGAGCCAAATGGTGCTGAGATGAGATGCAACTTTAGCAAACAAGAGGCACCTATTTACTAGGTTTTCACCATCTTGGTAGAGATTCTATTTTTGCTACCATGACGCTTGTTTACTAGGTTTTCATCAATGGCACATTTTTCTTCTTTTCAATTTTTTTGTACTTTTCTCTTTTTTATATATTTTTTTGTATTTTTGAATATTTCATTTTTTATTTTTATTTTTTTTTTCACTTTTTTTATTTTTTTGTATTTTTGATCTTTTCACTTTTTTTTTTGTATTTTTTCAATTTTCAAATTTTTTTTATTATTATCAAGGCGCCTATTTACCAGGTTTTCACCAAGATAATAGATACATCAAAGCGCTTGTTTACCAGGTTTTCACTAAGATGATCATTTTTCAAGACATTTTGCAATTTTTAGGATTTTTTACAATATATCAATTTTTAGGATTTTTTCAGGACCAATAAATATGTACGTGAGCACACAGAGAATGCCTCAACTATAGAATTTCTTCAAGTGAAGAGCATTAATAGGCTCTTTAAGCTGTTCTCCTTTAGTGGTGGAGAGTCGATAAGCACCAAACCCAAATGCTACAGTAATAACATACGAACTAAGCCAGTTTGGTTCAAATTTCCCTCTTTGGACTCACTGCTGCTGATTTTTGGGGTTCTCTCTCAGGATGAGATCACCCACTTGGAATTCTCTTTGTCTAACTTTCTTATTGTAGGCTTTGGACATCCTCTTTTGGTATGCTCAAAGATGATCGAATGCCACCTTTCGACATTCATCAAATAAATCAAGCTCTTGAAGTCGGGATATTCTATTTTCTTCATCAGTGATGAGGCCCCTCAAAGAGATTTGTAATGTCAGAATCTCAACCTCAATAGGTAATGCTGCATCCAATCCATAAACCAAGGCAAAGGGAGTGGCCCCCGTTGGTGTTCGGATACTTATTTTGTAGGCCCACAAAGCCAGATTAATCTGGAGATGCCAATCTCTACCAGATTTATGAACTGTTCGGTGCAAGATTTTGAGAATTGTCTTATTAGAAGCTTTTACTTGTCCATTACCCTGAGGATAATAGATAGATGACCAATGCTAAATAATCTTGAACTTGGTGCATAAGTCTGTCAGGTCCTTATTTTTGAATTGTCCCCCATTGTCTGTGATAATGGATGAGGGTACACCATATCTACAAATGATATAGTTCAATATAAACATAGCCACAGACTTGCCATCAGCTATAGCCAGAGGCACTAACTCAACCCACTTAGTAAAGTAATCAGTAGCTATGATGATAAACTTATGTCCTCTTGAAGAAGAAGGATGTATCTGACCTACCAAATCAAAGGCCCATTGCTGAAATGACCAAAAACTAATGAGAGGACTAAGCTCTTTAGCAAGAGCATGAATCAGATTCCCATGGAATTGGCATTGTTTGCAAGTCTTGGCATATTGAACAGCTTCTTTTTCCATGTCTGACTAGTAATAACCAGCTCTAATAAGTTTTTGGGCTAACGTTAGACCACTAGAATAAGACCCACAAATACCTTCATGTATCTCAGCTAGCACACATTTTCACTCATCGGGTTCTAAACATCTAAGGAGGGTACCGTCTAGGCCCCATCTATACAAGTAATTTTCTATGAGGACATACCATGAAGTAGTACGAATTAGGTGATGCTTTTCATCCGGGTATAGGTGTCGGGAATGATCTGGTCACAAAGGTAGGAAAAGATATGGTGGTAGCGGGATGAATCATGTCCAATGACTAAATAGATCATCTTGGATTTAGGAATATCATAGGCAGGGTAGTTTAATGCCTCCACTAGGAATTCATGTCTGAAGTCATTTTCCAGCATTTGTAACATTGAAGCAAGAGTGGGCATAGCATTAGCTACTTTATTGTCTACCCTTCAAATTTTCTAGAAAGAAATGTGTGCAAAATACTATTTGAGATCATCCACCATTCTTTTGTAAGGTACTAGCTTGTCATCTTTTGTTTGGTAGAAATCATTGACTTGGTTGATGATTAGCTGAGAGTCTCCAAAGACCTTGAGCTCATCCACAAGCCATTCAAGGGCTATCTTCATACCATTAATGAGAGCTTCATATTTAGCTATGTTGTTTGTGCAGGGAAACAAAATTTTATAAGCTTTTGGTAATGAGTATCTTTGAGGTGTTATAAATAGAATGCCTACACCAGATCCTTGCTGAGTGAATGATCCATCAAAGAACATGCTCCAAGATTGATGTGTGAGAAGCATGATGGATTCATCTAAGAATTCAATACTCAAAGACTAGTGATCTTTCAAAGGAGCTTCCGCCAATTGATCAAAAATTGCTTGTCCTTTAATAGTTTTTCTTTCCACATACTCAATGTCAAATTCACTAAGTATCATCACCCATTTTGCTAACCTACCAGTGAGGGCAGCCTTGCTTAGTAGGTACTTCAGTGGATCAATTTTTGCAATAAGCCTTGTGGTGTGAGCTAGCATATAATGCCACAACTTCTGAGAAGAAAATACCACTGCTAAACAAGCCTTCTTAATGACAAAATAGTTCATTTCATAGGAAACCAATGTTCTACTGATATAATACATAGCTCTCTCTTTGTTGTTTTGATCTTCTTGAGCTAGGAGAGCACCCAAAGATGTGTTCATGGCTGAGATGTATAGTATAAGTGGCTTCCCATGAATAGGAGGCATCAAAATTGGTGGATTAGAAAGATACTATTTAATCTGAGTGAGTCCCTTATCACATTCTTCATTCCATTCATAGGTCACACCCTTATGCAAGGTTTTAGTGAATGGTTGTGACTTGTCAGCCAACTGTGAAATGAAGCGCTGGATAGATTGTAGCCTTCCCTATAATCCTCTCATTTGATTGATGTTCTTGGGTGGATGCATATCCATAATAGCTTGCACCTTTTTAGGATCCACTTCTATACCTTTAGATGAAATAATATAACCTTAGTTTCCCAGAAGTCACACAGAATGCACATTTTTTTGGATTAAGTCTGAGACTAAATTGTTCCATGGGATCCAAATCTATGAGATGAGTTCTTCACTACATGCATTTGGCTAAAGTATCATCCACATAATCCTCCATCATTTTGTGCATCATATCATGGAAAATAGTAGTGACAACTCTCTAATATGTTGCTCCAGCATTCTTAAGCCCAAAAGGCATGACATTCCAGCAAAAGGTGCCCCAAGAACATGTGAAAGTGGTCTTTTCTTGATCTTCTAGCATGATTTTTATTTGATTATAGCCAGAAAATCCATCCATCAAGGAATATATCTCATATCCTACTATCATGTCTACTATCATATCAATATTAGGAAGTGGGAAGTCATCTTTTGGACATGCCTTATTGAGATCCTAAAAATTTGTACACACATGAATGGATTTATCATGCTTGGTGACCAAAACAATGTTTGAAATCCATTCTGTATAATCAATAGTTCTTATGAAACTAGCCTTGAGAAGCTTTTCTAGCTTTTCTTTGACCAAAAGTGCTATGTGTCGATGCATCTTTCGCAACTTCTGTTTGACAGGTTTAATACCTGGTGCAATGGACAAATGGTGCATGATTAGATTAGGGTCTAATCCAGACATTTCAGAGTAGGTCCTTGCAAAGTTTATTTTCTTGCTCTGAAAGAAGCTCATGAACTCTTCTTTTTCTTCTGTAGATAGTGATTGAGCTAGATGAATAATTGTGGAGCAGCCTTTGTACCCAAATTTACCGGCTGTGTTGGCTCAATCAGTACTAATGACCTCTCTTGAAAGTGGCTCAGAAGCATATCAAGTATCTCATCCTTGGGCACCTTAGAGATATTTTCACCCTCGGATATGTCTTTTATTTTTACTATTTTTGGCTCTAATACTGCCACAAAGTGGTTTTCACCATCAGAGCATCTATTTTTTCTTCTTTTAATTTTTTGACTAAGATACTTGATATCCACCTCTGTCATGCTGACACTACTTTCACTAGTGGAGGACATCATAGGTTCAATAGCATGGAGGTAACAGGCTAGATCATAATCATTCTGGAATGTTAGGACTTCATTGGATGCGGAGGGGGATTTCCAGTTTATCAGATCAGGACAACAAAGTGAAAGGGAAGTAGTGACTGGTTCAATTGTGTTCATGGTATAACCATCAAAAGCATGGATGATCAAGTCAAGACCTAGAGCAATCTCATCCAAAGGAGTGTTTGAATCCCTATAAGACCTTACATCAGAAGTAGAGGACAAGTTAATACTGGTAGTGTCTAATTCGTGTGGCCTAACTCTAGACCCTTCACCTACTTCGAGGAGTCTTTCATATACATGAACAATATCTATGTCTACATCATAAGTAGCATCAGACAAAGAGTCAAACTCATATTCATGTGAGTTAGTACTTGATGTGGGAATTTCATTAATACTAGTTGTATCACCTGACTCATCTTCATTCCTTGTGGCATTAACAACTTGTTGAAGTTGTTCTTGTTCAAGATACTTTTGAAAATATGGTGGCCTATATTGTTCACCTGGAAAATTGGGATCATCATTTAGTGTTTCTTTCCATTCCTCATATGTGAATTGATACACTAAAGAAGTTTTATCAGTATTAGTATCAGTCTCTACCATATGGACTGGTATGATAGGTTCATTAGGTTTAGCAAAGAGTGCTACAAGATCCGAAGGAATAGGATATGGAAATGTGTCTTCGTCAGAGCTGGCCTCTAGATTTACCTTTGAAGTAGCATCCTCAATTTCTTGTTTAGGTTCAGGTTCAGGTTCTGGCACAAACTTGTTAATCCCTAAATGAAAGGGGATCTTCTTGAAACCTAAGCCAGTGGTGTCCTTTGTGCTACGGCCTGTAGCTTCAATGGGCTTTAGAAAACCATCGTCATTCTTCCCTATAGGACCACTCCCCTTATAGCCAAAGCACTTCATAATCTTGAAGGCCTCACTATATGGTTCTTGCTCTAAATCTAGAGGTGGAGAAGTTGTTTCAGCTGTCTCTTTTCCTTTATAGATCCAAGCTCTGATAGTTCTTTCTTCATCGTCATCTTCTAAAGGTATAGAGGCCCTTACAAAGGTGCCATCATAAAATATTTGAGGAGAAGCATTAGAAGGTTTATTATTCTTGGAAGGTCTCCCATAAGAGTGTGGGGATAGAGGTAGAGCAGCAAGTGATAGCACAAGTTCAATTCGGTATTCTCCCATGCCTATATCCTTAAGTCTCAAAGTTTGTTCCATTTCTTTTAGCTTAGCATCATAAAACTCAGTGGATTCTCTATTAGCTAGAACAAAGCTATCTACAAATTGCACAAGAGTATTGCAAGAGGAATTGGTATTAGCAGGCACAGTGACTTCCACCTCATGGAATGGAAACTTAATGCATTGATGATACGTGGATGGAACAGCCTGCATCTCATGAATCCAAGGCCTACCCAACAAGATATTGTAGGCAATAGGAATGTCAAGAACTTGAAATGTAACATCTCTCTCAATAGGTCCTACGTGGATAGGTAGCACAACTAAGCCTTGGGACTTGTGTTCTTCCTCATCATAAGCTTTGATGGTAATCTTTTTGTGGGAATCTACACAATTCTCATCATATCCTAGTTGAGCAAGTAGCTTAGCAGAAGATATATTAAGACCAGCACCATTGTCTATGAGCACTCAGCGGATGTGCTTAGGACCTATCATGACCTCTATATGCAAGGGAGTGTTATGTGGGTGATTCAAAGAGTGATCATCTTCTTCAGAGAAGGATAGATAGCGAGGTGAGGTCAAATGACCCACCATAGATTGGAACTGGTTGAGACCAAGATCCTTGGGAACATTTGCCTCAGCAAGGGCTTTATCCAAAATTTTCCTGTGAGCAGGTGAGATCTTCAACAACTCAAAAATGGTAATCTGAGCATTGGTTCACTGGAGTTGATCTAAGATGCTATAACTAGCCGAGCTAGCTGTAGGAATAGATTTCATGTTCTTTTTGGAAGGACCAACAACAGTCTTATCCGCAATTTTCTTTGGAGTGGATGTAGAAGTATCAGGACCCTTATTCATAGTTTTCTTTGGAGTGGATGTAGAAGTATCGGGACCTTTCAAAACAACTCTTCCTCGTGATCAAGTAACCACATTAGCACAGTCTTAAGGTTGTTCAGATTCAGATGAACAAGATGCAAAACTATGCAAGATGAAAGGAGTCTTAGGTTTGGGAACATCATCACTCCCCTTAATAGTAATCATGTCGTAGTACTCTATCTCAACAGGTTCGATCATACCAATAACATTGTCATCATTAGTGTATGTGTAATTAACTTTAGCATTGGTATTCTTAGCGTTTGAAGACTCACCCTTCTCATGAGGAGGGAAAGGATCCTTAAATGCTTGATGGTCCGAATTCTTATTATGGCCATCCACAATAATGTCACCACTATCAATCAAATCTTGGACCTTATGTTTTTGTTGAAGACAAGTAGAAGTCTTATGACCCTTATTCTGGTGATAGTCACAATAAGCGTTGTCATTCCACCATTGAGGTCAAGGCTGTGGGTCATAAAGATGCTTTTCCAAAAGAGTAAGAATCTGATTATGCACAAGAGTTTTATAGACCATGTCAAGTGGTTCTCCCAAGGAAGTGAATTCACACTTGGGTCGAGATGCCCAAGGTTTGTTTCTAGAAAACCTCGAAGGTTGCTGATTTTCTACCACAGGCTTTTCAGCCGCTTTAACTGCTTGTATGGTGGAAGAGAGATTAAAAATAGACTTAGCAGGTTGCAGGGTCACATTGTTGACCACTCCATCATTCACCATATCTCTATTCTTATTCACAAACTTCCCTTTATCCTTATTTGAGTTTGAAGATCCTTGCTTGTTGTCTTTACCCAAAGTCAATTCACCTTTCTTGATCATAAAGGCCTCTATTCACACTGCTTGTCTAATCATGCTATCAAAAGTTAGAGGACCTTGTAATTGCACTTGGTATCTGAAGTCTAGGACAAGATTGTCCAAGAAAATGTCGAGTCTCTTGGACTCCGATAGTTTGTGAGGACACCTTGTACATAATTGTCTCCACCTTTGGAGGAATGTTAGGAAAGATTATCCTTGTTGCTATTTTAAATTGTAAAGATCCTGGATGTTGACCGGATGCTGAATATTATGTGAGTAATGTTGGAGAAATAGATTAGCTATTTCATCAAAAGTCTTAATGCCAATAGGCAATCTAGAAAACCATTCCATAGCTGGTCCACCCAAACTACGAGGAAACAAGCAGATAAGATAGGTTTGATCGTGCATGAATTCCATAGATAATGCACCAAACTCCCTCAAGTGATCTTGGGGATTAGTTGCACCCAAGTATTTGTCATATTTAGGGAGTTCTACACCTCTAGGAAAAGGTGGCATATGAAGACTTCTATCAAAAGGGAAAGGAAAAATACTCTCCATTGTGAATTATTGAGCAAGTTTGTCCTTATTCTTCGCAAGTTGACTAATCTGATTTTACATGTCTCAGACCATTTTTTGCAACTTTTCAGTCTCAGTTTCTTCTTCCTTGGCCATGAGTGTTTCAACTTGATAGTCTGGGGGTAACTCGACCCCTTTCTTAGCTAACTCAAGGAAGTATTTTTTTGCTCCTCTAGAAGGAGGATCTCGATCATTTTAATAAGATTCTTATTAGCTTTTTCCGCATCTATATCATGTTGAGTTATCACCTCATTTTCATTCCCAAGAATATCATAAATGCTTGGAATCTAATCTTGTTGCTGATAATCTTGGTTTTGATCAAATGCAGGAGGGCGATAGAAATATGCAGGTTTTCGATCACCTTGAGGTTTGTTTCAAGATTGATCATCATTGTGGGACTGATTTTGGTCATGTTGAGATTGACCATGAGGCTACTCATTCTGAGGTTGAGCATGATGTGGATCATTAGAGGATTAACCATGATACTGATTGTTTTGAGATTGATCAAAAATTTGACTGTACTTTCCTAGTTGGAAATCAAACGGATCTCCCATCTTGTTGTAGACTTGTGCAACACACGAAGACTTAGTAAAGTGATATGAATGAGATTGAAAGGGCACAAATAAGGTAACTTTTGGTGAATGAACAGGATCAAAAGATTTAATAAATTCAAGCGAGAAGATATCATGATTAGTATCAATAGATTCAATGATATGACTATTCTCGGCAGGATCAACAGGTATGATAATAGGATTAGTCCAAGGAAAAGGTCTCTCAACGTTATGAAACAATGAGTTGTCTTGGAAGAATGAGTTGTCTTGCTCTTGGAATGAGAAACCAGGTTGCGCTTCAAACAACAGATTAAAACACTCTTGAAACACCGAAGGTGATGGTTGAGACGGACTATCTTTCAAAGTACTCAATGAGGAAATTGAGGATATCTCACAAAGTTCAAATTTCATGACAGATTTAGGATGATCTATTTCTTGATTAGGAGGTTTGCTTCTACCTTGATCAGTATTCCGAATGGGATAAGTCTTGCCACTTCTATTCGTGACAGTCATAGACAAAGATGTGACGAGAGAAGACTCAAGATAATGCTAGACTTTGTATCTAAGATAATGGAAAGGAGATAAATGGCTAGAACAACCAAGATGTGAGATGGACCTGGTATGAATCGTCAAAAGAGGGGGCTAGAATAGTTGAGATAAGACTATCGCAACATGAGATACAAAAGGCATAAAGAGATAAGGTAAACCAACAAGAGACAACATGAGTCAAAGAAAAGATCAATCAATTCCTAACTCAAGACAACCAGTTTCTAATAGTGAATGATAGGAAAATGGAAAAAACAAACCTCAGACAAAAAGCAAATCAGATAAAAAGTCAAACAGTCAATGGCAAACAGGTCTTTATTTTTGAAAACGGGGCTATAGTCTCGCATGAGAGAGTACCAGGCCACGCAAGAGAACACCAATCCTTGTGTGAAAGAACAAAGTCTCGCATGAGAAAGTGCTCTAAAAAGTGAAACTTTGCACGGGAAAAATCCAAAATCTAAC
Source organism: Chamaecyparis obtusa (assembly GCA_027943335.1). Taxonomy (NCBI): domain Eukaryota; kingdom Viridiplantae; phylum Streptophyta; class Pinopsida; order Cupressales; family Cupressaceae; genus Chamaecyparis; species Chamaecyparis obtusa. The sequence continues at coordinate 214,103 of BSBK01003566.1, read as the reverse complement.
AGTTTGACATAGTTTTTGAGGTAAAAGTTGAATTTTGAGATACAACCTGAATTGATGTCTGACAGAAAATCCAGTTTCCTGATAGGTTTGAAGAACAGTTTAATCAACAATCTCGTTTTGAGGTTTCAAACATTCATTTAAAGACACAAAGGTTTAGATCAAGTAGTTGTGATACAAGAAGTAGTCGTTAACAGATCTATCGAGGACAAAGAAGCTTGATAGCATCAGGGGAGTCTTTGTTTGATAATGATTGGACAGTGTTTAAGACTCGATAACAAACACATAGCTTATCCCTACCAAAAAAATGGTGAGAAGACAAAACCTTTGCCCCATTACTTATGTGCATACATGCACCTCACACAGCCGTGTCACCCCCTAGAGGGTGCCCATGTTTTTGGTGTTTCCAAGGACTCAATAGTATATGTTCAAAGGTTACCCTTGTGGCAGGGTCCAGTGTCATATACCACCTTCAAGCATCCAAGTGTATGTCTATGATGGGAATCTATGGGAGAGATTCTTCCCCCTCCCTGCACAAAGATTATGACTCCTTTCGGAGGTGAATCGGGTAGGCCACTAGCTAAGAAAATTTTTTAAAGGATTTCATTCATGCTAACCTTCAGTGCCCTCGATATAGGGTTGAGGCCTCACAGCCACACCAACACCCGAAAGTCATACACCCTCGCAAGCAGGGCTAGGAGTGGCGCCGCTCAGTATAATAGATGGAGCCTTCTCAAGATGATAGTCAAAATCTTGAGAAGGAAGCTAACATGGTTTTGGAGTCTTTAGAATCAACAAAACATTATTTATTAGAGTGAGGTGGAATCACCGGTGATAGGTGCGTACTCACTTGGGTCATTCCCGAAGGTTCAACTTCCGGCAGGCCCTCTAAACGTGACACAACTTGGCTTAGATCCAAGGGTTTGATTTTTTGTTTCTCTCAAAGAGATAAGAGCATACTTCTCTACCTCATCACTTCACCCAAACACATCAAGAAGATTCATCACCAAGTTAGCTTCACTCCACCACATCTACAAGCTTTTGGGTTTCTGGTTCTCTCAAAGAGAGAAGAGCATAATCCCCTAGCAAGTAGAAGTGTAAAGATTCACTACCTTTCTCCGCTTCCCCAAGAATTTGTCATATTAGTAGGATCATTAGGTTTTTAGGTTCATTCATGGTCATCACCTCCATGTAATGAAGAGCCAAATTATTCCCTACCTACTATCAAAATTCTCAAGAAATTTTAACGGAGCCCTATTTAGACTATGTGAATGAAAGCAAGAAATAAACACAATGTTTTTAAATGTTCTTTGACTATCATCCTTCAATCAATCCATTAGCATGTTTTATGTTCTTCGTCAAATGTCCTGCAAAAAACTGTTATGCTGTGAAAAGAATAGAAAAATAGAAATTAACAGCAAACAAAAACTATCAGAAATATGGAACAGGAAAGACAAAGACTGCAAATTTTTAAAATTGTGTCCAAATCTCATGCAAGGAAGTACTCCACAGCATGTGAGAAAACATAGGGTGTCATGTAAGGATGTAAAATTTCACGCGAGAGAGTGCTACTGGGAGTGAAACTTCGCACTAGATTCTCATGCGAGAATCCGTACATAGGAAGTATGGACGCACGATAGAGCTCAAATTTCCTATCAGAAAAATCAAGAATGAGGCTAGAAATTGATCTTTTTTGCCCCATAGTGGTGCCAAAATGTATGTGGTTGAACGTGGACCTCTAATCCAACTAGACACGCAACATAGTCATTACTCATACAATCGAATTATGAAAGAGAGTATTGATTACTCAATTTGAAATCCATGGTGAAGCGACCTGTTGCCTCCTATGTAGATGGGGTGTTTGATTACTCTCAGAACAAGAGCCAACAACCATAAGACCAATACTACAATGGAGGATTTGAAAGCTTATGAAGATAATCAAAGTATAAATAATCTAGAATGAAGTGCAATTAATCTAAGAGCATGAAAGAAATATGAAGTGTAGATTTACTCTAAAGAACTTGAAAGAAATATGAGATGTAGATTTATTCTAAAGAACTTGAAAGAAATATGAGATTAAACTATGAGCAAGTAAGCAAACTAATTATAATGAGGATGCAATATTAAACTAGATGAAATTAATCTAAAATATGTAATGAAAACTTGAAATAATGAAATTGAGACAAAAAAATGCTATAGTTTAGTTACTCTCAAAATTGCTCTCTTTTCGAATAAGGAATGAGGTTCAATAAATAGACAAGCCCTGGGAGAGAATGAAGAGGTTCCTGATTTGAAACTTCTGACTCTTCATTCCCAATTGAGACAAAAAGGCATGAATTACTTAATTAAAAGAATATTTATTGCCACATAAGGGTGACCGTTCGAATAATTTGAATTATTAATTCAAATAAAGGTGTCCATTCAAATAACAAGTAATATTAATTCCTTTTTATGTATATTAGCCAAATGGGGTGGGTTTAATTTAATTTAAAGCACCTAGGACTTTAGAATTAAATTATTTTATCATAAGGGTAATTTAGCTAATAAAAGTCGCAGACTTTAGGAATTAATTATAATATTTGATTAATGCAATTTAGGGTTTTTGCAATTGACATCAAGTCGAATTAAGTCAGGTAGGAGAGAGAAAATTGCCTAGCAAAGTAGGACTTTGAAGATGTAAAATTGATGAAAATGCACCAAAATTGATTGAATTTATTAGGTGCCAATTTTAGGGTATTAAAGGTAGCTCCATCTTGTTCATCGGTTTCCCTTTGTTGTTCCTCGAGGTTATTTTCTTGCTAACTGGTTATCACAGGTTGTGACTTCAGTAGATAATCAGGATGTTCAATGTAAGTGAATCTACCATAGTCTTCTGGTTCTCTTCTACTTTCTTATGTGTTCTTGTCATTAAACTCATCAACATAGACATTAGTAGTTTCAATTATCTTATTTGTAACCTTATTCAGACATTTGTATGCTTTAATCTTAGTAGAATATCCCAAGAATATTCCTTCATCACCTTTTGAATCAAATTTCTCATTTCTCTCATCTTTCAGAATAAAACATTTGCTTCCAAAAATCCTAAAATAACTTACAGTAAGTTTGTGTCCAAACCATAGCTCATAAGGTGTCCGATTGGTGTCCTTCTTCAGTTGCACTTGGTTAAGCACATACACAGTTGTACTGATAGCTTCCCTCCAGTATGTCTGAGAAATATTCTTTTGTAGCATTAGTGTTCTTGCACAGTCAATTATTGACATGTTCCTTCTTTCAGCAATCCCATTCTATTGAGGTGTTCTCGCTGCAGAGACCTATCTTTTGATACCATTCTCATTACAGAAATTAGTAAATTCATCAAAGATAAATTCACCTCCTCTATTAGATCTTAAGCATTTTAATTCTTTTCCAGTCTCTTTTTCTACCTTTGTCTTATACCACTTAAACATCTTAAATGCTTCAAATTTTTCTTTTAAGAACATAGCTGTCATCAGTCTAGTATAGTCATGAACAAAAAGAATAAAATATCTATCACCATAATAGCTCTGAGTTCTCATAGGACCACACAGGTTGGTATGAACCAATTCAAGTATCTTCTTTGTTGAGTAGTCTTTTCTCTTAAAACTAGACTTAGTCATCTTACCTTTCTGACATTCATGACACATAGCGTGATCTAGTTTTGACAAGTTAGGCAACCCTCTAACTCTTTTCTTTTTACTAATCTTGATCATGTTATCAAAGTTCACATGGCATAACCTCTTATGCCACAACCATGCATCTTCATCCTTCATTAATAATCAAGAAGACTGATCAATATCAAGATAAAATAGATTACCTCTGGATTGTGTACCAATTCTGACAAGTCTTCCTCCATATTCATAGATTTTTACCTTTTTGCTCTCAAAAGCAAGTCGGTGGCCTAAGTTATTTAGTTGTGCCACACTTAAAATATTATAGTTTAGTCCATCTACCCAGTATGCATTTTTACATTTTATTCTATCATTAATCATCAGTGAACCTTTACCTCTTACCATACAGGGTGCATCATTTCCCATCCTAACAGATCCTCCATCATATTCATCAAGTAGATCAAATTTCTCTATATCACCAGTCATATGATGTGTACAACCACTATCTATGATCCATGTATCATTTCTGCTTACTTTAGAGATCAGTGTTGTTTCTTCATGTTTCTCTTCTTCCTCTAAGCCATCTTTCATAGCAACAAATACTACTTCTACATCATCATCAGTATCAGCTTTAGATTCAAATTCTTCAGCTATGTAACATACATTTTTCCCTTTGTCATAGCTATCTCGATTATCTCTGTTGTTGTATCGGTAGCCTCTGTTAACTCTTCTCCCATAGCTTCCTTTAGATCGGTCTTTGGATCTATCATCATCTTTCTTATTCGGACATCTAGCAGTGATGTGGCTAACTTCTTTACAATTAAAAGATGCTAAAGGTAGCTTACCTCTATACCTTCCTTTACCTTTGGGTAATCTTCTAGCCATAATATCTTCAAGCTCATTAAGTTCTTCATCGGTACCACTTGTACACACTAAAATATGCACTTCTATGAACCATTACATGCAAGGTTGCTCAAGAATGAGGCCTCACAAAGCGGCTCATAGCTCTCTATGCATGGAGTTGCAAGGGACTATGAGTTTTGCTCTCAGCTAGAGCTACAAGAAAGTGACCTTGCTAGTCAACCACACAATGAGAGATTCAAATGAAGACAAGGGCAAGAGTGCCAATATCTCCAAGAATCAAATATGCAATGCAATGCAAGCTATATGAGAATGCAAATCTAAGCTATGAAAGGAAAGTACAATGCAACTAATCTATGAAAGGAAATAGCAATGGATTACAATGCTTCCTATTTAGACTATGTGAGCTTATTCTATTGCATAAAAGGAAATCTATACTAAGATGCCATGAGTGTAACTATGAAAGCAAAACTATTATGAAATGCAACTAAAATGATGAAAGCAACAAGTCTTCAATGTCTTCAAAAAGCTCCAAATGTACCTAGAAAACCTGCAGCATAACAATAGCATAAAATATGGATATGCAAATGAAGGAGAGAGCTCTCCTTTTATAAGAAATGAGGTGAAATGGACCATGGAGATTAAGAGGCAAAAGGTCTTAATCAGCGGTGGAGCTTGAAAGAGGAGCAATCCATGTGCACAAGCATCCTCCAATGAGAGTGAAGTGTTGACTTTTGAGCCTCATGTGAGACAAAAGTGCTTTTTCCCTTTTTATAAAATATGAATAATGCTTTATTTGTGCAACTTAGGATAAGAGGGAAAGTGGGGGCTTTTTATTTAATTAAAAGGGGAGGAAATATTCCTTTTAATTAAATAAAGACTTAGGATAAATGGTTAGCCCATAGGATAAAAATCCAATATATGATCGAAATTAAGATTTGATCAAGAAATTGATAATGTTCAAAATATTGATTAATGATCAAAATGATTCAAGATTGATAAATTGAATAAATGGGGCCCAAAGTCTAGGCGACCATTTTAGGGTGCATACATTTGCCCCTCTTTGACTAATGTGTGATCGATTTGGAAACACATGCAGTCAAAGAATGAAGTTGAAATGTCAGATCGATTTGGGATCATAAAATAACTCAGATATGAGGTCGATTCGGGATCACATCTGGACAAACATAAACAAAAGCTTAGACCAACACCGTCGCTGCTAGGTGCAAATCAAGCTTTAGACAAAACTATCACCGTCGCTGCTAGGCAATAATCAATGTCTAAAAATGAGAGATAAGAATCTCAAGTTTTGAGCAAAAGCTCACAAAAGATGTCTGAATCAGGAAAATCAAAGAATCGGGGATGAGAATCCCCTAAATACTGCCCCCTCGGAATCGAAATCGAAATCAAGTAGAGGAGAGACAGCAAAAAGATTTGATCAAATCAGAAGGAAGTCATAATCAAATGTAAAGGTCAAGAGGTTAACCATCAGGAAATGAAAACATGCCTCAGTGAGGAAGTAGAAGAATAGAAATAGAAGACTAGAAATAGAGTGGATGAAAGACTAGAAAATTTGAGAGACATGAAAAGGAAGAAATTCCACCGAAAATCAAATTATGCCTCAAAAGGTCAGTCAACTGCTCAGAAGAAGGAAAAATTTGAAATGCGATTTTGACTATGAAGATGACCTTAGATTTCGATTTCGAGTCCGAAAATGGATCCAGGACGTCGAAATTAGCTAGGGGTGCAATTTTTGCGCAATTCCGAGGTGTTTTGAAAATTAGGTCAAAAAGTCAAAATGCTATAAAAGGGGTCAAAATGTCATTTTCAAAAATCATTTGTCTTTTAGTGATTTGAGAATTTCAGAGATTTAGAGAGAGAAAATGGCTCAGCAAGCAGGAGTTCCCGTCCACAAGCATCGATTCGAGCGCGCCCGGTTGCATAACCGGCCACCACACTATCCTGCACCGGTATGTTTTCGAAAAACTCAAGCTTTTTGATCATTTCTAGCATTTAATAGCTTTTTTAGCACTTTTTTTTCAAATTTTAAATTTCAAAATTTTTCTATTGTGCGAAATATCACGCGATACTTTAGAAGTATCGCGCGCTTTGGGGAGAAGTATCGCGCGATACTTCGCGTGCCCGAAAAGTATCGCGCGCTTTAGGCACCAGTATCGCACAATACTGGGCGAAAGATCGCGCGATAGCAGGTGAAGTATCGCTCGACATAAGGTTTATCGCCCTACTATAGGGAGAAGTATCGCACGATACTTCTCCAAAAAAGAATATCGCCCATTTGAAAAATTTGATATTTAATGCATTTTTTGAGCAAAAATGACATGGGTCTAGACAATGTTATGTTTTTAAGATGTTTTATACTGAGTTTTTGGACATCCATCATAATATGTACTAATAACGGGTTGGGTTTGGTTTTGGCTTGCAGGAGGTTTTTCCGGCGCTCATCATCAGAGCGCCGAAGGTGACTGGGTTGCGGTGTGTCCGAGATCTGGATGATCCGGGCAATGCCGATATCAGGGCTATGGGATTCCGGTATCTGTTGAGGTACCCCTATATCCGAGCAGACCATGGGTTGTTGACTGCGCTGGCCAAGAGATGGCACAGCGAGCACAACACCTTCCACCTTCCTACAGGCGAGGCATCCATCACACTGGAGGATGTCTATAGGATCCTCCGAGTTCCATGCCACGGAGAGCCTGTAAGTATAATCATGTTTTTAAGATAGTCATGTAAAATGTAATGTTTCCAAAAGATGAAAACTAACATGATTTATGTGTTGCCACAGGTATACTATGATCAGGACGTCACTGAGGGGCGTCGATTGATTCAGGAGATGTTTCAGGACGTGACCATCCTAGACAGGCATGTCAGCTGGGAGCGACTGCTTGATGACTTCGACCGAGATTATCCGGTGCCATGTATTGTGGCATTGATCATTTCACAGATCCTGATGACTGATCGCAGTCAGAAGGGATTCCCGCTCGGATGGGGCAGGCTACTGGTGGACTTGGTAGGCAGGCCCCGACGGATGGCATGGGGGCCTGCGATCTTGGCAGAGATGTATCATGAGCTGCACGAGATCGTCTACAGGGACGGTCGGACATGGGCATGTGGTGCCATCTTGGCACAGGTATGGGCATGGGAGCACATTGCTGTGGTGCGCCCCAAAGTTCAGCCGAGGGAGAGGAGGTACCCCTTTATTTACAAGTACATAGGGTTTATATCACATGCCCATTCAGGGGATGTGACTTATTATCGACGGATTCTGGATGAGATAGCCTCATTCACATGGAGGCCGTACAGGGAGGTTGAGGTTTGGGGGGATGCCGCAGAGGAGCTGAGTTATATGCTGTGCAGTCGACCACTGGTGGGTCGATATGCGGATATCATAGAGAGGTTTTGCATCAGTCGGGTGTGGCGGCAGTTCGGGAGGCAGCAGTGAGTCTCGACGGAGACTACCACATATGCCAGGGCCAGAGACGAGGAGGGGCATGGGTGGCTACCCATGCTGGATTATCAGCAGGCTGTCGCAGAGACAACAGCTATCAGGAGCGAGCCTTGGGATTATTTCCCAGATGTGGCAGACGCAGGGGCTGATGGAGCCTCCAGAGCAGAGCGGCGGAGGGTACCATTCCCTCGATTTACAGTACCAGATGCTTAGGTGCCAGCGCCGGGAGGAGAGGGAGGAGACGGAGGAGACGGAGGGGACGGAGGAGAGGAGGGAGGAGATGGAGGAGATGGCGGGAGGGGGAGAGGGAGGAGGATGGAGAGAGGAGAGGGGTTGGGATCAGGTGGCCGGAAACGGCCACGGGGACAGAGATCAGCCACTCCTGAGGAGGAGGCGAGACCAGCTCGCCGGCAGGCAGAGGTACAGCAGGAGCAGCCTGCGGGAGGAGAGGACCTGAGAGCCCAGATACAGGTTCAGGAGACAGAGATACAGCAGCTGCGGACCACTATAGCGGTGAGAGATCAGCAGCTCCTGGATCTGAGGGCAGAGCAAGATCAGCAGATAGCTGATCTCAGAGCAGAGATAGCACGCCGTGAGGCAATGGCACAGGCCGAGGCATTGGAGCTCCGACGGGAGTCAGCGAGAGCTGCTTACTATCACGGGTTATATCTGCAGGCCATCCCAGAGGGTGAGAGAGCACCATCATACTCTCAGCGGGTAGGGATATCAGACGTGGCATTTGATAGGAGAGCTATGCCTCCTCCACCACCACGAGCTCCTCACGAGGGTGGTAGCGAGTCCTAGGGTTAGGTTTTAGATGTTTGGACATATTTTGAGACTTTTGATCCAGATTTTGGGATCTCATATTGTATATCATGACATTTATTGATTTATGAGATTACTGGATGTTCGATGTATCATGTGTATTTGTCTCACTTGTGATGGATGTATCAGTTTATGTATATTGTCTTGTCATTTTGCTCAAAAATGCTTATGTATGTGCTTATGTATGTTCTCTCTCATAGTTGTATGTTTAATTCTCATATGTATGATGTGGACTTATGTTTTTTTGAAAATGACGATTTGTAATATAGATATGATGATGTGATTAACCCCTTGTGATGAACAGGAATAGGTTCGAGATGAAAAAGACAAGGAGCGAAAGACATGATCAAGAAGGAGAGAAAGTGAGCGCAGTTGACTAACAGGTCCATGTAGGATGAAAAGGAGAGCTCTCTCCATGTGCAAGATGCAAGACTAGACTAACATGACCCTAAAAATGCAAGCTACTATGAAAGTGGTTGACTTGCAAGGTCACAACGCTTATAGACATCTAATTTATCATCATCGAGCGTTATTGGTAGCGTCGTAAGATCATACAATGCACACTAGCATTACTATGTGGATATGAATATGATCTTTATCAGATAGAAATGTGGAAATCTTACCTAGGCATCAAAGACATATAGGTCAAGACGACTAATACAGTGAGATCACCTAAATTTGATATGGCGAGATTATGCTTGTATCAAGACACATGAAAGTCAGGATAGCTAAAAGCATGCACTCGCAAAATAGTCAAGGATAATACCTCGTCAATCCATAGGGTCAAGTAAGACCAGCATAAATGCTCATGACAGTTAGGATCGACAAAATATACCCACAAGCAGATAAAGAAAGAAAACATGTTCTCATTCCCTCAGTCTTCTAGCTATGCATCATCGAAAACTTCTCAGGGAGAGACCACTCATCAAAGAAATCCTCATAGACAGCACACAAAAAAAAATAAAGTCATCATATCGTCAGCGAGTTGATTGTTTAAGTGCGTGTGTGTTGGTCATAGAGTCAAACTCTGAGTATCGCATCTGCACATGAGCACTATCGCATTATACTTTGGACTATTGGGTAAGACATCTGATAAGTGTTAAGAAACACTCGACGCAAGGGTAGTGTTGAAAAACACTGTTTGGGGTGGTGTTGAAAAACACCTATTGTGAAATGCCCCAAGAGGCAAACACACCTAAAGGACCAATGCTAACAGTTATGCCCCCTAGACAAAGACAAAGACCAATTCCAGACTAGGCCAAATAAGGTCAAGGCGTGATGGAAAGTGGTTAAGTGTCAAGGACGCATGCTAACAAATAGGGGTGCAAAGGCCTTAAGTAGCGCCTGTTTCTAGGTTTTCACCACTTGGAATCATTTTTCATTTTTTCATTTTTTTTGTATTTTTGCTACCAAGGCGCCTATTGCTAGGTTTTCACCAAGGCACTTTTTCTATATTTTTTTTGATTTTTTTGAATATTTTGATTTTTTTGTGTTTTTTTTAGGATATTTTATGCTTTTTAGGATTTTTTCAGCATCATATATCAATTTTTTTGGTATTTTTTCAGGATCAATAAGATTTATACAAAAGATGCCCCCAGACAGAACGGGCATCAAGGATAGAACTTCTTAAGGTGCACAATGTTGATGGGATCAGGGAGCTGTTCTCCATCAGGATCTGACAGTAAATACGCACCAGTACCAAAAGCAGCTGTGATGACATATGGTCCAAGCCAGTTAGGTTCAAACTTGCCCTTTTGCTCTCTATTTTGTTGGTTTTTAGGGTTTTCTCGTAAAACAAGATCACCTATTTGAAATTCTCTAGGGCGAACCTTCTTGTTGAATGCCTTGGACATACGCTTCTGATACGCTCTCATATGATCAAAGGAAGCCTTACGCTTCTCATCTAAAAGTTCTAGTTCCTGCAACCTCATGGCGCGGTAATCCTCATCTGTAATCAAACCTTTGAGTGAGACTCTGAGGGATGGTATCTCGACTTCTAAAGGCAATATTGCTTCAGCGCCATAGGTGAGAGAGAAAGGAGTGGCTCCTGTAGGTGTGCGAATACTTGTTCGGTAAGCCCATAGTGCTGGATTGATTTGTAAGTGCCAATCCCTACCATTCTTGTGTACTGTTCTATGAAGAATCTTAAGAATGGTTTTGTTAGAAGCTTCTGCCTATCCGTTTCCTTGTGGGAAATATATGGAGGACCAATGTTGCTTGATTTTAAACTTTTTGCATAGGTGCTTTAGGTCTTTATTCTTAAATTGACCTCCATTGTCAGTAATGATCTCAGAAGGCACTCCAAATCAGCAAATGATATGGTTCAAGATGAACAAAGAAATGGTCCTTCCTGAAGCAACAGAAAGTGGTACAGCCTCCACCCACTTTGTGAAGTAGTCAGTGGTAGTAATAATGAACTTGTGTCCGCCTGATGAGTTGGGGTGAATTTGCCCGACCAGATCAAAGGCCCAGCGCTGAAATGGCCAATGAGAGATAGAAGGAATCAGCTCCCTACCCAGAGCATGAATCAGGTTGCCGTGTTTCTGACATTTTTCACATGACTTAGCAAAGGTGACTGCGTCCATCTGCATTGTGGGCCAATAATATCCCGCCCTAAGCAACCTTCGGGCCATGGCCAGACCATTAGAATGCCCACCACAAATGCCCTCGTGGATGTCAGCTAACGCTTGGTTGGATTCCTCCTTTTCCAAGCACCTAAGGAGTGTCCCATCTAAACCCCTTCTATATAAGTCACCAGAGATGAGGGTGTGGCGAGAGGCGTTACGGATGAGGTTTCGGCATTCGGAGCGGGTGAACGTGTCGGGGATGATGCCATCACGAAGATATGAATAGATAGCACCATATCGGGAAGACTCGTGTGTGGTAATGGCACAAATGACACGGCTTTCAGATGAGTCAAAGATAGGATGGTGTAGCTCTTCCACCAGGAATTCAAATCTGGATTCATGTGTCTCCAACTGAAGAAGTGAAGCTAATGTGGCCATGGCGTCTGCAGCTTTGTTCTCTGTCCTAGGGATTTGTTGAAACGTCACAAAGGTGAAATAGCATTTCAAAGAATCAACCATCTTTTTATAGGGTATCAATTTGTCATCCTTGGTTTGATACTCTTCATTGACTTGGTTGATGATCAGCTGAGAATCCCCAAAGACATGTAATTCTGTGATATTCCATTCTATAGCCATTTTCAAGCCATTAGTTAAAGCTTCATATTCTGCAATATTATTGGTACATGGGAATAATAGTTTATAAGACTTTGGAATGTTGTACCCATGTGGAGAAACAAATAACACTCCAGCACCTGATCCATTTTGCATGCGGGAGCCATCAAAGAACATTGTCCAAGTGCGAGTAGTGGTATATAAGATGTGTTCGTCTGGGAATTCCACTTGGACTGGTATATTATCCTGGATTGGAAAATCAGCTAATTGGTCAGCAATAGCTTGTCCTTTGATTGCCTTTCTTTCAACATACTCTATGTCAAATTCAGTGAGGACCATCATCCATTTAGCAAGTCTACCTGTCAGGGCAGCCTTACCAAGCAAGTATTTAAGGGGATCAATTTTGGCAATCAAGTGTATGGTATGAGCAAGCATGTAGTGGCGCAACTTTTGAGAAGCAAACACCACCGCGAGACAAGACTTCTCAATATTATTGTAATTGATCTCATAAGAGACTAGAGTACGGCTGATATAGTAGATGGCCCGTTCTTTCCCAGTATCATCTGTTTGAGCCAATAATGCCCCCAGGGAAGTGTCTGTAGCTGAGATATATAGAAGCAATGGTTTCCCTGGAATAGGAGGCATTAAGATTGGAGGATTAGCCAAGTATTGTTTGATCTGATCTAGGCTCTTTTGACAATCTTCGTTCCAAACACAAGAAGCACCCTTATGCAATGTTTTGTTGAAGGGTTGCGCTCTATCTGCAAGCTGAGAAATAAACCTCCTAATTGATTTAAGACGTCCTTGAAGACTTCTCATTTGGCTGATATTTCGAGGTGGCATATCTAGGATTGCTTGGACTTTTTCGGGATCAACCTCGATACCTTTTGCTGATATTATGAATCCTAAAAGTTTGCCTGAGGTGACGCCAAATGCGCACTTCTTTGGATTCAATCTGAGTTGAAATTGTTCCATACGATCTAGAATTACTTCCAGATCATTGAGGTGTGTGTCCCTTTTTCTTGATTTTGCCAGGGTATCATCCACATAATCTTCCATATTTTTGTGCATCATATCATGAAAGATAGTTGTCATAGCTCTTTGGTAGGTTGCTCCTGCATTCTTTAACCCGAATGGCATGACGTTCCAACAATAGGTTCCCCATGCACATGTGAATGCTGTTTTCTCTTGGTCTTCAGGGGCTATTTTGATTTGATTATACCCCGAGAAACCATCCATTAGGGAATATATGTCATAGCCCGCCGTCATGTCCACTATCATGTCAATGTTTGGAAGTGGAAAGTCATCCTTTGGGCATGCTTTGTTTAGATCTCTAAAATCTGTGCAGACACGAATGGACCCATCATGTTTGGAGACCGGTACTATGTTTGAGATCCATTCTGCATAATCGATGGCTCTAATAAATCCAGCTTTCAAAAGCTTTTCTAATTCTCCTTTGACAAGTAGAGCTATATGTGGATGCATTTTTCTTAATCTCTGTTTGACTGGCTTGACTCCTGGAGCTATAGATAAGTGATGCATTATGAGATTTGTGTCAAGCCCTGGCATGTCTGAGTAGGTCCATGCAAAATTAATTTTCTTTTTCTGTAAAAACTGTACATATGCCTTGGTCTCTTCCTCTGATAAAGACTGAGCAAGATGGACTATCTGAGGATTTTCTTCTGTGTCTAGATTGACCGGCTTTGTTGGTTTAATCAATATTGATGATCTATCCTAGAAATAACTCGGCAAGTTATTAAGTACCCCATCCTTAGGTGCCTCAAAGAGGTTTTCACCTTTGGATGCGTCATTTCTTTTTACTATTTTTGGTTCTGACACCGCCACAAAGTGGTTTTCGCCATCAGACCTATTTTTCTTTTTCTCTTTTGTTTTGAGACTGAGGTACTTAATATCAGGCTCCGTCATGCTGGTTGTTGGTTCACTGGTGGAAGAAGCCACGGGTTCGAGAGCATTCAGATAGCAAGCAATTTCGTAATCATTGTGAAATGTGAGGAATGTGGGCTCGTGGTGGCGCTGGGGCCAGTCAATCAGGTCAAAGTGAACAAGGGGCAAGTCAATGGTAGGTTCGATGTTGTGAATGTGAAAGGTGTCATCTCTGGTGACCATATAATTAGAGCTCATCAAGTCTTCTCCTAAGATACCTGAATTGGGGCTCATCCTATCAAACGAAGCGTCGTCTACTAAGGCGATTTGAGGAGGGCAATCCTCTAGTCTGACACTAGGATCGTTAGTTGCATCGGGTTGGGTACTATAGGCATGGATAATATCCACATCTAGATCAATTGTTGCATCTGAAAGCGAATCCCATTCATATTCATGGGAGTCTGTCTCTGAGTCATCATTTAGGCCTCGTGATGTAGAAGCCTCAAGGTTAGGGAGGGTTTCCCCCTCTCTAGTGCTAGTATTGGTACTATCCGTCGCAGCTAGGACAGTAACATTTTCCTTTGTCGATCTAGAAGTCACACAATCACTATCCGTCGCAGCTGGGATAGTAGGACTATTAAGCATCAAATCTGTGGAATCTCCCCAAAGGAGATTCGTTGAAGGCACCCAATCATCAGACACATCTTGTTGGTTGGAGAGATCGGGCGTATAATCTGTATCACTGTCACTGTCCGTTGCAGCTGGGATAGGGATACCTTTCTTCTTCTTATTCTCAAAACCTAAGCCGATCGTGGACTTATTTTTGCGTCCAAAGAGAGCATGATCAAGAGGCTCAGCTTTAGCATCCAGCCTATGACTAAGGGGACCAAATCCCGGATATCCCATATTTTTAACCAGTGTATATCCTTTCCCATAAGTTTCAGGTGAAGGAGCAAAATTCTCATTATGTTTGTATTTCTCTTCGTGATATATCCAGTTCCTTACAGCAACTTCCTCTTTCTCTTCTTGAATGGGGACCAAAGACTCAATAAATTTCCCAAATAACGTCATTGCTGATGACGAAGGCTTCACATTTGGGGAGGGTCTCCCATAGGACCTAGGAGAGACTGGCATTTTTGTAAAAGAATCAATCTTATAATCTCCCATCCCAAGGGCCATGGTCTTGAATTTCTGCTTGCATTGTTCAAGTGAACTACTAGGACTGTCAGCTTCTCTATTCAAAGGTACATGTGATCCCGCAGAAATGTTATTAACTGATAGAGCACTATCTCCAGGGATGCAAATTTCTACACCATTATGGGGGAACTTAACACACTGGTGATATGTCGATGGGACTACCTGCATTTCATGAATCCATGGCCTACCTAGCAAAATGTTGTAGGCGAGAGGTCCAACATCAACAATTTGGAATAATATGTCTCTTTCTACAGGACCAATACGAATAGGCAAAACAGCCAATCCCTTAGAACTTCTTTCTGCTTCGTCATATGCTTTGATTGTGATTCTTTTCTTTGTGTCAATGACGTTCTCGGAATACCCTAGAGCTAGCAGCAAACTCAGAGTACAAATATTGAGCCCCGCACCCCCATCTATCAGTACACGCCTAACACGGGTTTTATGAATCATGACCTCGATGTGTAAGGCCAAATTATGTGGGTGACTAATGGATTTGTCATCTTCTTCTGAGAAGGTGAGGAAATGAGGGCTAGCCAAATGGTTGACCATGTTTTGGAATTGGTCGATATCTAAGTTATTAGGGACATTGGCTGCTCGCAAAGCATCCTCGAGGACGCGCTTGTGCTTAGGAGATAATTCTAAAAGCTCAAAGATGGATATCTGAGCGGGTGTACGTTGTAGTTGGTCAATAAGGTTATAATTAGAATCAGGACCAACGATAGATTTTGGAGGAGCACCTTTGGACACGGGCTGTTTAGACTTGCTAGTGCTAGGACCTTTGATGATAATGGGTGTTTGGGCCTGACCCCTAGTGACCGCATTGAGGGACTGGGGCATTCTTTGTGAGTGAGGACCTCTTATCACCACAGCGGGTCTTTCATTAGTCATAGGAACTGAGTCCACATTATGTCCATGAGGATCTTTCTTTCTCACCATGTTGATATTATCGTCAGCCACTTCAAGCATGTTAATCACATTATCAGCATGTGTGTATGTATAGTTAATAGCCGCCTTGCCATTCTTACTGCTAGAATTCTCTCCTTTTTCATATTTAGGCAAGGGCTCTTTAAAGGCTTTATGGTCTGCATTAGTAGTTAACCCATCCACTTGTAATTGTCCTTTCTCAATAAGGTCTTGGACAAGATGCTTGAGTTTAAAACAATTTTCTATGTCGTGTCCAATCCCATTATGGAAAACACAAAAAGCCTTAGCATCCCACCAATGAGGTAAAGGATCTGGTATTCGATGTTTTTTAGGATCCTGTGGGTGCGCCAGATTATGAGCGACTAGTGTCTTAAAAACATCTGCATAGGATTCTCCCAATTTAGTGAATTGTCTTTTCTCCGTTTTAGATCTCTTTTGATACTGAGGTTTGTCTTGTTGCGTTGACGATGTTTGCAACTTCATAGCTTGAACTGCATGAGAGAGATTAAGAACTCCTTCATTTTTGACCTGAGATGAATCAACAACTCCGTCGTTGATGACTTGCTTATTTTTGTTCCAATAAGAGTTCTTTTTGTCCTTGTTACCATTAGTATTGTTATTTTGGCTATTGTTGTTATTTGTTGGTTTAGCCAAAATTCCTTGTTCTTTTAGGACATCCTCAATGCGACATGCCACCTCTATCATAGTATCAAAGGAATTAAATGGGATCTTCTTGACTTCATATTTGAGTTCTGGTATTAGATTGTTCACAATGATATCAATTCTCTCTTCTTCAGGGATTGTCCTAGGGTATTTCGAACACAATCGCCTCCATCGTTGCAAAAAGGTGACAAAAGATTCCCCTTGATTTTGCTTAAGTTTACACAAATCAAGCATGGTGACCGACCTAGATAAATTGTAAGCAAAATGTTGCACAAATCTTTGGACAAGTTCTCTAAATGTCCTTACTGGAGGGGAAAGGTTGGTGAACCACTCCATGGCTTGACCTTTTAAACTCCTTGGGAATAATCTCAGCAAGTAGGAGTCTTCGTGGTGAAAGGAAAAGCTCATTATGTAGAATTGTCGAACATGGTCATGAGGGTCACCCGTGCCATCATATTTGTCATATGTTGGGAATTCAACTTTCTTAGGAAATTCTACCATCACCACACTTTTGTCAATGGGATTAGGACATATGGAGTCCAAATGAAATGTACTCTTGGGAGCCTTCATTCTGTCTATATCCTTTTGCATTTGTAAGATTAACTCATCAGTTGAAGGATTCTGTTTCTTGATTTTTTGGTGAACATCAAAGTTATATGGAACTTTAGCGCCTTTGTTGATAAGACTTTCCAAAAATTGGTCTTTGTTTTGTTCCACGTATTGCTCCACATAGGCTTGAAAGGATGGTTCTTGTTGCATAGTCATGAAGTCCATATGATCAGATTTAGCATAACTGCCTCCATGTTGTGAGCCATGATGTGCTCATTGGGAGGGTTGCTTTGAATGTCTATGAGACGATTGTCTCCTATGATGGTCATATCTTGAAGTCCTTCTTCCTCTAGGACTTGGGGATCGTGAGGGTGTCTTTGATCTTCTTCGAGGGCTAGGGGAAGGGGTAGATGGGGGCGAGTTGATCCCACTATTGGCTCCCCTCCCATTAAATTGACTTTGGAGTTGTTGTGCATAGAGTCTATCTTCTTCTTCTTGGGCGACTCTTTTCTGTATATCCAACAATGCACGTTCCTCTTCCTCTAGTTGTCAGAATTTTTCCTTTTTTGCAGCCTGTTCATCTAAGTAGGCTTGCTTCTCTCTCTCAATGCTTCTTAATCTTGTATTTGCATATCGAGAAGTGTCCTTAAGTGGGGAGGTTTGTCTTGAATGCCTTATTGCATTAGCTGCGTTGATATGGTGATCGCTAGATTCGTTGTTCTGGTCTTCGTGTTGTGACCCTGAATCTGAGTGGGCTGACTTATGCTGTCTTTCGGCTCGTTGATGAGCATCAAAATACCTCGCGTTGTTAGGAGGTGACCCAGGTGAACTGGCATGAGAAGAACCACCATACTCTCTTCTGTGTCGTTGAAAGATATCCTCGAGAGTTTGATTCATGGCTTCTCTTTGTTGTCGGGTGAAAGTGTAACTCATGTCCATACTTGATGAAAGTGGTATGAAAGAGGTGCTCACTTCACTAGGGTTAGCTCCCGGATTAAAACAAACCTCAGATTCACTCTTAGGAGATTGGTCAAAAAGGGGTCCTTTTCCCTTAGGTTGTCGACGGGTCTTGATAGGTGGTAACTGGCTAAAGGCAACAGGGGGTCGCTTCCCTTGATTAACTTGGTACCTTGTCATAACTGACATGAAAGAGAGATATTCTCAATGATAAGGTGACCTTTCAAAGAGTCAACACCAAACTAGGATAATCGAAATCCTCTATTGTCCAAAGAAAGATGAAAAAAAGAAAAGAAAGGGGGCTTTACCAACACTGTCAAAGAGGTGCTTCAAATCAAAGGGTGACTATCCTTGCACTTTTGAATCAGGAGGTTGGACTAGGCCAAAAGATAATTGAAAATGAAAGCGATTTGGACAATAAGAGAACTGAAATTTTCCTAGAATATAGCTAACAATTTTAAAGATGAACCTTGGCACCAAGAATGGCTTTCTAACTTGACAATTATTCCAAAGTGACTTTGTAAATCAAATGATGCTATCCCGGAGAACTAAGAACCAGAGATTTGGAGTCAAGACAGATCTCAAACATCAGGGTGAGAAGCCTGTTCTAAGACCTGGCCTAATTGACAGCAACTGAAACTGACCAAAATTTAAGCACGACAAAAATGAACCAGGCGATATACTCCAGGCTACTAGGGCGATAAACCTATACCCGTGCGATACTTCGCCCTAAGACAGGTGATACTTCTTAACACTAGCGGGCGATATACTTCAGGCAGGCAGGGCGATAGTCCGTCAGGGGCGAACTATCGCGCGATATTTCTCTTTAAAGGGGGCGATGTTTATAGCATGTGCAAAGTATCGCACGATACTTCGCCTTACAGGGCGCGATACTGTTGCAGAATTATTCAACTCTTGACCAGAATTGTGTGAAATTTGCGTTTTTGGGTCTGTTTGGTCAAAATTTTCAGTCTGAGGGTTGATGTCTTCGATTTCAGTCACGGTATCAGCAGAATTTCGGTAGGTTTGCAAACAGCAAGGGATCAAACATGTCTTCAAACACTTGAAACAAGGGCAAAAGCAACCTTGCCAAGGCAAACACTTGTGATATCAAAATTGAAAAAGCACCCTATGAATGCTACCGATTGTTTGTATGTTGAGAACGTTTACACTGGTATCACACAATCGAAGACACTTCAAGCAATATCTACCTACAAGACAAGGCTCAATACTTACCAACTTAGCCCACAACTTGATGCCCCCTTGCCTCACACCAAGTGGTTGCCCACAAGAAATATTGGCTTTGTCATGGAAATGTCAAAATGACACAACCAAAGGGACACATATGGTGAGTATCTTAAGGTGATCCAGGTAAACCACTTGGATCAATCCTTGCACTAAGAAGATAAGCGGCTAAAAGAGGGTGGCTTCTATCTAATGGTTCTTAATAAGGATTTTCGTTCACAACACCCCTCTTGCTCCTCATAAAGGACTAGGACCTCGCGGCCTCAAGAGTACCTTAAGCATTCTTGTTCAATGTTTTCCTCATGGTCGCAATCCCATGAGCTACTCACATCAAACGAAGATAAGTGTTATGTCTATCAAGGTTTTTGGTGTCCTT
Source organism: Chamaecyparis obtusa (assembly GCA_027943335.1). Classification (NCBI taxonomy): domain Eukaryota; kingdom Viridiplantae; phylum Streptophyta; class Pinopsida; order Cupressales; family Cupressaceae; genus Chamaecyparis; species Chamaecyparis obtusa. The sequence continues at coordinate 194,354 of BSBK01003566.1, read as the reverse complement.
GATAGCCTTGAGATTATAGTGAGTTGGAATCACTTGCCACCAAGGAGAATGATGACAAGGTTGTCCCCACTTGAGTCGTTCCTCTTGATTGCTCAAGAGCAGGCCCGCTAAAGGATTTCTATACTAAACAAAAAGTGGATTAACTCTTGAGGTTCAAGGTTTTTGGTTCACCACAAGGGTGAAGAGCATACTCCCCTATCTCAAGAATCTCTCCCAAACACACCAAGCAAATAGATCAATTACCCCCTTGCTTCCAAAACCTTAAGATGGGTCAAGATTTTCTGATTCACCTAAAGGTGAAGAGCATACTTCTCCTACCACCTCAAAATCCCTTTCACAAGGTATTAAGATTCTTAATACAATTAGTGAATGCCATAAATGAAAGGAGAATAACAATAAGCAAGAAATGGAAAAAAAAATAAAATTTGTTTTTATGCTTGGGCAGCCCTACAAAAACTGTTAGTAGCCCTCTTTGACATGCGTTTTTAGCAATTTTTAAGCAAAGGAGAGCACCTACAAACACAACTTGTTAGGCCCACAATGTTAGCAAAATCAAAATCCAAATGTAAATGTGCAATAATCTAATGGATTCAAGCTAAAAAAAATGCAGGTTAGACCTATTTAAACAAAGTAAAACAAAACAGCAAGCTAAAATAGTCGAATTCGGACAACAAAACTGAAAGTGCAAGTCTCTGCCAGACCAGGCGATGTTTCTCAGTCTCCAACAGTATCGCGCGATACAGTTTCCTATAGTCGGGCGATACTTCCCCAGTCGAGCGATACTTCGCACAATGCCAGGCGATACTTCGCCCGATGCCAGGCGATAGACTTCACTATATGCGTGCGATACTTTTTCCGTGCGAACTATCGCGCCAAGACAGGAAGTATATCGCGCGATATTTCTGAGAAGTGTCGCGCGATAATCTGAGACAGAAAACCAGAGACGCAGATTTTTTTGAAAATTAATCTGAAAATGACCAAAAATGCATCAAATAAAAGGACAAAGCTATCTACTCTGCCCCACGGTGGGCGCCAAAAATGTACACACTAAAATATGCACTTCTATGAACCATTACATGCAAGGTTGCTCAAGAATGAGGCCTCACAAAGCGGCTCATAGCTCTCTATGCATGGAGTTGCAAGGGACTATGAGTTTTGCTCTCAGCTAGAGCTACAAGAAAGTGACCTTGCTAGTCAACCACACAATAAGAGATTCAAATGAAGACAAGGGCAAGAGTGCCAATATCTCCAAGAATCAAATATGCAATGCAATGCAAGCTATATGAGAATGCAAATCTAAGCTATGAAAGGAAAGTACAATGCAACTAATCTATGAAAGGAAATAGCAATGGATTACAATGCCTCCTATTTAGACTATGTGAGCTTATTCTATTGCATAAAAGGAAATCTATACTAAGATGCCATGAGTGTAACTATGAAAGCAAAACTATTATGAAATGCAACTAAAATGATGAAAGCAACAAGTCTTCAATGTCTTCAAAAAGCTCCAAATGTACCTAGAAAACCTGCAGCATAACAATAGCATAAAATATAGATATGCAAATGAAGGAGAGAGCTCTCCTTTTATAAGAAATGAGGTGAAATAGACCATGGAGATTAAGAGGCAAAAGGTCTTAATCAGCGGTGGAGCTTGAAAGAGGAGCAATCCATGTGCACAAGCATCCTCCAATGAGAGTGAAGTGTTGACTTTTGAGCCTCATGTGAGACAAAAGTGCTTTTTCCCTTTTTATAAAATATGAATAATGCTTTATTTGTGCAACTTAGGATAAGAGGGAAAGTGGGGGCTTTTTATTTAATTAAAAGGGGAGGAAATATTCCTTTTAATTAAATAAAGACTTAGGATAAATGGTTAACCCATAGGATAAAAATCCAATATATGATCGAAATTAAGATTTGATCAAGAAATTGATAATGTTCAAAATATTGATTAATGATCAAAATGATTCAAGATTGATAAATTGAATAAATGGGGCCCAAAGTCTAGGCGACCATTTTAGGGTGCATACACCACTATCATTATCATTATTCTTACTATTCCTGCTACTAGATTTACCAATCTTCAAAGAAGTCATGAAAGCGGATTCAACAGATGGTACAACACTATTGTCAAAGTTATTCAATTCAAAGGTTGTAAGCTTACCAATCAGTGTGTCAAGAGTAAGGTTGGATGTAGCTCTTGTTTCATGAATTGCAGAGATCTTGATTGCATAAACTGGCAGTAAAGTTCTGAGAATCTTGCTTATCACTATTTCATCCTCAATAACTCCCCCTGATGCTCTAATAGCATGTACTACCTCTTTTAGTCTATTTGTGTATTGCACAATGTTCTCACCTTCTTTCATCTTCATATCATCAAAATGACCTCTTAGGCTTTCTGCTCTGGCTCTCTTAACATTCAAATCTCCACTGTATATTAGAGTCAGTTTATCCCACATGGCTTTGGTAGTAGTGCATCCCTTAATGTCTTCAAATTTAGCATCGGTACAGGCAGCAGCAAGTTCCATCATAGTAATGTTGTGTTCATGCCTTAATTTTAGTTGATCAAGTGTTAGGGGACCTGGTGTCGGTTCAATGTAGCCATTATGCATCAGTTCTAGTGTTGAGTTCCCAATTCCAGATATGTGCAACTTCATCCGGCTTTGCCATACTGTGAAGTTTTCTTTTTTAAGCTTTGGCACTTCCCTCTTATACATCTTGAGACCTTTGTACTAGAGTCCTCAAAAATCTGTTCTAAGCAACCACCACTCTAATACCAATTGTTAGAATAACTGAGAGGGGGGTGAATCAGTTATCCAGTGTCCCAAATCAACATGTATAATCTAAAACAAATTCTTCAACTTATACTACTCGGTAAACATAAAATACTTTCACTGTCTGTGCTTTTACTGATTATCAGTCTAAAACTTATACTAGTTACCGATCAAATCTAACGTGTAATATGAAAAGTATGATAACAAGCAAATATCACAATCAACACATAACACAAGAGATTTAAGGTGGAAACCCTGTGAAGGGAAAAACCACCTGGGACCGGTAACCCAAAAATGTTCACTCTTTTGAAGTGAGGTCGATGAAGACCCAACCCTATTAAAGATTACAAACACACTGTTAGGTGTGACCTTGTGAGAGGATTTTAGACCATAAGTTATTGTCCAACCAGCAGTCACTCTAGGGTTGACAGGATAACAATGTTCACTCTATGAATGAAACATCAAAAGACTTTCATAGTCCACTCGATTAAGAGATTTGACTATGTACAATGGTTAAATATGTAACAGTAGATGATCTGCCTTGAAACAACTTCAATTATAGTTTACAGATCAATGTTCAACTCATTCATATCTTTCTAATCAATACATCACTTTATATTCAATACAATAACAACTTAATGTCTGTCGGTAATTACTCTCTATAGCTCGATAATTGTTCTGCAGTTTGGTTCTCACTAACCAGTATGATTAGAATTCATGAAAACTTGTTCATGTGATAATTCTGTAGTATCTTCTTCTTCCAACATCTTTCAACAATGAAACCAATGTCTCTTATATAGACGAGTAAATCATTTTCTTTTTGTCCATCAGATTTTTCCACTTAATCTCATTCATTGATTTTGCCGCTTTAACCTTCTTTGGCTGATGTGTTAGTAACATGTTTCAATCTACTCCATTAGATCTTCCTTGAATTATGTTAGCCATCAATCTTCATAAAAAACCTTATCTGTTACCTCGATTTCATACATTTTCTAGCTCATCAAATTATCGGCTAAACTAATCATTTAATTCCTTTCTTTTCTGCTCGGTTAAAAAATAAATGCATCGGTGAACACAAGCTCAGTTAACACTGCATTCGGTATACACTACACTCCATTGGTGTATACTGGTCTACTTCATTTACCGACAACACTACTTTGTGTCTTTCAGCTCTATTCATCATCATAGATGAATGCAACATAATAAAGTCGATATCATCAAGTCATAGACTCATCAGCAAGTTACTCAGTGTATTCCTTATCCTCATCTGACATACACATCTTCCTCAAGTAGATATTTTTGTTCTTCATCTCTTTCACCTTTCTTCAGATATATCGGTATAGTAACTTACAAGATAAGTACTGTCAAGCTAGTTGACATCAATGACAACATAATACTGATTTAATCATCTTGCATATCTAATCAGTAACTCCTTAGTAATCTTAAATCATAGATTCTTCATTCAGGTTCTAAATTAGTTGTAGTTCATCATGTAGTCTCACCACTTCTTTGAAAAATAATTCTGCTACATGAACAACATCATTAGTCTTCTTGCATGGAATGAAATGTGTCATCTTTGAAAATCTATCAACCACCACAAAAATTGAATCATGTCCCCACCGAGTCCTTCATAAACCAAGAAAAAAATCCATATTTATATCCTCCCAATGATTTTCTGGTATAGGTAATGGCTGATACAACCATGTATTCTATTTTACTCCTTTTTCCATATGACATACTCTACAACTCTGTACAAACTTCTTGACATCTTGCTGCAACTATGGCCAATAATAATTATCATTAACCAAAGCAAGGGTTTTATCTCAACCAAAATGTCTAGCCAATCCTCCGCCATGCTTCTCCTTGATGAGATTCTCCCTCATAGAACTTTTTGGAATGTACAACTGGCTCCCTTTGAATAGAATATCATCTTGGATGATGAAATCCAACCACTTTGTTCTGTCTAGAGTAACAGGTTCTTTACAAGCTTTCCAAGCTTCACCAAAATCAAGATCCTATGGATACAATCTCTTGAGTTCCTTGAACCCAACCACCTCAATCTGCATCTCTGTCAGCAATAGTTGCCTTCTGCTAAGCGCATCTACAACCCTCTTAGACTTTCCACTCTTGTATTTCAAAACAAATGTATAACTTTGCAAAAACTCAACCCATTTCAAATGACTTTGACTCAACTTTCCTTGACTATTCAAATATTGCAAAGCTTGATGATCAGTATATAAAGAAAACTCCTTAGGAAGAAGATAATGTCTCCATTTCTTCAATGCCTGAACTATAGCATAAAATTTCTTATCATAAACATAATATTTTCTCTTCGTATCATTTAACTTCTCACTGAAATAAGCAACAGGTTTACCTTCTTGGCTCATAACAGCTCCTATTGCAGTACCACTAGCATCATAGTCTACTTGAAACACCTTATTAAAATTTGGAAGTGCTAAAACAGGTTGTTCTGTAACTTTTTGTTTCAATAGCTTAAAACTCTTATATGCCCATGTAGTCCACTTAAATTCTTTCCTATCTCCTCTCATTGTTTCAATCAAGGGTCCACAAATACTGCTAAAACTTCTAATAAACTTTTTGTAAAAGTTAGCCAAACCATGAAAAGATCTTACCTCAGTAGCACTCCTTAGAGTAGGTCATTCAAGGATAGCCTACATTTTCTCTGGGTCCATTTTTAGACCTTATGTTGAAACTACAAATCTCGGATACACTAACTCCTTTACAAAATTACACTTCTTTAAATTAATCAACAATTTCTCTTCTCTCAGCTTCTCAAACACTATATGAATATGTATCATATGCTCCTCCAATGTCTTACTAAAGATCAAAATATCATCTACGTAAACAATAACAAACTTACCCAAAAATTCTTTCAGAACCTTGTTCATGAGCCGCATGAAAGTGCTCGATGCATTGGTTAGTCAAAAAGGCATGACTAAGCACTCATACAGTCCTTCCTTTGTCTTGAAAGTAGTATTCCATTCATCTCGTTCTCTGATCTGAATATGATGATATCCAATCTTTAGATCTATCTTTGTGAAATACATAGCTCCACTCAAACAGTCCATAATATCATCCATTCGTGGAAATGGAAACCTATACTTGATTGTGATCTTGTTTATGTAATACCCCAAAAATGGGCTATAAGTTCATTAACCTCCTACATCGACAATTCGAATGAAATCAACATCAAAGTCCTAACCTAAGGCACATCGAAATATCATCGAATCCTAATTGATTATCCTAAATTCTGCATCGGGGAATATTCCTAGAAATATTTCTAATTATCATAATTATCTTTAATTTAATAATTATTTGGAGATAAATCATATTTATCCTAAAGTTGATTAATTGAATATGATGAATATTTAATTAATTAATTTAATTCTACCACTTAATTATTTAATTCATTTTAATTATATTTATTCCTAATTATTATTATTTAAATTTGACAATAAATCAAAATTCCTATCATTAATTGATTAAATTCTTATTTAATTAATTAAAGCAAGTTATCATATTTAATGATATCATTTTGGAATAAAAATTTGATTTAATAATTGATTAACCCATAAATCAATTATTTTATTTTCAAAATCAGTTGAGGATAAATCACTTTATTTATTTATTTAATTCATAATTAATTATGCACATCCAAAAAAATAGTTAAACTATAAATCAGAAAATCAATTCAAGTTGTTTTAAAAATAAACTCAACTCTATTTTGAGTTGAAAGCTGATCTCAACTTTTGATTTAAATCAAAAAGTTGTTTTTGCATGATTTATTGTGAGTTAACTATCTTTAATTCCTTTTTCACTCAAAAATCAACTGAGTGATTTATGGCTTTTTCCATGCATCCCCAAAGCCCTAGATTTCTATAAAACCAAGGCTCAACTATTCACAAATCATCTCATAATTTTGCAAACTTATGCTGGCGAATTAACATCTGAAGAATTGAAGCTTCTTTGTGAATCAACAAATTTTGTGAGATCATTCATATTTAACATATCATTGTTAGATTAATTGTATTGCATATCATTTTTCCATATAGATTAGATTTCATATCATTTTTCATATTATTGCATCTAAAATCCAAAAATATAGATTAATTTGCATCTAATTCATATCTAAATTTTGCATTCAAATCCTTCATTTAGGTGTCGTCAAGGTCACTGATCTCGGTCTAATCTGAGAATACATACTCGCATCTACTAGAAGGTAGTAAATCACCTAGTTAGATTAGTTTTCATTTCATTGCATGATTTTGATTTCAACTAACCTCTAATGTTTTACTGAAGTGTTGTGTCTACAACTAGGTACAAAATTCACACACACATTTCTGGCACCCACCGTGGGGCCTTGAAACGGGTTTCCATTCAATTTTTATCAATTTCTATCATCTTCTTGTCATTTTCTATTCCAAGCTGTGATTTTTAATTTCTATCTGTACAATTTTCATATGAGTTTTGTCAGAAACTTGTATCAGGGGATACCCACTGTCGTACGATAGTTTATTTGATCAAGGATCGTACCATCAGAAACACAGTGTCATTTGGAATCTATATTGTTGTATGGTCTGATACCCATTGTCGTATGAGATTCTGGCCTGTCATCTGGGAGGTGACCCACAGTCGTACAAGTTTTAGTGCCAGGTTTCAATTGTCCTTTCACTTTTTCAGGTAGTTTTCCAAATTTGTTTTCCTGATTTGGACTAACAGCTAACATTAATGATTGAAATTTGCTATTCCTGATTGATTTCTGCTGGTTTTTTATTGGAAAAAGTATAAGAATTGCTAAAAATAGGTAATAATCTACTAAGCACGTTGCGAGGAATTCAGGTAATCTTCTCAGCTGATAACATTTCGATTTGGATTAAAAAGAACTCTTGTGTGTCAAGCTTGTGTGACCTTTATTGCTTTCATATCACAGACTTCATTTTGGGATATTAAAAATGAACATAGATTTGCTTTTCAGCATCTTTGTTACACATAGTAAATAGGCCCTATGAACACTATTCGTGGTTCTTGAGAGAGTGGGTTTCCAGCGAAACTCCTCTCAATGAAGGAACCCTTGTAGGTAGGGAGGATACTGAGGGAGTCTCACATTCTACTAGATTTATGTGTCTTCAGCTTCTGATTGATACATTCTCTCTCCAAAGAGGTTGATAGATCATGAGTGGTTGACATCATAGATATTTGTGAGATAATCTTGGTCTTAGCGTGTCATATTAAGCTGTCTGCTTTGTTTGGGTTAAAAGTGAAAAGGCTAGAGGATTATGCTTTACTCCCTTTTTGGGTAGTACCAGAAACTTAGATCCTTGAATCTGGAACCAGTCTCCATGTGGTATATTTTGTGAGTCACCTTTAGAGAGGGTTAACCATAGTAGACATTCCCTTAATTGGGTCAACTATGTTGACAGAACCTCAAGCAGTAATAGCCATTTTCGCTGTGGTAGTGACAACCGCTATATAAATGTCCTTGTGGAAGAAATATCCACAGGTGTGGTCTCTTGTTGGGCTGTCAAATCTCCCTAGTAGCTCCTGATTGATTAAATTATCAAACTGTGTCAAAACCTCGATGCGCCTAGATTGAAGTTCACCCTCTTGAGATCACAAAAGTTGCAAAGTCAAACCATTACTAAAAACCCTATGAGGCCAAATTTTCATTTTCTAGGAATATGTGCATTATTGCAAAAAAAAATAAAACATACACTGTTAGCACTCCTAGGGATTAGCACAATTTAGTCACTTGATTGTTCATGCACAGGGTTTCTTTGTCCCCTGTTCATTGTTTTCAGACATGCTTGAAATCACTTGCTTGTTGTTTTGCGTACTTTTTTATCTATCTGGTTACTAAGAATGAATCAATCCACTACAATCTTCAAATTTGGACAGACAATTTTGTGAACAATCTGAAACTAAAAACCTTAAAAAATTGCAAAATCTAATGTCAAACACCTTTCTAGAGTCAACATTCATTTTGTAAAGTTAGAAAGTGATACGAATTTTGGCTATTATCATTTCAGAACCCCCAGATTGTCGTATGGTATATGGTACATCATCGTATGATTTTTTTTGCCAATCAATTCCAAAAAGTCAAAAACCCTACTATCAACTATCGTACAAGTTTTTCAATAGTCGTATGAGTGTTTCAATTATTGTTTCATGCTATACCCACTGTTGTATGAACCTGTAGAAAGTTGTTTGAGAAATTTTGAAAAATTGCCAGAAGATTGTCAGAACTGTCAGAGACCCAGCTTTTCCAGCCTATTTCCAGAATCTGTCAAGAAAATCAGTGTCAGGAATAGAGTAACAACTACTGAGAATCTAATCATTTTCCTAAAGTGGCCTTTTGAATCTGATTTAGCCTTCTGTTTGATCTATTTTAGTCTTTATCATCTTGTGTCAAAACCTTGTCATAACTATCAATCTTCAATCAATCATCAAAACGGCTAAGTGTTGTGAAGTTGTGTCCGCTATCTTTTGGGAATCTACCCATACATCCAGGGCACAATCTCCTCCATTTATGTCTAATCTAAGCTTCAATCAATCAAACCTTGATAAGGTTGCATCATTTGATCTTCTTGAATCAGATCTTTCTTCAGTTGTCTTCATCATATTCTTTTGTTTCACCCAAGGTTAATGGTGGAAACTAGAGCTTCCTCTCACAAGAAATATAGAGAAGCATCCCATACCTTACCTATAACCATTTTCAAGGGTCCAACTCTTGAGAAAATCTACAATTCTAGTCTTTACGAAGATGATGGTCTTGGCAACTTTCGATTAAAATCCGGTTACATTCCTCCTTCATCAACTCACAGAGGTAATCAACAAACTCCTCCTCAATCTATCCCAGGGAAAACTCCTACCATGTCTCAAGAAGGGACAAACTTTGGCTCTCAAAGAGATCAATCTCAACATTGTGCAGATTAGGAACCCACACCTGAAGAAATTGCTCAATATCAAAATGATGATAACTTCAAATGAATGATGAAGCATTTCTTGAAAGAAGATAGAGAGGCATACTTTTTACAATTAGCTCATCAAGGAGCTAAACTTCCTCCCAACTTTAATGTTGAAGATATCATTACGCATGAGGAAGAAACTCTACTCATAGCTATGATGAAATAGATGGATGCCATGCAAGTCAAACTTAATAAACTTGAGAAAGAAAAGGAACCCAAGGAGTTCTCCATGGAGGCCCTATGTCCTTTTCCATTTGACAAAGACTTGTACATGCCACCATTCCTGAAAAGAGTGGAGATGTCTAAATATGATAAGTATGATGGACACTCGAATCCTCAAGATCATGTCAGAGAATTCTGTACACAATCTATGGAGTTCATGCATGAACTGACTTATCTGATGTGTCTCTTTCCTCGATCTCTAGGGGGAGCAGCCATTCATTGGTTCTCTATATTTCCTTCTACTATCAAAACTTTTGAGGAGTTGATAAAATTGTTCTATCAGTAATACTCCTACAACATTCAACATCCAATCACCATGATCGATATCTGCAATCTCAAACAATATCCTGGAGAACCATTCCTGACATTTCTCAAGCAATGGAGAAAGAAATTCTCTCTATATGCTAGGCCTATTCCAGAAATTGAGAAACTAGAAATCTTCATCAATAATCTTGTTCCAAAGATCAACTACCCTTTACAAATGCAAGATCATACATCTTTTGATAAAATAGTAGACAATGCGATCAAAATTGAAAAAGTACTTGTGAAAAAAGGAGACATCACACTTCAAAAGGACAAGTATGAATTAGGGTCCATTTCTAAAGATAAGACCAAAAACTAGAATAAGAATAAAGGCATCATCATAGATGATGTTGTTGATACTATCTATGCCCCATCAAAGGCACCAGCTTTCAATCTAACTATTGGTACCCAAGCAATCATAGCCTCAGAGAAAAAGGTGTTTGAACCATCTCAAAAGAAGCCAGAATACAAATCTTGGTCCGCTGATAATAAATGAAAGTTCACTCCTCTTGGAGAATCTTTAGAATTAGCTATGAGAACTCTGCTAGCTAATAACATCATCTCTTTGCCTAAGATCCAATAATCTAATCCTAATCCTAAGCCAAAATGGTGGAGAGAGAATGAATTCTATGATTTCCATCGGGGTAAAGGTCACAAAATTAATAACTGCTTAAGCTTGAAACATACTATTCAAGATCTGATTTATAAGGGAGACATCATGATTGACAATCATAAGAGCAATAATGATCATACAGTGTTCACAGAACCATTTCCAAAACATGGTCAAGAATTTTCATCTTCTCAGCCTAATATGGGGGCAAAGGTCAATTATGCTTACTCTGGAAATAATGTTGTTATCAATATGGTTGAACCTTGTCTCTCTAAGCATTTCAATGTCATCACAATTATGTGAAGAGATAGAGATCATACTTCAGCTAACACAGTGACTCGATCATAGGCTCAGGCACATCTGAATGAACAAATCCCAGATTCATCAAATGTCCCTAAGATGCCCTTCAATCTTTCTTCTGCTTCCAAACAGAAGGCTATTTCTAAATCTTCCAATCCTAAAGATATGAGACCAACATCTTATAGCATTGTTCAACAAATCCAACACACTAATGCAAAAATCTCTATGTTTGAGTTGCTTCGAATATCTCTAGGTCATAGAGCCATTCTAGACAAAGCTTTGCTCGGATCCAATGTTCTTGATGACCTTGATTTAGACAGGTTCCAGACTATGGTTGGACATCTTACATCTCCACAGTATATATCCTTTTTAGAGGAAGATGACAACTCCTTGAGTCACTCACATAACTAGCCCTTGCACATAGAAGTCTTGATCCAGAACCGTAGAGTCAAACGTGTGTTGATAGATGGAGGCGCTGGCCTAAACATTTGTTCTTACAGCTTGGTCACACAATTGGGATTTTCAGAATTGGCTATTGATCCCAGAAAGAAAATAACTATAAAAGCCTATGATGAACAAGAAAGATCTTCTAAAGGCACCATTGTCTTACCTATCAGAGCAGGTCCAGTTATCAGAGATACTATATGTCAAGTTCTTGATCTACCTTTGGCTTACAACATTCTTCTAGGGAGACCATGGATACATGAGATGAAGGCTATTCCTTCTACATTTCACCAATGCTTGAAATTTCCTTATGAAGGAGTAGAGGTCACTATTCCAGCCCACATATCCACCACTTGCAATACATTGAAGGAGAGTGCAAATAAACTTGTGCCTAATAATAGAGAATCTTCCATTGAACCAACAAAAGAAGCATCCACATCTAAAATGGAAGACATTGCAAAAGAGGTCAATATCAAAGACAATGGTATGGGAGAATATACTATAGAGTCAGTCTTATCTTTAACATCTCTACCTATCTCACCTAAGTCTTATGGACAATCTTTAAAATAGTCCAAACCAGACGCTAAAGAACCTCTTGAGGCATATAAAAAGAACTTTGTAACAAAACAAGTCTCCAAGCAAGAATTTGAAGAAGATGAAGTTGTGCTTGCATGGCTATACAAGGATGAACTTGAATCTCAAGTTGTTCCAATTAGTGGCTCTACAGTATCCAAAATCCCTTCTAAGGCATATGGTCTAGGAGATAAATTAATAGCTAAGATGGGATATTCAGGTAAAGGACCTCTAGGAGTTAGAGGAAAAGGTCTTATAACACCTATTTCACATACTAGTAGGGAAAACAAAGATACTGTTGGCTTAGGCTTTAAAAAGAAACCCTTCCACCTCAAAGGTAATTGTTCTCATGTCATAGAGTAGATCACACCAGGTGAACCCCTTCTTAAGAAAGAAGAAATTGAACCATCAGATAGTGATTCAGATAGCTCTAAACTCATCCTTTATGAGCGTTTGCCTAAGGAAATCAAAGACCTCCTTGAAGTTGAAGATGATCCAATTAAAAGGATTAATGTAGTAGAAACACAAGAACCTACTATCAATCAAGAGATAGTTGCACCACAAGAACCAGCTAATCTTGAAGACAATCAAACAAACAAAGAGGAAGGTGGTAGTCATTCTGAGATAGACTCCCATGAGTATGAATTCAAATCAAAATCTGAGGGTAACCCATCTTGGGGTATTCATCCTGACTTTACTCATGTTCTTAGATTTCCTAGAGGCATAGATGAAGAATCTAACGACTATGAATGGGGGGCCATTCCAAAAGAAGATGAGCTTATTATGGAGAAACATGTTGATGTTACTCACTAATATGCACCTAAACCCAATGTAATTCTAGAGTGAAATGATGAACCTATCGAGTCTGATCCACCTATGGCTGAATTGGACTCCTACAATGACATTGAGCCTATTCAAAAATTGAATGTCTTAAGTTGTAATATCACCTTTGAACTCGAGCGTTGGGTTAGGACCAATGATGACAGATCCATATCCGTAAACACTATCTCCCAATATTTCCCCATTTTGACTATCCAACATCCAGAACTTCTTGATCAAACCTCCACAAATCTGAGCCATGGTATTTACACCTTCCCGAATGACTATGCCCTTGCTTGCTACCTCAATGCAGTTGAGCCTATGAGGACTTCCATCAGTGAACCGAGCGTTAGCATGATGGAGTCAGACATCAAGTATCTTAGTCAGAAAAATAAGAATAAGAATAAAAAGAAAAGGAGTTATGAGGGTGAAAACCACTTTGTGGCAGTCTCAGAACCTACAAAAGTAAAAATAAAAGATGTATCAGAAGGTGAAAACCTCTTTGAGGTGCCTAAGGATGAGATATTTGATGTCCTTCCGAGTCATTTACATGATAGATCTCCAGTTCTAATTGAGTGTACTCAATCCATCAACTTGGGAACAACAGAAGAACCATAGTTGATTCATGTAGCACAATCTTTATCAGAAGAAGAGAAGCAAAAAATTACAACATTCCTAACAGAAAAGAAGATCAACTTGGCATGGAAATATTTAGATATGTCAGGGTTGGATCCTAATCTTATAATGCATCATTTATCTATAGCTCCAAATGTCAAACCTATCAAGAAAAAATTGAGAAAGATGCATCCTCATGTTGCACTCTTGGTAAAAGTTGAATTAGAGAAGCTCCTGAAAGCTGAATTCATCTGAGTTATTGATTATGCAGAATGGATTTCTAATATTGTACCTATTTCAAAACTAGATAAATCAATAAGAGTATGCATAGACTTTAGAGATGTAAACAGAGCATGCCCTAAGGATGATTTTCCATTACCTAACATTGATATGATAGTGGACATGACTACAGGCTTTGAGATGTATTCTTTAATGGATGGTTTTTCTGGGTATAATCAAATAAAAATTGCTCCGGAGGATCAAGAGAAAATTGCTTTCACATGTGCATGGGGCACCTTCTGTTGGAATGTCATGCCATTTGGGCTAAAGAATGCTGGTGCTACATATCAAAGAGCCATGACATCTATTTTTCATGATATGATGCATAGGACTATGGAGGATTATGTTGATGATACTTTAGCAAAATCTATGATTAGAGCTGAACATCTAGATGACTTGAGCAAGATACTAGACAGAATGGAAAAATTTAGTCTCAGACTAAATCCTAAGAAATGTGCTTTTGGTGTCACTTCTGGAAAACTCTTAGGATACATAGTCTCAAAGAAGGGCATTGAAGTTGATCCAGCTAAAGTAAAGGCTATCATGGAAATGAAACCTCCAAAGAATATTAATCAAATGAGGATGTTGCAAGGAAGAGTTCAATCTATCAGATGATTCATATCACAGCTAGCAGACATATCACAACCTTTTACAAAAACATTACATAAAGGAGTGACCTTTGCATGGAATGAAGAATGTGAGAACAACTTTAACCATATCAAGAAGTATCTATCAAATCCTCCTATCTTGATGCCTCCCATTCTAGGGAAACCTTTAATCTTATATGTCTCCACTACAGATACATCACTGGGGGCATTGCTTGCACAACATGATGAAAAAAAAAGGAAAGAGCTATATACTATATCAGTAGAACATTGGTTGCATATGAGAAGAACTATTCAATGATTGAGAAAGCTTGTCTAGCTGTGATCTTTGCATCATAGAAATTGAGACATTACATGTTAGCTCATACCACACATTTGGTAGCTAAAATTGATCCACTCAAGTACCTACTAAGAAAAGCTACCTTCACAGGTAGATTATCTAAATGGGTCATGCTCTTAAGTGAATTTGACATTGAATATGTGGAAAGAAAAGCTATCAAAGGACAGGTTACTGCTGATCAATTAGCAGATGCACCTATGATTGATGATACACCAATGCAAATGGAATTTCCATATTCCTCTATCATGACTCTTTCTTCTAGAGAATGGCAGTTATTCTTTGATGGCTCCTATACACAAAATGGGTCAGGAGCAAGCATATTGTTCATAACTCCTCAAGGATACTCAATCCCAAAAGCATTCAGATTAAAGTTCCCTTGCACAAACAATATTATAGACTATGAAGCCCTTCTTAATGGCATGAAGCTAGCAATTGAGTGGCGAGTAACATAATTATATATTCATGGAGACTCACAACTTGTTATCCATCAAGTCAATGATGTGTACCAGACTAAAGATAAAAATCTCATCCCATACAAGAGAATGGTAGATGATTTAAACAAGTATTTCTTATCTATCACATTTGAGCAAATACCTAGAACAAAGAATAAGGTTGTTGATGCAATGGCAACGCTATCTACTTTATTACAATAGCCTAAACATGAGCTACGCTATGAGTTCCTGGTGGAAGCACTATCTTATCCTGCATATGATTCCCCCAAAACCTGCATGATTTGCACTATTGTTGGTCATGATTCATCCAGATACAAAAACCTATTTTTCTATCTCCAAGACCAAATCATTCTTGATACCTTCAACCACCATGAAAAGAGATACCTTATCCATAATGCCTCCCAATATGTCATCATTGGTCACGATCTGTACAAATGAGGTCTAGATGGTACATTGCTTAGATGTTTAGAATGGGAAGAGTCTCAACATGCGTTAGAGGAAGTCCATGATGGTATTTGTGGGTCACACTCAAATGGTTTAACATTAGCTCAAAAACTTATTAGGGCTGGATATTATTGGCCTAAAATGGAGAAAGAGTCTATCAAGTTTGCTAAGAATTGTCAAAAGTGCCAAGTACATGGTAACTTAATTCATGCACCAGGGAGAGATCTAATTCCCTTTACTACACAATGGCTTTTTCACCAATAGGTATTTGATCTTCTAGGAGCTATACATCCTCATTCTTCTAATGGACATACCCATATAATCATAGGTACAAATTATTTTACAAAATGGGTAGAAGCAGTCCCTTTGACACAAGCAACTGGAAAGCAAATATCTATGTTCATATTGAACTATATCATATGTAGATATGGGATACCTCATTCCATAATCATAGATAACAGTGGATAATTCAAGAACAAAGATCTAGATGATTTATGTGCCAAATTCAAGATTACCCAATATTGGTCATCTATCTACTATCCTCAAGGGAATAGCCAAGCAAAGGCTTCTAACAAGAATCTATTGAAAATCTTGCACCATACAGTTAATAAAACAGGAAGAGACTGGCATCTCATGATCAATCCAGCTCTCTAGGCCTATAGAAAAAGTATTAGAATGCCTACTAGGGCTACACCATTCACTTTAGTTAATGGGTCTAAAGTGGTACTGCCTATTGAGGTTGAAATCCCATCACTAAGAATCAGAATGCAGGTTTAGTAACTGATGATGACTACAGAGTGTCTAGGTTGCAAGAACTTGAACTACTAGATGAGTGCAGACAAGTAGCATATGATCATCTCAAAGTATATTAGAAGAGAATTTCTAGAGGTTACAACAAGAAAGTCAAACACAGAGAATTTCAGGTTGGTGATCTAGTCTTGAGAGAGAATCCTAAAAATCAATCACATCGAGAACGCAAGGGGAAGTTTGAACCCAACTAGCTGCGTCCCTTTGTTATCACTGCTACTTTTGGCTCTAGTGTCTATCAACTCTCAACGACTGAAGAAAAATAGCTCCGAGAACCAATCAACGTTCTCCATCTAAAGAAATTCTATGCCTAAGGCATTCAGTCCATGGTAAAATATCTTGAAAAAATCTTTAAAATCTGAAAAAGTCCTAAAAAAAATGAACATCTTGGTGAAAACCTAGCAATAGGCACCTTGATGATTCACAAAAAATTAAAAAAATATCAAAAGTACAAAAAAATTGAAAAAATGAAAAATACAAAAAAATGAGAAAAAAGAAAAAGTGCCTTGGTGAAAACCTAGAAACAGGCGCCTTGGTAGCAAAAATAGAATCTCTACCAAGATGGTGAAAACTTGGTAAATGGGTGCCACTTGTTTCAAAATGCTCCATCTATTAATGTAATCTTGGTCTTTTCTAGCTTTCAGTCTTGCTTTAGTTGGTACATATTTCCCGGTTTGTTTCCTATTTTCAATAAGTCAGTCTATACACCAATCAGCTCAAGCATTTGTATCCTATCAATGTTAAAACTTGGGGGCAATCAATGTCATATCCTATGGCCTCCAATGTATCTTAGACGTATCATATCCAGTCAGAGTCCTTTGAAGCTTCATCCAAGTCAGTCAGTCAGTCTTGTCTCCAGAAAGGATTTTGCATCTACAACAACGCAATCAAACATCAAACATAAACTGAAAACAATCTATGCTTTTTACATGCTTTTATCTCCTTGTATGCTTACTAATTCACATTGATATTTTTGCATATTGTGTCCCTTCAAGCTCTTCGATGATGTCCTTTATAGGATTTAGAGAGTGATGACTGGGGTCATAATCTTTTCTTTATTTTCTACTTGTATGTGAAAATCTAACAACTTTGGAAATTCTAGATTGAAATGAAGTCCGACTGTAAGAGCCTCTATCTTGAATTGGATGGCCATGCGTACCTCAACCATTGATACCCAGAAAATTCAAGGAAGTTTGATCTAACTAATGTCTTTTTGAATGAGTTCTTTCTCCTACTATGAAACATGATCTTGCCTAAGGATGTGAATGATAAAGGGTCACTACAGGTAATTCACATTGGATTTAGAATGATCTCTTGACTGCTTGATGTGTTTGTATCGCAAGGAGTATTCTGGTCATAACGATGTCTATGTTTTGATGCTTATACAAATTGCTATATCAAAATGGACATGATATTCAGGTCATCCTGACGCTTATGCCTTGGTGCTTATATCTAATCTGACATTCTGAAAACCAAATCAATCTTCATATGTCCATGGTTTCATAATCAGTGGGTGTTGTATTGATTCTTGCGTATACAAATTGATATTCATATGTCTATGGTTTCATAAGTAGTGGGCATTGTATTGATTTATTCGGTTACCTAAAAATTCAATGATGAGAATGACTGACACATGATCAGTGACTAGGTCCTAAGTCTTAGGTTGCATTTCATTCTACATGTTTCTTTGCATTTTGCATGTTTACATGATCTCACAATGGTTAAATGAACTTCAATGCTTAAACAATTCTTCAAATGTCTCTTCTAATCTAATAAGAGTTGAAACCTAACTCGAAGGTCTTTTCATCAAATTGCAAGCAGTTATCCTCCTGGGTTAAACATCCTTTTGACATAAGACTGAGTACTTGTCTTCATCAATACCTGCAAAACATATCATGTGAATCATTGCATTTGCATATCATAATCATCTGTTGCATTATAATTCATCCATGTGCATAAGCGTCAAATCATACATACATCTTTTCATAATCAAACCACATTTACATTACATCCATACATTTGAAAGAAATCATTGCATTGCATATATCCATACATACATTCTACTCTACTCATAGCATAAACATCACATGATATCATCATAAATCAAAACATGACAAGTACAAATGAAGTCACAACCAAATATCAATCTCATATATATATCAAAAATCTCAAACTAGTCAGGGGTGCACTACTGGCACAATGTACAAAAGAATACACTCATGTGAGCTATCAGAGTGAGAATAGTATATCAATAATCAAAAAGAGTATAGTATATTAGTGCATCAAAACAAATCAGCTATCAACATGATCCTCTGCATCTGGTGGAGGAGGAGGTGGTGCATCTAGTACTGCCTCTACTCTGGATGCTCTGGCTCCCTCTTATGCCATCATGAATTGTGAATAGGAGGGAACTCTCTGTGCAGTAGGAACAACTGTATAATATGTGGATACATAGTAAGCTACCTGTGAGGTTTGATGAATCACCTCTGCCTACAATCTCTATACCTCCGCATGCAACTCAGTCTGCTGTCTATCTGCCTCTATATATCGCTCCTCCCATCGAGCACTTCACACCTTCAAGTTCCTGACCTATGCACTAATCCATCTGATAATGTCCTATGGAGTAGGAGGAGTAGTAGGATCAATGTCTGGCATCTTAGTATCCGGGGCAACCTGCTCAGTGGTCTCTGCCCTCTGTGCCTTATGGTGTCTAACCTCAGCACCTAAATCAAAACTAGTGTCCCCCTCTGTGAAGTCCATACCACCACCTACCACCTGCTCAGCTGCCAGTACCTCATCCGTTGAACCAACTCCACCTAATGTACTACCCTCTCCCCTAGTCTGTCTGTGAGAATCGGAAGATCTACTTGTTGTAGAACTAGTGGGATGGGAGGGCCTCATCTATCCTGATGGTCTCTATGGTGGAGCCATCGCTCTAGGTCTTGGAGGTGTGGGGTGTATAATAGGAGCCTGTGTAGGTCTGGGACCCTGTCCCATCGAAGCACCAATAACATCCATCGCCTCCTCCATGGAGGGTATCAACTCAGTCAGATCAGAAAATCTATGAATAGGATGGTCAACAAGCCATGAGATGAATCCATCAGTAACACCAACATCCAGTACATCTAGTTTGTACTCCCAATCCTGGCCGACAATAGCACTGTACTCCTGTGAACACAAAGCATAAGAGAGCCTCTGTGTCCATCCAAGTCCAATCTCATGCCCTATCTGTGCATATGTAGCATAATCCTTAGGGGCATCCTATACTTGCCCATACTACTGCCAGACCCTGGTAATAAGAAATATCTCTATAGTGGAGGATGACCTCCCAATCAGTACATGGCTCTGGAAGAAGTAACTAAACTACTCTCGAGCAGTAGGCCAAGGGTCAATGGCTACATATGGTCTCCAATGCACAAAGTTCATATCATCAAGGCATCGCCTCTAGTACTCTACATGACCCATCCGCCCCTATATAACATATCTGACATATATATAGATGACAGGCTCCTGAGGCTACCTTTGCGAAGTACACACAGGTCTCAACACTGGGATATGCTCCCAAGCCCATATCTGTAAAACTAGGGCTCCTGCAGCAAAAGATTTGCTCTCCTGATACACTACCTCATGCATCTCGGAGAACATGTGAGCTAATAGACACTGACCCCAAGCCAACTCAGAGGGAGTGGCCATCAAACATGCTACCATAGGGGCCCAGCCCATCAAAAGACCATTCTGCTGATAGTCAGACATGATAATACCACCAATCATCCCGGCAATGATGCACTCCAGTCGGTGTGTCTGTCCATATCTCTGCACTAAGGTCTCCCAAGAAATAGAAGCTGTCATCTAAGTATCATCTTCGAAGAGACGTCTGAAAGCTACTACACCTGAGTTCCCCAAACTCACATACTCTGGTTGTCGGCCTGCATGAAAAGGAATGTGCAGTATATGGTACACATCCTCAGGGGTAATGGTGATCTCCCCAGTCGGCAAGTGGAAGGTCTGTGTCTCCGAGTGGAACCTCTCAATCAGCGTAGTCAAAAGTTTGTGATTTACCCTAATCTCAGGTAAATGTATTAAGTGCTCAAATCCACAAGAAGCAAGGTGGACCCCCATAGGGTCTGGCAATGACACACATAGTCTCTGCGTAGCAGGATGCGAGATCCACACGTGTACATTTGGATATACAACCTACATAGCATAGAAACATGGAATCCTATCAGTAATTTGGTCATAAAACAGGTTACAAGGACATAAATGAGGCAGTTTAGTATTTCAGAAGGTAGGTTAACAAGTTAGCAATCAGACTACAGAATTAGAAAATTCAAAAATTTGACCTAATATTAAGTTTTAAGCTCACTGTTTTCCATATGACATTTCAGACTGGCATGAAAAGTCGTACAAGTTTCTACATCATACCAAATGATAAATCATGGTGACACGACAATGCATTTCTCATCGTACGAGTTATGAGGAACCTGATGAAACATCGTACAACTCATGGGTCCCTCTTATACGAGTCATGGGGCCTCTGAAATGACAATCTAGCTACAGTTGAAAAGTTGTACGAGTCCCGCTAGGGAGTCGTACGAGTTTTCGTGCATGCAAAATTCAAAAATGGAAAAATGTATGAAACATTCCTAAAATCCTATAAAACATGGAAAAATTGACATTTTAGCAAAGCACAGAGGTCCACCTACTGGATGTCTATACTGCTGAGGTTTCTGGTGTCTCCGACTGCACTCAAATCAATGCGAACTCACAGGTACCTTTGGTTATGCTGCTTTGTCTGCCATTTTTCTTAGAGGGATCCACAAATTTTTCAAAGTCAAAAGGTTGAAAATGACCCTTTCGGCCTTTATATAGCTTTTGACCTAATTTTCAAAAGTGCTCCATTTTTTACGAAAATTGCACCAATGGCTAATTTCGACGTTCTGAATCCATTTTCAGAATCAAAATTAAAATCTGAGATCATTTACTATGTCAAAATCACGATTTAAAATTTTCAGACCTAGGACGGTCTACTGCTTGCATAATCGACCTTCAATCATCACAGAAATCCAGTATTCAACTTAACTGATTATCTTACATCAATCTATCAAAATTTCAACTTGGTCAACTATGGTCAACTCATTGTTTCACCTAGTCAAACTTGGTCTTCTGGATCTCCAAACGATGCAGAATGCGTTCTTGAATGTGTTTAAACACTTCTCCAATCAATTAACATGCTTCTAAACTACAACGTTGACTTTTCTTGTCAAATTTCAATTTTAATCCCAAAGGGGGAATGGTATTGCATATCATTCCAAGTCTATAATCTAAATTTGGAATCATATCTTTCCTCAATAATCAAGACAACAACCATGTCTAGTTGTTGATTCATCAAAAAGACCTCATCGCTTGGGGCAAATCAATCATCGCTCGGGGCATATCAGATTCATCGAGATCCATATCAATCTGGTATTCTCTTAATCTTGTAAACTGTATCAATTTTTGTAACTATCGGTTCAATTGTGTTATTTCCTTGGTTCTTCAGAAACTGAAGGGTTCATATGTGATACCAATGTGATTCTTATCGGTAATCGGGTTTGGAATCGATCACTCACTTCTTCGCAATCATAAGGTTCAGAATCAGACATTTTGACACTTTTTCGCAATCATCGATTTATTTACTGTTATAGTTAACATTATCTTTGGTCATTCAGGACCTATTATCTTCATATCAATTTCAATTAGTTTCTGTCTCATATCCATATCAATTTCAAACATCAGTTTCAACATCATACACAGACTGTCTTTGAACCACTGCGCTTCACACAACAATTCAAAGAGGGGCAAAATATAATACCCCAAAAATGGGCTATAAGTTCATTAACGTCCTACATCGACAATTCGAATGAAATCGACATCAAAGTCCTAACCTAAGGCACATTGAAATATCATCGAATCCTAATTGATTATCCTAAATTCTGCATCGGGGAATATTCCTAGAAATATTCCTAATTATCATAATTATCTTTAATTTAATAATTATTTGGAGATAAATCATATTTATCCTAAAGTTGATTAATTGAATATGATGAATATTTAATTAATTAATTTAATTCTGCCACTTAATTATTTAATTGATTTTAATTATATTTATTCTTAATTATTATCATTTAAATTTGACAATAAATCAAAATTCCTATCATTAATTGATTAAATTCTTATTTAATTAATTAAAGCAAATTGTCATATTTAATGATATTATTTTGGAATAAAAGTTTGATTTAATAATTGATTAACCCATAAATCAATTATTTTATTTTCAAAATCAATTAAGTTGAGGATAAATCATTTTATTTATTTATTTAATTCATAATTAATTATGTACATCCAAAAAAATAGTTAAACTATAAATCAAAAAATCAATTCAAGTTGTTTTAAAAATAAACTCAACTCTATTTTGAGTTGAAAGCTGATCTCAACTTCTGATTTAAATCAAAAAGCTATTTTTGCATGATTTATTGTGAGTTAACTATCTTTAATTCCTTGTTCACTCAAAAATCAACTGAGTGATTTATGGCTTTTTCCATGCATCCCTAAAGCCCTAGATTTCTATAAAACCAAGGCTCAGCTCTTCACAAATCATCTCATAATTTTGCAAACTTATGCTGACGAATTGACATCTAAAGAATTGAAGCTTCTTTGCGAATCAACAAATTTTGTGAGATCATTCATATTTAGCATATCATTGTTAGATTAATTGTATTGCATATCAGTTTTCCATATAGATTAGATTTCATATCATTTTTCATATTATTGCATCTAAAATCCAAAAATATAGATTAATTTGCATCTAATTCATATCTAGATTTTGCATTCAAATCCTTCATTTAGGTGTCGTCAAGGTCATTGATCTCGGTCTAATATGAGAATACATACTCGCATCTAGTAGAAGGCAGTAAATCACCTGGTTAGATTAGTTTTCATTTCATTGCATGATTTTGATTTTATCTAACCTCTAATGTTTTATTGAAGTGTTGTGTCTATAGCTAGGTACAAAATTCACACAGTTTATAGCCCTAGAATCTGTACACATCCTCCATTCTCCATTCTTCTTTGGTGCTAATACTGTTGGTACAACACATGGACTCAAGCTCTCCCAAATCAACCCCTTTTGTAACAACTCATGTACTTGTTTGTTCAACTCTTCACTTTCTACTGGTGTCATTCTGTGTGCTACCTTATTTGGCAAACTGGCTCCTGGAATTAAGTCCATCTGATGATCGATCTTCCTTACTGGTGATAATCCATCAGGTACATTATCGGATACAATATTTTGAAACTCATTCAATAGATCTACAACTTCTATAGGTACATCTTCTACTTCCTCTTTACTAGCTTTTGGAATCAAAGCAAAATACATATGCTCATGCCTTATATCATCTAGGAATTTTCTTCCATCAACAAAAGTTATTCTTGCAGTGCTACATACCTTTTATTTTGTGTCCTTCAATGGCTTTAGCTTATGTCACACTCCATCCTTTATTAGGGAATAGGTATTCGCATGACCATCATGTACATCGCGCCTATCAAACTACCACGGTCTACCCAACAACATATGACATGCATCCATAGGTATGATATCACATAGTACATCATCATGGTATCTGCCAATCTTGAACTTTACTAGGCAGTGTTCACTAACCATGACCTTGTGGTCATCTTGCACCCAAGCAATCCGATATGGATGTGGGTGTTTCTATCTTTTGAGCTTCAACTTTGTGACCATCTCTTCTGACACCAAATTGTTAGTGCTTCTGCTATCGATAATCACATCACAACATTTACCCTCACACTTGCATCTAGTGTGAAACAAGCTCCTCCTTTGCTCAGGTTCATTCTCACCACTCAGCATGACTCTTTTGTTAATCAACATTTCTCCTCTTTCAACATCTTCAAAATGTGATGATCTGACATCTTCATCTACATGTGCAACTCTAGCCTGGCCTTCAGTTCTCCGATCTGACCTTCCTTGGCATTGAGGATATTCATATGCTCTATGACCTTCTTATCCACATTGAAAACATGTTCCACGAAAGCCTCCTCTTCTGGATCCTTGTCCTCTTCCTCTTCCTCTCTGATCTCTATTATTCTAATCATGGAAATGATTGAAATTGTTTCCTATCTAATTTTGACTTCTACTGGCCTCATTCTTCTTTTTCAGATCTTCATTTCGGCCTCTATATGACCGTCCACTGGATCTTCCAAAACAACCTCTTGCACTTTGTCTGCTATCAAACTTCTTGTTCATCTTTTCCTCTACTTTTAGGGAAAACTAGTACGCCTCTTTAATACTGTTCGTTTGAACCAAATTCGGCTCCTCTTGAATGCTTGGCCTCAACCCATTAAGGTAACATGCAACTTTCTCCTTATCAACTTTCGCATGGCCTGTTCTGATGAGGATTTGATAGAACTCCTCTGTATACTCTTGAACAGATTTTCTTGCTTGCTTCAAACCTTGCATTTTCTTTAGTAGGTCAAGCTCATAATCAACAGGAATGAACTATCACTTCAATTTATCCACCATTTGATCCCATCTTGTGATGTGATCCTTTCCTCTTCTATTTCGCTCCAATTGAATCTCTTACCACCAGATCTTCGCATGACCCTTCAATCTGGCCTTTGAAAACTTGACTCAATCAGGATCCTTGATATCTTCATACTTAAAATATTTTTCTAATTCATTGATCCAGTCGATCAAATCCTCTGGGTTAAGATTTCCTAAAAATGTAGAAACCTCAATCTTAGGTCTTTTCCCAATATTGGAAATGGCCCGAAAAAGTCTTTCTTCCTCTTGGTTTAGAATTTCTCCTTCTCCTTCTTGATCATAATTTCCTCCTTCTTTGGCATCATCCTTACTTTCATCTCTGACTGTAAGATTCATTCCTCTACGAATCGCTTCTTGCAATGCTCACACTTGTCTCTGGAGGGCTCTAACCTCAGGTGTCACACCACCATCTCTTTCACCACGTTCCCTTCGTTGAGGCATTTTTGTGCTTATCATTGAAACCCTAACCATGGTCCTAGTGCAAACTACCTCACAGTCAGCGATCTGTTTACACACTCAGGAACTCCTACTTTGATACCACTTGATGAAGGGTGCTCCCCTTAATACCACAAACACATCACAGAAACAAAGAAACAACAAAAATTCGCAAGAACAAAAAATGGGCTTCTTATTATCTCCATAAATGTGGAATTACAAATTTTAGAATTACAATATGCAAAGCCACATGGGCATTTTCCCTTACAATATTCTATAGGACAAAGCCTCGAATCATTACCCAGATCTACTACTCAGAACTGCCCTAGACAACACTACGGGCCTTTCTTATATAGGCAATTTTCGTCGCCCGAGAAGGTTCCATAAATTTAACCCTTAAGGCCGACTATCCCAAAAATGATTTTTTTTCACAATTATTACATTAGGGTCGGCTCAAAATAATTACAAAATATGTTTTTAGGTAGCCTAACTTTCGAAGGCCATAACTTTCTAACCGTAGCTCCATTTTTCTATTATAACCACTTTTTGAAAATGTTAGGACCTGATCTACAGTGCCTAACTCGCGCAAGCTCCAATCAGCCAAGGATCGACTATGATCTGGAGCCTCTAAGGCCTTCAAATTTGAGCTCAAATATTTCATACCCAAAAACCTCAATAACTTCACCAATACAAATGATGTGGCAATGAAACTTAACTGGTAGGCTGAAATGACTAAGATGAACCTCCACCTGTGAAATCAGAACATTTCAAGATCATATGACCAGCTTACTAAAAATAGTAAGTTTCCATAAATAGTAGCTCTGCACAAGATAACCCTTATTGAAAAAATACCAGAAATATTTTTGGGTGATGCAAGATTGCTCTTACACCTAGGATGCTCCTGCATCAAGAACTCAGAAGTAGTAAAGAAACATTTTCCTCCTAAAGAGGTGTCGACTCTACATTGTAATTGATTCATTTCATGAGCAGTGATTTGATTTGCATTAGCAAAAATAGGGGCCTGAAGAATATTCATGTGGGGAAGAAGGTCTCTACACAAAGGAGAAAATAACCACATTGAATTAAGCCCTAAAAATAACTTGAGTAAAATTAAGGATATTATAAGAAATTTGCAAATAGGGAAGGGAACACATATAATGAGGACAATGTGCAAATGAAAAATCACACCCCTGAGGAGATAGGAATCCTTTTGTTTTAAATTGATATGGTAAATGATATGGAAATCCATCACGTAGAAGAAGAGGAAGAAAATGAGGGAAATCAACAAGAGGATCAAGAACCAAAAGACAACGTACAAAAGATGAAAACATTGTTTGAAAGTCTTGTTGATGCTCCATATTTTGAACAAACAATGGGTGAAACATTAAAGATAGTTTTGGATAAACTAGGAATACAAAGGGAAGAGATTCTTTCACTCAAAGAGAGAGAAAATAATAAAGAAGACAAAACATCTAGATATGATCCACCTCACGGAAAAAGTAGAGAACCTACTTTTTCACACACAAATATATTATTTGAATCAAATAATAATAGAAATGAAAGAAACAATGATCGTTGGAGATGAAACGAAGACACTAGAGAAGATAAACAATATAATAATGGGAGACATTGGAGACACCCAAACAATAGGGAAGATCATGACCATGGTAATTGTAATCACCTACAATTTGTTTAGTAGAACCTGAGCCCCCCAATTCAATTAAATTGCCTTAAAACAAATTCTAAATCTCAAAGACATAATTACTAGACATAATTATGTGAGCAACCTAGATAATCCCCCCTTGCATAATTAAATTATTCCTAAAAATCAAGCCTAAATTATTTATAAACTTGAGAAATCATTTAATTGTCAAAACTTACCTTTAATATAAAGTCCTTACACTTTTATTAAAAAGAGCACGTTTTGTGCAACATAATCTTGATTACTTGACAATTAAAAGGGGATTTGGTATTTTGTCTTATTCTCCCATCAAGCTTGGCCAATCAAAAATATTGATTCCTCTCACATGGATTGATCTCTTCTCACCACTCATCTCTACCTAACATATTTTTCCTCTTTTTCTACCCCCTTCATTATTGAGGCAATTCCTTTAAAAGGAAGCTCTTCCTTGGTTCAAGGGTCCCAATTTTGACCATTTGCATACTTGCATTCTAGAGTAATTTCAGTAGTTTGAATTCCTAGTTCTTAGTTTCTTATAGCTCTCTTGCATTGTTAAATCTAATTTACTTTCTTGCATTGTCAAGCATAGTATAGTTTCTTCAATTCTCATTCTAGAATACTAGTTCTTTGCATCCATTCTAGCTTTGTTAATCTTGCATTCTAGTTTCATTTCTAGTTTTCTATTGCATTTGAAATCTTCCATTTTGGGGTAGTCAAGTCACTAATCCTTCATGCCAATTTGATGAGCATCATAAAAAGGATTAAACTCTCTTCAACTAGGAAGTAATAATCCACTTTTGAGAATATAGCTGGTTCATTTGATATGGCCTCCTATAGCTAAATTCTTGAGCTAATGGTTTATTGAGTGTTGGTTGCATTTTAATTTGATACCAATATTTAACCACACTTTTTTTGTTAGATAACTGAGCGGGGGGGGGGGGGGGGGTGAATCAATTAATTCTAGTTATCCTACAGTCCCAAACACTCCCAGATGTATAAATAAAATATTTCAAATCAATTAAATAACTCAATAAAACTTTGTCTATGGCTTTCAGTTCATTAACTGAATACCAGTAAATTAACTAGTGGATATATCGATCAAACCAGTAATTGTAATGTGTAAAGTAAAATAACAAATTATCACATTCATACACATATAACACTTGATTTTTAACTTGGAAACCCTGTTAAGGGGAAAACCACCTGGGATCAGTACCCGAAATAATTTCACTCTTCTGAAGTGAGCTCGATTAAGAGCCAACCCTATTCAAGGTTACAAAACACATTGTAAGGTGTGACTTGGTTAAAGGATTTATCACTAATAGTTTCCCATGATGAAACATTCACTATGGGGTCAACATGAAAATAATCAACATTCATTGAATGTCATAATGAAATATAAAGACTGTTAAGTCCCACTTGGTAAAGAGATTTATCTGTAGAAATAGTTAGAATGCAATAGTAAATGATCTGATTCAAATACTACTTTCTTTTGCATATTTTCAGATCTATGCTAAGCTCAAAATACATCTGGCCATTATAATCAATTCAACTTCCTTATATCCTCCAACTCTTTTCTACTTGGTTAATACTTTTCTCTAATGCCCGGTGTTGTCTACAAAATTACTTGGTTTTGTCTTCAACCTATCTGACCAACTTTGCATGAATGCAATCTTATCACGCACATCCTAGAATTAATTATGAATCTCTTGTCTCCTTTTATAGACATGATAAACCATTTTCTTCTCATCCATATATTTTTCCTCTTAATGTGCACTGTTGATTTTTTCACTTCAACCTTCCTTAGAACTTGTGCCTCTAACATGTTTCATTCTCCATTATCTAATCATCCTTGAATTTTGTCAGTCATTTGATCTTCGTAACAAACTTTATCTTTAACCTCGATTTAAACCATAATCATCCAGCTCATCATCTTTAGTTGACAGTCATATGTTCCATTTATTTCTTTCACACAGTCAATACCGTGATGTGTTGGTGACTTCTTACTCGGTTAATACTCTACTCAATATACACTACACTTTCTCGGTGTATACTGTATCAACTCGGTGTATACTAAGTTCTTCATTTACCGACCACATAAACTTGTTCACTCTTGATCTTTAATTCATAACAGAATTATGTAATACAATCAAATCACTAAGATAATATCATAGACTCATCAATAAGTTACCCAATGAATAGCATATCCATATCTTTCTCATACATCTCATCTTTATGTTAATATCTCATTCCTTCACCATTATTTCCTTCTTCAGATGTTTGTAACTATCATGATAAGTATAGTCAAAACTAGTTGACATCAATGACAATATAATAACTGATTTAATGTGTCACATATACCTTAGTAGCTTGTTGATCATCAATATCTCCCTTTGAAGTATCCAATCAATTGTCAATCTCTCCCTTAATATATTCAATCAGTTGTTGTATAACAATCTATCCCTTTGGCATTGATGGCAACACAATATGAAATATGCCATAGAATACTAAACATCTATCTAAAACTCTGTATTTAAATGTTGTGACTTGATAAGCTCTCCCTAGCTTATGTATTTAATATTTTTAATCACTACACAACATCAATCTCTCTCTCTCTCTCTCTCTCTCTCTCTCTCTCTCTCTCTCTCTCTCTCTCTCTCTCATTCCATGCAATCATCTCTCCCTACAGATAGATATTTCATTGTAGTCTCTCTCCCTTTAGATCTTAGATCTTTCTTGAATACTTCATGTAATTTCTCTCCCTTTGACAACAATGCCAAAAAGAAAATAATTAGCTCTTCAGTAGCCAAATCAATATCTATGTTGTTTGGTTCAGATTCTAGTACCTTGCATGTACTGATATGTAGTTTCATCTTGCCTTCCATCTTTCACAACCTTAGGAAACCCAAAGTGTGAACATTATGCATCAACATCATGAGATCTTCTGATAAAGTATAGGTTGATGCAACCTCATATCACCTTAGTGACTGTTAAACAGGGGATGGATCCCTAGTTTAATTCTCAAGTATTCAAATGTGTTCTTCGATAAGGGTTTAGTGATTATATCAACAATTTGCTCTTGTGATTTCACATATTCCAATCTGAATTGCTTTTCTTGAACTTGCTCCCTCAAATAGTGATACTTAATAGATATATGCTTTGTCTTTTCATGTATCACTAGATTTTTAGAGATATTAATAGAACTTGTGTTATCATAATAGATTATTACTGGATCAGTGATCTCATCATTCATACCTGCCAATAGTTGTTTTATCCATGCAATATTTGAACAGTTAGCAGGAGAAACAACATATTCTGCTTTTGCAGTGGACTGAGAAATGTATCCTTGTTTCTTACTTATCCAAGTTACTAATCTTTCTCCTAAAAAGAATGCTCCACCAGTAGTGCTTTTTCTATCATCAATGTTTCCAGCCTAATCAACATCAGTGTAAACTTTTAGTTCAAAATTGTCTTCTTTCTTATACCATAAACCATATTTTTCAAGTATCTTAAAATTATTTTCACAACAGTCATGTGTGATTCTTTAAGATTAGCAACAAATCTAGCTACAATTCCAACCACATGTGCAATATCTGGTCTAGTATGCAGAACATACATCAATTTTCCAATCATTCATCTATACAAGGTTTGATTTACCTGAGTTGACTTGTCATCCTTTGTCAGCTTGCATCTGGTGATCATAGGTATACCAACTAGTTTTGAATCTTCCATATCGAATGTCTTCAATACTTCTTTGATGTACTTAGATTATGTGATGTATATGCCTTCCTTCTGTTGTAGTATTTGCAATCCAAGAATGTTTTTAATCTCACCACACATCGACATTTCAAATTCTTTCCTCATTTCATCAATAAATGATCCGATTCAAATACAAATTTCTTTTGCAGATTTTTAGATCTATGCTAAGCTCAAAATACCTCTAGCCATTATAATCAATTCAACTTCCTTGTATCCTCCAACTCTATTATTCTTGATTAATACCTTTCTCTGATGCTCAAATTTGTCTGCAGAATTACTCAGTTCTATCTTCAACCTGTTTGACCAGCTTCGCATGAATGTAATCTTATCACACGCATTCCAAAATTAATTATGAATCTCTTGTCTCCTTTTATAGACACAATAAACCATTTTATTATCATCCATAGATTTTGCCTCTTAATCTTCACTATGGATTTTTTTGCTTCAACCTTCCTTGGAACTCTCGAACATGTTTCATACTCCATCATCCAATCATCCTTGAATTTTGTCAGTCATTTGATCTTCATAACAAACTTTATCTTTAACCTCAGAATCATCCATAATCATTCATCTCATCACCTTTAGTCAGCAGTCATATGTTCCATTTATTTCTTTCACTCAATCAATACCATGATGTTTCAGTGACTTCTTACTCAGTTAATACTATACTCAGTATATACTACATTTTCTCGGTGTACACTGTTTCAACTCGGTGTATACTAATTTCTTCATTTACCGACCACATAAACTTGTTCACTCTTGATCTTCAATTCATAACAAAATTATGTAATACAATCAAATCACTAACATAATGTCATAGACTCATCAATAAGTTACCCAATGAATACCATATCCATATCTTTCTCATACATCTCATCTTCATGTTAATATCTCATCCCTTCACCATTATTTCCTTCTTCAGATGTTTGTAACTATCATGATAAGTACAGTCAAAACTAGTTGACATCAATGACAATATAATAAATAATTTAATGTGTGACATATACCTTAGTAGCTTGGTGATCATCAGTCTCTCCCTTTGAAGTATCCAATTTGATGTAGGGGCATTCTAGGGTACTCAGTGAATCTACATGGGAGGTGTGTTGTTTGGTCGGTGTTACTCAATTGCAGCCTTGACTGACAGTCTCGGTCATTGAAAGAAGCTTAGTCGCTGAAGGAACTCGGTAATCTCTGGCACTTGGTGAAAGTGTTACTTGACGATGCTTGTGGTGCTCAATCGACACTGGTGCTCGGTGATGCCTGGCATACTCAGTTATTTCACTATTGCTCGGTAGTTCTAGTTTACTGATTGGAGTTTTGTGTGATTTGTTGAGCCAACTTGGTGCATTTATTGTTGGTAGCTATTGCTACAGGCTGACATGTTGAATTAAATGTTTGTAAGGTTATTTTGAAGCCGACTTGTATTGAATTTAATAATTGTTGGGGGAGTTAATGGTTTCATCCAGCCGACTTGTGGCTAATGATTAGTATTTATAGGATTTTTGGGTAGATGTTTATCATCAGCAAGAGATCAATAGAATTTCATGACTTGGAAGACTTAGAAAATCAGATCTAAGGTTCTGAGAGTTGGAGTTGGTGAAGTTGTGGAAAAGATCTTGCATGATATTACAAATCAAATTGTTATCTGATAGTTTGTAGTTGCAGAGCTAGTGGTTTGCACACTTGGAGATAAGGAGATTTCTTAGAGGCTTGCAAGCTCAAGTTTAGATCTACCTTAGGGTTTCCATCAGTTGCTAATTGTTTCAGAGCTGAACTAGCTAAGATTGTATCAGATGTATGTGGGTCTTGCAAAATTGTTTCTGATTGTAATTGGCCCTAACCCGAAAGGCCTTATAGTCGGGAATGTTAATGAAAATCAGAGTTAAACAATTATTTTATTGTTGTGTTGTTGAGTATTCTATTGTGTTGATTATTGGCTGCAAGGTTTGGACTGTCCTTAACTGGATCCACCATCCTTGACTACATCACAATCATTTGTCAATCTATCCCTTAAGATATTCAATCAGTTGTATTATAACAATATTTAGCACCCACTGTGCACCTGAGCGCAAAAAATGCGGCCCCATCCACATTGGAAACCCTATTGGTTGTGCACCAAGACCACGACACAACCTATCAAGCTGGCCAAAATGTATGCCAATGGGTACTCCTACCCATACTTCTAGATCATGTAATCCCATGTGATGTGACACTCCATGATTGTATCATTAACAAATATTCACCACATGGCTGCAATATCTTAGAAAGATCTTGATAATAGTATATAAGCTCACTAACCACTCTCAATAAACCATTAGCTCAAGAATTTAGCTATAGGAGGCCATATCAAATGAACCAACTATATTATCAAAAAAGGCTTATTGCTTCCTAGTTGAAGCGAGTTTAATCCTTTTTATTATGCTCATCAGATTGGCATGAAGGATTAGTGGCTTGAATACTCCAAAATGGAAGATTTCAAATGCAATGCAAAACTAGAAATGAAACTAGACTGCAAGATTAACAAAGCTAGAATGAGAGAATTAAGCTAGAATAGATGCAAACAACTAGTATTCTAGAATGAGAATGAAAGAAACTATAGTATGCTTGACATTGCAAAAAATAAAACTAGATTTAACAATGCAAGAGAGATATAAGCAACTAAGAAATAGGAATTCCAAATAACAAGATTACTCTAGAATGAAAGAATTCAATTATGGATAGAGGCTACCTCCTCAAGAGAGACATGAAGGTGGATATAGGCTAGCTCCTTAGGAGAGACATGAAGGGAAGGCTGGTAGGAGAGGACATAAGGGCCCAAGAGGAGACATTAGTATAGGCTCCACCTACGGAGGCACCGAGGGATGAGGGAGAGAATGGTAGTGTTGGAGAGGTGATCGCATAACTAAGAGAAGAATTGACAAATGCCAAGACACAAAGAAAAGTTGCTAAGGCACAACTGCAACTAGTGGAGCAGGAAAAAGATTGTCAAATTTGTGAGCTTCAGAGTGCATGGGATTAGTTATAGAAGATGACCACATATCGGGCCTCCCGTGTAGCCTACTACTATGCATTGTATATTGGGGCAATTATAGGTGGAGCAAGAACACCATCATATTCACAATTTTCTACCCAGTCTGAGGGGACTGTACTAGTACCACCACTAGCTAGAGTAGATGCCCCTCCTCCTCTATCCCCTCCTCTACTACTACTGCCATACCCATAACTCCTCGAGATTCCCTCTCCCCCTAGGCCTTTTTTGCCTTGAATAGATCGTGTTAGCTCCCCATGGCCATCGACCCTATCCCCTAGGAGATCCTCCCCTCAGTGACTCATCATTAGGATCATCGTCATCAGCTCAAGGTGCTCACTCCACTGAATCTATGAAGCGAGGGAAGGGATTCTCAATGCAGACCTGGAGGAATAACGGTTTCACCCTTACATCAGTAATAGCTGAGAGGTAGTCACAGTCCACTCTAACAAGATCTCATAGCTCCTAAACTATGATTGCATATACAAGATGACCCCCCCATTTAGCTTGCTCATTAGCATAGAAGGCATATGCCATAAACTCAATGGGCATATCCTAATGCTACCCAAATTGGCACCATATATGGCTAATGCAAAATCGATCCACTATGGGAGTACTCCTTCTAGACAAATAGATCATTTAAAAATTTAGAAAGGATAAAGATATATTAAGAAATAGTACAAGTATGAACAATGCTATAAGAAAAGTACAAGATCTTACCTGCCAATCAATGACCTACTACTAAACATGCAAGAATACTCATGGGCAGAGCTCATCCACCTCTTGTAGCCTATATATGGCCGCCATACTACTATGATCATATCATCAAACTATCATCACCAAAATGCAATATTGCTCAAATTGGGTTGATGGATGTATCTTGTATACCTAAAAATGTAATGCATACCCGCTCCTTGGGAAACTTGTACAACCGGGTGTGCAACAGGAATATGCTTCCATGCCTAGATCTCCAAAACAATAACCTTGACCCCCATACTTCCGCACTGGTACAAGATCTCATGCAACTCACAGTACATGTGGTACAATAAATAGGCTCCCCAACTGAACCTTTCGGGCCAAGTCAATATATCATACCAAATGTGGCCTCATCCACACTAGAAGCCATGCTGACTCCGACCTGAGATTCTGACACAACTTATCAAGCTAGCCAAAATATATGCCAATGGTTACTCTTTCCCATACTATCAGATTATATAATCCCATTTGATGTGTCACTCCATGATCATATCATCAATAAAGATCTCCCGCATGGCTGCAATACCCTTAGAGGGATTCTAATCATAGTATACTAGCTCACCAACCACTAGAAGGAACATAATTTGATACACGTCCTCAGGGGTCACATCAATCTCACCTGTCAGTAGATGGAAGGTATTATGCTTAGAATGAAAGTGCTATGTCAGTATTGTAAGCAATCTATGGTTCACACAGATATCTAGAAGTGTAAGGAGCTTACCCAACCCGCATTGATCAAGTACGACTAGGTCAACAGGTGGCAATAATAAAGCTAATCACAAAGCCTATGTATATGGACATTTGAAAATTGGGTCAGGAAGACAAATCTACGAAACAAGAAATCAAGGAAAGACATCATTAGTATGTATAATTCAAGTATCAAGCTATCAAAAATCAACTACTAAGCATCTTTGAAAAGCTAGAAAGTTACAATAGACAATAAAAGTTAACTACAAAAAAAGTAAAAAACTTAATTTTTTGACTGTAGGATTAAATATCTGACCCATAATTATTGTATGATGAAAATCCATAAGGGAAACGATATGATTTTTTAATGTGATAAAGTTCCTCGTATCATACAATACGAGGGTGTTTCTTGTACGATAAAACATAGAACTGTGAACAATACACATTTAATAACCATTTTATTGTACAATAAACCTCAAAGAGGCATGTGATACAACTCTTGTATCGTACAATAAACATGTGCTGAAAATGAAAAATGTGCCTAAAAAGCTAAATAACTACAAAAATTGACCAAAATACAAGCAATGATCAATCACTTACTGGTGCACCGTACACCTGAGGTCGATTGTGCTGTCTCTGGAGCTCGAATTGGTGAATTTGGACTGGAATAAACATCTTTCTTTCTATGGAAGGCTCTGGGCTCTCAATAGTCAATTGTAGCAAATGATTTGAAAATGACCCCTCTGGGCCCTTTTTATAGATTTTGACCTAATTTTCAAAGTGCTCAGAATCTCACAAAAATTGGACCCCTAGCTAATTTTGATGTTCTAAATCCATTGTCATGATTGCACTTGAAATATGAGATCATTTACTTAGTCAAATTACAAAGTCAAACATAGTTGACCATTGATGCTATCACTTCTCGCTTGCTTCTGCCTTCATTGCTCGCACCTCTGAGGTCAATCTTATGCAAATTTATCAAATTCAAGTTCTCTCATAGTGGTCAACCTTGATCAAACTTGGTCAAACCTTAGCCAAATTGGTCAACAAGACCTCCAAATGGCTCCAAATGTGCTTTAATCTCTTTCAAAACTATTGGAGACCTAATCATATATATGCCAGTGTGCTTTCACTCAAATTGGGCTTTAATCTCTTTGCCTCATTTTGATCCTGAGGGGGCATAACAATATATCAAATCTTCTTCTGCAAATTGATCCTAATTAGAAAATCAATTCAAGATTCATGGCTTGGGGCATGTCATCTTCATCAGGGATCATATCAAGTTGAGATTATCTGCATCTCTCTGAAAGAGTGATCTCATCACTTTATATTAGGTCACTCTGACATACATCTATTTGATCTCTTGGGGCATGTTAGGTTCATGAGGACCCATACCAATCTAACATCATTCTTGAGGTATATCAACTTCATAAGGACCCATAACAATCTGGTATTATCTCTCAATCAGGTGAGTCACTTCCTCAGAATCCTTGTCAAAGTAGTTATCTCAAAAATATTTGGATATATATTTAGTCTCATCACTTTATATCAAGCTGGATACTTTTGCCTCGCTTGTGAGTCTTCGCTCAATCAAGTTTAGAGTTGATATCTCTTATCGATCTTCATTTAATCAAGTTCTAAGCCAGTTCTCCTTATCATAAATAGTCTCATCGCTTCAAATTGGGCTATTATCTGATCTAGCTTCAATCTATTCTTTGAATCCACGTGGTACTCACACATTGATTCAAAGAGGGGCAAATGTAATCACCTAAAATTTGTCTAGTAGAACTTTAGCCCTCAATTCGATTAAATTTCCTTAAAAAAAATTCTAAATCTCAAAGGCATAATTACTAGACATAATTATGTGAGCAACCTAGATAATCCCCCTAGCATAATTAAATTAATCCTAAAAAGCAAGCCTAAATTATTTCTAAACTTGAGAAATCATTTAATTGTCAAAATTTACCTTTAATATAAAGCCCTTGCACTTTTATTAAAAAGAGCACTTTTTGTGCAACATAATATTGATTACTTGATAATTAAAAGGAGATTTGGTATTTTGTCTTATTATCTGATCAAGCTTGGCCAATCAAAAATCTTGAATCCTCTCACATGGATTGATCTCTTCTCACCACTCATCTCTACCTAACACATTTTTCCTCTTAATCTCCACCCTTCATTCTTGAGGAAATTCCTTTAAAAGAAAGCTCTTCCTTGGGTCAAGGGTCCTGCTCTTGATCATTCGCATACTTGCATTCTTTCATTCTAAAGCAATCTTTCTATTTTGAATTCATAGTTCTTGGTTTTTTATAGCTCTCTTGCATTGTTAAATCTAGTTTTCTTTCTTGCATTGTCAAGCATAGTATAGTTTATTGCATTCTCATTCTAGAATACTAGTTGTTTTCATCCATTCTAGCTTAATTATCTCATTCTAGCTTTGTT
The DNA here is from genome assembly GCA_027943335.1 of Chamaecyparis obtusa. NCBI lineage: Eukaryota > Viridiplantae > Streptophyta > Pinopsida > Cupressales > Cupressaceae > Chamaecyparis > Chamaecyparis obtusa. Next base: position 156,397 of record BSBK01003566.1, on the reverse strand, counting down.
AATCTTGCATTCTAGTTTCATTTCTAGTTTTTCATTGCATTTTAAATCTTCCATTTTGGAGTAGTCAAGTCACTAATCCTTCATGCCAATCTAATAAACATCATAAAAAGGATTAAAATCGCTTCAACAAGGAAGCAATAAGTCACTTTTGAGAATTTAGTTGATTCATTTGATATGGCCTCCTATACATAAATTCTTGTGCTAATGGTTTATTGAGTATTGGTTGCATTTTAATTTTATACCAATATTTATCCACATAGTAATTCAAGGTAGAAAAATATGGGTAATCAATATAATAGTGGTTAGAACCATAGAGGAATGAATTTAGGAGGCACAAATCACCAAAATTGGGGGCCAAGAATGAAAAATCAAGGTGGACATAGTGCTAGAAGAAGGGAACCCATGATGATTGAGAGATATCGATAATTGGATTTTAATGGGATAGTTGGATGTCCAAACCCCATATCCAATGAGTTAAGGAATGCCATTCCAAAGTTTTCAAGAAATGGAGTTGAATCTTCCAAGCAACATGTGATTAACTTAAAAAATATTATTGAAGAATTAGATGAAAATATTGAGGATGTATTTATGAAACTATTTATCCAATCTTTGACAGAAGATGTTGTTGAATGGTATAGAGGGCTGCTTGGTAGATCTATTATAAGTTGGTTTGATTTTGTGAACCAATTTATTGAGCAGTTTGGTGACCATAAAGATACATCCTTTTCTTCTCATGAATTGACTAGCATTAAGAAGAATTTCAATGAGTTCATAACAAAATTTAACAAAAGGTTTAATAAGGTGTTGAACATAATTCCTAGAGATATTAGGCCCGTTGATTCATTTTTGATTGATTTTTATGTAAGTGCTTTTGATAGTAAAACTCGCTATGAGATCACCTCTCATAGACCATCCACACTATAGAAAGCATTTAAAACTGCCACGACCATTGAAAATAACCGCAAAGCTGCTGGAAGGGTAGACAAAAGGGAGGATCCAAAGCTATATAACCCAAAAGCAGTCAAGCAAAACAAGAATGAAGATAAAATTGATAATTTGATGCACATGGTCAAAGAGTTACATGTCAAGAAGAACAAGGGAGATAGATTCCAATCAAATAAGAGTGATCATCCTTACCCAAACAAGAGTGAGAGATTTATATTACAAGACATGCCATACAATATAACTTGGCAGGATGGTAAGTCAGTCAGTACAAAGAAGAATGAAGATACCCATGTTCCTTTGAGGAAAGAAAATCATCTAGTTGAAGATGGAACATGGTGTGAATTTTGAAAATTACCACATGCTCTTGAACAATGTGTTATTGCACAAAGTGTGTTGGAGGAAATGGAGCAGCGGGATATAGAACCACTAATAATTAATGCACCATTTTGGGGAAGAGATAGTGATACCTCTGAAGATGAATGTATACCATATGTAAATATGGTGAGGAGAAAACAACAAGGGGTACAAAAAATATTTTCTAATGAAGAAGTCCTTGAGTTGAGAAGAATAAATGATGAGGAGAAGAGGGCTCTCATGGTAGCAAAAACTGAGCATGCCTGCAGTAATTACCAACTAAGGAATCGAACAGTGAATGTAGAACAAGGAAAAATTGAAGGAATATTTGCTAAAATTTTGAAGCAAGAAGGAAATAGAGACGGTGCAACTAAAAATGGAAAAGAGGAGCCTCCAAAGAAACAGGTAGAACAAGCTCAGCCCCTGAAACTGGTCAAAACTATAGACAAGAAAATCCATGGTAAGAAAATTTTTAACCATAACTCTTTTATGACTCAATCTTTATGCAGGTGAAAATTTATTTCCCTCTAATTGAAATTATGAAATTTCCTAACTATAGGAAAGAAACACTAAAAAAATTATCTAGTGTAGAAAATTCTAAAGAATATTCAGAGAAGCAAAAGGATAATGAAGAACCACCTATGATTTATCTAGGGACTACTGTAACTAAAAACCCATCTCAAGTTGACCCTTTTTATTTGACATTATTAGTTAACAACAAATTGGTCAAAAATTGCATGATTGATTCAAGGGTGTCAATGAATGTCATGTCAGCTGATGTCAAGAGAGAATTAGGACTAAATGTGGATACTACTTATGGGAAATGCTATACCATGGATAATAGGTTTTTTCTTGTGGTTGGAATTATGAAAGGAGTAGAATTCAGATTACCTACATAACCTGATGCATCATACAAGACATATATTACAATTGTGGAAGTCCCTGCAAATTGTGGAATGCTCCTATCCATATAATGGTCAAATTTGGTAGGGGGACACATCCAACTTGACTTATCATACACCACTATCCCTATAAATGGAAAGGAGGTGAGGATTAATAGGTAACCGAGATTCCCATACATAATTGAAGAAGATACCTCACAAGATACAGTGAACTTACGCCATTCAGATATGGATAACTTTTAGGTAAATATTACTAAACCTATTTTAAATACTAATCTGATTGAGTTGTATGCGAAAGGAAACCATGAAGAGATATGGAATAGGTAATTTGAAGGAGCTTATAGTAAGGAAGATAATGGTGTTGGTGTAGTTTTTGTTTCACCATAGGGTAAGTCTTTTAAATATTCTTTCCTTCTAAATTTTGAATGCACTAAAAATATAGCCGAGCATGAGGCCGTTTTAATAGGATTAAATATTGCTATTAAACATGGGATTAGAATACTATCTATTCACGGTGAGCTTGATTTAATTGTCATAAGTAAGAGACAAATTTATTACCAAAAATGCAAAATTGAAGGTATATAGGAATCAGTTATGGGATGATCTAGAATTTTTTGATGCCTTTTCAATAGAATGGATTGATAGGTAAAATAAATTAATCATTGATTTTATGGATAAATTTTATGTTAGAAAAAGTAGTATCCCTTTTGATGAGCTTGTGCAAGTTGAAATTAAATCCAGACCAGTAGTTCTTGATAATGTCTACAATTGGTAGATTTTAGAAGATGACAGATATATAATCAGATTCTTGGCCTGTGAGGAACAATATGAGGACCATTTGATAGATATAAATGCTTATGTCGAGGTGTAAAATGGGAAAGAAATTCTTTTTGGAAAAGAAGTTGTACAGCTAAAGACAAATAAAATTCCCAAAGGTCTTGTTGCACTAGAAAGAGTGTTTGACAATAAAGACAGGGCAGAGATAAAAGCTAAGAATAATGTGGCTAAAGAAGTAGAGAAAATAAATATGGGAAATGAATACACCCCTAGGGAAGTTTTAATTGGAAAGAAATTGACTCCTAGGGAAAGGGTAGATATTATAAGTCCTTTAAGAAGATATAGACATGTGTTTTCCTGGTCTTATGATGATCTAAAAGCATATAGGGAAGATCTTTCTCAAAATGAAATTCCATTGAAGCCAAATACCAAACCTTTCAAACATAATAAGCACCGCATTAACCCAAATTTGGATCCAAAAATGAAGTAGGAGTTGATTAAAATGAGAGATTTAGGCATTATAAAACCCATTAGACATTCATCATGGGTATCAAACTTAGTTCCAATGAGAAAAAAGAATGGTGATATAAGATTGTGCGAGGATTTTATAAATCTAAACCTATCCTCACTTAAAGATAACTATAATCTACAAAAAATGGAAGCATTATTACAGAAGGTGACAACAAGTGAGTTTCTATCTATGATGGATGGGTTTTATGGTTATAATCAAGTCAAATTAAAAAAGGAATAACAATACAAAACAACTTTTACTACACCATGGGGAACCTATGTTTATGCTAGAATGCCCTTTGGACTGACTAACGTAGGAGAAAATTTTCAAAGAGCAATGAATGTAGCCTTTAAAGATTTCATCATTATTATCATGGTTATTTATCAAGATGACCTGATTACATACTCTAAGAAAGCTAAATTCATTATAAGAATTTGGAGAAAATCTTTGAGAGGGCCTTTGAATATGGTATATCTATTAACCCTAAGAAGTGTCCATTTGGGGTCACTGAAGGAAAATAGCTAGGGCATATAGTATCAAAGGAGGGTATTAGAATAGACCTAGAAAGAATTGAAGATATAGAAAGGATTCAAATTCAAAAAAAATGTTAAGGGAATCCAATAATTCTTTGGGAAAATAAACTTTGTCAGGAGATTTGTATCTAATTTTGTTGAGATAGTCAAACCCATTGCAAAAATGCTTAAGAAAGGAGCATACATCAAATGGACAGATGAAGCATTAGAGGAATTTTCTCAAATCAAACAAACAATTATAGAGGCCCTATTTCTCAAATCACTTGATTTTTTTAAACTATTTCAATTATTCTCCTTTTCATCTTATCACATAATAGAAGTTGTTATGCTACAAAAGAATGATGAAGATCATGAGAACCCGATAGCATTTTTTAGTAAAACTCTCCAAGCAGTTGAGTAGAATTATGAAATCAATGAAAAACAAGCTTATGCTCTTGTTAGAGATGTTAAATCTTCTAGGCCATATCTCTTAGGAAGAAAAAAAAGTCAAATTGTTACATGACAAAAGAGCAACTAATAGAATCTTTCAAGAATGAGACTGGGTTTTAAGGTGGAATGTCAAGGATAAAGACAAGGGAAAGCATGGAAAATTTGAATCTCTATGGATATGACCATACATCATTGTTGAAAAGGAAGGAGAACACTCATAATTTTTGTAGGATTTCGAAGGATACACTCAAGAGTTCCCTGCACATGGGCAATACTTGAAACATTTCTTTTTTCAAAATTCTCAGGGAGTATATCTATTTATATGCATTTTTTTATCTTTTTATTTTATTTTATTTTGTGTTTTTTGTTTGGCCTTCTCTCTAGAGATAACTAGCTTCTCACTATATCCATAAGGGGTGTATGTCCCCAGAAAGAGCCACTACTGTTAGAGCTTTCAAAATTTCCCATTTCCTTGGGGCATACAATCCATTTCATAATGAGGAAATGCACTGACAAAAAGTATGAAAGAGTTCAAAGTCGTGATCAGCCTCCAAAAGGGACCATTCAAGCATTTTTTCCATTTTGCAGAGAAGAACATACGAGGGTGACAAAATAGTGATTTTTCGCCATTTCACAAAAGGAAATTTACATGGATGGTGAAATAGAAAATTTTCACCATTTCACAAAAAATGGTTTTAATGTATAGAGAAATGGCGATTTTTCTCTATACATGGCGATTTTTCACCATTTCATGGGTAATATTTACGATGGTCTCCAAATTGGCGAAAAGGTATTTCTTCATTAGTGTGAAGGTGGAAGATGCAACATTTTGAATGTATGAGCTTATTTGGCACACTAGAAGATTCTCGGATCAAAGTGCACATTTAATGAGCAGTAAATATAAATGACTATATGTGAAGTATGATTCCACATTTGCACAACTAAAGAATTCAAGACTTGGAGCTTCGATAGATGAAGTTTTTGCATCCAAAAGGGTTTAAGCAGTTCTTTTGGTTGTGGGTTGAAAAACACAGTAAGTTTCTATCCGTTTCAATTATATTTTCCTTCTTAAAATGCCTAAAAAGAAAGAAGATGTTATGGTTAAGAAAGAGGTGCCAATCAAGAAAAAAGTGGGCATTCAAAAAGATACCCAAGCATATTTGTCACCACAAAAAATTCTTAGCATCTTGCCTGGGTCTTCTATTAGAATGACAAAATAGGGTTTCTCTGATATATGGCGTGAGTGTAGAGATGTTATTCTCCCCATCACAGGTAGATATTTTTTTTTTGGTTTTTCTATGCAAATAGGAATGAAAAGGAACCAAGGAGTAATGCATGGAATTTGGATTTGGGAAGAGTAGTTGTCCCAAATGTATTCATAGATGTCAAACTAATTGATGTATTGGCCAGGAATTATGAGTCTGAAACATGAATAATAAGAAAGGTGAATGGTGAACCCCTGTTGGTTATTACTAGGTCTTGCATAGAGGATTGTTTCAAATTAAGTAGAAAATGCCCAACTAAGATTGACATGGAGAGTTTCAACATTGATTTTGATAGATTGGTTAAAAGCTTAGGATTTAGAGAAATTGCTTATTTTATGAAGAGAGGGTAAAACAACATTCTAATGCCAATAAACCACAAGGGTCCCCACCTGATAAAAAAATTTATGGGTTTTTTTTTTCAGAATACTTACTTTGCATGGTCTCAAATGTGTGGTGAGGATTCAAGGCCCAGGATGCCTTTGGCATTTGTATACATGTGTATGAGGATCATGAACCCTAATTTCTACTTGGAATTTGATTTTTCCACTAAGATTGAAAGGTCTTTACATCACCAGCTGTCAAAATGGAAGATGAATAAGTTCTTCAAAAATCACTCCCTGCTATGTCATCTTCTTCTATATCGGAATGGAGTAGAATTTAGCTATTCTTTAAAGTTGACTACACGAGATGGACAAGGAAATAAATTTCCCATACAACTATGGTGTCGAGCTTGGGATAAAAACAAAAAACACTGTGGGTCACATAAAATCCTAAGTTGCCAAGTTCAAACATCAATTAAACTTTGATGAGGATGTTATTATAAATACTGATGGGATATTAACTACTATTCAAAAGGTGAAGAAGTAGGGAATAATATCTAGAATGGAGGAAGATAGGTTGAAGAAGGGATTGCCAAGGTTCCATGATGAAGAGGAAATTGAGGTATTGAGAATAAAAAAATGTATTGAGGAGTTTGAAAAGTTGTATGAAAAGAAGCAAGAGAAGGAGGAGCCCACAAAGGTGGAAAAAGTAGTAATTCCTCCCAGAAAGAGAAAAAAGATGATACTTCAAGATTCACATTCCCACTCTCCCAACACCACAAGAAAAATCAGTAACACCATTAGTTTCATATTTGGACACATATGAGGAATGTGATTCAACCAATGTGGCCCACATTTTGAGAAAATTAAGAGAGGAAAAGGAAATGGAACCAACATCTTCACCTCCTACTTTCTGAGAAGAGATTCATGGCTATAATGCCCAAATCCATGAAGATGAGGCTCCAATGGATTTGAATGATGAAAGAGAAGCTATATTTGTTAGGTTCTTGAAGAGATGATTTCATGAGGACCCAAGAATTCAAGGATTTCTAGATTCAATACAAGATGAACGATTTCAAAGAAGAGAAAAGGAATAGGCTCATGAGAGATGATGAGTCTAAACATGAAGCTATAATTAAGAAAATGATTGATGAGCTCAATCTTGATAATATAACTTGCACTATTGAGGAGGCTAGGGATATGGTGATGAGGAGTAATATGTTAATTGTGCTAAGGTTTAACTTGAAGGATTTGTTCTTACTAGATCAAGTTAGGAAGCAAGATAACCCAAACTATGTATCTGAATATGACTCTTTATAAAAGATTGAAGGGTCAGGGTTCAATCCCAAAATTGAAAACTTGGCTACATGGATGAGCTTCAAAGGGGATAGTAAGCCAAAACTAAATTATATATCCAAGGGATTAGAAGGGATGAAAATAGTACAAACAGTTGATAGTGCAAACCCATTAGCTTTAGCCTCATAATTGATGCATCAAGCTATATTTAATAGATCACAATTTAAACATATTCAAAAAAATTTGGAGGAGTCCCAAATCAAGGAAGTAGAGATGAATAAAGTAATCAATAAGATATATTTAAATATGGCGATGGTGGAGAATGAATTGTTGCATTATAAGACTCCAGGGTCTAGCAGGACATTATTGGCTCTAGAATCTATTACACAAGTTTTAGAAAATTTGCAACAGATGGATAAGGATTTTGACAAATAGAAAGATGTCTATAAGGATTGTGACTAAGAATTTAGAGTAGATCCTATTTTTTAGAGTGAAACGTGTGTGGAAATATTGTGATGAACTCCATGAAGGGTATAACAACCTTGTATACATAAAACATTACTTCATAGAAAACAAACCAAAGTTGCAAGAGTTGATCCAGAGGTGAAGGCCTTTCCACTTTGAACTTAGTAAAGTTAACGAAGTTACAAGGAGAGATCTAGATGCTCCTCTGGAAACCAAATCAACTGTGCTAATGATAGAAGCCATATCAAGTAATTTAAGTTATATTGACTAGGAGGATAAGGTGAAGATGATTTTAATATTGGTAGATTCAATGATGTTCTTGACAATATTATTTCTCTAGAAGTTAAGTTCACCAAATTCCAGGATGAAATCCGTGTGATCACTAGGAAGAAATGGTTGGACTTAATGTTGATTATTTCTAAAATTTCACACTTCAAGTGGCCGATGCATGTTGAGGTTGCAAAATGGGTAACAAAATATTTGAGGAAGATCGATGAGTTGCCAGAAAAGGATGTTGATGAGGAAACAATTGTATTGGATTAATTTTCTTTATGTTTTAGTTTTATTTTATTTGTCTTATTGTAATTTAGACACTCTCGGTTGCAAGTAGTTAATTTATAGGAATATTTGTGTCAGTTGGAAGCTTGTTTGCATCCCATCAATTTTGTATAAGATGGGATACCACAACCAACATTGAGAATAGAGGCTAATATCATAGACATAATATTACTATGATGATAGTACTATAGGTAGATAATATGTATGGAAAGTGACTGCAACCGAAGTAGAAATCAATTGTATTCACTTTTTTGATCAATACAAAGCAAACATGTTTTTTGTCCAAGGTTGAGAAAGTAAGTTCATTGTTTTCAATTGGATTGGTCCTTTGCATTTTCAGTTTCAAGAATTCCCTCTTTACTATTAGATGTTGGAGAATTGAAATTTTAAATATTGGTTTTTGAGTATCAAGGGTTGTATACAAATCTCTCATCTATACAATTCCTTGTCTAATTGGTTTCTTACTAAGGAATAATTTTCATTTAGACTAAAATATATATTACAACCAATTCATCCTTGATGTCATAGAGGAGGGAATCAAAATTTGAATTGTAGAGTGTACATGAAGGTTCAAATAAAGCTTGACTACATTCCACCCATTTAGTTGGATAAGGTACTGACCTGTGTATTTTCTCAAAGAAGTTTTTTTTTTGCATTGCAAGAGAATTGAAGTTATTTCATTTCAAGTTTTTGAAACTATCAGTGCATAATCTCATATATAAAGCATTCTTTACATACACCATTTTTTTGAAGCATTCAAATACAAACAAGATTTTTTTTTTATCTTTATTGATCTCGAGAACCATTTTCCACTTTTTTGAGAAATCATTCAAAGTCTAAATTCGATATATAAACACACCTTAGTGTTTGGGGTGAGGGTTTACCCACCTAGGTCTAGCAAAGCCTAAAGTGTAGGGGAATTAGATTATTCTTGTTTTTTGGCTAAGACCGATTTAAGTAATCCTATAGGAGAATTGGCAAAGCTCTTGGATTTCCAAATTGTAGTTTTGGGAACCAACAAGAGTGACATTCATAGATCCATGCATTTTTAAAGGCATCCTTGATTACTTTATAAACTAAAAGATAAAAAAAGAAACATACAAGTATCCTCGTGAATATGCAAATGTTGAAAGATGTTCCCTCTTGGTCTCCTTGTGATGTGTAGAGCAACGCTTGGGTTTGTGACATGGTTTATCTACCTCTTGTAGATTCTATAAGTCTAGTTGTTGTATCGGGCATTGACATGTTGATATTTTGTTGCAACGATAATTACACTTGTAACAAGTGGTATCAAAGCTTGGCACAGGTTCAAACCCCTTTCTTGTGCTGGGGGTTATTATTGCAAGGTGTGCACCCATGGTCTCCTTGTACTGTGCATCACAACACTCAGTTTTGTGGCATGGCTTGACAACCTCATGTGGATTCTATAAGTCTAGTGGTTGTATCGAGCATTGACATGCTGATATTTTGGTGCAACAAAAATCACACTTATAACAACATGATCTCAATATTTATTCTTGGAGGTATTTATAAGATATATTAAATATTTACCTTTACCTTTACTTTCCTTTATTCTATCTCATTTCATTTTTGAGGTTGATTCCTAAACAATGGTTTGACCAAGGCAAACCCATTTCCACAAACTTCCCCTATTTTTTCTATGTGCAAGTATTAGTGGCACAATTATCAGGGGTTGATTCAAAAAATTTAGTATTTACAAGATTGACTATCAAAGATTCGGGCATAACCCTTGGGAACAAAATACCCTAGGCTTGTTGTTCACCTAGTAAATCTAGTTCAAATTAATATCATAGGTCAATACAATTTCTAGGTTCCCATTCCAAGTCTCTACAAGTTTCTATCTATTTTTTGTTAGTCTATCTTTTCTATCATTTCCTATTCTTGCTTATTTAGTCATTTATCCTACATCACTAGGTCATTTTATCAATTTAATTCCTAATCATAATCAACAAAGGAAATTCTTGGTCCCACTTAGCACTTGATGCTAAATTTGAGTCTAGTGGGGAATTTTACTTTTAATTTGTATATTAAGAAAAGGTGGATAATCCCATAATAATCTAACCAACCTTATATCTCATTTTCCTTTATGTACAAAGATAAAGGAATTGGAATTGGTTTATGCTCTCAATGACTTTTATATAATGTGAATGGAAAAGCAAGAAACAAACAAATAACATGAAATTATAGAAATGAAAAAAGTGATTAATAATGAAATATATCAATAAAATGAGTAATTAATTCCATCTATTTAGGAAATATGAGCCTTAGATATGATGAATTTCAACGATTTATCTCTCTAAATCTAAAAGTTGTATGTAATTAAACTCAAGTCTGAACATCCAAATTATAAATTATGAAAGCTATGTTGGGTTCACTAAATGAAAATGATTGAGATTAGGTGTTAATTACTTGAAATACATGCCCATGCAAACTAGGAATCATTTCTATTCATCTCAATTTCACTGGTGGATAATCAATTAGGCCCAACTTCACTGCCTTAGGAGTGTTGGACACTTGGATCAATTATCCTTTTTTGAGGCTGATTATGATTGGATAAGATGAAGATGAGAAGTGATGCAAGAACTAGGTAAAATTTTAAATAGTTAACAATATTTGGCATAAAAAAAGAGATAAAGAACTAGAATTCAAGATAGAGGGCAAATCTAACTCTAGAGAATAAGTTCTACTTGCAACCAACCATGGAACTATTTTTGTCACATCCAACCCTATATTAATTAGTGCACATACTAAGAAAACATTAATTCAAAACGTCCTCCAATAGGAAACCTATATCATTCTATTATCAAATCCCAAAAATAAATGCAAGGATTTGATAATGATCCACTGGCTTTGGTGACTTGAATTGTGAACTTCAACTTAATAAAAGATGTTGGGAATCAAGGTTTCTCAACCTTAGCAATTCTAGAATATATATTTAATACAATTTTATGTTTTCCATGGTTATTTGGATTTTATGCTATTAAATATTTGTGCTCCATCATAAGGTGCATGAGTCTCATGAGTTGACAGTTTATCCAAAATTGATGTCTTTAAATTAAGTTATTAGTTGTTTTCCATAGAGCATCCCCATGGGATTTTAAAATAACTATTGTGTTAAATCCGAGTATTGGTGGAGGTGCACCAAATTTTGATCCCACGAATCTTGTGAGACAAGTTATAAAAAATTAAAAAAATATAAAAATGTTAGGAGGTTAGTTCAAAAAGATTCATGAAACGGATCCCATCGAGTGTGCCAAAATGTGTGAGGTGAAATAATAGTTAAAGGGAATACATAAAAAAATTAGACATTCAAAAAACTAAAACCAAACAACACATACAACTGGACTAAGAAGACATAAAATCAAAGGAAATGCAAACCTTTCACTAACCAAATAGTCTTCTTGTTGTAGAGATTCTTCCAAGCTATGTGTTGTTAGTGTGTGGTCGCAATGATTTCATAAGTTTCTAGATATGGAGTGATTTTGGCATTACTATGATATAGTTGAAATTTTTTTGAGATGAAAATGGCATGATAAATTTGCTTCAAAGGTGGATGATTTGTGAGATAATGAACACTAAATTTATAGGCCTAAAGGGGATGCAATGGATGGTTGAAATTGATTCACGGGGAAGGGTTGAGATGCACTCAAAGGTGAGAACATGGATTGTGTTTTCTATAATTCATAACATTGTGACAAGTATAACAAAGGGCAGAGTTGAGAAGACATTGGGGATGGAGTATATTTTAGATAAAGGCATTTGTTGTCCCACACCCCAAAGGCTAAAGTTGGGGAATGTGACCATTTTTGGAAGCGTGGAAGCATTTGGAGAAGTAAGAAGAATGAATAAAATACTCCTTTGAGGGGAAAAGGGTGTAAGAACATGTAAGAGCATTTAAGGTTGAAAAGAGGCCTAGTTGACTTTTGTGGCTAATATTTTGAATTAGGAATTGACAAATAATTAGTGAAGGGAGTATGCTTGGGTTAAGGTTAATTAGTTGGCAAGTGGGTTAGGTTGGGTTAGAAGCACAAGTTAGGTGATTAAAGTGAGATTAGGTGAGGTTTAAATTTAGGAGCCATGTGCTCAAATTGAATCAAATAGATTATTTAATTCCAAGTAGAGGAAAATGGATAAAGTGAATTAATTTAAATAGATAATTATATTTATTTAAATTAATAGAAGAAGGGGGATTAATTAAATGGTTATGGGTTACCATTAGATTAATCAGACTATAGATAATTAATTAAATTAATTAAGCTAGAAGAATAATATTACATAATTAAATAATGCATAATTATTTAATTAATAATGTGAGGAGGAGAACTAAATTTAACTAAAAACATCAATAAAATTTAGGTGTCTACATTTTCCCCCTCTTCGAAATGGTGTTAGAATAACATTATTTTGAAGAGTATTAAAGTTTTGATGACATGAAGAAAAATGAGAAAAAAATTCATCAGATGACAAGAAATGGTTGTTAATTAGATAGGGTCATGCCCCCTTGAGAAGGTGAATGGGAAAGGAATGTCTCGAAAGAAATATTGCCCAAGTAGGAATGAAGAAAGACCATGTAAAATAGAGTTTGATGAAAAAGATGAGTCCCAAAATGAGAGCTTGAGAAGAAATGGTACAAAAACTAGCCCCATAGGGTTAGGGATGGTAAAAATGAGGGCTCAAGAGGGGCCCATATAAGAAAATTTGTCAAATTCACTATTCTTTTGCATCTCGAGAGCTAGAAATCGAGAAAAAATAGAGTTTTTTTACTCCCTTTTTAGAGCATTTTAATGAAATAGAGATTGAAAAATTTAGACCAATGAGGCACCAGATGGACGGTGTGAGGTAGGTGTGATGATGCTAACATTAGGACTAAGAGGTACACTCCAAAAAACTTTAGTTTTTTCCATTATTGTTTACACTATTACATGTTTTAGGCATAGAAACCACGTTCTTGTAGGATCGTGTATTGTGGGAACACTCACACATCTGACAGGAACACATTCTTGCCAAAGCATGAAAGGGGTAGGTATTAGAAGTGATTGGGTAGAATATAGGCTGGTCGTATGAATGTGATCCGCTAGTTATGGGATTGTGTTGTAAAAAAAGGTGAAGAAAGATTGCAATATGAACTTAAATTGAATATCAATTCAAATATGAAACCAAAGACTAACCCTTAATAAAATTATTATAGAATCAAAATAAGAACTAGAGAGCCATTGCACATAAAACACTAGATTTATGTGGAGAAACCCTTTCAAGAAAAAAATCCACCATAGTAAGAGAGGAAAGAATATTAATAATCCAATTTAGAATACAACAACAATACACTTATTTATAGACCTATATAGAAATCCAATAACACTTTATTACCCTAAAAAATGAACAAGACTGAATGAGTAACTCTAGCTCAAGGGCCCAATTTATAGGAATTTGTGAGGATAAGTACCATTGTGGTATCATATAACAACAAGAAATAAAACCACCTATAAAAACCTCATGCCCACCCATAAAAATAGCCCTTATAGATGCTCTTACAAATATCATAAGGAATCTCTCATGCATGTCCACCTGTGTAAGGAACCTATCATAAACTATTATAAGTGGTCATAGAATTTTATGACAGTTGTCATAACTACCATATGTGCTCATGCAATCCATAAAAAGTGTCCAAACACCTCAAAATAGAGGATTCCAAGAGGGGATACCTAGCTATTTTTTATTTTTCCTAAATGAAAAATGGTAAAAGTAACTTTGCCTTTAAATGGTCTCTTTCATCACTGTTGATTAAACAGTTCAACCTGTTATGGGTAAATAGCAAAAGGTATTAGGAAAATAATAAAATTAAAGGTTTATAAGGTTGACGGCACCTAAATCCTAAAATTCTCTCACTTAACACCATACATTGTAAATTACCCCATAGAGTTACAAAATACAAATTAAGTACAATGATCAAGGCTTGTGACCTTTCTACACCAAGAGAACTTATCTGTGCTCACTAGCTTCATGAGTGAATCTATAAAATTATCCAAAGTGTCAACTTTTTCAATCAAGACTGTCCAATTTCAACCATTTCTTGCACAAAGTGACATTGAACATAAAGATGACACAAGCCCACTCATCTTTTAAACAACTATTTCGAAATGCCCCTCAGTACTATGCCAACTTTGATATCTACAATTTAGTCCCATCACCCCAATTTCATACACAATTAACTGAAATTTTTTATCCTTTAACGACAGATGTAGGTGTCATCACTACCCACATCATTAATAATTTATCACTCCAAACCACTAGCATATCTCATCTAGATTTCCCATATTGTTAATTACTCTTAAATTTGCTCCGAAATAAACCTCCATGCTTAATTTTAAGTGCTCTAAGAACCACACTTACATACCATGATTATGCCACTAATTTAAAAGAACACATCCCTAAAATCTAGTAAAAAGAACATCAATAACAATACTTCACTAAATCATTAAAAATATTCATTTAATTGATTTATACACAACTTAAAAAATCAAAATTCAATAGTTGACCAAATCAAATAACTTCATTTTAAATTATGCAATAGTCAAAATAAATAGGAAAAAAAAAATCTATCAATAGTATTAATATTAAGTTGTTAACGAGCCTAGAGCGTTTTAACGGGCGACACGTTTCAACGGGTGTAGAGCTTTTTGAACAGACACGTTTTCAGCTTTTTTCAAGACCAAACCACTTCCCTCTCATATTCATCGACTCCTCGTTGGAAGGGAGCTTCGGAAAGGGAGGTGCAGTTCTGTAGTCTTTCATGTCTCTTTGCAATGGCTCGTTCGCCTCTGAAACTCCTCGCAAGCAGCTTTTTACTAAGGTATTGTGCTTGGTTATGTAATTGGTACTCTTCTAGCATTAATGCTAAACGTTTGCAATAGAGGTTTCATTGCAAAGTTGGCTCTTCTAACAATGCGAGAGCCGCTGGCTTTGATTTCTCAATGCTTGAGGGATTTTCTTGTGCGAGTGAGTTGCCACCACTCGGCAAAACCGAAGCTGAAATGATTGATCAGAAGTGGTGAACACAAAAGTTTATTGAGATGGAAACTGCCTGCAAACGTCGCATTAATGCTGGAAGAGTACCAACTATGCATGACAAAGTTTAGCCATCAGTAGATTTCTGGGATTGCTATGTCATAATGTTGTTAGCCAGTTTTTGCGACATGTGGGATGCCGATAATTTTTTTGCACTTGCCAATATGTGTGAAACCTCCATTGCAGATGAAGATAGATGACCAGAGTTTTATCTCTTTGCCCATTCTTGTTTTCGAAGTTTTATATCTGTACCCTAGGTGTTAGCTATTAACTTTGCTATTGACATTGAGAAGCTTGGTTTATTTCATTTTTTCTGATAATTTCACTTGCAACAATGTCAAAGATTTAATGGTGTTTTCTCGCAGTTGAAGAGTTAAATTATAGAATTCTATTTTTTCTAAGATATTATGGCTGATTTTGACTTGTGGCTTTTTGTACGGAAATTGGTCCCACAAAGTATGGGAAATTTTCTTTTCTATCTTGTAGATGAACTTCGAATTTTAGGAGGCTCTATCTATGATCCAGCTAATTACTACTCTCGTTTCCAAGACACAGCAGATTAAGGACCTTCCCCTGAGGTTGGTATGTGTGTATAACTGAACCTTAATCTTATTTGGAAGCATGCTTTTTGCTCAAAAACTTGTTATGCCATTTTCAAGTATCTTTCAGGTTCTTGTTCTTCTGAATTTTACTTCATGAAATCAAGCCTATGATATGTTGTGGTAAAATAAACTGTAAACATCAAAACAGTGTAAGCCTCTGATGGTTTAGTAGGTTAGGATTTCAGGGTTTTATTTATTTATTTGGGGTGTGGGTTCAAAGGAGTCATTTCTAATTTATCTTCTGTATTTTTGTTGGATTTCAGCGATTTAGCTTCTTATCTGAAAGTTGCCATTTCAAAGATTGGTGAGAGAAATTGCACAGAGCTTTAAGGTATGCATTTTCGGTATCCTAGTTTTCTTATCTTATGAAGCTCATATTTTTGAATTAGGATTTTTGAAATAATAAGGAAAAAACAGATTTAGGACCTTCCCCTGAGGTTGGTATGTGTGTGTAACTGAACCTTGATCTTATTTGGAAGCATGGCTTTTTCTCAAAAAGTAGTTATGCCATTTTCAAGTATCTTTTAGGTTCTTGTTCTTCTATATTTTACTTTATGAAATCAAGCCTACGATATGTTGTTGTAAAATAAACTGTAAACATTAAAACGGTGTAAGCCTTTGATGGTTTAGTAGGTTAGGATTAGTTGGCAGCGGTTTCTTTTTTGATTTGGGGTGTGGGTTCGAAGTAGTCATTTCTAATTTATCTTCTATTATTTTGTTAGATTTCAGTGATTTAGCTTCTTATCCAAAAGTTGTCATTTCAAAGATTGGTGAGAGAAATTGCACAGAGCTTTGAGGTATGCATTTTCGGTATCCTAATTTTCTGTTCTTCCTTGAAGATAAATTAGAATATGTACAACAATTTTACCGTATATTTATGTATTATGTGATAAGATAAATATTTATGTTATTTGCATGCTGTCCTATTATACGGAACAACATAATTGCATTAGGTAATGGAAAATAATAAAATATCTTAGTTTGGAAAATATGCATTTCTATTTTTCCTTGTTGCCGCTGAGATGAATATGCCCAGGTTTCACTTGCACTTAACCAGTCAAAGATAATGATGTAAAAAGTAGTATCTACGCAATTTGTTGTTGTGCTTTCATTGTTGAGGTTGCACTTATTCTGCAGGTTGTGCTTACACAGAGGGCATCTAGCACTGATTTTCATTTTATTTGTTATGCATTCAACACTGATTTTCATTTTCATTTTATTTATTGTTTTCAGTGGCTATTGCCGATTGATTATCTTGTGCAATTTACAAACAGTCTCAAAAACAACAGATCATGGAAATATTGCGGAAACCATCAATTTGGAAATCATTTGAAAGCATCTATGAAAATATGGTGTTTTAGATTAGAGTTGAACTCCCAATGTTCGATGGATGGTCAGCCAAAGCTGATCCCTCAGCATTTACCTTAACAGCATTTATTTGGTTAAATATTTTAGGTTTTTCTTACTTCCATTTTTATTTTATTTTTTCCTTATTTTGTTATTGATGAGTTAAGTAGAATACAGAATTGATGCAAAGTATCTCTGTTTAGTCAAAAAAAATTTCTGTTGGCTAGTTTCGAGACAAGAAACCTCCATATAGAAGAATTATGGAAAATTTGAATAATATCAGGCTCTTAAATCATGCAAATCTTTTCTTAAGAATTTTGAAACAGTTTCAATAGTTTGAACAGAGTGAGATGCGGTGTGTGGGAGCCAAAAGAGAATAATTTTGAAGAGTTAATTAAGTATGATACAGAATTGATGCAAAGAGAACTAGAGGAATAATTAGGTCTGTTGCTGGAAGCAATAGATATTATTTATTTCAAGTTCTACATGAGTTAATGCACACACAGGCTTTGGTAACCCAACCCAATGGCGAAATTAGCACTGGTCGCTCATAAACCTGGAGATGCAGAGATTGGATTGGAAGATCAATCGGTGATTTAGATTGAATGCGGAGATCATGGGAGAACACTTTCAAGGCAAAACTATTAGAACGTTAGTGCTCACCTGCTGATTGTGATGAAGTTGAAGATGAAACTTATAAAATCAAAATTCCCTGAAACTTTTAGCATTTGATTGTAGCTGTCCTGGTTTTAGATACGTTAGAAGTTGAACATAGAAGTCCTTTTCTTTCTGTATAGAGGAATGTTTACACATTTGGTTAAGTGTGAAGGTTTTTTATTTTAATATAAATTTGAACTTATGTATTTTCCATTGGTTTAAGGGTATTCATTTGTGTTGTATGCGTTTTCTCCATTTTCTTTTCAATATGTTGCATCCATTTTTTATTGCTAGTGAGTTAGTAGTTCAGGACAGAGTACTATCTATATCATGGACAAAAGACAACAATCTAAATATATAATATATCTTCTAATGATGTCTGGTGTTTCCCACTATTTGAATTATATAACTCTTGAAGTAGAAGTAGACTTGAAGACAAACTGTTGTGACACACTGAAGACACATCTTTTCTCTTTTCTTTGTAGGTTCAATGCATGTGGAGAAGGGAGAGTTGATAGAGTTTGAATTGCGATCCCGATGCAATTAATTACAATACTAGGCTTTTGCAGCAACTTAGAATTACATTTTGTCACATATATTGTTAGCTTCAAAGGTGTACTATTTATACATGGTGTCTGGGCTCATGGTGTCTGGCTCATGTAGGTCTTAGGACTTGTAACACTGGATAAGTAGGTCTTAGAGTTAGGACTTATAACACAAGGATGCTAAGTGAGGCTGGTCTTTTGGATTGATGTTAACCTTTATTAATAGATCTTCATGTTATGTTTCAGATTTTTCTTTGCAGGTTCAGTGCATGTGGACAAGGGCGAGTTGATAGAGTTTGAATTGCAATTAATTACAATACTGGGCTTTTGTAGCAGCTTAGAATTATAGTTTGTCACATAGATTGGTAGCTTCAAAGGTGTAGTATTTATACACGGTGTCTGGCTCATGTTGTGATGGATAGCTGGTCTTTTGGATTGATGTTAATCTTTATTAATATAACTTCATGTTACATTTCAGATTTCAGATCTGTCTTGGGACACTTGTGTTACGTTTCAGATCTGTCTTTGTTTCAGATTTTTCTTTGAAGGTTCAGTGCATGCGGAGAAGGGAGAGTTGATAAAGTTTGAATTAAAATCCTGATGCATTAATTACAATACTGGGCTTTTGTAGCAGCTTAGAATTACATTTTGTTACATAGATTGTTAGCTTTCATGTTGTGATGGGCAAGGAGATTTATGACTTATAACACTAGATAATTAGGTCTTAGAGATAGGACTTATAACACAAGGATGCTAAGTGAGGCTGGTCTTTTGGATTAATAGATCTTTATGTTATGTTTCAGATCTGTGTTGGGGCTCTTATGTTAAGTTTCAGGTCTGTCTTGGGACCCTTATGTTACGTGTCAAATTTGTCTTTTGGATTGATGTTAAAGGATGCAAGTGAGGCATGGTCTTTTGGATTGATGTCAGCCTCTATCGATAGATATTCCTAGATATTCCTGTTATGTATCAGATTTGTCTTAGGCCTTATAACACAAGGATGAAGTGTGTTATGTTTCGGATTTCTCTTAGGACTTATGACTTAAACATAACATTTGTCTTAGGACTTAGGACTTATGACACAAGGATGAAGTGATGCTTTGGTCTCTTTTGTCTTAGGACTTATGCCTTACAACACAAGGATGAAGTGATGAAGCAAGGCTTTGGTGTTATGTTTCAGATATGTCTTAGGACTCTTGACACAAGGATGAAGTGAGGCTTTGGTCTCTTCTTGTTATGTTTCAGATTTGTCTTAGGACTCTTGACACAAGGATGAAGTGAGGGTTTGGTCTCTTTTGTCTTAGGCTTTGGTCTCTTCCTGTTATGTTTCAGATTTGTCTTAGGACTCTTTACACAAGGATGAAGTGAGGCTTTGGTCTCTTCCTGTTATGTTTCAGATTTGTCTTAGGATGCTTTACACAAGGATGAAGTGAGGCTTTGGTCTCTTTTGTCTTAGGACTTACGCCTTATGACACAAGGATGAAGGATGAAGTGAGGCTTTGGTCTCTTTTTTCTTAGGACTTATAACACAAGCATTAAGATTGGCTTTGGTCTCTTTTGGAAAATAGGTCTTAGGACTGGTCTCTTTTGTCTTAGGACTTATGCCTTTGGTATCTTTTGGAGTGATGTTGTGTTGGATAAATAGGTCTGAGGACTGGATTGATGTTGTGTTGGATTGAGAAACGACATTTTGGATTGATGTTAACCTTTTAATAATAAATTTTCCTAGTATGTTTCAGAATTGTCTTTGGATTGATAACAAAAGGATGCAAGTGAGGCATGGTCGTTTGGATTGATAACAAAAGATTGGTCATTTGGATTGATAACAAAAGATTGGTCATTTGAGGCATGGTCTTTTGGATTGATGTTAATATTTATTGATAGATTTTCTTGTTATGTTTCAGATTTGTCTTCAAAATTTTAAGACAAGGATACTTGCATTGATGTTAAGCTTTATTGATAGAGTTTCTTGTTACACAAGGATACAAGTGAAGTTTCAGATTTGTTTTAGGACTTATATAGCACAAGGATGCAAGTGAGGCATGGTCATTTAGATTGATGTTAACCTTTATTGATAGATCTTCATATTATGTTTCAGATTTGTCTTGGGACATAGAACAAGGATGCAAGTGAGGCATGGTATTTTAGATTGATGTTAACCTTAACAGATATGTTTCAGATTTGTCTTGGGACATTGAACTCAAGGATGCAAGCTAGGCATGGTCTTGGTCTTTTTAGATTTGTCTAGATCTTCATGTTTTCAGATTTGTCTTAGATCTTCATGGGACATAGAACTCAAGGATGCAAGCTAGGCATGGTCATTTAGATTGATGTTAACCTTTATTGATAGATCTTCATATTATGGTTCAGATTTGTCTTGGGACATAGAACAAGGATGCAAGTGAGGCATGGTATTTTAGATTGATGTTAACCTTAACAGATATGTTTCATATTTGTCTTGGGACATAGAACTCAAGGATGCAAGCTAGGCATGGTCTTGGTCTTTTTAGATTTGTCTAGATCTTCATGTTTTCAGATTTGTCTTAGATCTTTATGGGACATAGAACTCAAGGATGCAAGCCAGGCATGGTCTTGGTCTTTTTAGATTTGTCTAGATCTTCATGTTTTCAGATTTGTCTTTGATCTTCATGTTATGTCTCAGGACTTATATCACAAGTGGGCATGGTCTTACAAGGATGCAAGTGAGGCATGGTCTTATAACTTCATGTAATGTTTTAGATTTGTTTTAGGACACTTATAAGTTATAACACAAGGATGCAAGTTCAATTTCATGTTATGTTTTAGATTTGTCTTAGGACTTATAACACAAGGAACAAGGATGAAATTGGGGCATGGTCTCTTTTGAATTGATGTTAACCTTTCATCCAAACTCAGATCTTACACAAGATCTTGATAGATCTTCCTCTTATTTTTTAGATTTACCCTAGATCTTTGTGATCTTTGTGTTATGTTTCAGATTTGTCTAAGGATACAATTAAGGCATCGTCTTTTGGATTGATAGATCTTATAGATCTTCCTGATATATCAAGGATGCAATTGAGGCATAGTCTTTTGGATTGATTAATCTTCCTGGTAGATCTTGCTGTTATGTTTCATATATGTCTTGGAACTTATAACATTTTTGCTGTTATGTTTCATGTTAATCTTGGCACTTGTAACGTTTCATATATGGCTTGGAACTTATAACATTTTTTCTGTTATGTTTCATGTTAATCTTGGCACTTGTAACATTTGATTTAGGATTGATGTTAATCTTTACTGATAGATCTTCCTATTATGTTTCAGATTTGTCTTAGTACTTATAACACAATGATTCAAGTGAGGCATGGTCTTGTTGATTGATATCTTTATTGATAGATCTTCCTGTTATGTTTCAGATTTGTCTTAGTACTTATAACACAATGATTCAAGTGAGGCATGGTTTTTTCGATTGATACTTTATTGACAGATCTTCCTGTTATGTCTCAGATTTGTCTGGTCTCAGATTTGTCTTAGGATGAAGTGATGAATAACACAAGGATGAAGTGAGGAAGTGAGACGTGGTCTTTTGGATTGATGTTAACCTTTATTGGTAGATCTTCCTGTCATGTTTCACATTTGTCTTAGGACTTCCAACACAAGGATGCAAGTGAGGCATGTTCTTTTGGATTCCTGTTATGTTTTAGATTTCTGTTTTATTCTAATCATGTTTCTATTTTGATCTTTGGAACTCCGCCTAAGAGTATTTTAAAGTAGAGGTATCTATTGTGGTTAGTTAATCACGTTTGAAACGATTCAAGTTTTGTAGAGTGAACAGACCTCATGTATTGAAGGGTGATAACCTTTTATTTAGATCTAAAGGTTGCACAAGATTAGGAGGGTGTTGTATACTTTTTTATTATATTAAAATTTACTAAAATAATAAAAATGAGAAGTTTTAACTATCAAGCGGTTGACGCAGGGACAGATCTTCCTGTTATGTTTCAGATTTGTCTCAGATTTGTCTTAGGATGAAGTGAGGAAGTGAGACATGGTCTTTTGGATTGATGTTAAACTTTATTGATAGATCTTCCTGTCATGTTTCACATTTGTCTTAGGACTTCCAACACAAGGATGCAAGTGAGGCATGTTCTTTTGGATTCCTGTTATGTTTTAGATTTCTGTTTTATTCTAATCATGTTTCTATTTTGATCTTTGGAACTCCGCCTAAGAGTATTTTAAAGTAGAGGTATCTATTGTGGTTAGTTAATCACGTTTGAAACGATTCAAGTTTTGTAGAGTGAACAGACCTCGTGTATTGAAGGGTGATAACCTTTTATTTAGATCTAAAGGTTGCACAAGATTAGGAGGGTGTTGTATATTTTTTTATTATATTAAAATTTACTAAAATAATAAAAATGAGGAGAAGTTTTAACTATCAAGCGGTTGAGGCAGGGCACTCACTATATCATTATTATTAACTAAAAATGACAATTTAATCTTTAATCGATTTAATCTTTTAGGATCATATGAAGAGAGACATGCGTGTAAAATCTCTAGGGTCACATGAATAATGAGGGCCTTGGAATTAATTGTTGGATTATAGCCACATATTGTTATATCCCTCATCGTAGAGGTGTGGCCTCTTGGTGGAAGGATACTAATGGTGATCATCCAATTGTCTTGATTTTTCACTCCATTTGATGAATCTTCATAGGTTGATGGTGACTCCTCGAGGATGATGCTTGTGTTGTTGGTTTGACATTTTTAGGTCTTCTGAATCCAACTCTACCTCTTCTTGCTAGTTTAGCCCCCTCTGGTTGTGTGGACTTTTCTTCACCTGTTGCTCTTGCTCTACTCCAATCTTTGGATGATGATGTACAGCGTAGTTCGTAATTTTACCCTTTTAATGAAAGTCTCACAAAGAGGATTACCTCACCTTCTCTCCCTTGTGGCTGGTTTAGTTTCTCATTCTCTTCACCACATTGTGGGTGAATTTTCTAACCCCTCTTGATGTGGGTTAGTAGTTGTTTTACTAGCATGACATTCTTGACCTTGTTGTAAATGGGTTTTTTGGTCTATCTTTGTGAGGGCCAGTGCCTTAGTTTTACAGCTTTTGAATACCAAAAATATATTTATATTAATATAGTATAGCAATAGCTATGCAGTGGTAGTAATATTTGTGCTTGTAAAGTTTGAGTTGGCTCTAATGGCAAAGAACTTGTGCTCCTAAAAGGGTACAAGGGCAGGGTATGTATGCTTTGTAATTTCAAGATCACTTGCATAAACCCTCTAACACTACAAATATCATTTTTAGTTGTTGACATTGGCTTGGTTGCTCCTAAATATTGAAACACTTCAACCAATTAACCTCAACTTTGTAGAAGGTACAAGCACAAATAGGGAACATGGGCCATTCATAATTTTAATATTAAAATTTCTCTGTTTAATTTTTTATATTGTTATAATTAACACATTTGTATTAGCATGCCATGGTAGTAATATTTTTGCTTCTACACCTTGAGTTGGCCTGGTGGGATAGAACTTGTGCTCTTCAAAGAGAGGTCACAAGTTTAAATCCCATGGATTTGGTATGTATGCCTTGATTGTAGGCCTTCCACGAGGATCTATAAAAGCTCCTTTCTATTCTTATTCACGAACAAAACAATAATGCATAATTTTAATACTCACATTTTCATCTCTTCAAATTTATATGAGACTTTTTAATAATAGCTTCATCTTTGACTATATTTGTACTCAAAAGCAATGTACTTAAGTGTTAAAGCTACTAGCAATGGAGTCTTGACTATAATTTGGAAGGTTGTCATGGGCAACACCACTATCCTTGCAAACTCATTTCTCCTAAAGACAAGATCACTCGAATAAACCCTTTGACTCTACATTTTTCTCCCACTTTAGCGGGCTGATGAATCTAAATGAATATGCATGCTAAAGGAAATCTATTGAAAGCAAATCATGACACCAAAAGGATACTATAGAGGAAGCATATATCTCTTTGAACCAAGGTAGAATGCCCCCAAGGTAAAGATCTGCAAGACAAATGCATTAGAGAGAAAAAGTTGCACAAGACAACAATGTTAGAATATGAAATCCACAAAGCCATGTGGTTAGAACACACACCAAATAAACTAAAGGCATTGGGTTAGTGATATTAAAGAGACCTCAATGACAAAGGTTGTCTCAATACAATGTGTTGTCCCCAAAATACAAGAAACACCAAATAGAGAAATTCGGAAAGAATAATTTTAGGATTGATTGCTTCAAGGAAGAACACAAGCAATAGACATGGAAGCAATTGATGTCAAAGAGATACCACATGACATACACTAGGTCGTAATTAGTAGCACCAACCATGCTACGAACAAAAGCAATTACAAAAAAAGACACTCTATGTGGCCCGACCCGAGAGAGGTAGTTGGGAGGGGGGAAGTTCGTCCCCAAGGTGGGAGGCTTGGGTTGCCATCTTCCTCACACCAATTAATCTACATCTTGCAAATATAGTAACCCTCCTTATGCTAGCAGGTGTACATTAATTGACAAATAGAATAGATCCCTAACCAACTTCACTAGGGAAGATGGCCGCTATTGAAGAAATTATGTCAGTATGGGTAGCAAATTGTGTTATGCTAGTTATCCATACGATAGGGCAATTTTGATTGTTCTTTGACATGCATAGCGAATGCTAAATAGGCATGTGATAGTGAGATTTTATATGGTTCGATAGGCATGTGATAGGGAGACTTTAATTCATGTCGATATGCATAGCAAGAGCTAGATAGGCATACGATAGGGAAAGATTTGATAATATAGTGGATTGACCCCCACAAAGGCAAATGAGACAGGATGGTTGATTCACCCCCACAAAGGCAAATGAGATAAGATAGTGGATTGGCCTCCACAAAGGAAGATAAGATAAGATAGTGGGTTGGCCTCCATAAAGGAAGATAAAATTAGATAGATGTGTTGAAAGGGGAGGATAGAGGTAATCCTTAGTATCACTTGTCACATAGAAGAAGAAGCAGATTCGTCAGTAGGCAAATGATTAAAAATGCCCAATTCATGGAGTTGTTGTACTTTATTCTTCAAGGAATTACATTCACTAGTGGAATGACCAAGCACTTAATGATATGCACAAAATGAATCTCTCACTTCATCATTGATATGAAGCTTCTTACGTGTTGGCAAAGGAAGAGTAATCAAGTGGGTTTGAGAAACCACAATAAAATATGCTCTTGTCTAGATAAAGAATGATGAGGAGCAAGAAGCAACCCTTTCTTTTGTGAAGGAAGGTTTGACTACTCACAAGAAGGCATAGAGACATCAGATGATGGAGAAATGAAGGAAGCCAAAGGAGAGGCTTTGCATCCAAAACTACCATAGAAGGATGTGGTTTTGGTTCCAAAGGGACCTTAACTCCTTGTTCACTACGTCTAAGACCATTCCCTTTATACCCATGCCTAGAAAGAATATTGAATCTTGGACTGTAATGTGATTGCAATTCCTCAAAAGGGGGAGTATCAATATTATTTGCATGGTTGATAGAGTTCACATTATCCTACGATACAAAAGAGTAATCATCTTTAATACCAGGTATGAATGAAATCATTGGAATGCCAATAAGGATCAGATTGATTTTATGTTCTCCATTAAGGGAATTTTTAAAATTTGAGGGATCCCAATCATCGCCAAGGCATTCATTCAATTGAGAAGAAAGCAAGTTGACACCACCATCAAGATTAGGCACTAGTGGTAGTGTAATAGTGCTTGATGATGACAAATGAATTGAATTTTTAAAAGTAGTACAACTTGAAGACTAATTAGCCTTAACCTCATAATAATAATGGAGGGATGCAAGATCAGTCTTTATTATGACTACTTGATCATTATGAACAAATTTGATGGGTTTATGCAAGGTAGATGGGGTTGCACCCATAGTGCGAATCCATGGTCTACCCAAAAGAATATTATATTCCAAAGTGCCTAGTATTACATGTACTAGGGTAGGTACGTAAAGTAATGGGTCCAAGCTACAAAGGTAGTGTTATACTACCTAGATCCTTTTAACCAATATTTTCAAACCCTTGAATTGATAAGGAAGAAGTTGTAAGAGAACTTAGATCCGTCTTTATTTTAGGGAAAAGATCAATACTACAAATATTGAGTTTTGAATCCGTATCATTGAGTATGTTTAATACCAATTCCATTTAAAAAAGGAACTATCATTAATGGATTTCCTTAATCTCGTACTTTAGTGGATGTAATTTCGTGCTGATGGAATGTAATAATCTGTAGAGTACTAGAGTGTATACGATCCAATAGAGCATTTGCATTGCTAATTCTAGTGGAGGATGGCACAAGGATCTTTTTTATAGCCTCTTGAAGTGTACTATGATAAAGGGGAGACGTTTTGAAGGAGATCCTATAGAGAAATATTATTGGGAGTAACATGAAGTTGCTCAATATGATCACACTCTTCTAGGAAGTGAGAACAAGATTTAGGACTAGATGAGATAATAGATTGAGAAGGTGGAAGAGATGTATGACTATTAATGCCTTGCTTAATTCCACTAGTATGATAAGTGTGGGATACCTTTTGATAATCAGTATCTACACACTTCTTGGAACTTAGACATAGACAACAATCAAAGAAAGAACATGTAGGATGAACCATGGAATGGTCACCACTAGCCCCCATAACTTTCTTTGACTTTGGTTGTGTATCTTGTCCATTAAGATAGATTATTGGTCTCTTAGGCCTTTTAGGGGTAGTAGCGACAACAATTACATTAACAAATTGATTACAACTTGTGGAAGAATTAGTTGAATGAATATGCTCAACATCATCTCGTGGGAGTTCAGATGTGAGATGATACTAATGTATATTTTCTAGAAGAGAGTGCATTTGAATGAAGAGATGGTAGGGTAACATTAAAAAACTCATCAATGATCTCACCCTCTAGCATTAAAATGTCCTCATAGGTAGAATGAATTTCAATAGCGGGATCAACAAAGAATACTAAGAAAGGAGAAAATAACTCACTTTCATAGACTTGCAAGAGAGCTTATTGAAGTTTATTAATGAAGTTGGAAAGATATAGAAAGAAGCAAAATATAAAGTTCATTTTGAAAGAGAGTTACAAACTAGTCAGTTGAAGGTTGATGTATATCTCTTTTGATGACATGGAATGGGGCTTGGGGCATCATCTTGAATTTTTTTTTTGGGAAGGGGAAACCTTTGAATTGTTCTTTTTTAAAAAGAGTTATAAGAACTACCTAAAAGAATGATAAAGAATACTTTGAAAATGATGATTTAGTGTTCATTAGGTTCACAAAAATGTAATGGAGTAAGTTTGACCTTTCCAAAGGAAAATTATCTTCCCTTGAGATCCAAGTTCACAACATACATTTAGATATCTCCAACTAGAAAAAATAGTGGAAATATATTATTATAGATACAGAGAAAGAATGTTATTGTTGCATAAATGGGAAGACTAGATGATAGGGAGGCTTTGGTCCAAATTTGAGCATCTCGACCATTGACACTAGCATGATGTGTGGATGTCTATGCAACACATTGTAGTCATGTATGGACTGCAGTAGAGAAGATTCAGAATTTGGCAAAAACTAGTGTCCGTACTTCAGATAACCTGTGTGATTGGATGCTTCCAAGAAACCTACACACACAAAAGAGAGGAAAAATGTTTGAGGCATTTTGGAGACTTTCCTCATTCAAGTACCTTATTTGGTGTTTCCACCTCCACAACAACTAGATAGATTGAAACGACAAATATATAAATGATAATATAATATAAACAAACTCCGCTTAATGGAGGAAAAATCCTATTACATAAGACAAGAAATAGAAACAAACTTCGTTTGAGGGAGGAAAGCCCCTATTGCACAAGATAAATGAATAATAAGGGATGTGAGAAATACTAGGATGTACAGAGACAAGATAAATAAAAGGATATTACTGAATGTGCTTGAGAAAGCCAAGAGTTATATTGAGATTGTTGTGCAAGAGTGTTGTAGCAAGTGAGAGCGTGAAAGAATGCAAGATATTGCAAGCAAGAGAACTTTCAAAAGTGCAAGAGAGATTTTCTAAGGAGATATAATTTCTAGAGACCTTGAGTTCAAGAGGATTGAATGAAGCAAATAGATGAATTTAAAGGCAAGAAGAGGAGGGAAAAAGAGGCTTCTAGGCCATTCTAGAAGATTCTGGGTTGTTCCACCGACAAAAGAGAGCGACAAGTGTAAAACATGCATAGGACTGACACTTGAACATTAGGATTCTGTAGGACAAATACACACCACACGAACATCCACACAACGTGCTAGTGTCCAATAAGATTATGCTAAAAAATGACAAACGGGTGTGGGGAGAACTGGGTAGGGGGGTGACAAAAAAGGAGTTTGGAGCGATATTTTTTGAAAATAGGGGGATTCTTTAGTATACCATGAATGCACATGCTATGATTCAAGCTCGCTAAGTGAAGCCTCTGTGGGGAATGGACACTAAAGTGGTTACAAAAGTGTGTCCTAAATTGCAAATGTCAGTATGCAATTTTCAACTCTACACATGGGTACCTAATTAGACATTTTGTTGCCAAGACCCATTCATGCATTTCATGTTTAGATCTTTTTTGTCTCCCTAAGTATCACTCAAGGGGCAGGTGTTAGAGCATGCATTTATGTTGCACATACATAGTTTTGCTGCATTAAAAACATTTAGTGTTGTTTCATAAATTAATTGTGTGCATGTTCAAAGAATATTATCGTGCTTTTGCTTATACATAATCTAAGCACATGTTTGCACATGCATGCCTACCTAGTTGAGCCTAATTTAGTTTAGTTTAATCTAGTTGGGTTCAACTTTGCCTTTTTAGCTCTAGTTTGCATTTCATGCACTTTACTTTTCATATCATGCACTAGTTTTCTTTTCTTAGTTTTTTTTAATCATTTTTCTCTATTTTAAGAGATTCTTTTCTATAAAAATCATATCATTATATTCATTGTAAATCATCTCGCGATCCTACAATCATAATCTTTCTATTATGTAATCTTTTCTTCTTGAGAAATGTATCAATTATTTTCTTGTTGAGCTCCTTATCAAAGGTATTTTTATTTTTTTGTTTGATCGTGGAGGTGTTTTTGTTGCAAATTTCAATATGGCACCATAACTTCAACAAGGTATCTAAGCACCACAAATCCAGTATGGTATTAGAGCACCATAACTCCAACATCCTCAACATGGATAGGCTACTTTGTTTGAAGTTGATGAAATACAAATTTTGTCTACGGTGGAGGACAAGTGATGATAGTAAATTAGTAATCTCTACAAATGGCCAGTGCAAGTACTCTTTTTTAAAGAATACCTTAATAATATGTATTTACTCTAGACTGGGATGCCATTTTATTATATAATCCAGGCTTGCAAAACCTTGTTAATAAGAGTTCTTTTCAATCCATTAGTAGTATTATTTTTGTGTTCCAAATCCTTCTCACATGCATGCCTAGCTAGTTAAGCCTAATTTAGTTTAGTTTAATCTAGTTGGGTTCAACTTTGCCTTTTTAGCTCTAGTTTGCATTTCATGCACTTTACTTTTCATATCACGCATTAGTTTTCTTTTCTTAGTTTTTCTAGCATTTTTCTCTATTTTAAGAGATTCTTTTCTATAAAAATCATATCATTATATTCATTGTAAATCATCTTGCGATCCTACAATCATAATCTTTCTATTATGTAATCTTTTCTTCTTGAGAAATGTATCAATTATTTTCTTGTTGAGCTCCTTATCAAAGGTATTTTTGTTTTGTTGTTTGATCATGGAGGTGTTTTTGTTGCAAATTTCAATATGGCACCATAACTTCAACAAGGTATCTAAGCACCACAAATCCAGTATGGTATTAGAGCACCATAACTCCAACATCCTCAACACAGACATGTTACTTTGTTTGAAGTTGATGAAATACAAATTTTGTCTACGGTGGAGGACAAGTGATGATAGTAAATTAGTAATCTCTACAAATGGCCAGTGCAAGTACTCTTTTTTAAAGAATATTTAGTAATATGTATTTACTCTAGATTGGGATGCCATTTTATTATATAATCCAGGCTTGCAAAACCTTGTTAATAAGAGTTCTTTTCAATCCATTAGTAGTATTATTTTTGTGTTCCAAATCCTTCTGAATTACTATACACACTTCTCATCTTAAACTTATAAATTTACTTGTTCCATGTAAATGATCAGATCTATGATATTGAAAGCTAGAAGACTAATATCTATTTTTATTATAAATATAATATAATTATGCTTACAAAAAATTAAGCATTGATAATTACAAAAGAAAATATTTTTTAAAGATTATTTTAAACGATCACAAGAATTGCTTCTGGATTTTACTTTGTATGTTTTTTGTTGCCAATATTTTAGATCAAATTCTATGATCTATCATCAAGGAAAACAACTAGAGAAGAGCAATGAAAGACAATAGAAGACCAAGAAAAATAAATAGGAAAGGATGTGCAAGATAGAACACAAGAATTAAGGAGGAAGAAGGAGCTAGAAGGTCAAATGATTAGTTATGGATATTGAAGATGAAAACTAGAAAATAAATACATTAAATAAAAATAAGATTACAAAACAAAGAAAAATGAAAGAAAAAAGAGAAACTAAAAAGTCATTCGAGACCAAATATTTTAAAAACAATAAAGGACAACAAACACACTCAAAAAAATATGTTATATACTTTTGGGTTTTGAAAATGCCTCCCACCCGCTTTGCAACTCCTGCCCATGCCTATTCTTCTTCTGCAGCAGATGGCTCCCGTCAGGTGGCTCCGGCGGGATCTGGTGCTGTAGTTGTTGATTCGCAGACTTCCGCCCGTTCTGCAGTTGCTGCCCCTTCTACTACGAATGCGGTTGCGGGCCCCTGCTCCTTGTCTCCTGTAGGCCCCGACGTCATTGATGTTGCCGCTACTTCCTTCGCCACTGTCGCGACTATGGATGCCAAAAAGGGCACCTCTGTTACCCCCAGGGTTCTTCTGGCGTTTGCAGATGTTCCTGAAAGGCTTACCGCAGAGGCTCTCTTGTAGGGCCTTGAAACCCTCACAGCTTTTGATTCAGCATTCCATCTCGTGCATGCACTTGGTCTTGCTATAGGGAAGTCTGTTTGCAGTGCCTTCCCGCTATGTAGAAAAATAGTCATTGAATTGGAGGAGGAAACTATATTAGAGATCGATGCCACCGCCTCTGATTTCTCTTCTCACAGACTGATCTACAAATTTAAAGGTCACTGGCCCAGCCTGCCAGATGTGCATTCTTGGATTACTAAGCATTGGGAGCCCCTTATCTTAGGTAAAATCCATATTTTTCCTTTAGCTAGGGGTTTTTTTGTTGCTAAATTTGAAAATGCAGTGGATAGAAAGACTATCCTCTGTGAAAATTTCTTCAGCTGGGACGACCGCTTCACATTGATGCTGAAACCTTGGCATCCTGACTTCTCCCCGTCCTCTGAAGAGTTTCATAAAATGCCCATTTGGGTTAGACTGCCTAATCTTTCCCTCCATCTCTGGGTTGATTCTCTTCTCGAAACTGTGGGGGATGCTTTAGACGCTTTTATCTTGGTAGATGAGCAATCCTTTGATTTTCTTCACTCGACTTTTGCCCGCATCCTGGTCGATTTAGATACTTCTAAAGGTATTCCTGTTGAGATCAAACTCTCTACCCTTGGAGGCTGTTGTTGGATTCAACACTTGGATTATGAAGGCCTCCGCTTCAGATGTAGAAGGTGCTTCAAGACATGTCATCTTTCGGATCAATGCGAGCTTTATAAATTTAAAAAGACTTCTTCCTAGTGGTAGGGTGTCTCTTCTTAGAACTACACAATGGAGAAGGTGTCCTCTCACCAGAGTTTTTCGCAAGTGGTGGAGCAGGTTGGCCCTGTGTCGTCTCCTCTTCCTCCCATCTCTGATGTTGGTGTTGAGGGTGTTTTTGTCCCTCCTTCTTCAGCTTGTGTGAGGACTCCCCCAGCGTCTACGGTGTCCTCCTTGGCTGCTGGAGCTGACTCGATTCCTCCTGGTTCTTTAGTAAGGTCTACCTCTGGTTCTGTCCTTGCTAGTCCTTCTGTAGGCTCTATCCCTCCCCCTAGCCCTGGCTCACCATTTGCTGCCTTAGGGAAGGTTTATGCCCCTTTTAGGGGCTGTGTTTCTTCTGGTTTGGATTCAATGACATGGCAGAAGACAGCTGCTATGGTTGAAGATGGTTGGATCAAGGTAAAAGGAAAACATTCTAAGCGATCTTCACCATCTTTCTACATGACCCTTCGATCCCATCAGAAGGGGGCTAAAGGAAAATCCTAATTTTTTGGGATTTTCTTTTGGCTGGGTTCTCTCGGGGCCTTTCCCAAGTTGTTTGTTCCAGGTTGTGGGAGCCTATTGGAAAAACCCTTGTATAGGTCTTGACCAGTTTCGTCTAAGCGGGCTGTCCTTGAATATCTTTTGTGACCTTCTTGTAAAGGGTTTCAGGTCCCTTCAAAACTTGTTTTCCACTATAAAAAACAAACACACTCAAAAATAATAAAAGAGACACACACAAATGTGTGTGTGTGTTTCTATATATTATACAATTTAAATTGAGATGGAGGTTGGATTTAAGATTTACCTAGCTAGCATCCGCTTCTAAATCACCTTAAGAAATAACCCCCACTTCTCAGCTCCACCCCCTTTACCTCTCGTCTTTTGTCATCGTCCATCTTCTTTTTTCATTTTTCCTCTCATTTTCCCCCTTTTTGCTCATTCATCCTATCCTTAGGGCTCTTTGTTTCCTTCTTGTTTATAATTTCTTGTTATGTGGCTTCCCCGTTTTTCTTTCGTGTTGTGTTTAGGTTTCGTTTTGATTTTGTTTTCCTTTTTATTCTTTTTGTCTTCCTTCTT
This sequence comes from Chamaecyparis obtusa, assembly GCA_027943335.1. Taxonomy (NCBI): domain Eukaryota; kingdom Viridiplantae; phylum Streptophyta; class Pinopsida; order Cupressales; family Cupressaceae; genus Chamaecyparis; species Chamaecyparis obtusa. The sequence goes on along the minus strand of BSBK01003566.1, from coordinate 122,871 downwards.
CATGTATTTATGTATGTATGCATGTATGTATTTGTGTGTGGTTGTCTCTTTTATTATTTTTGAGTTTTCATTTCTTGTTGTTTATTGTTTTTAAATAATTTGATCTTGGTTGAATTTTTTAGTTTCTCTTCTCTTTCATTTTTCTTTGTTTTGTAATTTTTTCACTATCTTTATTTTATTTTATTTATTTTCTAATTTTCCTCTTCAGTATCTCTAACTAATTGGTTTTGACCTTCTAGCTTTTTCTTCCTCCTCGATTCTTGTGTTCTTGCACATCCTTTCCTATTTATTCTGCTTGGTTTGCTATTAACTTTTAACTCTCTTATCTAGCTATATGCCCTAATGACGGAACATAGAGTTTGATTTGAAACATTGCCAAGAAAAAAATACACATAATAAAATTTATAAGCAATTCTTGTTATCATTATGAAATGTAGAAATTTCATGAATTTGATTATTTTAAACAGTGTATATTATTTTCTTTTATCTTATTATTATTATTACTTAATTTCACCTTTTAACTCTAAATAATTTTGAAAAATTATTTAATGATATAAACATTCAAATTAATCCAAAAATTCTCCTATGGTTGGGGGCCTGAATCGATTGGCGACAATTTTTTGTTATGAAGCACGGGGTCACGAGGTCTAGTCTCTCCCCAACCCACATGGTACTGGAGGACATGTCGCACCAATGTCATCACTCATGTAAAAAAGTTTACCCAACACACTGCAATTTATAGGGGTGTTATACTCAATTCTTGCAGTCTAGAAAAATCCAAAAATTATCCTCATAATATGGTAGATTTTTTAATTTTAGGATAATTCAATAATTTTTAAAATGAACTATGTAGTTATTGGGGACCAATTTTATGTTAGCAAAACTTGTGCATCCTTGTTTGGGTTGTTGTATAAGCATCAACTATTTAGTATGTATTTCATGTTAGAGTAAGTCGAGCAACATTTTGTTGATGAGTTCTACATATGTGTCACAGAGGTATAGTTTGAAACAATAACTAACTAAAGATCTATCCCTAGATCCAGTTAGTTGTTAAGAGTCTAGTATTATGTCAATCATGACCAAGTTTTAGTTTAGCGAGTTGTCAAATCTATTAGATGAGTTACATGAAGATAGTTGAGCATACATCAGATATATATACATGCAATTTGTTGATGAATAAATAATGTAGTCTTCTTTCTTTTGCTTCTTATTTTTTATATGCTCCATTGTTCTATTTTTTTGACTTGGTATTAGAGCCAAGTATGAAGTCTCTATAGTGTTGATTCAACATATTTGGAGTGTGTTAAAGATACAGTATTTTGTAGAAGTAGATGTTTCCTGATAGAGGTTGTTGCTATATAAAGTACTGGCTAAAGTGTTGGTATCACTGGTGGAAACTAAGGGCAAAGAGGCAAAGAATCATTATTGTGAGATTGAAAAGTGCTAATTATGACGACACCCTTAATTGTAGCAAATTGGTAAAAGCTTCTCTTTTGATTTTTTGTTTTGTGATGGTCAATCTCGTAGATTCTTATCTAATTAAATCAAATAAGTTAGATGGTTCCAATTATGTTAATTGAAAGTGCAAGATGTAGACTTTAATGTAAGGGCACAATGTGTGGACCATTGTAGATGGTAAAGAGGCCAAACCTACGTTACCAGAAGCTATTGTTCAAGATTGAAAGAAAAGAGAATCAAAATCCAAGATTTTCTCGTGTATGTCAATAAAGGATTCAATTGTCCCTCATATAAGAGACATTACCACTTCTACTAGTACATGGTCAACTTTGAAATGTTTGTATGAGATTACAAACACAAACAAAATTCTATTTTTAAGGAGAAAATTACTTTAAATCAAAATAGAAGTCAATGAAAGTATTATTGATTATTTATGTAAATTTAAGGAATTAAAGGATAATTTTGGTGAACAAGTCTCTAGCAATGATCTAGTTACGGTTAATCTCAATGGAATGATTAGTTATGATCACGTTTCTATTACTAGTTTGGCTACAAGGGAAAATATACCTTCTTTTGAGAACTTGGCAACTATCCTTCTACAAGAAGAAGAGAGGAAGAAGCATATGGACACCAGACTTCAAAGTGTAGAGTCAAATTTGATGGTGAAAGACAACAAGACATCTAAAGGAAAGCAATGGTTGAAGAATAAAGGAGGTAAATTCAACAACCAAAGGAATAAAGAGGACAAAAGTCATCATGATGGGGCATCATCCAAATCAAATGTAAATAAAAATAAAAATTGTAATTATTGTGGTAAATTAGGGCATTATACTTATGAATGTTGGAAAAAGCAGTATAATGAGTCCAAAAACAACAAATATGTAGGTAACTATGGGGTGAACCCACAATAGTGGGTTACACTTTTTTGCCTGAACTCACACTCAACTCCAAATTTTGAAAAAAACTTTCAAATTCAGATGCATATTATTGTTAAACCGTTTGAAATCAGAAGATGAAGTAAATTAGAGTATTTTAAGATTTTATGTCTAGATTCTAAATATATTTTTTATTTTTATTTTTGAATTGATTTGAATGGTTTTTTCTTTCTCCCACAAAAACTAGTATGTTGCTGAAAACGTCATTTTCAAAGAGTTACATTATTTTCATAGAGCATAACATTTTTTCTAAAATAGATATCAATGTGATTATTTCTAATTTAGTTTTGTAAAATCCATACATAGGGCATGCAATTGGTTTGATGACATTATCATGGTTATTCCATATTTTATTAACGTTTGAAGTTGACTAAACTGTAATTTTAACATACATTGACTACATGTGAATCAAAATGTTTTAGATGGAGCTGTTTGTTGGGAGTCCACCGGTTGCTGGTGCTTTGTTGGTTGTTGGTGCGACACCAGTTGATTTGGCTAGGGTTTTGTTACCTGTTGGAGGCTCTTCTGGGAAGTTGCAAGTCTCGAAGGTTGCTAGAGGTTCAAGGGTTTCGCCGGTTGCTAGTGCTTTGTTGTCTTCTTGGGCGTCACTAGCTGTTGGTGCTAGGGTTCTCTCTTCTGCTAGAGGTTAGCTATCAGAGGAGAAATTGAAGGTGTCACTAGATGCAAGAAACTTTAAGGCTTAGCTTGTTGTTTCTCCTGTACATGAAGGTGGAGTGAAGGGCCCTGATCAGGTGGTCTTTGCTGAGCCATCCGCTACTTCTAGGGATGTCGCACTGTTGAATCTGGGGTTGCTCGTGGGCCTATCCCTATTTCTTCTCCTTTATCTATTGTGGTGGATTCAGATGTTGAGGAGGATATGGCTCACATCTCTGTTTTCTCTTCCCATGCCTTGATTTACAGGTTTAGGGGTTTTTAGCCCAGCTTGACAAAGTTTCATGACTGGATCTCTCATCACTGAGAGCCTGTCCTTGATGATACAATGCATATCTTCCCCTTGGCTAAGGGGTATTTTATTGAAAAGTTTGAATATTCCTCAGACAAGAATAAAATGTTGTGCAATCATTTCTTCAGCTGGGAGGATCATTTTATGCTCATGGTTAAACCTTGGCATATCGATTTGAACTCCATCTCAGATTCCTTGACTCGGTTCCCCATTTGGGTTTGTCTTCCTTATTTACCTCTACATCTCTGGATCGATTTTCTTTATGAGGAGATTGGTAATGCTCTTGGGGAATTTTTGCTGGTAGATAGTGCCTCTTCTAATATGTTCCACTCTACTTCTGCTTGCATTCTTGTTCATATTGATCCTTCTAAGGGTCTTCTTGTGGAGATAGTGATCAACTCCTCCAAAGGAAGCTGGACACAGATCCTTGATTATGAAGGGTTTCCCTTTAGATGTCATAGATGCTTCAATACTGGGTATATGGTTGTTCAGTGTGGTATGGGTAAAAAGAAATTTGATGTGTCATGGTGGAAGGGCGCCTTGGCTCATCACTATTTGGTGGAGAAGAAACCTATTTCATAGAAAAGCTTCTCCCAAGTGGCAGCGCAGGTCCCCCCTCCCTCTTTTGTTGGTCAAGATTCTGCTCTTGCGAGTCCACTAGTAGCTAGTGCTTCGACTAGGGTTTTGTCTCCCACTAGAGGTCTTTCTGGGAATTTGATAGCTTTGCAGGTTGCTGGTGATGCTATTGCTGGTGTGTTGCAGGCTGCTGGTGCATCGCCGGTTGCTTTGGCTATGGTTTTGTCTCCTGCTGGAGGTTTTTTTGGAAAGTTGCAGGTTTCTAGGGTTTTGCCAGTTGCTGGATAATCACTATATGTTGAGCCATCGCTGGTTGCTTTGGCTAGGGTTTCATTTTCTACTAGAGGTTTACCGTCGACGGGGAATTTGTAGGTCTCACTGGATGATGGAGATTGTTCTCCTATCTCTCCGATTGTTTCATTTTTTGGTTTGGCTAGGGAGGCAGTGCTTTTGTCTTCTCTTGGTGGTATGGAGGCCGTGGCTCCTGTTCAGTCAACTAGTTTTGTGGCTGCCTTTGTTGGTAGCCAAGATTGCTTTGGCTTGGCTAATGATACTCTGCTTTGGCAGGTTGAGGCGGCTAGAGTTGAAGAGGGTTGGATCGTTGTCAAAGGAAAAAAACTTAAGAAGGCCTCCTCTTCATTTGATATGACTCTTCGTTCCCATCAGAAGGGTGCTCCGAGAAAATCCTAGTGTTGGATTTCTTTTTAGTTTTGGGTTGCATGACAGTTATTTCATGATTGAATCATCCAGGTTGTGGGTGCTTGTTGTAAAACCCTCTCTTTGGTCTTGACCCATTTTGTTTAGTGAGCTTTTGTTGAATATCTTTAGTGGCCTTTATGTGCAGGGTTTCAGGGCCCCTTCAAAACTTATTTTTACCTTTATCAAAAACATACCTTGACTACATAGCTTATAACTTGTCATGTATTTATCCAATTTTATTTTTATTTTTTTTGATAGAAAGATAACTTCAATACCTAGGGAATAGATATTTTTTTGATTTTTTTCTCTCATTTACTATTTTCCATAGGTGTCAAACATAGAGGTAGACATATGATGAAATATCTATGTTTAGTAAAACTAAAAATACAAAGTCATAATAAACTTAATATATATTAACATTATAATCATTGGAAAGATTTTTATTAGAATTACCTCACTACATAGATAGGTTTGTCAAATGGAATCATTTGGTCTACCAAAAGACAAAGTTGAAGTGATTTTTTGTCAGCATTTTAGTAGGTGCAAAGGAGACTCCATTGTAGGTATGAATGAGGAGTATAGATGTTATATCAATATTTTTTTTTAATTTAAGAGGATTTGAGCAACCATTTGTAATTAATTCCTTCAAATGAAACCTCTCAAGGCATAAATCATCATATTTTATTAAAAAAATATTATTTCAGCAAAAATTAGCATGTCTAAAAAAGTGGAACCCACTATTGTGAGGTCACCCTATGTGTATGGAGAGGATGAGCTAAATGAAAAACTTCACATTTTAATATTTGTTCATCTTGGATGCTACTCTTTCAGCCAAAACAAGTGATTGTAATAACTGGTTCATATATTCAAGAGCATTAATTCATATGTCATGTAATAGAAATTAGTTTACAAATTCTTATGAGAAAAATGATCGTAGTAAGATCTATTCAGGAGATGATAGGTCTCATGATATAAAAGGATATGGTGATATAAGTATTCCACTACCTAATGGAAATTTAAAATAAATTTCAAATGTCACATATGTCTCAGGAATTAAGAAAAAAATAATACCAGTTTTAGCTATTACTAACCAAGGTCTGAAAGTTGAGTTCTTGAAGACAAGTTGCTAAGTTAAAGATAATAAAGATCACAATAATTTGATTGCTGAAGGAATTGGAATAGGAGGTTTTTATAAACTCGATGTCAAAGTGGAAAGTTATCAATAAATGGTTTCTACATGTGTATCCATTGAAGATCTATAATATAAGAGGTATGTTCATTTAAATCTTAATGATCTTATTTCTCCACAAAGAAAATAGATGGTGCAAGGTCTTCTAATATTTAAGGATGAAAAAATTAGTTGTGATGGTTGTGCATTGGGTAAACACCATACAAATGAATTTCCAATAAGGACTGGTCAAAGGAAAATGAATATTTTGCAAGTATCGAGAGGAAGATTCAGAAATGACATGGAAGACAAGGTACATATGTCATTCCTTTGTAGGCATTGGTGTTTTCTCTACATTACTCAATTAAAATTTGATGCCATTACTCAGTTAAAATTCAATGTCATTGAATTGCACATACTTCCTCCCCTATTCATCTTGCATGTATTGAAGAAAGGTTATGATTACAACATGCAAGTCAATGTATTTACACCATTATTTTGTATTCACTAGTTTTTTCTCTTATTAATCAGTTCAAGTATCTTGCCATAGTCATATATAGTTCCTCGACTTTTCATCTTGCAGGCATTGCGAGGAGGTTTCAAAGGCGACATGCTAGATGAGGTATATACACCATTCCTTTCCATTCATTTCTTTTTTTAATTTCTGCAACATTTAGTTCAAATCTGACACCGTTGCTACATTCCCTTCCCTTTTTATGTTGCATGTATTAATAACAGGTTTTGAATATGGCATGTAAGTTAATGTATATATGTTATTGTCTTGCATTCACTCATTTTTTCTTTGCATTATTCAATTCAAATCCATTTCCATAGACATATATTCCTCCAATTTCCATCTTGTAGGTATTGACAGGAGTTTTGGAATACGACATGTAGGTTCAAGTATATACGCCATTGTTATGCATTTAGTTGTTTCTTCCTCTACATTATTTGGTTAACCGAACACTATAGCTATATTTACTTCCTCCCCTTTTCATCTTCCATGTATTTCTTGTAATCGTCAATGGTGAACGTTGGTTGGAGTGTTGTGAGATTTTAGCAAATCTTGTCTTTGACCCTAGTGATTATGCTTCCTCACTAAGGCCACCCGTTCTCCATTTTGGGTATTTCCCTTTTGTGCATTTTGAAATTTCATGTTTTGTTTTGGGCAATTTTATTTTTTCCTTGTTCTATTTTCAACACGTCCTTCATTTGTAACTCTAATGTTCTCTAAATTGTGTGCTTCCTCTACAAAATTTGTGCCAATTTTGTGTTTATGAGCATTGTAATCTATGTTCATAAACGCACATCTCACAAAGGGAAATGTATTATTTTGTTCTAGCATCACTGGTATTTAATAGAAGCATAATGTTGTTGGTTTTAAAAAAAAGGTCACTGATGTGATGAATTTAAAAAGTTTTCTTTTCAAGCATCACTCTTACTATTAGGGTTTAACAATTTATATCAGGGTTTACAATTCATTGATAATAGTAGTATTTAAGGTTTCAATTTCACCACTAATATTAAGGTTTCAATTTTTTTATTAATAGGTTCATACTTCAAAATATCGTTATCGACAACTTATCACCGAGGGAAAAAAAAATATCAGGATATATCAGAGATAAGTCGGAAACTTATCGGCAAACTTCTCAGCAACTTAAAAAATGGCTTAAATTTAATTAGAAATGCATTTTTTTTGTAAACTTCAATAAGGAGATTCATCTAATGAGTTAGTAAATGAGTAAACAAACCAAACAAGCTGATCTAGATATATATAAATGCAAATATGTATCAAAATTGCATCCTCATGTGGAATGCTGATGGTTGGTAGCCATAGTTTGATAGTCTGAACTCTGAACTCTGAAGAAAATTAAAAACAACAAATTGTCTTTGTAAAACTATAAGAAAATACATATGCCAAGTACAATATCAAACTAGTCTACATCTTCCTCTTCCCCTTCTCAGTAGCTCTAGTAAAAACTACGGGAGTGGAAGGGTGTCTAGCCCTAGTAGTTCACTGTGGCTGTGACAGCTCCCTCTGCACAAATGGCTGTGACTGGACCTCCACCCTAGATGTAGATGGTGCTGACACTGGCAATGACTCCTCATCATCTGTCTCCTCCTCACTCTCACTGCTCTCATGATCATCCTCCTGAATGTCATCCAATCCTGTTGTGCCTCCACCCTCCTCCATAGCCTGCCTCTCCAAATCATAGATGTCATCCTCTGTGAACAATGGAGGCTGATCCTATGATGTCCAATCACAGTACGGATCTGTCATCCAAATCAAGTGGCCCTCCTGCTGGTAACTCTACCTTTCGTATGCACAACTTAAGGTTATATTGCACATAAACAAGGTCATTGAGGCATTTCTATGTTAACTTGTTCCTCTTCTTTGTGTGAATGGCCTCAAATAAGCTCCAATTACACTCACAACTAGATGAGCTACATGGCTGACATAAGATGCGCAAGGCAAGTTTTTACAGATTTGGGACATTCCCACCCCAATTTCACCACCAAGCATCTGCAAGATAAATATTAAAGAGTTAGAAAGCAAGATGAAAACATATTTTAGTAACTTAGTTTTTATCTACTTATCATGAATGTGAAAGACACCAAAAATCCAAATATTGTACCTGGGGTTTGAGTTTGTCTTCCTCTTCTTGCCAAGTCTAAGGAGAATAGCTTGCCCATTGCATTCTGATACACTTCCATCTCGGCCACAATGAGGTCTCTCACCTCAACCTCAGGTACCATCCTCTGCATGCATTCAATGAGGCCCTTCATGACCTCTCCATTGGGATCCCGTAGGATGGAGAGAAGCGATAAGCAGGGTTGAGGAAGTACCCCGCTGCATGAATGGGTTGGTGGAGCTGATTGTTCCACCTCCTATCAATAATTTCCCATATGGGGTCAAATTTTAGGTTGTTCCCCTTGTACATATTTTTTACAGCCTCTTTGGCCCTATCCATGTCCTCATAAAGATACCCCATTGGGGTTTGATCCCCATCTACCAAGCGGAGAACTCTAACCAAGGGCTCTATCATCTACAATTGAAAAGTAGAAAAAAATTATCATTAATTATAGACTAGAGTTCCAAATTAATAATGAAAGACTTGATTCTTGAATACAAAAAAACTAAATATTCAACTTTTGAAGTTTCAAAGATACCTTCACAATTTTTGTAGCATCCTCAAAAAAGTGGTTGTCAAAGACAATGTATGCAACACTTTGACCATCAACCTTCTTTGAATAACTTGAGTCTAACCATGGTGGACTCACAAACAATTGCTTCAAAGGATTCAAAGAACCAAGAACACTTTGCAACGTTAAGAAAATCGTTGCAAACCTTGTAGTTGCAGGTCTAACCAACTCCTTCCCATGGGTGAATTTTCTCATCAAAGCAAGAACCCAAGGGTGATTGTAGATATATTTTGTTATCTTTCTTGCAGCCTCTACAACCAATTTCACCCAATCCAATTTTCCTATGTCTTCCAAAAGAAGGTCAAGGACATGTGCTGCACAAGGAGACCAAAAAAGTGTGCTATACTTATCTTGGAGGATCCTTCCCGTTGCCACATATGCCGCTGCATTGTCAGTTATTATTTGCACCACATTAGCAACCCCCACCTCCATCACAACTTGCTCTAACATTAGAGCCAAAGTTTTAGCTATCTTTATCTTGTCTAAGGCATCCAAGGATTTCAGAAAGACCACTTGATCCTTGCAAGAAACTAAAAAATTGATGATGGTACGGTTTCTTCCATCCGTCCATCCATCTGAAAGTATAGAGCATCCAAATTGTTTCCATTGCAATTTTTGGTCTTCTACCACTTCATTGGCCCTAGTAACAGCATCTTTGGACAATCTACAAGAACAAAATAAAAATAACATTTAAGTACACAACTTTGTTTAAAAAAATTACATTCAACAAAAATAAGTAAATTGTAAAACCGTAAAAGTGAACTAACCTCCCACTCAATTCTGTAGGAGTAGGTGCCTTGTAGCCCTTTCCCGCTACAGTGATTCCTGTCACAAAATTCAGCCAATAGGGATTTGCTGCAACATTGAAGGGGATATTGTTAAAATACCAAAAATTAGCACATTGAATGTCAACTTGCCGATGCACATCGTTGTTCCACCCACTACCCTCTAGTGATGGTTGTGCTCCACGTGTGTTTCTGGGAACAAAAAAATTGTCTATAGAAGATGAGCATGGTGTTGGTCTACTAGAACCAATGGAAGTGGAAGGCGAGGACAAGGTAGATTTGTGGATCCATGGGCCATGATGAGAGCCCACTATGCCCTCAAGTGCTGCTTCATCTTCTTCAAGGGTGGATGGGATACCTGGTCACAAATAACAACCCACATTATTTCATTATGATTATAAAATAATAAAATTATAAATGATTCTTAAAAATGAGACAGTGTGAGATACCTTGCGAATCAGAAATGGCTGCCCTCATGGCCAATTTTGCCCTTTCTCTTTGCAACTTTTTCTCTTCTCCAGCAGCGAGAAAGGCATTCATTTCTCTCATTATTTCTAGGGTGGTGGCTTCACAAACCCTTGTGTCACACTTTGTGATCCCTGCAAGGTGGTATTTCAAACGAGATATGTCTCCACTCACTAGTTTTTCACATTTTATGCATATCACGGTATTATATTCGGGTCCTTCAAAAGCATATGCCCATGCCTTGTCTCTAGCCCCTTTAGGGTGCGTTCCTACATATCCCGATGGATATGTGTCTATTGAGGCACTGGCAGACCCTGCAGCTGAGTCAGTTATAGAGGAATCCCTATTTGCCATTTTGACGAAGAATCAAACTGCACGTCACATACAAAATGAGGGCACAAATTTAGAAATTTAACGAAGAAATTTAGAAACAAACTAAGATAGTTTAAAACTTTAAATTAGTTTAAACATAGCTGAAACGTGAAGGAAAAAACCAAAAAACTTGAAAGGTTATGAAATTTTTGAGAAAATATGAAGTTTTTGAGAAAACTATGAAAAATTTGCAAAAATTGCTAAAAAATGGTGTTAGATCTTATTCATTACATTCTAAAACAAGTTAGAGTAGATTGAAAATCATATTAGATAGTTTGTATAAACTTTAATGCATTTAATATGAGAAAAAATGATTTTAAAACAAAAGGGAAAGAATTGTGAAAACCTACTTGTGATTTTGAATTTGCTTGAAAAATCTCTTCGAATCTGCTTTGAATCCACTCCGAATCGATCCAAAATGTGTCAAATGCTGATGTTTCTCCTCCAAAACCCTTCTTACTATATTTTCTCTCCACAAAAAATCACTGGCAGTCGAAAAAAAAACAAACTGGGCCTTTTTACTGTCGTCTACGTTTTAACATGCCACTGCCACGATAAATCGCGATAAGTAATGCACTTATCGGCGATAAGTTTCTAGGCAATAACTATACAAGTTTTATCGCCTGGTACAACTTATCACGATAAGTTGACTTATCGGCGATAAGTCGGCGATAATTCAAACTATGAGTAGGTTGTTAAATATCATTATTAAAACATTGTTATCATTGATTGTTATTTTCGGGGTTTAGGGTTTAATATAATTGTTTCAATTTCATTGTTACTATTAGATATACAAACCTATTTCTTTAATACCTCATTTTAAATATATTTTATTTCCTCAAACTACCAACATTTGCCATTAGTTACAAAAAAATGCTTATATGTACCATACCTCTCTGTCTAAGAAAATGAAAATGCCATACTTGGAATTTAAAAGTTAGAAAATTATTAAACACTTGAATGCAAAGCTAAGCAATACCTAATTAAATAGGCCATCTTCTAGATTAATTCCTTAGGATTTCAATATGCATTAAATTTATTATGTTATCTGATTATATATTTCAGTGCATATATGTCTAATTATACCTTTCAATGCACATCTTTGCTACTAGATAAAAGGTTTCTATGTCTTCAATTCACTCCTTTTGTGAGTATTGTTTGGCCACTGATCTTTTTGTTTATTTGTTTGTTTTTGAATGCTTCTATCATACTTGAACTTAGTACTATATCCTAATTATTATTTACCACATTCTTGGCCTTAAGTAAGTCCGCTAATTACGGTAGCATTAAATTTATATTGTTGTCTTGCTGTATCTTTCAATGCATATCTATCTAATTTTATCCTTTTTTGTTTTTGAATTCTTGTGTCATACTTGAACTTAGTATTATATCCTAGTTATTGTCTACCACATTCTTGGTCTTAGGTAAGTCCATCAATTGCTAATTTATAATATTGTTTGATTATATCTTTCAATGCATATTTGTCTGATTATTGAATATTGTTCTTAGCATATGTTTGTTGAAAATACCACTTGAAACGGGCCACTAATGGTATAACAATCATGATTGTATTTCTCTTTGCTACTAGAGAAAAGGTTTCTATGCATCCAAATCACTCCTTTTGGCCACTAATCCTTTTTGTTTTTGAATGCTTCTATCATACTTGAACTTAGTATTATATCTTTGCATTGTATCCTTGCATTGAGTTAGTCTCATTGAAATGTAGGGCCATGTTCCTTAAATCTTTGTGATAATCATGTCTTCAACTACTCTATTAATTACTATAAATGACTATATTTTCTCATGATCTATCAATTATTAGCATTTCCATCATCCTACACTCTTCCTTGTAGTGGCATTAACTTTGCATCCCTTCTCCTTACTTCCAATGCATTGTTTCATTTCATAGTTATATGAATTCTACCATAGAGCAATTCATGGGGTGGGCCAAGGCAGGTTTCAGTTAGTGCACAAAATGACAAAAACAATTGTATGCTGGATGAATCATTGACATACATGTGGAAAACAAAACTTAAAAATTAATAAAAATGTATTCTTTCATCGATATTTAGTGCATTTTTCCTATGTGCATGTACTTGTTTACATATTGGTCAAATCATCCTATTAAAAGTTGTAGATTGCATCGATATGTAAGTGAGAGTATTGAACATACTTAGAAATAAAAATCATGTCATATCCATACATTCATAACAAATTTTCAGTTCTTATCTGCTACAGTAAATTATAAACCAAAAAAAAGGTATGCCTCTTTAGATTGTCCATAGTTTTGTTCACTTATTCATCTATCCCAAAGTTAGGTAAATTGAATATGAAAAGATGTCAGTGTAGTAGGTTGGGTCCTTAAGGGTGCAATAGGAACCATGTGTTCTTATCCCCTCTTGTTGATTGAGTGCTACTCACTTGACTTGGACTTGGGCTACAATATCCAATATTGGTAACATATGATGGAAACCTTCCAATATAATTTATAGGAGTAGAAAATGTAAGGGATGGTGACCCAAATAGAGAATTCAAAGTTGTTAAAAATTCCAAGATGTTTATGTTGATCATATCTTGCATTATGCCATGCCCTTCAAGCAGGGGAGTGAATGTATTGGTTAATTGCCTTTTTTTTTCCAAATCCCTTTGTGATGTAGTCAAGTATGGAGGATCCAATTAAGGACTGTCCAAACTTGCAGCCAAACCACAACACAACAAAATTACACATAATAACACCAGATCTGAGATAAAACAAGTATCTTTATTCATCAACCACTGATTACATGCAATGTGTCGGGCTGTAAGGCCTTCCCAGTTATGACCAAGTACAAAGCAAGAACAATTCAATAAGATCACACAGGATCCAATACACCCCTCAGCTAGTCCAGGTCTGTAACATAACAGGACACTGGTAGGTACTCCAAGAAAGATCTAAACTTGTGCACACAAGCCACCAAGAAATCTTCTTGTTCCTAAGCTCGCAAGCTACTTACTTTGCTATCCTTCTATCTAGATCCAACTGATTTTAGATCTTTGCTCCACTTCCCCCAACAATTACCCAAACATCCTCTTAAATACTAAATCCCAGCCACAAATCAGCTTTACAAACAATTAAATCCCAAAGCCCAGTCGGCTTCCAAATATACAAATATTAAATGCAAAACATGGTCGGCTCTCAAATAGCCTTACAATAATTAAATTAACCTTGTTGGCCTCCAGATCCACATAGGAGAATGCAACACGCTAGATCTCCCCACACGTCCAACAGTCAATCCATAACTCAAAAAATGTGACCCAAATTAAATGCACCAGTCGGCCAAGCCAATTCATCCACACAACCAAGTCAGTTTGCAAGAACACCGAGCGCCAGTAAGAAACACCGAGACCCGCCGGTAACCAAACACCGAGCAGCAAAGAAATAACCGAGCGTCAGTGAACCGACCCCGCCAAGCATCACCAAGCAACGCAGTTATCACCGAGCACTAGGAGTAACTGACATCTACAATTACCGAGCGTTCTTTAGAGACCGAGCACCCCGGTAAACACTGAAACCGAGCAACAAAACTCCAAAACCAAGCAAATACTTCACCAACTAAGATAAAAAACTACGAATCTTACTTTCAAAACAAACATATTTTTGGTTGATACAGGATTGCCAAGAATCCTAGGATGCTCCTGCATCAGACACCTCAGGTAAAGAAGATTTTCTCATAAGGAAATCAGGAACGTCTTAAGGGAATCAGAACAGGTATGCCATATATATTCTTAACCCATATCTCCTCTTGTCCTTCATCCCAAGTTGTCTTCATTTCATCCACTGTCCCTTGTAGCAAGTTTTCCTGCTTCCCACTTCTCTTATCTTTCCTGTTTGCAACTGATAACAACCGACTTTGACCATCCCTTCCACTGTCGATCACATCAGTACCTCGGTAAATCCCATTCTCTTCGGACTCCTCAATCAACTCTGTATCATCCACATCTCTCTGTATCACAAATGTCATTATCTGTTGTACTATTTCTGTCAGAAAGACCATCTGCCTCTTAATCTCAACAAACTCTTTAGATATATCATTCTCCTTCTCTTTCAAACTAGATTTTGTAGGAATAGGTTCATCAGCTCTATGCTCCTACGGTTTGTCATAAGGACAACACCCGATAACTCCACATCCCTTAGCCCCTGTCTCCTGTAAAGGTAACAGATTATGCCTAGATCCTTCATGCCTAACCACATAGGTGTTTGCACAACCATCAAACAAAACATTTCTATCAAATTTCCAAGGCCTTTTGAGCAACAAATGACAAGCATCCATAGGCAATATCACACAATATTTCATCATGATAAGATCCAATTTGAAAATTAACCAAGCATTGTTCTTCAATCCTAACCTTAGACACATCTTGTATCCAACTAATCTGATAAGGATTAGGATGTTTCTTTCTTTCCAAATTCAACTTAATAACCATCTCTTTTGAAACAAAGTTCTCAGAACTGCCACCATCAACTATAACATTGCATACCTTATCCTTGCACTTACACTTGGTTCTGAACAAATTTCTTCTTTACACTGGTTCCTGGACACATGTAGCCAACCTCCTAGTGATAAGAAATTCACCTTTTTCTGCAACATTCTCAATGTCTTCCTCGGTAGTTAGTGCAACCCTTTTCTTAGGACATTGAAAACTTCTATGACCCGCTTCACCACATTGATAACAAGTACCAATGAACTCATTTTTCCACCTTCCTCTTTGTCCAGTATTGAAATTCTTAGTGACTTGATCACTGCCAGATCCTACATCAGTCTTCTTAGGATTCTCTACCACATTACTTTCAGCAACTGTTTCACCAGTCTTACCACCTTAGTTCCTATTGTTTTGTCTTCCTTCAAACTTCTTATTCAGCTTCTCTTCAATCTTTAATGCCATCTGATAAGCATCTCCTATTGTTGTCATCTGAACAGTACGTAACTCTTCTTGAATACTAGGTCTCAAACCATAAACATACCTAGCAACCTTCTATTTATCAGCTTCAGAATGACCAGTCCTAATCAGGATTCTGTAAAACTCCTCAGTATACTCTTGTACTAATTTGTTAGTCTGCTTCCAGGCTTGCATCTTCTTAAACATGTCTAACTCATAATCCACCGGAATGAATTGCTTCTTCAACTTGTCAACCATTCGGTTCCATTTAGTGATCTTTTCCTTTCCTCTCCTACTTATTTCCAACTGAACTTCCCTCCACCAAATATTTGCATGACCCTTCAACTTAGTCTTTGCAAATCTAACCCTATCAGGATCCTCTATTTCTTCATACTCAAAGTATTCATCTATTTCATTAATCTAATCAATCAACTCTTCTAGCCTAAGGCTTCCAACAAATGCAGAAACTTCAATCTTAGGTTTTTTCCCAATTTTAGACATAGCCTTCAGGATTCTATTTTCTTTTGGATCCCTAGCTTCTTCTATAACTTCTTCAAAATGATTTTCTTCCTCAGATTCATCATCACTATCTTCTTTCAATGTAGTCTTCTTCTTTCTCAATTCCTCTTATAGATCTTGCACTTGTTTCTGCAAAGCCCTAAAATCATCAAGACCCAATTCTCCAATAGGTTCTTCCTCAGAGATCTCACGAGCTCTCCTCGGAGGCATCTTCAATCCAAGATCCTGGTGAAAACTGCCTCTCCTTCAGCGATCTATCCACACATTCAAGATCAACTTGCTCTGATACCACTTGATGCAGTCAAGTATGAAGGATCCAATTAAGAACTGTCCAAACTTGTAGCCAAACCACAACACGGCGGAATTACACACAATAACACCAGATCTGAGATAAAACAAGTATCTTTATTCATCAACAACTAATTACATGCAATGTGTTGGGCTGTAAGGCCTTCCCAGTTACGGCCAAGTACAAAGCAAGAAAAATTCAATAAGATCACGCAGGATCCAATACACCCCTCAGCTAGTCCAGGTCTGTAACATAACAGGACGCTGGTAGGTACTCCAAGAAAGATCTAAACTTGTGCACACAAGCTGCCAAGCAATCTTCTTGTTCCTAAGCTTGCAAGATACTAACTTTGCTATCCTTCTATCTAGATCCAACTGATTCTAGATCTCTGCTCCATTGCCCCCAACAATTACCCAAACATCCTCTTAAATACTAAATCCCAACCACAAATCGGCTTTACAAACAATTAAATCCCAAAGCCCAGTCGGCTTCCAAATATACAAATATTAAATGCAAAACATGGTCGGCTCTCAAATAGCCTTACAATAATTAAATTACCCCTGTTGGCCTCCAGATCCACATAAGAGAATGCAACACGCCAGATCTAGCTCCCCACACGTCCAACGTTCAATCTATAACTCGAGGAACATGACCCAAATTAAATGCACCAGTCGGCCAAGCCGATTCATCCACACAACCAAGTCGGTCTGCAAGAACACCGAGTTTTAGTAAGCAACACCGAGACTCGTCGGTAACCAAACACCAAGCAGCAGAGAAATAACCGAGCACCAGTGAACCGACCCCGCCAAGCATCACCGAGCAACGCAGTTATTGTTGAACGCTAGGAGTAACCGACACCTACAGTTACCGAGCGTTCTTTAGAGACCGAGCACCCCGGTAAACACTAAAATCGAGCAGCCAAACTCCAAAACCGAGCAAATACTTCACCAACTAAGATAAAAAACTACCAATCTGCCTTTCAAAACAAACATATTTTTAGTTAATACAAGATTGCCAAGAATCCTAGGATGCTCCTGCATCACTTTGCTTATCTTGAATGACCCTTTTCTCTACCTCTTATTCCTTGAGTTCTCTCTCTCACTCTTTTCTCTCCTCCGTATCCTTTTTATCTTGTTCTTTGCACTTTTCATTTTTCTTACGTGCATCTTTTCTATTCTGTCCCACTCCTTATTTTCCTTTGCCAAGAGATGTGTTGTCTTATTCTTTTTGTTTTTCTCTTTCTTTCAAACTTTTATCTCCTCAAGTTATTTCTTTCTTAGCTCCTACTCCATTAGAAAATTCATGTTATCATACTAAATTAACAACTAGGATTGGTGGCCCAATCGTATCCTTGCTACTATGTTTTTGGTTCACAATGTGCATGGGAAACTTTAAGAATTTTCTCATTTTTGGTTTTGGTTGAGAGCTCTGCATCTCACTTACGTGTGAGAATATTTCCCTCTTCCTCATTTCCAACGTGTACTGATTCTTGTTTCAAATTTGCATTAAAACCACTATCTAATATGCCACAATTATTATAGTAATGCACCACTTTCGGTATGGTAGTTGTGGGTAGTGAAGGGAAAGTGAAAGTTCACTATTCTTCCTGGCCTTGAAATTCAACACCTAGATTTATCGCACCATCCACCCACCATGATGGTGTTATGTGCTCAGAGGAAAAACCGAGACTGTCCTCCATATTCTCAACCCAACTTTCCACCATGTTGTGAAGTGGCTCTCATCACAATCCACTTGTACATTTTTGAGCAATATTTTTTTTTGCAACATCTCCTATTGAAATATCAACTCCCAATAGGCTAAGCATGTTTTTCACAGTTAAAGCTTCATTGCCGTCATCATAGGAGGATTTTCCTTGTCTTTTTTCTCCTTGTTGTGTAGTATGTTGTTCTCTTTCATTTTGGGGAACAATTGGGCTAGTAGGTTGTCTTATTTCATTTCGTGGGACAATTAGCTTCTGATACACTGGTGAGTCTCTTAGAGGACTTGTAACATTACTCGCATTTGGATTTTGAGGTGCTGATAAATTGTTCAGAGAAATACATGTTGTCAATGGTTCATGATTTCTATAATTCCTCTAATATGCTTGAACTTCACTTGTTTCTTCCACTAGGACATTGTTGTAGAGTGGAGGATAAATATAACATCCATTTGTAGTGGTTTATTAAAGGACATGGATGAAGGATCATAAATTGGTGGAACTTGATACTCTAGCATCTACATTGGACAGTTTGTTATCATGCAGGTGAGAATTTATGATTTTCCTGCAATGACATGTAATCTTGAGGTTCAAGGGGAGGAAATCTGAAATCATCACGGACCAGTGCCTGATCATATCTAGGCAAAGGAACTAACTCATATCTTGGTGCAGGAATCTTTGAAGCTCTTGCATTCTTTATTTATCCCATAAAAGTATCAGTAGCCCTCTAGAATTCTTGACATTGTAATTCAGAAAGTTGATTCGTATTATGTATCCTATATCCCGACAGAGTTTCTTTTGCTAAGAAAAAATTATCTGTGGGTCGGGTTTTAGAGTTTGGTGGATTATCTATGGTGTAGACACTCCTCCATTATTCATATTCATGTTCCATGATCCCTTCTAGTATGCTTAATTATTGTTACGGTACAGAAACTTGTTCTCTTGATATCCTTGACCATGTGCTTGGTGATTTTCTTGATGTGCTTGAGGATTACCTTGGTATGCTCAGTTAGTATTTTGGAGCTGATTATTTTGATTTCTGACGTAAGTGACTTCATTGAACAATCTCTTAACTTACTCTATCAATTTTTTCATCTCATCCTTCTCTTGAGTTTGTGTCAAAGGTGTTGTATTCTGAAGGTAAATAGGCTGAGTTGGCATTTCCTGAGACATGGGAGCTATTGGATGTGGGACTAGTAGATTCATAGGAGGAACTGGATTGATGGAAAGAGAATAATTTGTCACGATGTTACTTGCTCGTTGGTTCAACATACCAATGTGTCTAAAATAATTGGGTGCTCCTATAGTAATTGTTAGTGATTGGAGACTAACTTTTTCAACCTCTACATAAGCTTGTATAAAGTTGGCTAGCCCCAAATGAGTCTTCTGTAGGAACATAGAAGTGAAAAAATCCGAAGCATCATAATATTTTTTTTGGTTGCATCATTAGCTATGAAATATAGATCACGCAACCTTGAATAGGCTCTGTGAAATCGGTTGTTAATTGCACTGATTGGTTCCCGTTTTTGCATTCTCATCTCAATGAATTGCCTCTACAATTCAATTGGAGTGATTGGTAATCTAAACTTTCCCAAGAATGCATCCTTTGGCTATTCTCATGTTTGGGTTAAATTGGTGGGTAGATTGATGTACCGGTAGAATTATTAATCAATCACTGAATATGCCTATAAGCAACAACTTACTCCTGGATGTTTCTGTTCTGGAGCGCATCTTTTAAAACCTTAATATGCTCATCTGCAGTGGGATTGACATAGTTGATAAAAAACTTGGAACATAAATGGTCGAGATTCTTCGACATGCAATGGTAATCAGAAAATGTTGCAAGAGAAGATGCATTTTTTGGTCGCCACTATTGTGCCATTGCTTGTACTAGTTTTTGGACAGCTGCGGGTACTACCACTTGAACTTGTACATGCAGAACTTGAGAAGCTCCTTATTGAATACTTCCTTGAATTGGTCCTTGTTGAACATGAGAAGTCATTTGCATTGGATGTTTTGGTGGTGGAGTTTCAAATAAACTTACAAGATCTCCAACACTTCCTGAATTCTAATTTGTTGTAGCTTCTTTCATGCTTTTCCTGGGCTTCTGATCAAACTTTAACTCTTGTAGTTATTTTTCTCTCAAGGTAGATATCAAGATTCTTCGATGCACCTTAGGCAAGAATGAATTAATATGCTCAATATGTGAAATCTTCTTGACTTAAAAATTGTGTGTTATCATCCTTCTAGTGACAATTCTGTTGATGGATATTTTATGAACACACTAATACAGACTAAAATACCCAGATATCTTATCCTCTCTTGATCAAAATTTTGTGTATGCTAAGATTGCAAAAAAGTTCTCACAAGTAATTTCCAAGGTTCCTTCTATGTGTGGATAAGCTCAATGGTTGATGAGATTTGTTGGTATCACAAAGGGACTTGCATAATTATTCTCAAGATGATTTAGACAATACTAGCTATGGGAGCTATTCGAATGAAATAGCAATGAAAGTAATTTTTGGGGGGTTTTCACAAAATATGCAGAAAGTAAGCGAGATGAGAGTTAAAAAATCCATACTAATCTTAGGAACTTGAAAGACAAATACTGTAAGAGTTAAATCTACCACACTTTTCTTCACCAAATTCGACAACTACACAGAGCGGGTGTAATCTTCAAATGTTGTGTGAGAAATTTTTATATCACAAATAGACTTCATCATGGAATAATGCAAATTTAGTGATAGAAGTTAAGCATCCACATAAAAGCTCAGGACCAACCTTACATTGCACATAGAAATCATCTACTAGCAAAAGGTATGAGCAAAGTGATTCCACTTAAACAATATCAATCTCATCAACTAATAACTTGAAAGAAAATCTAATCTAAGTAAAGGAACAAAGAAACCATACAAGCACCAAAACACATCAAGTTATCACCACACTTTTAATTAAAACATTATTATCTTGGTAGCTCTTAGCAACAATCTATAATATTCCATCCTTTACAAATAAGAAGTGAGCCCTTTATATAGGTCTTAGATTACAATGGGTGGCAAAGATTGAAACAAAACCAATGGCCTAGATATAACCAACTCAACCCTAATTAGGGTTAGGGCATGGAAAGGGAATCTATAATGATTAAGTGGGTCCACGTTGTCCAAGAAAAAGAAGGCCACTCACTTAGAGGGCAAGTGGTCAAAGTTGACCAATTAACGAGGCAAGATTCTCACTAAGTCATTAATGCTCTTTTCCCAATATAGCCTATGCTTGATTCCTTTCCTTGAATACAATGAATCTTCCAGTACCACCTCCATCTAGTCCATACTAATACTTGGCACTGATTCTTGTTTGAATTCCATAATGTTTACGTCTCTTTCACATTTGTTGAAGTTTTTCTCCCAATCTAGCATTAAATCCTAAATGGTGTGCATGACATTTGAGAATATGGAGATATTCTCCAAGTCATCTCTTGAGAAGGAATTTATTTGAAAGAACTCTTCTAGTCTGCCCCTCAAACCATCTACAATTATTTCATCCTCAATCAATCTTTGTGAAAACAAGGCTACAACTATATTGAACAATCTCTTTTGAATATTTCTGATCACCTTTCTCAATCTAGTTAGACTCCTCATTTGTTTTTACAAAATTATTTTCCCATGATGATCACAGTGTACAATGAGAGAAATCATATATTTCACCATCTTTTATCACTACACTATCGATTAGTGTCTTCCAAGGAGAGCGAGATCGTCTCATTCTAATAAATATATGTATCCTCCCAAACTTCATCCCCTCATAGTATCTTGGAGAGGATACATTTGTACTAAGTCTTTGATAAATTTGTCCACCTCATGTTGGATGTGTCTCACCCATTATTTCACGCCTTGAGTGATTCTCCTCACCTCTTCAATATCTTCTACAGATTCCTTTAGAAGATCGGTAGGAGGAGCAAAAGCTTTCTCTTTTTGCCTAAGTGGGTGAGATAGGTGTTGTAGATATCCACACAAGGTTTTTTTCCCATTCTTCACTTTTTGATACTTTTCTTCCAGTTTCCTTCATTGCCTAGCCATAATAATCAAATTATTCTATTACATGTTTCTTAGTTGTACATCCCAAATCAAATGATTTCACATTGTATTCGTCTAGAGTGATCTAGACTTTGTCTTTATCAATTGTAGGCACTAGAACCTATAGAGTCCTAGACCATGATTCTTCCTTGATGATCTTTGAAAACTTTTTTGCCTTACCCTTCTTTGTTGGCTTGTTGATCTGGTCTTGTATCTCCTGTAACTCTAACACAAGGTCAATTTCATGTTAAGACTCTTGCATTATTTTCCTCAACCAACTTGGAGCAGTTTAAATTAGCAACCATTCATATCCATGTACCATTTATTCTTTCGCAATGGGACTTCCTGCCTCCATGATAGGATTATCTAACTCTATAGTATGAATTTATGCCTTTGTGATTAAAATTTATGCCTCTCCCAAGCCTTCATCTAACATCATGTTGATGCATTCCTCTGCAATATGTTCTTTCTCTTGATTCCCTAAGTGGATGAAATCTTGATATGCATTGATACTTTTCTATCTTGTGTTGGCATAGAAACCTGTCCTACATGTGACCATCTCCTTCCACTGGTTCTAGCATCTTCCAATGTAAAAGGATTGATTTCTTGAAAAATCAGGGTTTTTTTGGGTGATATTGGTGCCACATTTGGCCTTTGCCTCTTTTGAAAAGGATTCTCACTTTGTACATATGGCCTCTTTGTTGGTTGCATATCCTAAACAATATTCATCCCCTTTTTTTATTCGGTGTTTTTTGATGGAATTTCTCCTTCAATTCTGGCTTTTGATGACTACCTAGGTATATCATTATGTGACTCCTTTTATCCCATCAAGTCATAAGTTAGGTGGACATTACTTGTCATAAATCTGTTGGATTTGTATTGTCTTAAAATGGAAGCACTTCCATGATAAGAGCATTTAGCCCTCTGAGTAAGTGGTCTAGGGTCATGTTAAGCACTTTGACCGGGTCTTTGCATGTATTTGGCTTTCTCCCCGCTTTCCACTTCTTTCATGCACTTGATTTCTTCATTCTAGGTGAAATTAGGGATAGGATCTCAAGGATTCTCCTGAATTTCCATCTTTCGTGGCTCTATTTTCTAGGTAGGACTTAGAAATAGGTCCTCCTCGCCTTCATCACAGTTATCATGGGATTTTATGCTTATCCCTGGCATTCTGTCCCTGTCTGATATCATTTCTAGGTCTCTGGGCATCCCCAGGACCTCTTGTCCTGGTTCTGACTGAATTTGGGCCCAGGGTCAAATTCGAGGTTGATCCTGACTAGGTCAAGATTGAGCTCAAACTCGACTACGTCAGTCCCAACCTCGATTTTGCCCCCTTCCTTCAAATTTCTAGAATCCTTGATTTTCGGGCATCGAGCTTTCGTGATATTTGTTTTCCCGTCTTCGGGTCGGCCATTTCGGGTTTCGGAATGGTAAATCCTCTAATTGCATTTAATCTAGGTATATTTTCTAAAGGTTAGGACTTAATTGGGATTTAATTCTCCAAGGTGGCCCCTCTAGAGGATTGTGCCCTAGTTCACTATAAAAGGAGGCCTTCCTCTCTCATTTTCTCATCCACAATCAAGCAATTGACATCCATTATTCACATCTCATCTTAAGTGCAAGCAAGTCTTCAAGCATTCAAGTGTTCAAGCATCCATCCATCAAGGAGATCCATTGTTAGCTATTGAAGGATTCAATCTCTTTGGAGCCCCTTTGATGATCCATCCTTCTACATTCATTCAAGCCTTCTCATATGCAAAGATCAAGTCAAGATTGGTGTTGAAGATCAAATGCCACTGATTGGAGACATCCTACATTCATTCTACATCCATTGAAGCATTCATACTTGTGGATTTGAGGATTCGAATCCTCTACAAGGACTTCAACATAAGCGAGGTGATTTGTTTCAATTACTTTGTTTATGCACACTATATTTCAATTCAATTTCAAGGTTAATTCCTAAATTGGGGTTTGACCAAGGCAAACCCTCCATACAACAAAAACCCCCATTTTCTTGCAGGTAGAGGCGCGAGATTTTAGATTTGAGAGTGAATTTGGATACCCTTTTTGGTGAACTTCCGAGATCTGCGAACAGAATCAAAATCGGCCTTCAAATAAAGAATGTAGTATTTGACCTTTTATGAGGGTCAAACTCGACCTGAGCTCATCTTGGAGAAAGATTTCTGAGTTTTCTCTGTCTCGGCATTTTCAGTCTAGAATAGGTTGCAGAATTGCCCGAAAGTACACACAAACATCATAAATTGACATTTTCCAGATCTACCCTAATTTGAGGTTAGTATTTGTATTTCAATTATTTCAAATTTCAAGCATAATTCTTTTATAGGGAAACATTGGATATGTTCTCTCTTTCATATTCTTTATAGATTGATTCGATTGTGCATTAACCTTTTGGTTGATCAAATTGGATCTCTCTTTTGAGAATTTGGATTTGGGAATAGATCTCATATTTCCCCACACATCTATCTATCCACTCTCTCACATATTTGAATAGAGATGAATCCATCTTTACACCTATTCATTTTGGTGAACCCGATGTACTTACTTTCTTTTCTTTTGTGGAATTGGATGCTTTATTGTGCTTTCATTTTATCTTGTTAGTATTAGATTTTTCCTTTGTGTTAGATCTTGCATGCTAATTAGATTTCATATTCATGCTTTATATGTTCTTAGTTTGGTTCATTTACATTACATTGGTTTATGAGCTTTACTACCACTAGTCCTACTTATAACATTGCGGTTAGAAGAAGTCGTAGACTCATGGGTGCCTTTGATCCTGAATCTTCCTCTCCTTTCCTTAGGATCCCGGATGATAACTTGATTCTTCATGATTCCAATCCTACTATGGAGCAAAACTCTTCTCACTCATCTCATGATGAGGATGACGCTTTAAGAGTTCCTCCGTAACAAGTCCAAAAACTTTCCACTGAACTTGATAAAATGGGTAATTGGCTTATTCAAGAGAACCATAATCAAGATTCCATTCAAGCTATAGAGGCTCTTAAGAAAGTTCTCCATGATACTGATCAAGGTGTTAACCTCTTGCGTGGTATTACTCACCTTGTGCATTCAAATGTTAAACCTTTAGTTCAAGAAGCTCAAGAATTAAGGTTGATTCCTCCTATCACTAGTATTGAACCTCCTTCTAATCCTTTACCTAATATTCCTACCTATACTCCTCCTTTGGTGACTGTGATGGTTCCCTCTATTCCTATGAGTGTTCCTCCTGTGTCCCTTCCTACATCACAACCTTCATATCATAATGTTCCTTTTACTTATTCCAATCCGCTTCCAACTATAGTTCCTAGTGTTCCTCCAGTTGTGTCTTCTATTCCTGCAGCTTCTTACACTTTACCTAGTGTGTCTAATGTTGCTACTCCTCCCATTTCCTCTAATGATTCAACAATCATCAATTTGGCTCAAACTGTGTCATCCTTACAACAACAACTTGCTTCCTTAACTCAAAACAAGTTTAGTATTCCTACATGTGACATGGGAAGTCCCTTGTCCTGGGATATTATTCGTACTCCTGTTCCTCAGCAAGGTGAGATGCCTTGTCTTGAGAATTATAATGGAAAAGGAGATCTTGTTCATCATGTTAAAACCTTTCAAATCCTTTGTAGTGATTATGCTCACGACCATAGGATTTTAGCCAAACTCTTTGCTAGAACTTTCCATGACAAGGCCTTACAATGGTATTGTTCCTTGCCTCCTTATTCCATTGATTCCTTTCCACAACATGCTAATGCCTTTATTCAACAATTTCAAAACAACATTGGCCCGCAAGTGTTTTTGACTGATTTGATGCATTGTAAACAAAGTGCTAAAGAAAAATTGACTAAATTTATTGGTAGATTTAAGCATTTGCATGCTCATATTTCCTATCCTGTTCTTGATATGGATATTCAACGTATGTTTATTTCAAATTTGCAAAAGGATATTAGAGATAAGATTCTGCTTACTGAATTTACCTCTTTTCAACAACTTTGTGCAGTGCTTCATCATTATCAATTACAAGTGAGTCAATTTGAGAGAAACACTCCAATAGCTCCCGTTCCAGTTGATAAGAGTGATGCTGCTCCTAATCCAAACAAGTTTCAAAAATTCAACAACTATGTCAAGATAAACAAACAAGCGAATGTAGTTGCTGATTAAGTTGTTGTTGCATCTCATAATGCCACTTCTGCATCCACTGCTTTTCGATTAAATCGTACGTTTACTCCTCTTTTTGAATCTTTACATGCTATTATGAATAGGTTGTTAACTGCTAATATGATTACTTTACCTCCTATTTGACCTCTTTTACCTACTACAATTGCATCTAAATCTTTTGATCAAAATGCTTTTTGTCAATATCATCGTCAGAATGGTCATGATAATGAGAAATGTTATTCTTTAAAACATAAGGTTCAAGACTTAATTGATTCTAATGCCTTATTTGTTGATAATCCGGATGGTAGTGGGAACAAATCTATCTCTCCTCCTAATCAGAACCTTCAAATCTATACGAACCCTTTACCTACGCATGATACTAATACTATTGCTCAACCATCTGCTATGGAAATTGTGTATGATTGAAAGATGGATGATCTCAATCATGCTGTTAATCAAGTGGAGCATGTTGATCAATCTGTATCTCCACCTCCACCTCAACTTCAATCTCAACTTCGACCAAAACCTAAACCTAAAATGAAAACTCAACCTAAACCTTGACAACAATTTACGAATAAAGACCTCAGGAACTTTTGATTACCTTTGATGCCTCTGAGACTATTAAAGCTCCTGATGGTCCCCTTTACATTGCTACTAGGATTGCTCATAAACCTACTCGTGGTTGTCTTATTGATCCTACATCCTTAGTTAATGTTATCACTGAAGAAAATATTTTTATGAAAAGCTTACAACGTGAATTTTATGATACATCGGATGTGTGGATTCAAAATTGCAATGGTTTTCTTTATCCATCATTTGGTTCTATTATTTTACTGGTTGAACTTCGGGGAAAAATTGTGAACACTACCTTTGTTGTGGTTCCTACTTTTGATCAATTTCAAGTTAAGCTAGGTTTGCCTTGGTTGACTGCCATGCATGCTATTGCTTCACCTATTCATAAGTGTCTTAAGTTCATTCATGATGAAGAAGTGAAGATGATTAATCATAGTTTATATCAACCTTCTAGGCCTAGAGATTGTGCTGCTCTGGATTTCTTTTGGCCTTCATTACCTAATTCATGTCCTCCTCAACCTGATAATCTTTTTCAATCATATCAAGCTTATAAACATCATAAGATTCTTGAATTAAGCTCACCTCCTAGGGATCTTAATCGTGGTCTTTTGCCTACACCTTCTATACCTCCTTTAACTATGGCTTCTAGCTCTATTAATCAAGTTCCTTCTACCAAACCTATCAAAGATCCTGTGATTGTTTCTCCTATGGTTAATAATCCTACTGGTCTTCCTAAAGAACTTGTGAAGGATCCTATGATTGTTCCTCCTAGTTCTCAACCTATTTCAAATAAATCAAAACGTAATCGATCTACTAATGAACGTTGTAAAAAGCATCGTGCTCATGCTAAAGCTCAAAGATCTTTACTTTTCTTGGATAAACCTATCAATAATGTGTTAGAACATATTGTTACTAATAATGATGTTCACATGCATGATTATGATGATTCTATTCATATCTTAGATCCTATTTTGATTAATTTGGATGAAGAAGATACTCTTGATGATACTGATGATGTTAATGATGAATATGAGACTATTGACATTGACATTGATTTACCTAATATGCTTTCCTCACAATTAACTCTTACACCTAGTGTTGAACATTGTGATTCTCAAGAGGATCCTTGTTTGGAACTGGCTATCATTCCTACTATGTTGGATATAGTCCCTCTTGCGAGTTACCCACCTTCCCTAAATGATATACAATGAGATGGGGAGAGTAGGCGACATGCTTGATCGACTTGTTCTTCGTGGTAGCTTTGTTGTGTGTTTTCCTATTGTACTGTGCTTCTCCCGTAATGTGTTTGCTAAATGTTGTTAGATTCTTTTATACGATCCTTGTTACTCAGTTCGTGCAAGGTGATGAAGGAATCGAAACTGTTGTTCAAATTCTTCTATATGTATCTCTATTCTTCTATGCGTTGTTCAATGTTATGTCGTAACCATGCTATTGTTCATAAATATTTCCTTGTGTAATCTGCTTGGATTTGAGATATGGTAGCACTGATTCTTTTTAGTCTCCATGTCATGGTTCGAAAAGATTTTCCTTCATATATCTTATGTGATCTTTCCTCCTTTGTGATTGTAGTTCTACTTTATTTGGGGAATGATGTCAATTCATTTGCAATAATATTATATATATTATCTTATGATCATACTGACCCCACAGTAAGTAGATCCCTTATGTGTTCTTTGTATGTTTTTGTGATATTTCCCTTGATTTGTCTTCGTTTGGGGGCATCTCGACATGGAAACGTACTCAGTGGAGTTGTTTATGTTTCTGTTAAAGCCATTGCTCCTGTTAAAGTGTCATCAATGAATTTAATGTGGGGGCATACGCTCTGCTCACCTGTTGCACACACGCACTTTTCGATATGCACATTATGTTTCAAGATACCTTTTTTCCCTTTTTGGATTAGTAACTAATCCTTAAAGC
The DNA here is from genome assembly GCA_027943335.1 of Chamaecyparis obtusa. NCBI lineage: Eukaryota > Viridiplantae > Streptophyta > Pinopsida > Cupressales > Cupressaceae > Chamaecyparis > Chamaecyparis obtusa. The sequence goes on along the minus strand of BSBK01003566.1, from coordinate 94,052 downwards.
ATGGATTTATATTTTAGGATCTCTTGATCCCTCCAGTTTCAAATACACATATTTTGATCCCTTAAGGTCGGAGGTGTCCTTAAGACTAGATCTCTTTTGTTTTTATTTTTGGTTTTATTCTTATGGAATAGAATAATCTTAAGAATGAATCCTCGATGGGTTGACTAGTGAGTAGCCACATTCACTAAGCGGTTCAATTCCATCTTTCCAATTGCGCCATTTTTCTATGTGGTTCACAATGGGACATAAGTTCTCATTGGGTGAGGTAATCACACCTTCTTTCTCTCTATAGAGATGTCTCTCTTATTGTGATCTAGGAGTTGACAAAGACTTGAGTCCCTGGGGGCTTAAGGTTTCCCTTTGTCCCTTGGATTACGATAAGATTATCTTTTCATTCTGATCTCCTTTACCAAGAGTTTGCATCGAGTCTATACTCTTGCTAAAGTGGGGGCTTAATGTATCATCTTAAAATGGAAGCACTTCCATGATAAGAGCATTTAACCCTCCGAGTAAGTGGTCTGGGGTCATGTTAAGCACCTTGATCGGGTCTTTGCATGTATTTGGCTTTCTCCCCGCTTTCCACTTCTTTCCTGCACTTGATTTCTTCATTTTAGGTGAAATTAGAGATAGGATCTCGAAGATTCTCTTGAATTTCCCTCTTCCGTGGTTTTATTTTCTAGGTAGGACTTAGAAATAGGTCCTCCTGGCCTTCATCACAATTATCATGGGATTTTATGCTTATCCCTAGCATTTTGTCCCTGTCTAATATCCTTTTTAGGTCTTTGGGCGTCCCTAGGACCTCCTATCCTGGTTCTGATTGAATCTGGGCCCAGGGTCAAATTTGAGGTTGATCCTAACTAGGTCAGGATTGAGCTCGAACCTGACTAGGTCAGGTTCAAACTCAAACTTGACTAGGTCAGTCCCAACCTCGATTTTGCCCCTTTCAAATTTTCAAAATCCTTGATTTTTGGGCATCGGGCTTTCAGAATATTTGTTTTCCCGCCTCCGGGTTGGCCATTTTAGGTTTTAGAATGGTAAATCCTCTAATTGCATTTAATCTAGGTATATTTTCTAAAGGTTAGGACCTAATTGGGATTTAATTCTCCAAGGTGGCCCCTTTAGAGGATTGTACCCTAGTTCACTATAAAGGGAGGCCTTCCTCTCTCATTTTCTCATCCACAATCAAGCAATTGACATCCATTATTCACATCTCATCTCAAGTGCAAGCAAGTCTTCAAGCATTCAAGTGTTCAAGCATCCATCCATCAAGGAGATCCATTATTAGCTATTGAAGGATTCAATCTCTTTGGAGCCCCTTTGATGATCCATCCTTTTACATTCATTCAAGCCTTCTCATATGCAAAGATCAAGTCAAGATTGGTGTTGAAGATCAAATGCTATTGATTGGAGACATCCTACATTCATTCTACATCCATTGAAGCATTCATACTTGTGGATTTGAGGATTCGAATCCTCTACAAGGACTTCAACATAAGCGAGGTGATTTGTTTCAATTACTTTGTTTATGCACACTATATTTCAATTCAATTTCAAGGTTAATTCCTAAATTGGGGTTTGAACAAGGCAAACCGCCCATACAACAAAAACCCCCATTTTCTTGTAGGTACAGGTGTGGGATTTTAGATTTGAGAGCAAATTTGGATACCTTTTTCGGTGAACTTCCTCGATCTATGGACAGAATTAGAATCGGCCTTAAAATAAAGAATGTAGTATTTGACCTTTTATGAGGGTCAAACTTGACCTGAGCTCATCTTGGAGAAAGATTTTTGGATTTTCTCTATCTCAGCATTTCCAGTCTAGAACAAGTTGCAAAATTGCCCGAAAGTACACACAAACATCAGAAATTGACATTTTCCAGATCTGCCCTAATTTGAGGTTAGTATTTGTATTTCAATTATTTCAGATTTCAAGCATAATTCCTTTATAGGGAAACATTGGATTCGCTCTCTCTTTCATATTCTTTATAGATTGATTTGATTGTGCATTAACCTCTTGGTTGATCAAATTGGATCTCTCTTTTGGGAATTTGGATTTGGGAATAGATCTCATATTTTCCCACACATCTATCTATCCACTCTCTCACATATTTGAATAGAGGTGAATCCATCTTTACACCTATTCAGGATTGTTGCTCAACCCACCATTTTGTGTATTTTAATATTGGCCCTCATATCGAATCCAGATCTAGTATTTCACTCCTAGACCTATCAAGTGGTTGAATGATCATCTCTCTTTCTTTCTCAGTCTTGAGATGGATCACATTTTTGTCTTCTTTTATTGATCTGACATCTAGATGATCTTGCATGCTTTGATCATTATGTGAGGAAACTTGGAACACATCCTTTTCTTAATCTTGAATTCATTAGAAACATATGTCAAAAAATATTCAAGATGCATTTTTTTATGGTACTTTCTTCCAGCTACCACTCTATTTTTATTAAGTCCTCTCAAATATTATACATGAATTAAAAGGTGTTGTATTAACTAGGAAAATTAGGGGAAACACATGAAACCTATAGATCACCACAAAGATCCAAATTTCATGAAATAAACCTAATCTAATCAATAAAGAGATCAACTTCAACTTGTACAAGCAATGTGGAATATCGTGAGTATAGACACAAATTAGCACCAAGTGTCCCCGTGGAGTAGTTTGATGATATAATGTCCAGATTCATCGAATATGCAAAGAAAAAAAGTATACATGGAACGAATTCCTAGATGTTGACTTGTTGTAGGAATATGTGGCTTTGAATTTTCCCAGTGAATAATAAATGGGCACTTTATTGTAATTGGCCCATTTTGTGCCTAGTTGTAAAGGGTTCCTACCTAACCCTCTTTTTTATTGGCTCTTGGAGGCAACTTAATTTTCCTGTGAGTCCATTATTTGGTGGCTTCTTCCATAATTTTCTACCTAATCTCTCTACTCATTGACCTATTTATTGGTGCACTTTATCTGGTTGTTATACCTAACCCATTATCTTATTGGCCATTGATGAGCAATGCAATTTATCTATTGGCCCACATGGTGGTGCCCTTTTTTAATTGGGCAAGCATTCAATATTTTTTAGCAAGGGATATGGAAACCCTATTTAGGCTTGTAATGGATTAATATGGGTCAGTAATTATGATTGAATATTGGCCATTCAATGTAATTGAGCTCCCTATATAAAGGTTTTTTATTATCATTTGTAAAAGAAGTTATGTTGGAGAATTGTTGGCAAGACTACTAAAATTGCTCTCTATTCATTGTTGTAATTTCATGGTGGATATTTGTGATCATTTTGGAGTATTGCATGGTTCTTTTCTTTCCTCGCTTAGAATATAATTTTCTCTCAAGCATTTAATGTTAGAATTTTCTTCAACTAGTTTAGATTGGATGGGAGTTATTGTGGATACTTCTTTGATTGTACTCACTTGGACCAAACCACTAGTTTCTTGTTGCTTGTAACTATGTCTTGCATGGTCGAATAGCATAAATCATAAGTTTAACTTCAATTAGTACTTGCTCATTGATTTTCATCCATAGATGGAGTTAACACAATGGTAGTAATTTGAACATCTTTCAAACATACCTTAGAATATTGCACTAAGTTGGTGTATTTGATGACAAGGCCATATCTAGAAGAGTCTCAGAGATATTCAGAAGCTCTTTCATCCTAGCATATAAGTAGTAGTTTAGATTAATAAGTTTAAATTTATTTCAAGTTGGAAATCATAATATTTTCATTGCACATTGTGAAGCCATATCATATGCAAGATTAAATTGATGCATCTTAGTGAACTAGTGTAAGTCCCCTCGTGATACCAACATATCACACGATTACAATTGAGTTAAGTCCACCATTTGAAGGAACCTTGGAGTCATCTCAATGATCTCTTCTCACAATCTTTAGGATACATGATGTCTATGTTGAAGAGAAAGTTGGAAGTTTTATATTCTAATTTAGAATATTGAGTCTTTGAATCTCCATGTTGTAGTGGCATAAAACTCACATCAACAATTACTAATCTACAAAAGCCAAAGATGAATTTGCTAAAAAAAATTATCTTCCCCAAGAAAGATTGCATTCTTTTTTTATTTACTAGCAGTTGTAACTCCTTGATGGTCTCTACTAATTTAGGATCAATTATAATTCCTTCCTTATAGACAACATACTCAAGAAACTCCCCTTGAGGGACTTTGAATAAACATGTCTTGGGATTGACAGATATTTCAAACTCTTGGTATCTCTGAAATTTTTTCTTGAGGTGATCAAAGTGATCTTGTCTGAAAACATTGTGAGATCATCCAAGTAAATTAAGATGATGAAATTAATTAAGTTATTAAAATCAATATACATGGCTCTTTGAAAGGTGGCCCTAGCATTGGAAAGACCATAAGGCATTTTAGCATATACAAATATTCCCCACTTAGTGGTGAGTGTTGTTTCATGTTAGTCTTCTTCCACCAACCAAACCTAATTGTAACCCAAAAAGGCATCCATCAAAGAGAACATTTTGGACCCTACAACTATCTACAAAATTTGCAACATGGAGGACATTGGGTAATGATCCTTCAAGAATACTTTGTTTGGGTCATCAAAATCCATGCACAAGTGAATATCTCCATTTTTATTTCAGACTAGCACTAGGCTAGATACCCATGTAATATGCTTGATTGAATAAATGATCTAGGAACCTACGAGCTTCTTCAATTCCTATGTCATAAGAGATTCAATTTTTGGATTCACAGGTCTCTTTTTTGCTTGATCAGTTTAGCTCCTTCCATTAGCGTAATAATATGTTCAATAATATTTTGGTCACAACCCTTTAGATTGTCATAGGTCCATGCTAGCAGCTTCTTATCTTCTTGAGATACTAATTTTCAAACTTTTAGTTTCCCATTGTCTCTAACATCCAAGTTTATATAGTCTCCTTTGTTAGCAAAAAAACCCTACTTGTAATTTCTTGCATCATCGCAGTAAAAAAGAGTCTCCAATGATATCAACCCTTTGGGTAGTTTGTTCCCTTTTTGCTAAATAATATAAGCCCTCATAGGCTTCCTCTATCTTAGGTTATAGTTGATAGGAAAATTACCCTGCCTGCTAGATGAACATGGTGATATAATCATTGTTAAGGTTTTAGGATCATTGCAAATGTAATAGCACTATCTGATTGTACGTGTTTTCCAAATGCATCGATCTCTTTTTATTTGTACATGACAAGGACAAGAAGAGACATGGGGTAAGTGCACAAAGACGGGGGACCAAAAAGATGCCACTTTTCTTTTTGGTCCCCCATCACGCATAGTGTGTACGCACTAAAGGGCGTGTGCCCTATAACGTGCACGCCCTATGTCTTGGGTTGCCCAATCCTTAGGCTTGGACAATCCAAAACAAAGTGCGTGCACGCTATAGGGCGCACACGCTTTGGAAAATACTTTTTTAGTGTTTTTCAAAGCGCGTGCGCCCTATAGCGCTCACACACTTTGAAAAAGCCTTCTTAAAGCTTGTTGCGGGTTTGAAAGCTTATTTTGTTTTCTTCAAACCCACATTTTCAGCTAAGAAGGGCTTCCTAAGTGTGCACACACTCTTCTTTTGGCTTGTGAACCAATTTTTTTCATTCATCCATCCATCAAATGGCTCCACGACGTCATCAAGTTCGATCCAGAAGAAGAGGTAAGTGTTTTTACAGCCCATGCCTCTTATTTGTTTTAAAATTTCAATTTTGTTGCAATTTGTTTTGTTAAAATTTGTTTTTGTTTAAATTTGTTGTGTAATGGAGATTTTAAAATGTAGTTTTTTTAATTGCCAGGAAGAAATAATCTCCCTCAACCGAACTCTCCACCAAACCCTCCACCAAACCCTCTGTCTCCTCATGAAGAACCAAATGAAGAACCGAATGAAGAAAATGAAGCTCAATTGCCTCCACCAATCGAGAAACCTCCTCTTGGAACACAACAAAATTTGATGAACCAAATTGAAAGAGGGCAAACAGAATTAGAATCTTTAATTAATAGGTTAAAAGATTCTGGTGGTACAAATCCCAGAAGGGAAATACTTGCAAAATCATTGGAAGCAATCTTGACCCACGTAAGTGCGGTTAGTGGGCAAATTAATTTATGGCAGGATAAAAGAGAAGAACAAAAACAATATTATGCAAATAAATTATCTTATGCAGACATAAAAAAGAAAAAAATCACAAAAGATGACACTTGCAAGCTATTTAAAAAACCAGGGGACACAAATACTCTTAGAACTACAACAAAGAGGTTCCCAATTCATTGGTGCGTAAATGAAGACATTAAAAACAATTTTTCGTAGAGATGGAGGATGGTCTTTGATTCGCCTCCTTGTAACAATCATGAGGTTCCTATATATTTCTTGAGGAAACTCTATTGTGAGTTTGTACTCAAGGAGGTGCCAAATTATTTTGACATTCTGGATTCTTAGGGTCGATGAGGGGGGTCATTATTTGATCGAGTGGGGGCACAACGTGACCCTAATGCACCTAGGGCTGCTATTGGCAAGCCACAGGTGGATCATGTTAGTATTCCTTCCATTGTGAAGGAACATGTAGAGGCAGACACACTAGGCACGATTAGTGCTTTGACACAAACTCTCATTCAGTGTGCCACTCCTTTAGTTGAGGGTGACCATGGTCAATCTTCAAGGGGGCATGTTTGTCGGTCATGTGGATGCTTGTGCACATTGGGTATTGGCGAGAGAGAGGAAGAGGATTCTGGAATGATGACTGATAGCTTTCTAAATATGACATTTGGCATTGACACACAGGTAAATATTTCCAAGTTCATTAAATTGCTTTGATCATATTTCATTTATAAAAGAATAACTATTTAATTTAGTATCTATTGTTTATGATGAAAATTCAGGGCAAGAGTGTCAGTGGCGGTGGCGGTGGCAGTGGAAGTGGCAATGATCCTAATGTCCCCTTTTACACATCATCGTCAATTCCACAAGTATGTTTCGAATAAAACATTTAATTAACATATTTGATTATTATGTAATTATATGAATAATTGTATCCTAACTTATTGTGCATGTGCATTAGATGTGCACTGGTGGACCATCGATGTTCACAACAGACAGCGAAGGGCATCGTGCAACTTTCCTTGAGGTATCTTTATTTGCATATTAATTGGATTTACTTGATCATATATAATTAATGAATGAATGACTAAATTACTAGATAAATTATGATCAAAATCCAGAGGCACAATGATTACATTCTTTCACTTGGATTTGTGAGGTCACCATTGAGTCCACAGGTATACATGTAATAATGCATTATAATTAACATGTTAGTAGTACGTTCTTATATGAATGGTTATCTTATAATTTTCCATGTACATGTGCACTAGTTGAATGTTGGAGCTTCGACTTCGACACCACACATTCGAGGACGCGGTGGAACCTTCACGGAGGTATCATTACTCATTAGTAGGGTTGTAAAAAATATATGTAATCTTGATAACTACATAATACTTTTTTTGTTTCATTTTCATCTTTTGACATAAGAGACTCCTCCTTTTGTTCGTGATACTTTGGATTGTGGAGTAGCTACAACAATAGCTAGTTTTGAAGCACTAAGGTATGAAAGAGATCACTTAACTTTAATTGTTATTTTAATAGTTTGTATTGAATTTTATAATGATATCCATGTATGTATTTTAATTATTATTTTGATCATTGTTGTAGGGACTTATTACTCCAGATCGCCAGCATGCGCCTTTGGTGGATGAACATAGTGACTATTTGCTAGCGATAAGTGAATATTCAATTTTATGTCATTGTATTATTCAATTTTGATGTATATTAGTTATCTCTATTTAAATTTTTTTTTATCAAGTCAAGCTATAGAAGAGTCTAGATAGGAGGACGAGTGAGTGCACTCGGAAGACTGCAACATCCACTACATCTACATCGATGTGACGATCAAAGATAGCACAGGATTTGTTTTCTTCCCCTAGCGGGAAAGGACTAGATTAGGGATATGGATTGTATGCCTATATGGCATTAGTGGACATATTTTTTGTATATTGTATAAGTGATACGTTGTACATCCATTTGGTTTTGAGGAAGCCAGTTTTACTATATTGAATATATTCAATGTATGACATTATTGGACATATATATTTGACTTCATGCCCTACGAATATATATTTTTTATGTTTTAGGTATGCAATTCATGTGTTTGGTGTATTGATGTATACTAATTTATGTTTATGTGGATGTCTTATGCTTTGTAAATTTCCCATGCCTTATAGTTATGCTTGTATGTTTATCAATGTATGTTTAACTTGGTGATTGTGCTACAAATGCCAGTCACTGTCCTCAATAACAGTCAATTCCTTGACTGTAATAATAAAAAAAGTAATGAAATGAATCCAGAAATGTATAAATATAATAAAAGGCAATATTTCTATGTCACAACCTATCCAAGGTCACTTGGAATGAAACATTTATGTTCATTGGTGTGTTCCCTGTTCCATGAGACAGTCACAATATAAAGACATGGCCTTGAACAGGTGAGGCAACATATGGCAAGGTTGTCGTCTATTGACCCCAATACCAAGCCTATTTTGATATGTGGGTACCCTAATGTTGGTAAGAGTTCTTTTATTAATAAGATTACTACGACAGATGTGGATGTGCAACCTTATGCTTTTACAAACTAACTTCTAATTGTCCCCTAAGTGACTAATTGTTAATGACAAACACTAGAATACATAATTGCACTCATCCTACTGCTCACCCCGGAGTTGTCAGCATCGTTCGAACGATTGTGTTTGCCAAAAAAGGTTGTCAGTAGCTTTTATCTGGCCATTCAAAGTTGTTGGAACAAACGGTTTGATGCTACGACCGACAGTTTGAAAGATACACAATGTTGGTCATTTGAACTGAGGAACACTGTGAGTTCTGACATCGACCGAGAACATATTGTCAAATATAAATGAACTTGAATCTCTGAAAACTGATACAGGCTATTGTAGGCCTTGGCAACACGGTCTTGTAGCACCTAACAGATTGATGCTACCTCGCACGAGCTCCGAGATATGACCCCACAAAGATCACTGATTTCATGCTTAAGAGACCTTGAGGGACACTTCGGCACGGAGTCGTCGGCGGGGTTCGAATGACTGTGTGTGCTGAACGAGGTTGCCACTAGTGTTTACCCAGCTATTCAGAGTTGTTGGAATAGATGGATCGATGCTACGATCGACGATTGGAAAGATACGCAACGTTGGCCATTTGAACTGAGGAACATTGTGAGTTTTGACATCGATCGAGAATGTGTTGCCAATTTTAAAGGAACCTGAATCTCTGAAAAATGAGACAAAATTTTGTAGGCCCCGGCAACATGGTCTTGTAGCACTTGACGGATCCATGCTACCTCACACGAGCTTCGAGATATGACTCCGCAAAGATTGTTGATTTCATGCTTAAGAGACCTTGAGGGACACTTTGGCCCGAAGTCGTCGACAGGGTTTGAACGACTGTGTGCCGAAGAAGGTTTTCCCTAGCGTTTACTTGGCCATTTGGAGCTATTGGAACAGACGGTTCGATGCTGCGACCGATGGTTGGAAAGATATGCAATGTTGACCATTTGAATTGAGGAACATTATGAGTTCTGACATCGATCGAGAATGTGTTTCCAAATATAAATGAACTTGAATCGCTGAAAATTGAGATAGGCTATTGTAGGCCTCGGTAACACAGTCTCGTAGCACTTGATGGATCGATGCTACCTTGCACGAGCCCCGAGATAGATATGACCCCGCAAAGATCATTGATTTCACGTTGTTGGGACCTTGAGGGACACTTTGGCCTGAAGTCGTCAACATGGGTTCGAACAACTGTGCGAGCCGAACGAGGTTACCCCTAGTGTTTACTCAACCATTCGGAGCTGTCGGAATAGACGGTTCGATGCTACGACCAATGATTGGAAAGATATGCAATGTTGTCCATTTTCTATTGAGGAACACCATGAAATCTGACATTGACCGAGAATGTGTTTCCAAATATAAACGGACTTGAATCTCTGAAAACCAAGACATGCTATTGTAGGCCTTGGCAACATGGTCCTATAGCACTTGACGAATCCATGGTACCTCGCACGAGCTCTGAGATATGACCCCTCAAAGATTGTTGATTTCATGCATTTGGGACCTTGAGGGACACTTCGGCCTGGAGTCATCGATGGGGTTCGAACGACTGTGTGTGCCAAATGAGGTTTCCCCTAGCGTTTACCTGACCATTCAAAATTGTTGGAACTGACGGTTCGACGCTACGACCGATGGTTTGAAAGATACACAATGTTGGCCGTTTGAACTAAGGAACACTTTGAGTTCTGACATCGACCAGGAACGTGTTGCCAAATTTAAACAAAGTTGAATCTCTAAAAATTGAGATAGGCTTTTGTATGCCCCGACAACACTGTCTTGTAGCATGTGATGGATCGATTCTACCTTGCACGAGCTCTGAGATATGATCCCACAAAGATCATTGATTTCATGCTAAAGGGACCTTGAGGGACACTTCAGCACAGAGTCATCGTCGGGGATCGAATGACTATGCATGCCAAACAAGGTTGCCACTAGCATTTACCCAACCATTCAGAGCTGTTGGAATAGACAGTTCGTTGTTACGACCGACGGTTGGAAGGATACGCAACATTGGCTGTTTGAACTGAGGAACACTTTGAGTTCTGACATTGCCCGAGAATGTGTTGCCGATTTTAAACGAACTTGAATCTCTGAAAATCAAGACAGGCTTTTGTAGGCCTCGGCAACACAGTCCTGTAGCAACTAACAGATCAATTCTACATTGCACGAGCTCTGAGATATGACCCCGCAAAGATTGTCAATTTCATGCATTTGGAACCTTGAGGGACACTTCAGCACAGAGTCATCGGTGGGGATCGAACTACTGTGCGTGGTGAATGAGGTTGCCACTAGTGTTTACCCGGCCATTCAAAGCTGTTGGAATAGATGGTTTGTTGCTACAACTGACGATTGGAAGGATACGCAATGTTGGTCGTTTGAATTGAGGAACATTGTGAGTTCTAACATCGACCGAGAATGTGTTGCGAAATTTAAACTAACTTGAATCTCTGAAAATTGAGACAGGCTTTTGTAGGCTCTGGAAACACTGTCCCGTAGCACCTAACGGATTGATTCTAACTCACACGAGCTCCGAGATAGACCCCACAAAGATTACCGATTTCATGCTGAAGGGACCTTGAGGGACACTTTAGCACGGAGTCGTCGGCGGGGATGGAACGACTGTGCATGCCGAATGAGGTTTTCACTAGCATTTACCCGACCATTCGAAGCTGTCGGAATAGATGGTTCATTGCTACGACTGACAGTTGGAAGGATACGCAATGTTGGCTATTTGAACTGAGGAACACTTTGAGTTCTGACATCGACCGAGAATGTGTTGCCTATTTTAAACAAACTTGAATTTTTGAAAACCGAGATAGGCTTTTGTAGGCTCTAACAACATGGTCCCGTAGCACCTGATAGATCCATGCTACCTTGCATGAGCCCCAAGATATGACCTCACAAAGATCATTGATTTCATGCATTTGTGACCTTGAGGGACACTTCAGCACAGAGCCATCAGCAGGGCTCGAAAGAATGTGCGTGCTGAATGAGGTTTCCACTAGTGTTTACCCAGCCATTTGAAGCTATTGGAATAGATGGTTCGATGCTACGACCAACAGTTGCAAAGATACGCAATGTTGGCCATTTGAACTAAGGAACACTATGAGTTCTAACATTGACTGAGAATGTGTTGCCAAATTTAAAGTAAGTTGAATCTTTTAAAATTGAGACAGACTTTTGTAGACCGCGGGAACATGGTTCTGTAACACCTAACGGATCGATTCTACCTCGCATGAGCTCCGAGATATGACCCCACAAAGATCACCAATTTCATGCTGAAGGGACCTTGAGGGACACTTCAGTACAGAGTTGTTAGCGGGGATCGAACTACTGTGCGTGGTGATTGGGGTTTCCACTAGTGTTTACCCAACCATTTGGAGCTATTGGAATAGATGGTTCGTTGCTACGAGCGACAGTTGGAAGGATATGCAATGTTGGTCGTCTAAACTGAGGAACACTATGAGTTCTCACATCGACCGAGAATGTGTTGCCAAATTTAAATGAACTTGAATCTCTGAAAATTGAGATAGGCTTTTGTAGCCCCTAACAACACTATCCTCTATCAATCGATTCTATCTCACACGAGCTCTGAGATATGACCCCACAAAGATCATCGATTCATGCTGAAGGGACCTTGACGGACACTTCAACATGGAGTCGTTGGCGGGGATTGAATGACTGTGTGTGTTGAATGAGGTTGCCACTAGTGTTTACCCGACCATTTGGAGCTATCAAAATAGATGATTCGTTGCTACGAGTGACGGTTGGAAGGATACACAACGTTGGCTGTTTGAACTGAGGAACACTTTAAGTTTTGACATTGACTAAGAATGTGTTGCCAATTTTAAATGAACTTGAATCTTTGAAAACTGAGATAGAATTTTGTAGTCCTCGACAACACGGTCCCATATCATCGGACATATCCATGCTACCTCACACGAGCCTCGAGATATGAACCTGCAAAGATCACTGATTTCATGCATTTGGAACCTTGAGGGACACTTCAGCACAGAGTCATCAGCGGGGATCAAACGACTGTGCATGCCAAACGAGGTTGCCACTAGTGTTTATCCAGCCATTCAGAGCTGTTGGAATAGATGGTTCATTACCACGACCGACAGTTGGAAAGATACGCAATGTTGGTCATTTGAACTGGGGAACACTGTGAGTTCTGACATCGACTGAGAATGTGTTGCCAAATTTAAACGAAGTTGAATCTCTAAAAATTGAGACAGGCTTTTGTAGGCCTCGGCAACACGGTCCTGTAACACCTGACCGATTGATTCTACTTCACATGAGCTCTGAGATATGAACCCGCAAAGATCATCGATTTCATGCTGAAGGGACCTTGAGGGACACTTCAGCACAGAGTCGTCGGCAGGGATCGAACTATTGTGCATGCCAAAGAAGGTTGCCACTAGCATTTACCTGACCATTTGGAGCTATTGGAACAGATGGTTCGTTGCTATGACCGACAGTTGGAAGGATACGTAACGTTGGTCATTTGAACTGAGAAACACTGTGAGTTCTGACATCGACTGAGAATGTGTTGCTGATTTTAAACGAACTTGAATATCTAAAAATTGAGATAGGCTTTTGTAGGCCCCAATAATAAGGTCCCGTAGCACTTGATAGATCCATGCTAGCTTGCACGAGCCCTGAGATATGACCCCGTAAAGATCACTGATTTCATGCATTTGGGACCTTGAGAGACACTTTAGCACAGAGTCGTTGGCGGGGATTGAAAGACTGTGCGTGCTGAACGAGGTTGCCACTAGCATTTACCCAGCCATTTGGAGCTGTTGGAATAGATAGTTTGATGCTACGACCGACAGTTGGTAAGATATGCAATGTTGGCTGTTTGAACTAAGGAACACTGTGAGTTATAACATCTACCGAGAATGTGTTGCCAAATTTAAAGGAAGTTGAATCTCTAAAAATTGAGACAGGCTTTTGTAGGCCCTGGTAACAAAGTCCCATAACACCTAATGGATTGATTCTACCTCACACGAGCTTTGAGATATGACCCCACAAAGATCACTGATTTCATGCTGAAGGGACCTTAAGGGACACTTTAGCATGAAGTCATTGAGGGGGATTGAAAGACTGTGCATGCTAAACGAGGTTGCCACTAGTGTTTACCCAACCATTTGGAGCTGTCAGAACAGACGGTTCATTGCTACGACTGATGGTTGGAAGGATATGCAACGTTGGCTGTTTGAACTGAGGAACACTTTAAGTTCTGACATCGACTGAGAATGTGTTGCCGATTTTAAACGAACTTGAATCTCTGAAAACCGAGATAGGCTTTTGTAGGCCCCGACAATATGGTCCCGTAACACCTGATGAATCGATTCTACCTCACATGAGCTCTGAGATATGACCCTACAAAGATCACCGATTTCATGCTAAAGGGAGCTTGAGGGACACTTCAGCATGGAGTCGTCGGCAGGGATCAAACTACTGTGCGTGCCAAATGAGGTTGCCACTAGCGTTTACCTGACTATTCGGAGCTGTTGGAATAGATGGTTCATTGCTATGACCGACGGTTGGAAGGATACACAATGTTGGTCGTTTGAACTGAGGAACACTGTGAGTTCTGACATTGACCGAGAATGTGTTGTCGATTTTAAATGAACTTGAATATTTCAAAACTGAGATAGGCATTTGTAGGCCCTGATAACATGGTCCTGTAGCACCTGACAGATCGATGCTACCTTGCATGAGCCCCAAGATATGACCCCACAAAGATCATTGATTTCATGCATTTGGGACCTTGAGGGACACTTCAGCACGGAGTCATCGGTGGGGATCGACCGACTGTGCGTGCTGAACAAGGTTGCCACTAGCATTTACTCGACCATTCAGAGCTGTTGGAATAGATGGTTTGATGCTACAATCGACGGTTGGAAAGATACGCAACGTTGGTCGTTTGAACTGAGGAACACTGTGAGTTCTGACATCGACCGAGAATGTGTTGCCAAATTTAAATGAAGTTGAATCTCTAAAAACCAAGACAGGCTTTTGTAGGCCCCAACAACACGGTCCCGTAACACCTATTGGATTGATGCTACCTCGCATGAGCTCTGAGATACGATCCTGCAAAGATTGATGATTTTATGCTAAAGGGACCTTGAGGGACACTTCAGCATGGATAGGGACATTACAAATCCATGCAAGAACCTTTTCTTTGATATCGCTCACTAACCCTTTACAAGAGAAAATGTTTACAAAACCTGGCATGTACTTGCATGAGGACATTATATATTATAGAAATCCCGCACAGAAGCAATTGGCAAGCCGCTCAAAAAGTAGTAACTGATAGCAAGTGGGATAATGCAGAAGCTTTAATAAACCACTATCTTCTTTACTCAAGCAACATCTGGTTCATCTGCTCGACTGGGGCATGTTTGGGAACAAACAGTCTCCATTTAAACTCAAGTCTCTGGAAGTAGTTATATTTGTCAGTGGAGGAGATACACCCATTGGATTTGCAATAACTTCATGCTCACTGGAATTTCCATTTCTCTTCAATTGGGATACTCTTTCCAAAATTGCATCTACCCTTTTAACAATTTGGGAAATTAATGGGTCTATTTGTGGACCTCCAAGGAGTTGGTCACCTAAACGCGAACCTTGAGATGAATAAGGAACTTCTCTACGAAAGAGATCAATGCCTTGAGAAGCTCTCCACTTGTCAGCTGAATTAAAACCTTGGACCATAGATGGCTGCCCTTTGTTGTAAAATGAGGAATGAGACTGCCTTGCCAAAGGTGGCAATGAACTTACATTTCAAGGATAATTCCCAACATGAGTAACCTGGTTTCCCAAGTTCTGTAAATGCAAGGCCATTGACGAATAGGCATTTCTAATAGAAATATTTGTGGTGCTAGAATGAAGTGCATGACCAAATTCTTTTCCTGCTAATGAACCAATTTGAGGCTTGATTTCATTTTCTTCTTGATCGTTGCAATATTTTCTCCTGAACTGAACATTTTGTAATTAGTTGATATACAATCACAGTTTTCTCTTGGCCAATCCTGTGGGCTCGCGATTGAGCCTGTAGATCCAAAAAAGGGTTGAAATCTGGATCTGGTGGAAGAGTAGTATTAGCAAGAAGTCATTCACTAACATCTCATCTTTATAATGACTGTGTCGACACTTGGCTGCATCATATAATAAGTTGAAATTAGATAATCATAAAACACTTTGTAAAGTACATCGTACATATCATATACAACCACATCAAATGAGTTCAGCATCAAGAAACATCTGGTTCATCTGCTCGACTGGGGCATGTTTGGGAACAAACAGTCTACATTTAAACCCAAATCTCTGGAAGTATTTATGTTTGTCAGTGGAGGAGATACACCCATTGGATCTACAATAACTTCATGCTCACTGGAATTTCCATTTCTCTTCAATTGGGATACTCTTTCCAAAATTGCATCTACCCTTTTACCAATTTGGGAAATTAATGGGTCTATTTGTGGACCTCCAAGGAGTTGGTCACCTAAATGAGAACCTTGAGATGAATCAAGAACTTCTCTACAAAAGAGATCAATACCTTGAGAAGCTCTCCACTTGTCAGCTAAATTAAAAACCTTGGACCATAAATGGCTGCCCTTTGTTGTAAAATGAGGAGTGAGACTGCCTTGCCAAAGGTGGCAATGAACTTACATTTCAAGGATAATGCCCAACATGAGTAACCTGGTTTCCCAAGTCCTGTAAATCCAAGGCCATTGACGAATAGGCATTTCTAATAGAAATATTTGTGGTGCTAGAATGAAGTGCATGACGAAATTCTTTGCTTGCTAATGAACCAATTTGAGGCTTGATTTCATTTTCTTCTTGATCGTTGCAATATTTTCTCCTCAACTAAACATTTTGTAATCAATTGATATACAATCATAGTTTTCTCTTGGCCAATCCTGTGGGCTCGCGATTGAGCCTGTAGATCCACAAAAGGGTTGAAATCTAGATCTAGTGGAAGAGTAGTATTAGCAAGAAGTCATTCACTAACATCTCATCTTTATAATGACTGTGTCGACACTCGGCTGCATCATATAATAAGTTGAAATTAGATAATCATAAAACACTTTGTAAAGTACATTGTACATATCATATACAGGCACATCAAATGAGTTCAACATCAAGAAAGATGAGCATCATCCCATGAAAGTGAAAGCCTAAATTTCATGGAATGAGCATATCTAACATGTACAATACAAATATAATGCTTTGGTGTGCAAACAAGTGAAAGAAGAAGTGATCACAGTCAACAAATGGTGGAAAATACATTGAATTTCATGGAAAGGGTATAGCACCAAAAGATTGGTCTTAAGGATAGGGATATCTGATGATTTGGATCATCTTATATTGTTCATTTAAAGGTTAATCAATAACCGTTTAAACCTGGAAGTGATTGGAGGGCACCGATTTGAGAAACCCTTGGTTTAAGGTTTTCAAGAGACCAAATTTGGGGTTTTTTGGGGTTATAGGTCTTTGGTATTTAGAGGTTTTATGACATAATAAGACACTATCTATAGTTTGAAGTCTTGGGGTTAATTATTTTATATAGTTCCTTTGTTAAATCACTCACTTTTCATGCATTTTTGGAGCCATAGGGGTGAGAAGAAATACACGCTCCAAAAAAACCATATATTTCCTTTGGATATGACAATGTACTCAGAAAAGGGTACTCAAAAAAGTAATTTTTTTGATTAGTCCTTTGGAAAGTTTTAGAGATAAGTGGCATTTTCCTTCGCTGCAAGGCTATTAGACAGGGCAATTCATTGATCCATCCCCTTTATGTATTTGTTGTCACTTGGGGATAGATCCAAACCTTGTAACTTAGTATTCTAACATTGGAAATGCAGGAAAGATGAAGATTTTGCAAGTTGAGAGTGACTGATTGAGTTTGATGAGTTTGAAGGGTGCATAAGGGTCATCAAATTGGTGCAAGGGTACAACAGTAGACATTCTAGCCTTTGGAGGGGGGTATTTTATGCATGAATCCATCATAGGATGGTCAAATGATGGTGAATCAACTTTAGTTTAGTTTCTATGGTGCTAGGAGACGAGACATTGGGCGAGCCCTAGTTTCTAGAGGGTTTTGGGACCAATTTGGGGCTTTTACATCTAGAAGTGTCAAATATTCAAATTGATGGTAGAATCCTCTAATTAGAGTCATTTTAAGACACTGTTGAAAGTGGCAAGGTCTGCGAGTGAGTCCTTAATAGGTTTTCTTTGTTAATTGAGCCTATTAGGCCTAGTTGGGAAACATGATTTAGCAATTTTAAGGTGTGATGTTCCAAAACACATAGTCTTTGTTTTGACATATGCTATGCAACTTGAAAAAGGGTATTCAAATACTTTAATCACCATTGGAAGAGGTGATCAAGAATTTGGTTGATGGTCCAACCAATTAGCAAGCTTAAACAAGCATGAACCAAGAACTTGTTTGATATGGTGGATATGGAGTTGCTGAAGGAAACCTAAGGTGTGGATTCTTAAAGAAGATGGTATGAGAGGAGAGAATGAAGTAAAGGATTCTCCAAAGATGAGAAAAGCAAAGAAAGTGATGTTCAAGCCCACAAAGGATTCAACAGTCAAAGCAATGAAATTTGAGAATACAAGGTGTTGAAACAAGTGCATCCCTCCAAGGGAATATCTAGTGCTGCCATGGATATCATGGAGAGCTTTATGATTGATATTTTTGATAAGATTACTCCTGAGGCTGCTTCTCTGCTGATATTTTTGACAAGATCGTGACATTTTCCTCTAGACAAACTGAGATTACTGTCAAGTTTGTTTTGCCTGGAGAGCTGGCTAGGCATGCTGCTTCTGAAGGAAGTACAACTGTTACCAAGTTTCCTACTGCTCTGGGTTAGGTTTTGTTGGAAGATTTTAGATTTTTTGTACATGGTGTTTATGGAAGGCTTGTTTAGAAGTTGGTTTTGGCTTGGGTTTATGTTAAAATGGGCTTGTTTGGATGTTTTGATGTAGAAGTGACTGTGAACTGAATGTGTGGAAGTTAATGCTGAACTGGGATCTTAGTGTATGTAAAGAATATATGAATTATGCTATGTATGTTACATTATGAACACTAGTACATTTTGGCAAATATGTGACTACATGACTAAAAATTTTAGTCACATGACTAAAATTGATCATATTCTACTAATGTTTTGTACTTCACAAATATAAATGACTAAATATGTGAGTAATTTGATCATAAGGTAAAATCACAAGTGCAGTCAAATAAAAATGACTAAATAGATGATTAAATAAATGACTAATTAAATGATTAAATAATTAGTCACTAATAATTAGTTACTGAAACAAAACTTACTAAATAAAAGATTAAATTAATGACTACATAATTAGTCTCCTAAACAAAATGACTAAATGCATGATTATACCTCATTTATAATTATAACATTTGAATATAATATCAAAGAGTTGGAAATTCCAATTCACCAATAACGCTTTCTCGTCAATAGGTGTATTGCGCCGCAAGCAATCTTATATGTACACCCTTCTCATGCCCTAAATCTGGGTTTTTGGAGATTTCAAAACCGATTGATAAACAAGATTTAGAGATAGTGTTATAAAAAAGAATAGCCAAATTATAATTATTATAAGTAAACAAAATTAGTTGTACAAGTCTTGACAAATAATAGTTCTAACATTATTAAAATCGAGTGCAGTCTATAAGTTGTACGGGTTTTGACAAAAAATAGTTCTAATTACATTAAAATCGATCTACATTGAATATGATTTAAGACTAGAAGGGTAAGAAGGTTAAGACCCTAATTAATTAGATGGAACCCATCAAGGCTTAAATCACTAAAAAAATAAATAATGTAATTTCATAAAAAATTAGAATATCTCAAATTAAGATGTAACTATATAGAAATATTAGGCCTCCTAATTATCTATCTCCTTGACTTTTTATTATTTTAATATATTTATTTGCTTATAAATTTATTTAATATGATAGTTGATCAACTTATATGAATTGGTTCTCATCATTTGAGTTTTGAAATAGATACTAAAGAAAATAGATAAAAGATAAAATGCCTATTTTACAAAATACGAATAGACAACAATATTTTATCATTAAATATTTGGAACATTATTGATTAAAATTCAAATTATATAAATATTTTAAAAGTAATCAATTTAAATACCCTAAAAATCTAAATTTACTTCCAAAAACAAATATATTTATTTATTATTAATTTATTTACCACTTAAATCTAAACATCAAATTAATTCTGAATATAAAATTTTCAGCACATTAAACAATTATGTTAATAGCAAAAAAACATATAATGCAGCTTTACATTTCTTATATGTGTGCGTTTCTGGATTTGATTGTGTATGTGTTTTTAGCCTCAACGTTTCGGATCACACTCTGTGATCCATCATCAGGAGAAGAGAGTGCAAGAATAGAAGAATCAAAAGATGCAGACCAGACCTTTCACAAGGGATATAAGAAGAGACACTAGCACAAAAACCTATGCAAAGAAGAAAAGAGGAAACAATTAAAAGATGATGTTCAAGGCATCAAGAGAGAGAAGGGAGAAAAGCCTCCTAGATAGAATTATAAAGTGCATATAGTATTATATTATAATAAGTTTAAATATTATAGCGAGTGAGATATATATATATATATATATATATATATATATATATATATATATATATATATATATATATATATATATATATATATATATATATATATATATATATATATATATATTCATAATTGGCATGTCCTAATCATCCATTATCCTTAGATCACCCTTATTATCTTGAAAATTGTTAATTTTCCACCATAATTATCGTGCCATCATACTTCAAAATTCAATTATAAGTTTCATACAAATTGGTGTGCCGTCAAATAGAAATCCCTAATTATCCAACATTCTTAAGTCAGGATCCCTTATTGCCTTTATAATTGAACCATAGAAATTCTTTTGACAAATGATCCCAAGAGTCTATTTGTAATGATAAAAAAAATTTCCAAAACGGAGCGCCAAGTGCACGTAAGCAAATACAATCAAATAAATATAAATATAACATACTAGTAAGCATATATTATAGATGTATAGGTATATCTAAACATATTAATATATAGGAATTGGCTAATATTAGACAAGACGGAGAGACCTATATTAGGTCTAAAACTGTGCAAATAAAGAGGATCGACATACACATAAGCAAAAAAGATTATCCATTTTCGAACAGGTTGAGTTTCAGTTCGCGCGTAAAAGGTAGGCATGCATTTTGGGCACAGGAGAGCGGGAAGAAACCAAAAGGGAAACCACCAGATTTTGTAATAAAATCTCCAAATCCATTCGGTGTCCACAAACAGCAATTCCTGCGCATTAGAAAGTTTCAATTCTGGGTGCAAGAGAGCTCTGAGAAGTTTTTATTGAAGGATCAATTCTGGGCACAAGAGAACTCTGTATTGAAGGTATGTTCAATGAATATTTGTTTTTGTGTTTATGCAGTATAATGTTTGTTAGGTCTTTTTTTATGTTTGAAATTTGCACATCTTTCAAGCAGGAAACTACATTTGCTTATAAATTAAACAAGAAACAAAAGTTCATTGTGAGTTTCTAATACATTGTAAAAGCTTCATGAAAATATAGAATTAAGATTTTCCAATTGATTGTCACCTTATAGATATCTTCAGGAGACTTGGCTTCCATTATCTCAAGATCACGTGCAAGTGACAAATATATATGATATGCTTCATCTTATCAATTTATTGGGTCTTTTGGATCTAGATTTACATGGGGCTTCATTCATGTGATCCAATAGATGCAATTTTTAGAATATTGTTTGATTTAAATTAGATTGGGATTTTATCTTCCTTGATTGGATGATTTCATACTATTACAGGCTCTTAGTTCTTTCATGTATTGGTTTGGACCATTTTCCCATTGTGTTCACAACTAATGATGGATGCTTGAAAACTAATTTTCCCTTTACATTTGAGAATATGTGGACTTTTAACCAAGATCTCAAAAATAAAATTGGAGAATGGTGGAGTATAGATGTTACAAGTATATATATGTATCATGTTATAAAGAAGTTATCTTTAGATAAATCCAATGTGCTAAGATGGAAAAAATCTTCCTTTGGTCATATATTTAATATAAAGAATCATTTTAAAAGTGAATTAGATGATATTTAAGCCTAGATTCAATCCTAGGGAGATTCTATTGTCCTTGTGAATTAGGAAATTTTTATTTCATATCAACTTCATGATATCATTACAAAAAAAGAAGACTTCTAGAAGTAAAGGAATACTATTTTTTCATATGTCCACCCTCAAGCATCATGCCTCTAATAGAATCCACTCCATCAATTTTAATGGTATGAATTTTGTTAAATATGAATACATCATGTAGGGGGAATTGATTTCTTCCCCTCTCTACTTTCAAATGATTAGATTATGGATCTTGATTGTCAACACTAATTTTTAAGGGAGACCCCTCTCTTGTCTTGGGAGATATGAAACATGCCCTTACCAGGATTCATTCGGAGGATGGGGTTCATAATATAGTTTTTTTTCATTTGAAGGAAACAAAATGCCAAACCCTGATAGTTTTCTCACATTCTTCTTTTAACTTTATTGGGATATTGTGGCTAATCATGACATTATAGGGGTTGCTAGAGAGTTCTTTTTGAAAGAAAGTTGGTGCTAATTCCTTTCATGATTTCTACCATATTAGCTTATGTAATTCTCTTTATGAGATCTTCTTGAAGATCCTTGTGTTTCATCTTAAGTAGAGCCTTCCTTAGTTGATCTCTTCTCAATAAAAGGAGTTTGTATTTGGCTGGAAAATCATGGATTCTATTCTATCTATTCATGAAAATATCCATTCATTGATGGTTAATAAGAAGGTAGGTTATTTTCTTATAATAGATATTTTTAAGACCTATGAATGGGTTGATTTGAATTTTCTTTTGAAACTCCTCTCATCCTTTGTCTTTAGCTATGATTTTATTCAGCTAACCTTAAGATATCTTCAGGAGACTTGGCTTCCATTATCTCAAGATCACGTGCAAGTGACAAAAAGCCCTCACTCAATTTTATGTTATTAATTATTTCCCGTAACTGCTCTCTTTGCTCTTCATTCCCATTTGTCATTTCATCATCCAGATCCAATGTTACTCCCTACAAACGCTCAACACCATAGAAAAATAGATAAAAAGATGAGTCATGATAAAAGCATAAGCAATCAATGTGCATTATAACATGAAATCTTTGCTGATATAAGTAACAATTTCAAAAACTTAAAACAGTTGTATAGCCTATGTTGAACATTTACCCACATCAGGGCATGTAACGCATAACAAGTATGTTGGCATATACTAAATTTTCTTTCAGATCAAAACAAAGAAATAGATTAGAAAGAAAAATCCACAAATTTTTAAGATAAAAGTTTTGACTCTTTTCAATTTGCACCTTGAGTAGAGATTTATGAATAAAATTAGTACACCATTTTCATCCTTTATAGTTTTGCAATATCTCCATTTAATGTTCTTGTGTATCTTTTAGTTACTTTAGAAATGGAAACTCTTAAAAAAGTGACTCTTAGAGCTATAGTTCCAAGAAATTAGTTTAAGAAGACATCTTATTTCACTTTGCCTAATTATATGATTGGTGAAGCCAAGTATAAAAGAAACTGTGGGAAGTGGGATACTTAGTCACATAAGTCCAACTTAACAAAAAAAATTATCATGCAAAGAACAAAAAAATGTAACGGAAATAAAAAGAGATTTCTCACAATTGAGTCATTTGTAAGGCTATCATCACTTTGGTAATTAATAAAGAACTCGAGACAGGACCACTCTTACTACTAAGTCAGCAATACAATCATTTTGACTTCAACCATACGTTTGACAGAGTTTCCATGAATTAATGAATAGCTAATTTTTTACTATTACTAGAACAAACTTAAGTCAGATTCGCCTAAGCACCTAGTTCTTTTGTCATGAGCATCAAAAGAACATTTCCTAAGGGTTACAATTTTCAACCTGTGGCATTTGTACAAATATTTGTCCACAACAACAATTAGGATTGAGATTGTTCTCAAATCTTCATTATTAGAACCAACTTAATGAATAATGGCATGCTTATAGTTAAATCTAGTTTTATCACTCAAATTAGCTCATATATGCTATGGGTAAGAATCCAAGCCAACTTAGTGAGAGTAGTTTAACCTTCCTACTTCATGAAATCTAAGCTAAGCTAAGTTTGTCATAGAGATGGGGTCGAAACCAAGTGATTTGTGATGAAGCGAGTTAAAACCCTTTGAGAATCATTTTGCCAGCTTCAGTTTGACCTTAGAAATCCATGATAGATTGTGGGAGGTAACCTTGCTAAAGGCTTGCTGGACCTTGAAATTTGGTGAGGTCTGGAATTTTTTGAAAACCCCCAAAATCTAGAATTTGCATCTTAACTCCTATGAAGTTGGAACCTATCTCAAACATCCTGGAAAGTATTTATACAAATATAACTTAAAGTATAAGAAGATAGAACCCACAAGTCCACAGACGGACCTTGCCCAGATCCAGCGCGGACTGGTCTGCGAATCCAGACCCAAACCCAGACCCGGTTCGGGGGGCTAGGGTGCAAATCTGCCTGCTTACGAATATATATTTGAAGAGTATGTGAGAAGTATATATCTGAAGCATATAATTGAATAGGATACCTGAATGTCCCAATGTATATATTCAAATGTGCTATATTATATTTGTGTAATCTAATTAATTTAATTATAAAGATAATTAATATATATATATATATATATATATATATATATATATATATATATATATATATATATATATATATATATACAAACCAACTTCAATCTATTATTTATAGTTGTATATCAAAATAAGAACATGTATAGAAATATGTATAAAAAATGTATTGTTATACTAATATAAATTATAATACAAAGAATTAAATGTTTGTAGCTTATTCCTTAATTACTTACTATAACCCCTTGAAAGCATGGGTTTCTGTCAATCTTGGAGGCGGAGTAAATCCCACAAGATAGATGAATTCCAAGATGGGTAAGGATATGCATTTCCAATGCCTTGAGGGAAAATTCCAAGATGGGTACAAACATACAGTCCCAATGCCTTGAGGAAGCCCACTTGTAGATTAGTGTCAAGCGCCCTCCGACATGGAAATTCCCATCCTCCCTAAAGTTGGCATGGTTAAGAGAGAAGAAGGAATCAAGCTTAAATATGTTAATTATTAAATTTATTATGAATTATTCATTTTTTCCAAAAAATTAAATTCAAATTAGATGCATAATAATGTACATTAAACATTGAACATTGACAACCTCTGAGTAGGGGACATTACAGAGCATTGAACAGATCTTGATATAGATCAACATTATTCTCTTGTATAGACAAATCAGATACTACATCAGAAATTCAAGAAAGGGGTAGGCATCCATAGCTATCTGATAATTCCATTCTTTTCACATAGTGATCGATATTGATATCAACACGATCTTTATCAGATCAATACTTATTTACATCAGCAATTATCCAGACCAGCATAAAACAAATGATTTCATGTATATTCAGATTTGTCTTTGTTTCACCAACCTTTATTTTGCATAAGCATTTCGAATATAGAATCAATAAAGGCAATCTCCATTACATTGCAGTTATATCATCATCAAGAATCATATCAGAATATTGTTTGACAATATACTCTTGCGTTACATCAAGATATAGGACATTTGCAGTAATCAATCTCTTTTTTATCTAGTTCATAGAAAACATGACATTGATACTTACACATTCACAAATCATACACAATACATTCAATTATAGCCAAATTAAGATTTAGGTGTAAGCTATTAAGAGAGAAATCCCTTGTAATTTAAGAAATTAGTCAAAAGTTCTAAGGTTGCATGGAGATGGGGGTACTTGGGTACTTTGGAGATGTGAATGGGTGTGGGTACGGCTATTTTTTCAATATAGGAGATGAGGGTGCTTTGGGTACATCAAGAAAAAATTATATTTAATTTAATAGTTTATAGAAAATCTGAAAATATGACATTGAGTTTTCAAAACAAGAACAGTGATAAAGTTTACTGTTGACTATTATCTTTGAAGATTAGGTAAACAAATTGAAATGTCATACAATCATTATATCAAATTTTTAAACCAATTAGTGATTCCATATTGAAATAAACTTGATAAACAGCAAGCTAATTTGCAAACAAAAAATTGAAACGAAAATTAGAAATCTTAATCAAGGTCCCTAGCTATGATGATCCCTACTGAGTACCTGGTAAAAGATACACGTACCAGTACTCGGTATGCATCCTAGGGGTATGGGTATGAATACCCATACAACTATGGTCAAAACCTTAAGAAATCTCATAAGGGGGCATTACATATAACTTCTTCTTGTACAAGCTCATTGACAACTGTGGTATGTTCAACTACAAGTTCTTCATTGATATACACGGTGTCAAAGAAGCAAATGAGTAAAAGCTTAATATCAAATTCATTGTATATGGTATTAATGACCTACTCTCAAGCTCTTAGAAGGAAATGCCAAAGGGATGGAACTGAAATTTCATGTCTAAATTTGATCCATGACATGAATTTGATGCTAAATTATGTTTGGGAAGATGAAACCGCTCTTCATCCAATTATGTTTTTTTCTCAACATTATGATGCAATCTTGGACTGTACCATGGAAATTTTAGATTGAGATCTCACTATCTTGGGGATTGCTAAGTTGTTTCACTGAGGTAAACAAGCTACCTTGGTATCTGTGGTATCCTGAATGTTTGATATTCTAAATTAAAGCATATTTAAAACATAGCACACATAATTTCAGGTTGGCTTGATTGATACTTGATGGCTGATTTTGATGGTTAATTGATACAAGTGTGTGTAGGTGTTGTTAAGGGTCAATCCATGTGGATTAGGACCTTAGTTGTCAATAGGAGTGATGCAGAGGGTTCTAGGTACAAGGGTTACCTTTCACACTTTGTTATCTAATCTTCCTAGGTTGATCCAATGGATCCCTTATTCATCCACCCAAGGACTTCCTAAGTCCCACCCTGTCACCTACCTCAAAGGTATGATGACTTCTTTAATGTGGATTCTTACCCCAATCTCATCAACTAGCCCTTCTTTACTAAGGACTCTACAACCCTTCTTCAAGTACCTTTACCCCCTGCTATGTTTATACTTCCAAGTTACCCATAAGACCCCTAACACCTTTCACTGATCCCCAAATCCACCTCTAACATCTTCTCTAGCAAGTACATGCAAACATTAAGTACCCTTGATACTATTCCAAACAGTGTAAACACTAACAGGTTTCCTAACTGGTAGTATGACTATTTTTGGGTCTTAGTCTGTAATTCCCCTTGATGACCTCACCAACATGTGTTGGAATCTTCAAGTACTGTGTCTTGCCTCCCCAAATCCAAAATTATAAACTTCTATCACACCCCTAGCCCTCTCTACCATCAGGCCCTAGTTGAGGGCAGTGTAGCAAGGGTTTTCCTGTGACAATTTCACCAACTTTAAGTTTTATTTCTCAAAACTCTCAAACAACTCCATAAAAAAATTGGGAAATCTTAAACCACTCCTTTTGGTCTTCCAAATGCCAAAGTTTTAGTTCTTTGCCACACTCACAATGTACAAAACTACTAGGACCTAGTTGAGGGCTTGTCTCCAACGCTTCAGACCTGCAAACAATTTTCCACTTCAACGGCCTATCAAAACATCACCAACACACCTACACCATATACCATTAGAAATGTATTTCAACACCCTATCCAACCATATCATTAGTTTCATGAAATCAATCATGAATGTGGCCAAGAAATTAATTGTCTGTCTGACCCTGGCTCACTGTTCCTCACTTAGCTAGCCTAGGGCTTCATTTTAAAATTAGAAGGACCTTTGCAAATGGAATAAAAACTATACAATTATTTAGGACTGCCATGGAACTAGGAATCCCCAAAGTTTCATCAAGATCCACTGGTGGATTCCACAGTTCCAAGCATTTTCCCTCTGTCAGGTCTAAAGCCTATTGATTGCCAGGCAGTGACCTTAAAACTGGTATAACTTGCAAAGTATCTAGAGTTAGATAATGATTCAAAGTGCACTTGAAAGAGAAAACAAAACTCTATCTAACTATAAGATCAAAACATTACTCCCAATCCGTACAGGTCGTATAGAGCCGTACCATCAGAGAATTAACACAGTTATAGTACGTACAATAGCAGGGTAATTGCAAAAATCCTTCAATTACTTCATTAACCATCTGAAAAATGTTTCCAATTGCTCATATAGAAATTTGGGATTGGTTACATGCCATAACCAATTCAATTTCAAAGTTGCAAGAAAAAGTTGCAAAATGCAACTTTTGCAACTTTTCAAAGTTGCAAGCAACTTTTGCACCAAGTTGCATTTTTGCTCAAGGACTACTTGTATGACCCCAAATCAATTCCAATATGCATGAAATGACTAAGTAAATATAATAAACCCCTTCTACATGAGTTTGACCTATTTTGACCAACTATTGACTTCCTTTGACTCTTGGGCAATTTGGCCCTTACAGGCATCCCGATGGCTTCAATCTATGAACATGACATCACAACAACACAAAATGACATGTTTTCTCACAAACCAATCAAATTCATTCCTGTTTGCTAGGTTCTCTACACCAAGGAGTCAATAAAGTGAGTTTGAACTCCAAGTGGGCACCTAGGTACATTAGGGTCACTTGTAAAGTTAAGTGTGATAAGGTGTCTTTATGATGCCTAGTTGGTTAAAGTAGTTGTGAGTAACTAAGTTTTCTTCTATCATTTTGGGTCGAGGGCATTCATTAGATGCTTCAGTTTCATGGGTGGAGAGAAATATGCAACAAAAGTTACATAGTTGCAACTTTTTGCAAAAATTGTGCAACTTTCATAGCATTTGTCCTCCATGAGCTCTCAATGGCTCATTAATGACCCAAATTGATAGGAAAGATTTCTTTTAGTGTTATGAAGCTTTGAGAAACATCATTGTATGGATGAGAAGTGAATAGAAAGTTTTAGCTGTGTGTTTGGAGTGAAATTTTGATGTTTTTCTCTTGCACGTGTGAAATCGGAAGCATTCCTGAAACTGTGATGCATGAAATTTGAAGTATTAGTCATTTTCTAAATCTTTCTAGTTTTGGGTTTCAGGATTTGGGTTCATTTGAGTGAGCTATAAAAATGATCTTAAAATGACCTGCTTGTTGTTCTGGAAGTGACTGTCTAGTGTTAAATTGCTTATCGCTTAAAAATTGACCCAAGGAATTGTAAATAGGTTTTAGAATCATAAAGTACACTCATTTAGCTTTCCAAAACATGTGGCTACAGAGCCGTACAATACCTCCTCCTATTTTTAATAGCAAGCCCTAGCTCTTGGCTGTGTATGCATAACTGTAACAGTGAGCTCTAAATGCACTAGTAGATTGTGAATTTGAGCACATGGGTCCTTAGAGTGTCAAGAAAAGTTGTAGGCTGAGTAGTATTTGATATGTTCAAACACTCATCTCGAGGTTCCTAGTTGATTTGCACGTGTGGGAGTTGATTTTGTCACTGTCTCTGTTATAGGCTACAAACCCTACTTTTGTGCATTGGCTCGTACGGTCCAATTGAGGAATCAAGACCAACAAAATCTTATAGAGAATCCAAAAGGGTATCCCTCAACCAAGTTAGTTTTGGGGGTCATTAAGGCATTTTAAGAGAAAATGGTAAAAAACAACAAGTAGAGGGCTAATTGGGCTTATTGACCTAGTAGGCAGTTTTGAATAAAAACTAAGGAATCATATATGAACAATTGTTGACCTTGCAAATTATGGATGCTAAGTGAATGTTTTTGAACTTGTTAAACTTACGACAAGCTTATATGGAGATAGAGGTTGCAGGGGTACAATTTTTCCATGTTCCTAAATGTGCATGCCCTTCCATGCTAGTGGGGTTAGTAGGTTTAGCTAAGAACCTAGAATTTCTTGGGCTAAAACATGTCATATGCTATGTTAATGTCATGTTAGTGATGAAAGACTCTCAGTAGATTGAGTGTAAGCTTTTAATCTTTGACTAGCGTCTAGCGAATAGACTATTTCTGAAATGTTTGATATTCTAAATTTCTGGAGATTTCAATGATTTTCCCTCTTTTTATATTGGTATCCTTTTGAATAGAAATGCTATCATAGGAAAGGGTTTGAGTGTTTGGACTCAAATTACACACAACAACTAGAGAAGGAATAACACTTATTGTTGTTGCCAGTAAAAATAATATTCAGAATTTATTATTCTAGGAAGAAAATCAACTTGTTTACATAAGTTTCATACCCTGTAGACACCACAACCACAACAGAAAATCTTGCAGTCCTGGGCCCTTGCCAGCTCCAACTCCCCCAAATGACTAGCAAACATTTGAGAATGTGATTGTTAACTATTAGTTTGCATGCCAACGTAATCAATTATATGTTTAGAACTCATATTTAAGGATATCTTCTTAGGTTAATTAGAATCATTTAGGTGAACTCCCTCTTTCAGTGTTATATAAAATTTTTGGGGTATTCCTCAATCTTAAAAAATAAATTTTTCAGTGTATCCTTCAATTTTCCTGTCAGTTCCATGCATAGAATTGATTGCTACTTCCACAGTAGGTTTTGAAAACTATCCCTGCAAAGTTGGAAGGATGCTCTATCATGGCATCTTGTAATGCCTGCTCAACTGGATCAGCAAGTAGCCTATAAAGGCAACCTCCTAATATTTCTTCATTCAAGACTAATTTTTGTAATGATCACTTGCTGATCATCAAACTCAATGATACACTGTATCTCAGCCATACAAGAAACTGAAAAAAAAAACTACTAATTAAACTAGAAAGTAGAAAAATAGAAGAGATCATCAAGCTAAAGAATATCATCCAAAGACACACATGTCACATTGACTTGAGGAGCATAAGTTTGCTAATAACCATAGTAACCCGGATCCCAAAATCATGGAGAACCGACAGACCCCATGCCAAAATCATGGAGAACACTTATCACGATCCTTGACATGGTTTAGTGATATATATATATATATATATATATATATATATATATATATATATATATATATATATATATATATATATATATATATATATATATATATATATATATATATATATATATATATATATATATATATATATATATATATATATATATATATATATATATATATATATATATATATATATATATATATATATATATATATATATATATATATATATATATATATATATATAACCATAAAATTTCTTTTGTTCAACTTCTTATTTATGTTGTTTTTTTAATAGGTTATAGTGTCTTTAATTATCTGATGTGTGTATTTGAAAATTTTTATTTTAGGTGCATATAACTGTAGTGGCTACTTGCATGGGTGATAAAGCTTGTTTGGAGAGGACTCGGAGACTTATTGAAAGACAGGCAAAGAATTCACTGTTCATAAAAAAATTGATGTCATCAGGCCTCTTTGAAGAAAGGTCAAATTTGGGGACACCTTCTGCAATTAATTCAAAGGTAATTCAAAACTTTGCTGCTTTTTATGCTTTGAAACATACTTTATCACTATTTTTTATGCTTTATTTGATTTTTTTTTTAGATTTATTTTTCGCTATCTTGAAATCAGATTCTAATTTAATACTAGAATGCAAAATATTACAAATGGATCAGCAAAGAAGGTTGACTACAGATCAATATCATGCATATGATGAGAGAGTAGCTGATGAGAGGGATGTGGAAAAATATCCATGTCCATGTAATAACTGTCTTGGTGGAAAAATGAAAAATAGAAATGTTATTTATCGACATATGATAAGACATGGGCATAGTGGTATAAGCCCTTGGGCTTATAACTATTACAAAGATATGATAGAATTGCAAAATGTGAGAGGTGAAGAGGCAACAAACATAGATGAAGTGGCACCAAACATAGATGAAGTGGCACCGAACATAGATGAAGGCACAATAAAGCTAGACGAAGGGTTTGAAGTCAATAGAATGTTGAACGAGGGTTTAGACGATGATTGGGCCAAGGCAATGGAGGATGCTTTAAAGCCTGTGTATGCTGATTGCAAGTTAAGTCATTTGACAACAATCCTTCAAATTCTTAACTTGCAAGTGGTGCATGGTTGGACAAATGAGAGTGTAGATCAGTTGTTGGCATTATTATGTTCATTGTTACCTGTTGAGTCCACATTGCCAACAAAACGAAGTCAATGTAAAAGGAAAATTAGTGATCTCAGATTGGGGTATGATAATATCCACACATGTGTGAATGGTTGCGTATTATTTCGCAAAAATCTCGCAAATGATACTGAATGTCCAAAATGTCATGAAGCAAGGTACAGGAAAGGATTGAAATCAGCTGTGGTCCCTAGAAAAGTTCTTCACCACTTTCTGATAATCCCACGATTACTACGAATGTATCGGTGTAGAGACATTGCTCAGCTTATGAAGTGGCATGCTCTAAATAAGAGCACTGATGGGAAACAACGACATGTGCCTGATTCTAATATGTGGATGGAGTTTGATAACAAATGGCCCAATTTTTCTCAAGATCCTCGTAACATAAGGTTGGGTTTGGCTCTAGATGGAGTGAACCCATTCTCAGATCAAAGTACGAAATGGTCAACTTGGCCTATTTTTTTATTAAATTATAATTTGCCTCCATGGCTAGTAACCAAACCATTTTTCTTGATGTTATCATTGATTATACCAGGAAAGAAAAGTGTGACTTCAGATACAATAGATGCTTATCTAGAGCCACTATATGATGAGCTAATGGAATTGTGGACAGGAGTTGAAGCAATTCAATCTTTAAGGGATGGTCATTAAATCAAATTCACTTTAAGAGCTTCCTTATTGGTTACAATTCATGATCTTCCTGCATATGGTACATTGTCTGGTCTCACTGTTCATGGATATCATGGTTGTCCAGCTTGTAACTTTAAGGATTTTGTGAGGCACTCAAGAAGTTTGCGTAAGTGTATTTCTTGTGGACATCGTGCTTATCTAAAAGTGGATCATCCATATCGTCAACAAAAAACACGTTTCAATGGTGAAGAAGAGAATCCTGAAGAACCTTTGGCAATAATAGGTGATTACATTGTTGACAATGGAAAAAAAAGAATGTCATTTATTACAAATGGTGGTATTCCTGGTATTTGATATGATCCATGTAATCAAAGTGGTGTAAAAAGGTTGTGCATATTCTATAATTTTCCATACTTCAAGGATATAACCATCAGGCACACTGTTGACTTTATGCATACAGAGAAAAATATAGCCTATGCTATTATAGAAACTCTTTTTGGTGCTTTTGATACTATTTCATCACGCGAAGACTTTCGAGATTTAAAGATTCATCGAAATCTTTGGGTTGAAAAATATGATGGTGAAAAATATGGAAAACCTAGTGCTCCCTATGTTTGGACAAAAGAACAACATGCACAATTCTTACAGTTGATGTCTCAGACTCGCTTTCCTACAAGATATGTAAGTATTGCCAGTAGAAGCCAAATTAAAATTAATAGCTTAAGAGGCCTAAAGACCCATGATTATCATGTGATAATCGAGAACATTTTACCAATTGTGGTTAATATATTGGGTTTGGAAAAAGGGCCAAGATTGGCAATCATAAGGTTGGGGCTAATACTTAAGAGAATGAGTTCACATGTAGCAGATCCATCAAACTTTGACAGTTTGAGGGAGGAGGTTGTTGAAGTTCTTTGTCTTCTAGAACAGGAATTTCCACCAACAATCTTTAACATCTCTATGCATCTTTTGATACATCTAGAATATGAACTAGAGCTTTGCGGTCCAGTAAGAACAAGATGGATGTATCCTATAGAATGATATATGAAGGTTTTGAAACAATTTGTTCGTACTAGGGAAAAACCAGAAGGCAGCATGGCTGAGGGATATTCAATGCAAGAGGTCATGGGATTTTGTACAAAATATATGAAGGATTTTGAAAATGTGAATCGACGTGTATGGGATGATGATGAAGATGAGAGAGTTGTAGGCGAAGTATTAGAGGGCAATGGATGCCGCTTCAAGCTATCACATCAGGAAAGAAGTACATTGCATGCATTTATTCTTCAAAACACATCTTCATTTGATACATGGCATAGGTAAAACATTCTACACAATTGTTTATTTACTCATATGTATTACACATTTATATTATTAATCTTACTATGTCATTAATGTTGTATGTAGAAAATATGAGGAAGAAAATCAAAGTTTCTTGCAACATTGACCTCAAAAGCGCAAACATCATAGTTTGGTTGGAGGTGATACTTTTCCAAAATTTGAAGAATGGATTGCCAGTGCTGTTCATGATGCAAAAGAAGAAGGTCAACATATAACAATAGAGGAAAGTGAGCTTTCACAATCTCCACATTTATGGGCTATGCGATTTAATGGCATGTGGGCCTATGGTAGTCATTTAAGGGTAGAGCAAAAAGACAAAGGAAAGATAAATTGTGATTGTGTTGTTAGTGCTGAGTTTCATCATGAAACCGAGAAGAAATTCTATGTTGGATTCATCCAAGAAATTATTCAAGTGGATTTTGGTGAAAATAGTCCTATATTGTTAAAATGTAAGTGGATCCGACCATCCCCAGTACAATTTGATGAGTATGGATTTATACGTGCTAATATAGGGCAATTCTTATCAAAGATGGATGAGCCATATGTTTTCCCTTTTCAAATCAACCAATCATTTCTAATTGATGATGTAAGAAGCCCAAGATGGTCATATGTCATTCAAACAAAGTCTCGTTCAAAACAGAAATTCATCGAAATTATTGATTTAAGTCCTAATGGGCAATATATTAATCTACAAGAAACATTCGAAGAAGTGGATGAAGATGATGATGGATTGTTTCAAGAAGATATTTTGATTACTAGTGAAGAGACTGTAAGAGAGAATGTATTGCATGCCACAGATGATGATGACGAAGAAGATCTAGTAGATGCAGACATGAGTGATCAAGAATTGGACCTTGCTGGCATTGCAGATGATTATTGATGAGCCCCATTTCATGAACTATTATTAAAGTCTTTTAAGTTGTTTTAAAACTGTGTTTATGTTTTGAGAACATTGACCTTCTTATTAATACTATGACCACTATCCTCCATGAAAATATGTGAAAACCATTTAATTCTACAATAACTTCACCATGGGGATGGAGCATTTAATTCTATAATAACTTTACACATTGATTTAGTCCATTTTCATAATGATACTCAAGCCAAGAATGAAAAATTTCTCATCAATAGTCAATGTCCAAAAAACTCTTTCTTTAGTTCCATTGAAAATGTTACCCAGTCACTACTCTTCTATCAGGGATTTCCTGTGAGACTTGTTCTACTTCATTGAGCTGTATATGGTAGGTTTTGTTGCTGAATCATGTACTACTTTTCTAATTAGTAATTAGGCATCTGATTCTGATGATCTAAGCTTCATTTTGTTTTCAAGGATGCTAGAATTCAGAAACTAAGGATCCAATAATTTGGGTTTCTCTTACTTTGCATTGTAAAAAATAATGTAAAAGAAAATAATACAAAAAAATAAAACTTATCAAAGGATCTAGAGATTTATCAAGGAGCCAGTTATAGTGGGACTTACATGTATATTAAAATCATAAGTAGATGTTGTAGGAAGCAGTTTCCTCAACGCAAACACCTGGAAGCATGAAAACATAATACATCTTAGCAACAACAGTATTTCTTTACGTTTTAATTATTTTAATGGAAATGTGTATTGGGTACAATGTTGAATACTCTTTCCCAATAGACTAGATAAGCTTTAGGGCCTAAAATTCTTTATCCTTTAAATAAAATTTAAGTAAAACATGATTTATAGAAAATGTTGGTGCTTTACCTCCCCTGGAGTTTCTAAAATAGGTTGCTTGTTTGTTGAGCCTGTTATAAATTAAGAAACCTCATTTCTCAATCTCTGGTATCTATAATAGAATAATAATGTCAATCAAATATTAATAGGGAATTATGCTGATTTTCAATATATAAAAAATGCTGATTTTCTGATTTTCAGACTAAAAACTCACTGTTCATTCAATTTCTATTAATTGGCCATACATTATCTCACCTCAAGCCCTACATATATTGAAATAGGGATGAGTTAAATTTCATGTGCAGGTGGTTTGAGGTGAATTGGTAAAGAGAGTAGAAATTTAGAAGAATTTTAGTGAAAACAGTCTGAAAACCCTCTTCAACCAGGTTTCTGACAGAAAATCTTTCATATTTCCTAAATTCACCATTGGAAAATTGCCAAAATGGGAGAATTGGAAGGTCTGGGTGTCCTCTATCTTATTCTGGAGGTTTTGAAGTGAGATTTGATGATTGGTGACAATGGTTTGATGCCCTAGGTCTGATTTGGGGTGGAAAATGACTAGTTTTCATGACTGTGAGTGCATTTTCTAAACCTGGTGTAATCCTGAGGCATTTAGGCACTGTAAACCCATGGATTCCTTGTTTTAAAGTTCCTTTCCACCTCTCCATGGTGTTGGTTTGGTTGTATGGTGTAATTTGGGGGTAGTTGTGCAATAGTGGCCTAATTAGGCCTTAAAAGCCTTGCAACAGTTAGTTTGTGATCAGAGGTCTCAATTGCTCTTGGTGTCATCTTTGAATATGAATTATAAAATGTCAAAAGGTATCCCATATGGTTTTTTTTTGGTCTCCAAATTCTGTTATTGGATGTTGAATTCCTAAACCTAGGTAGACAGGGCTAGTAGGCTTAGTTACCCTCCTTGAAGTGAGAAGCTAGTATTGTGATTCCAAGTGGATGGAAAGTATTGTAATAGATTTTTGATGCCTCCTAATGTCCTAAAGTGTATAAGATAAATGGTCTCATGACAAGATGTGTGAATTCACCAATCCCTACCTGTAATAGATATTTGCAGATAATTTTCACTGATGATCTAAAAAGTTCTGTGAATTCATAAGAACAATAATCTATATTCTTTGATAGTGTCATATAATACTAAAATATCTCTTGTTTGCATTCAGGAAGCCATTGCATAAAATGGAAATTTGAGACCATTTCCTTCATGTCCTTATTCATTCCAGTAATGACTACCTATGAAATTGTCAAACCATCAATAATGGTAGCACCATCAATTTTGGCCTCAAGATTATGGTGATTGAGAAGAGGACCCTAATTGGAAGGGACCATGAAAAAGAGAAAATAGGGCATTGAAGAGACTTAAAGATACTTTTAATAACAATCCATGAGGCTATGAATCTATTAAAATGACCTATGCAAACTAACTTTGACTGGTTATTATGGTTTAAAGGATGCCATTACATCAACAGTAGTAGATAGTGGAATCAAGCATCATAACATATTGTTGATGGCCATTATATGATGAGTGCTCAAGAGATTGTCTAAAAGAAATGTGGTCTCATGGAATGTTATGATTGTAGGATATGTACAATATAAATTTGTTGAAAAGGCTTTAGAAACTTTCAAGAAAATGCAATTGGCTGGTGTAAATATTGATTCCATAACCTTGTCAGCATCCTCTTTGTCTAATAAGCAAGATCATAGGGGATAAGATCTAATAAGAATTAATTGTCTTAGGGGTAGTAGTAAAGATTTTATTTGGTTCTAAAGTCATTTGCAAGTATATGGAGTCATTAGATATATGGTTGTCGAGTTGACAACATTTTAAAACCTTTGTAATCGCTGAGTACTGACGGTTCCAACTGATTGTAGTTGGTTTAGTAGGAAGTTACAGGTAGTTGGCTAGTCTTTTAAACATTGAAAGAGGCCTATTTGTATGGGGGATAGCCCAAGAAATGTAGGTGGTCAGGATTTTGGAGTGTGAATCAAATAAAAGTGTTCAGGTTCTACATTTTCATGTTCTTTTTCTGCAACAGTCAACTTTGAGTATGATTACAATGAGCTTAATGGATTTGTTTTGAAACTTTTCTATTTGGACATGTTAATATTTTTAATCTAGAGTAATTTGGGCTTTGAAGGAGTTCATTTGATTGAGTATAGAAAAAGTTATCTTCATTTGATTAAAACTGATTCAAACCCTCCTTAGGGAAAGCAGTGAGCACACAAAATGTGATCCCTTTCATTTTGCAAGCATGAATAACCTCCTCTCTTAGACAAGGATGAAGGAGATGGTGTACATTAACTATACCATGAGGTTTCAAGGTCTCATGCAATGTTTGGCACATGACTTTAAGCCATTAATGTGACTAAACAGTTACATGAAATATTTGAACTATTGTAGTCAGTAAATATGGGCTTTGTCCATAAATTGATGCACATCAGGGCCATGGGCTTAAGGAGATGGAAGTTTAGATTTATTCTATTGTTTGACTGTCCTTATAAGGCTGACTGTCCTTATGTAGACTATTCAGATCATGTCAAACAAAGCTCTTTTTGAGTATCTTGTCAAGCATTTAGTTGTTGAAATTTGTCTTTGTTTACATTTTGATTCAAGTTGCTGATTTATATATTATCACTCATTTGGATTTCAGGAAATGAGGAGAAAGAATGTGAGGCCCAAATTAGATGATAGTGGTGAGAATGCTAAAATTCTATTGACAGAGTACGAGAAGTTTTGTAGAAAACATGTGGCAAGGATAATGAATATTTGTCATAGCTTAGATTAACAAACAGGTAAGTTGTAAATCCAGTGAGTAGTATGTTATTGTTTAATAGTGTTTATTGAAAATTTATAGGCTTGAGCTTTATGTATACAAGATATAATATGATGTTTTTGGTTATATAGGAAAGAAACAAACTACATAGGAAATGAAAAAGGAAAACAAAAGGAAATCAAAGATAGAGTGCCGACAACTCGTAGAAGCCAACGAATTTGTGATTCAATAGCACATGCACTTGGTGGAAACAATAGTTGTGATGATGTGCAGCCAGGTATAATGCATAGTGATGTGCATCTTGATAAAGTACATGGTGTTGCACAATTAGATATAGAACATGGTGATGCACAACATCACGAAGATCTTTTAACACAAAGTCTCAAAGAGATTATTGAAAAACATGGGAGTCAAGGAATAGAAAATATGCAAAAGCTTTTTGCAAGAGTGATAAAGGATGTCTTTGAGGAAAAGTCTACAAAGATAGGTAGTGATATAACTACTCATGACACACTTAATGTGGGTAAAAATGGTGAACTTCAAGTTGCTGAAAGGAATGAAGAGATATTGCTTGCATCCAATGTACCTATTACATCTTCTGATGGAACTAATAAATCAGAAAAAAATATTGGCAGTGGTTTAAATATGGAAGATGTGCCTGCTTTTGTCAAAAGGAGAAGATTGAGTCAAAATTTATATAGATCTATAGAGAGGGATGCAAAACAGAGAAAATTAGAAGGCAAGAAGCCATTCTTGGTTGAGGTATCAAGAGATGGCGAGCCCATTGGGAAAAATGTTGCAAGGTGGGCCTCTGAGTTGGGCATGCGATGCAGAACCCATTTGGATATTTGCAAGGCAAACTTTGCAGATCAAGATCCACGAAATGTGGAAATTGTCATACAAAAGATGGAAAATAATTTCGAGACTACTGGTGGAAAAATCTCTCGAAGATATTACAAGAAAAAAATGAGAATTTTGATGAATAATTTTAGATACACTTGCAGAAAAACTATCATGGATGGGAAAGACAGGTTACAATCTACTCTATCTCCTAGACAATGGGAGGCATTGAAAGAAAGCATGAGTTCTAAAGAATATTTGATTAAAAGTTGTAGAGGCAAGAGAGCAAGAGATAATGTAACAGCTAGATACACATTTGGCCGAGGCGGGTTGCAAGCTAAAAAGGACAAATTTGGAGTAAGTGCCTAATTTTTTGGTTCAATTTATGTGAATATTTATTGGAATTATTTATTGAACTAACTATTTGTTGATATTAATGTTGTATTGTAGATGGAAAATAATAACAAAGAAGCAAGTGTAGAAGAAATTGTTAATTATATGGAAACATTAGATCCTAGATCGAACAACAATATGAGTTGGAAATCTAGTCCATCAAATGAGATCTCACAGCCATCTGTTGCACGTCATGTAATAGCCTCTGCAGATCATTTTAGCTCAAACGATGGGTATGAACAAACAATGAATTGCATACATGGACTCACTGAGAAAGTATCCCAGTTGGCTGCCTCTGCTGCGCATATGGATGGACTGGCTGAGACAGTATCACAGTTGGCCACTTCTGTTAAGCCTATAGTTTCTACATGGAATGTCCATAATTTTATGGATTCAAATCAGGTAAGAGGCTCTATTCATTTAATTCTATTTTGAATTTTTTAGCATTGTCAACTAGTATGCTGTTACGATAATAAAAGAATCCAACATATATTTTAAAATAAAATAAAAAATGCACCATCAAAATTTATCGTCAAAATAAAAGAATCCAACATATATTTTAAAATAAAATAAAAAATGCTTGCCTACTTAATTTTAACAATTTTTTACAGGTTTGTCATCACATTTCAGTTTACCATAAGTATTAATAGTTTAAAAAGAGGTACTCTGGCTTTAGTATATCTCTACTTCTAGTGCTATTTTGATCTTTGGTTGATCTATGATTTCAATGCTTGTTAGAGATAGAATAGAGACTTTCTATTTTTGCAGGAAAGTGCAGTGCACAGTCATACATTATGAATAGGGAAGAGTTTCTAGTATGATTGAGTCCATTTGGATGATAGTTATCTCTAGTTTGGATTGTCGGGATTATGCTAGATGGAATGGGCACCCCTCTGGGGTCTTGGTGTAGGAGCACCAAGGTCAAATCCAAGAGGCAGGAAGAGCAATGGGGTCACTAATGGATCCCTAGGAGGTGTTGAAGACAAATGGCCTTCAAGAGTCATTAAAACATGTAATAAGAATTCTCATGGTTGATCCTAGGTTAGTGGTTGTTGAAAATGATCTATAGGGGTCTTAAAATATGTAACAAGGCTATTAAAGCCTCTAAATATTGTCATAGGCACTAAAAGTGCAATATTTGTAAAAATTGCCAATGTTGGCAATATAAGCCAAATGGGCTTAATGGGGCTAGTTGGGTTAGTAGAGGTTATAAGGTGATAAAGGTTATCATTAAAACCTTTAGAAGTTTTAAGTTTTAGCACTATATGTTTATGATGTCGAGTTGACAACTTTGTTGTCAACTTGACAACATTTTTCTTGTTTACACTGTTAACAGTCAGTTATGATGACAGTTAGGGATAGTTACAAGGTTGTTGTTAGTTTATTCAGGAGATTTATGTTTATTTGGTGGTAGATCCAAGGGGAGAGAGGAGGGAGTATGATCTGCTATGTAATATGAAATGGAGAAACGAGTTCATGATGAATAAGAATTAAATTTCCTACAACTCTGTGTCTCACTGTCCCTACGGGTACAGTCAACAACAGTAAACTGTTGTGTTTGGTGACAATGAAAATAAGGATTGCTTTGGGTTGAGACATTTCATTTTGTTTTATTTCACTTGTTTTGTATTGCCTTTGCATTGTTCTATCACTGGTAATACCAGGAACTCTCTGGTATAGGAACAGAGACTGGTCACAGCAGACAGCCAAGATATTTGAATTTTTATTATAGTTTAATACTAATGTGAAGTTGGTTAAAGGGAAATGTGATACATTAACTGGTATTATTGCTACATTTTTATGCCCTTAACTTTTTTTTTTTTTGGTTTTAGATCAAGTCAACATTGACTGGTGTATCAACAGTGTTCAGATTTACCACTGTAAACAGCGAGTTGAGTTGTCTTTCACCAAGTGAAATGAATCTCCCACCAATGTGACTTCTATGATTGGTGGGAGAAGTCAGATGTTGTAATATAGATGTCATGGGATTGATGCTTATTTGTAGGGAAAGTGAAGGAAGAGAAGAACAGTAAGGGACTGGTGAATGCACAGTGGTAAGGTGTATTGGAAAAGCACCAAATGGTGGACAGGAGTGATTTGATGGCTGGAGTAAGAATGTGATGTTATAATATGACTAGGTGGATGTATTGGAGATTGTTTGAACCATATTTGAACTTGTGTGTTTCTGGGAAGGACATTTGCCACAAAGCCCTAGATTTATGACCCTAGGAACAAGGGTTTAATGGTTTGAGAGTTGGGTGAGTGGTGTGCCTAGAAAAAGTCAAAAATTGGTGGTTTGGAATCCTAATATAAGACTGTTTAAGGTCATAGAGTCTTGGAGAGTAGTGGAGTATAGGGTTGCTTTGATAAAGGGGGCTAATTAGGCCTAGGAAAGAGGGCAATCAGCAGTAGAAAGGTTCACCAGTCAAGAGATGAAAGCTTGAGGTTGATAGGGGTTAAATAAATATGAAAAGGGTATTAGAAAATATAAAGACATTACCAGGGTGTTTCGGAAAGTTTCATGAAATTTGAAGATTTTGGTATTGACAAGGCTACTAGCCAGGTCTAGAAGGGCTAAAGTGCAAAATGGTGAAAGGTGAGTTGTTGGGAGTTGGTGGAGAGTTGGATCATGGTAGATAGACCATGTTAAGGTGATACAAGGTGTTGGAATCAGTGGAAGGAGTTTGGTTGGATATTTGGTATGTTGGAGGCATTAGGTACACTAGGTGCACTAGGTGACCCAGGAGGGTATTTAAAGTTTGATGAGATTGGATTGAGGAATTGAGATAATGAACTCATAAGTATGGATGTGGAAGTGATCTACCAAGTCAGAGAACTTTATTTGATCTCTAAGTGAGGTTAATTCCTTGAGTGGATTCCAAGTAGTTTGTTGAATCCTCAAGTTGAGTTGATCTCCTTAGGGTGATAGTGGAGGGCTCTGCATCAGGTCTATTAAGTTTTCCCATGTTACTCTCTTTTGAAGAACGGGTGTTTCCTTGTGTAATACCCCAAAAATGGGCTATAAGTTCATTAACCTCCTATATCATCAAATCATATGAAATCGACATCAAAGTCCTAATCTAAGGCACATCTAAACATCATCAAATCTAATTGATTATCTTAAATTTTGCATCGGAGAATATTCCTAGTAATATTCCTAATTATCTTAATTATCTTTAATTTTATAATTATTTGGCAATAAATCACATTTATCCTAAAATTTGATTAATTGAATATTTTCATATTTAATTAATTAGATTTAATATTTGCCACTTAATTATGTAATTAAATTTAATTCTATCTATTATTAATTGTATTATTTAATTTTGACAATAAATCAAAATTCCTATCTTTAATTGATTAAATTCTTATTTAATTAATTAAAGCATGTTGTCATTATTTAATAATATAATTTTTAATAAAAGTTTGAATAAATAGTTAATTAACCCATAAATTAATTATTTATTTTCAAAAATCAGTTGAGTTGAGGATAAATCACTTTATTTATTTATTTAATTCTTAATTATTATGCATATTCAAAAGAAACAGTTAAACTCCAAATCAGAAAATCAATGCAAGTTATTGACTTTTTGGAACTCAACATCCTTTTGGAGTTCAAAAAGCTGATCTAAACTCTAATTTGAGTTAAAAAGCTGTTTTTGCATGTTTTTGCATGATTTTGAGAATTAACTATCTTTTATGATCAGATAACTCAAAAATCAAGATGAGTTAATTTGAGTGATTTATGGCTTTTATTCATGCACCTCCAAAGCCCTGGATTTCTATAAATTAAGGCTTTAGCTCTTCACAAATCATCTCATATTTTGCACAATCACGCTGGAGAATTGGAGACTGAGGAATCAACTTGCGAATTCAAAGCTTTGTGAGATCAATCTTATTTTTTTTGCATTCATATTACATATCATTGTTAGATTCATAGCATATCAGTTTTCAATAGCATTCATATCATATCAGTTTTTATCATTCTTATTGCATAGAAAAATCTAAAAAAATAGAATAATTGCATTTATTCCATATCTAGAATTGCATTCAAATCCTTCATTTAGGTGTCGTCTAGGTCACTGATCTCGATTACAATCTGAGAACATTAATCTCGCACCTATTAGAAGGCAGTAAATCGCTTGGTTAGAT
Organism: Chamaecyparis obtusa; assembly: GCA_027943335.1. Lineage (NCBI taxonomy): Eukaryota > Viridiplantae > Streptophyta > Pinopsida > Cupressales > Cupressaceae > Chamaecyparis > Chamaecyparis obtusa. The sequence goes on along the minus strand of BSBK01003566.1, from coordinate 50,199 downwards.
AGCTTTCAATTTTGCACGATTTTGATTATCACTAACCTCTAATGTTTTACTGAGTGTTGTGTTTACAGATCAGGTACAATTTTCACACACACATTTTTGGCGCCCACCGTGGGGCAACCCACCTTTGCATGCTGGTTTTGATTTTTTTGGGAGCTAAAACCCCAAAGTTTCAAAGATTTAATTTTATCTCCCAAACGGCTTGGAATTTTGGTCTAAAATTTTTTTTCAGGTTGGTGACACGTCATGGAAGCTACAGTAAAAAATTTAGAATTTTTTGAGATGTTTTGAATTTTTAATAATTTTTTCTTGAAATTCCGGAAAAAATTAATATCTGACGCAAATCAGAATATTTTTTGAAAATTTTTATATTTTCGGAAAGCTCTTTAAATTCTACAGGGGGTCCATTCTTTGTGTTTTAAATTTGGACATGATATCATAGCTCAAATAGTCAATTTACAAAAACTAGTCTGTATTGATAAAATGGGTCTCTAGGACACAAATGAAGAGGTTTTTCTAAAATTTTTGCATTTTTGGAAAGCTCTCTATTTTTTAGCAGGGGTCTCTATTCTGAATTTCTATTTTTGTGGCCAAAATCATATCAAAAAAATTAGATCTTGTTGACTAGGTCAAATGCAGCAAAAAAAATAAAGTTTTGTGATGGGTATGCACTTATTTTTTTTACATGGTTCAATGAATGATATGAGTTGTCATTTGGGTTGATTTCTGGCTATTATTACTGATAATAATTGATTTTTAGAGCTAACCCTATGGTTTTCATAAGTTGAATATATTTTGCATATCTTGTTTGCTTGTTTGCTTGTTTGCTTGTTGGAGAGTTCGTCACTTGCTTGCATGGAAAAGCTCAACAAAAATTGCTAAAAATCAAGTAAAATATACTAAGCGCGTTGCAAGGATCCCAGGTATTCTCCTTCATCTAATAATATTTTGATTTGGGACTTAAAATAAATCTCTTATGTGTCAAGCTTGTGTGCATCTTTTCATGCTTTTGATCTATTTCTACACACTTGCATAATTGATACTAGGTTGTGAACCCTTAAGGATTCATTACGTAGTCTTAGAATACTTGTGATTGATCTTGATTGCTATCTTGGGTTATTGGACTCGCTAATCCGCCGGCCCCTCATTTCCGCCCCGTGGTTGCAATCTCAGCGCCATAAAGGGGAGGGGTCAACAGGACAGAAGCGTTAAATGTTCCACTTGGCAACCCTTTTGTGCTTTTAGGAACTCACTTGTTTTCTAAGTTGGGGACTCATTTTTAGCTTGTGTGAGGTGTTAAGTGTTCCACCTTGTGGACTCATCTCATATTTGCTTTAAGCGTTAAGTGTTCCTCTTTCTACTTTTTGAATGCTTTTGGTAGATTTACTTTCGGAACATATATCTGTGCTCACATAGTAATTAGGCCCTATGAACACTATTCGTGATTCTTGAAAGATTGGATTCCTAGCGAAATCCTTCTTGACGATAGAATCCTTGTAGGTAGGGAGGATACTTAGTGCGTTTCACATTCAACTTAGTTAGTGAGTCTTCTCTTATTGATCGACACATTCTCTCTCCGGAGAGGTTGATAGATCATGTGGGGTTGATATCACAAGCTTTGGTGAATCAAAATTGGTTAGTGCGTCTTCTCTTATTGATTGATACATTCTCTCCCCGGAGAGGTTGATAGATCACGTGGAGTTGATATCACAGACCTTGGTGGAACAAAACTTTGTCTTAGCGTGTCGGATTAATCTGCTTGCTTTGTTTGGGTTAAAAGTGAAGAGGTGTCAAAACCTTGAATTTGGAGCCAAGTCCCCTTGTGGTATACTATTGTGAGTCATCTTTAGAGAGGGTTAACCGTAGCGGACAATCCCTTCATAGGGCAAACTGCATTGACGGAACCTCAAGCGGTAATAGCCATTTTCGCCATGGTAGTGACAACCGCTATATAAATGTCCTTGTGGAAGAAATCTCCACGGGTATGGTTCATTGTTGGGTTGTCAGATCTCCCTAGCAGCTCTTGAGGATTAAGTTCTCGGACTGTGTCAAAACCCTGGTGCGCCGGGATTGGAGTTCACCCCTTTGAATCATAAAAGTTACAGAGTCAAACCATTACTAAAAACCCTAGAGAGGCCAATTTTTTCACTTTCAGGTATATGTGCGTTATTGCAAAACTTTTCAGAACATACACAATTAGCACTCTCAGGGATTAGCACAATTTGGTCACTTGATTGTTCATGCGCAAGGTTGCTTTTGCCCTTGTTCATTATTTTCAGACATGCTTGGAATCACTTGCTTGCTGTTCAGCATGCTTATTTATCTACTTGGCTATTAAAAACGATCAAATCTGGTATAACCTTCAAAATCTGGACAATACAATTTGCAAACAATCCAAAACTGAAGACCTTACATTTTGCAAAAATTGACGTAAAATCTTTTCTGGAGTCAAAAGTCATTTCAAGAAGTCAAAAGTCGTACGATTTTTGTCAAGTGTCATTTCAGTATTACCCAACTGTCGTATGAGTTTAGCAACTGTCATTTCATAGACTACCCAGTGTCGTACGAGTCTGCAGAGTGTCGTTTGGAAAAATTTGAGAAAGTTGTCAGAAATTGTCAAATTGCAAGATATCCAATGTTTCCAGCCTAGTTCCAGAATCTGTCAAAAATATCATTGTGTCAGGAACAGAGCAGTAGCTATTGAGCATTCTACCATTTTCTGAGTTTGATCTTTTGAATCCGATCTAGTCTTCTGTTTGATCAATTTGAGTCCTTTTTATCTCGTGTCAAAACCTTGTCATAACTATCAATCTTTAATCAATCAATCTTCAAAAACAAACTAAGTGTTGAGAACTCGTGTCCGCTATCTTTTGGGCGATCTATCCCATACATCCAGGGCACAGTTTCCTTCACCCACATCTCATCAGATCTTAAAAACTATCATAATCTTGACAAGGTTGCGCCATCCGATTTTCTCGAATCAAATTGTTCTTCAGTTGTCTTCATCCTTTTCTTCTGTTTCATTCAAAGTTAATGGTGGAGACCAGAGCTTCTTCACACAAGAAATCAGAAGAAACATCTCAGAACTTACTTTTGACCAATACCCCGGGTCCAACTCTTGAACAACTCATCAAGTCAGGTATCTACGAAGACGACGGTCTCGGTAACTTTCGATTAAAAACTGGTTACATACCTCCTCTATCAACTCACAGAGGTAATCAACAAACTCCTCCTCAATCTATTCCAGGGAGCCCAAAAACTCCTACCATGTCTCAAGCAGGGACAAACCATGGTTCTCTAGGAGGAGGATCCCAGGGACACCATTCTCAACATAATGCCGACCAAGACCCTACACCCTCTGAAATCCATCGGTGTCAGAATGACGATGAATTCAAAAGAATGATGAGGCATTTCTTGAAAATGGATAGAGAGGCATACTTTTTGCAATTAGCCCAAGAAGGAGCTAAACTTCCTCCTCACTTCAATGTCGAAGACATCATCACGCATGAGGAAGAAACTCCGATGACGGCCATAATGAACCAGCTGCACGCTATGCAGGTCAAAATGAATAAAATTGAGAAAGAGAAGGAACCCAAGGAATTCTCCATGGAGGCCCTTTGTCCTTTCCCTTTTGACAAAGACTTGTATATGCCTCCATTCCCAAAAAGAGTGGAGATACCAAAGTATGACAAATATGACGGACACTCTGATCCTCAAGATCATGTCAGAGAGTTCTTTACACAATCCATGGAATTCATGCATGAACCGACTTATCTAATGCGTCTTTTTCCTAGGTCCTTGGGAGGAGCATCCATTCAGTGGTTTTCAAGATTACCTTCTACAATCAAAACTTTTGAGGAATTGATTAAATTGTTTTATCAACAATATTCCTACAATATTCAACATCCGATTACCATCATCGATATCTGTAACCTCAAGCAATATCCAGGGGAATCATTCCTAACTTTTCTCAAGAGGTGGCGAAAGAAGTTTTCTTTATATGCTAGACCAATTCCCGAAATGGAGAAACTTGAAATCTTTATCAATAACCTTGTTCCAGAGCTCAACTATCCATTGCAAATGCAAGATCATGTATCTTTTGATAAAATGGTGGATAATGCAATCAAGATTGAGAAAGTACTTGTCAAGAAAGGAGAAATCACACTTCAAAAGGACAAGTCTGAATCGGGATCTAGCTCAAAAGATAAAAACAAGACCTGGAATAGAAACAAAGGTATCGTCTCTGACGGTGTTGTTGACACTATCCACACCCCATCAAAGGCACCGGCCTACAATCTCACCCTTGCCACCAAAGCCATTGAAGCTTCAGAGCAAAAATTTGCTGAACCATCTCCAAAGAAGCCATTCAAACGATGGGATAATAAACGAAAGTTTACTCCCCTGGGAGAATCTTTGGAATCTGCTCTGAGGACCCTGATAGCTGATAACATGATCTCTTTACCACCAATCCGAAAACCTGATCCGGATCCAAAACCATGTTGGTGGAAAGATAATGAATTTTGTGCTTTCCATCGAACTAAAGGCCACAGAACTAATGGATGCTTCCATTTGAAGCATACCATTCAAGACTTGATAGATCAAGGGGACATCACAATCGATAATCCTACCAGCAATAATGATCACACAGCATTTACAGAACCTTTTCCACAACATGGCAAGGGAGTTTCCACTTCTCAGCCTAACATGGGGGCAAAAGTCAACTATGCCTACCCTGGAAACGATGCTGTCATCAATATGGTGGAACCATGCCTCTCTGAGAGCTGTAATGTCATCACGATTGTACGAAGAGATAGAAATCATTCCTCAGCTAATGCAGTTACCAGATCACAAGCTCAGACGCATCTGAAAGGACAAACACCAAATTCATTTGATGTCCCTAAGATACCTTTCAATCTCACATCTGCTTCTAAACAGAAGGTTGCCTCGAAATCTCCCAATCCAAAGGATACCAGACCTACATCTTACAGCATCGTACAACAACTCCAGCATACCAATGCCAAAATCTCTATGTTTGAGTTACTTCGAATCTCTCCAGCTCACCGAGATATCCTAGACAAAGCTTTGCTCAGCTCTAATGTTCCTGATGATCTAGATCTAGACAGGTTCCAAACTATGGTTGGTCATCTAACATCTCCGCAATATATCTCCTTTTCAGAAGAGGATGACAACTCCCTAAGTCACCCACATAATCAGCCCTTGCACATAGAAGTCTTGATCCAGAACCGTCGAGTCAAACGTGTGTTGATAGATGGGGGCGCAGGCCTCAACATTTGTTCTTACAACTTAATCACACAGTTGGGATTCTCAGAGATGGCTATTGATCCTCGAAAGAAGATCACCATAAAAGCCTATGATGAACAAGAAAGAGCTTCTAAAGGCACCATTGTCTTGCCCATCCGGGTGGGTCCAGTCATCAAAGATACCACATGTCAGGTGCTCGATCTACCATTGGCTTACAATATCCTTCTAGGGAGACCCTGGATACATGAAATGCAGGCTATTCCTTCAACATACCATCAATGCTTGAAATTTCCCTATGAAGGAGTGGAGGTTACTATCCCAGCTGATCTGAGTACAACTTGTAATACATTGAAGGAAAGTGCTGATAAACTTGTTCCCAATAACAGAGAATCTTCCATCAAGCAACAAAATGTGGCTTCCACATCTAAGATGGATGACATTGCTAAAGAGATCAATATCAAAGAAAATGGGATGGGAGAATACACTATAGAGCCAGTCTTGTCTCTGACATCTCTCCCAATCTCACCTAAGTCATATGGCCAATCCTTGAAGCAGTCTAAATCAGAACCTAAGGAACCTATGGAAGCATACAAAAGACATTTTGTGGTGGAGCAAGTATCTAAACAAGAATTTGAAGAGGATGAAGTTGTGCTGGCATGGCTATATAAAGAGGATTCTGAATCTAAAATTGTTCAACCTAGTGAATCTATAGCACCTACAGTCCCTTCTAATTCATATGGTCCAGGAAACAAATTGATAGCCAAGATGGGATATTCTGGTCAAGGACCTCTAGGAATTAGGGGAAAGGGTCTTGTGACCCCCATTTCACATATTGGTCGAGCCAAAAAAGATAATGGTGGCATAGGGTTTAAGAAGAAACCCTATCATCTCAAAGGTGGTTGTTCTCATGTCATAGAACAAATTGCACCAGGAGAACCCCTTCTTAAGAAAGAAGAAATAGAACCCTCTGATGATGATTCAGATAGCTCTGAGCTTATCCCCTATGAAAAATTGCCTAAAGAGATCAAAGATCTTCTTGATGATACAGATGATCCTATCAGAAGAATTAATGTAGTAGAAACACAAGAACCTACTGTAGTGCAAGAGATGGTTGTACCACAAGAACCAACCAATCTCGAAGGCAATCAAACTGATCGAGAAGCAGGGGGTAGTTATTCTGACACTGATTCCCATGAATATGAATTCAAGTCAGAGACTGAGGGTAATCCTTCTTGGGGTATTCATCCTGATTTCACGCACTTTCTAAGATTTCCTAGAGATTCTGAATCAGAAGATGAGTCAAATGATTATGAATGGGGTGCCATTCCAGAAGAAGATGAGCTTATAACAGAGAAATTTATTGATGTTATTCACCAATATGTCTCTCAACCCAATGTAGGTCTAGAGCAAAACAATGAACTTAACATGTCTGATCCACCTATGGCTGAAGAGGACTCCTATGATGATGTTGAGCCTATTCACGAATTGAACATTCTGAGCTGTAATATCACCTTTGAACTTGAGCATCAGGTTAGGACCAATGATGACATATCCACATCCGTGAACACCATATCCCAAGCCTTTCCCACTTTGACTATCCAACGCCCTGATCTTATCGACCAAACTTCCACCAACCCAAACCATGGTATGTATACCTTCCCAAATGACTATGCCCTTGCCTGCTACCTCAATGCAGTTGAGCCTATGAGTACTTCCATCAGTGAACCGAGTGTCAGCATGACCGAGTCGGACATCAAATATCTTAGTCAGAAAAACAAGAGTAAAAAGAAAAAGAAAAAGAGTTCTGAGGGTGAAAACCACTTTGTGGCAGTCTCAGAACTGACAAAAGTAAAAAGAAAAGACGTATCTGAAGGTGAAAACCTCTCTGAGGCACCTAAGGATGAGATATTTGATGTCCTTCCAAGTCATTTACAGGATAGATCTCCAGTTCTGATTGAGCCAACTCAATCCATCAATTTGGGTACAACAGAGGAACCACAATTGGTACATGTAGCACAATCTCTATCAGACGAAGAGAAACAAAACTTCACTATCTTCTTATCAGAGAAAAAGATCAACTTTGCATGGAAATATTCAGATATGCCAGGATTGGATCCCAATCTCATTATGCACCATCTATCCATTGCTCCCGGAGTAAAACCAATGAAACAAAAATTGAGAAAGATGCATCCTCATGTTGCACTCTTAGTCAAAGCAGAACTAGAAAAACTCCTAAAAGCTGGATTCATCCGTGTCATAGACTATGCTGAGTGGATTTCCAACATTGTACCTGTTTCCAAACCAGATGGTTCAATCAGAGTATGCACGGACTTTAGAGACGTGAACAGAGCATGCCCTAAGGATGATTTTCCACTGCCTAACATTGATATGATAGTGGACATGACTGCGGGCTATGAAATATATTCCCTTATGGATGGTTTTTCTGGATACAACCAAATCAAAATTGCTCCAGAAGATCAAGAGAAAACAGCTTTCACATGTGCGTGGGGAACTTTCTGTTGGAATGTTATGCCATTCGGACTCAAAAATGCTGGAGCTACATATCAAAGAGCAATGACATCTATTTTTCATGATATGATGCATAGAACAATGGAGGATTACGTAGATGATACCTTGGCAAAATCCATGATTAGAACTGAACATCTAACAGACTTGAGCATGATCCTCGACAGAATGGAAAAATTTAGTCTTCGACTAAATCCTAAAAAGTGTGCTTTTGGAGTCACTTCTGGAAAGCTCCTAGGATACATCGTCTCCAAGAAAGGCATTGAAGTTGATCCAGCTAAGGTCAAGGCTATAATAGAGATGCAACCTCCCACAAATATCAGTCAAATGAGGACGTTGCAAGGCAGAGTTCAATCTATCAGAAGATTCATATCACAGCTAGCAGACATCTCACAGCCTTTTACAAAAACATTACATAAAGGTGTGACCTTTGCATGGAATGACGAATGCGAGAACAACTTTAAACATATCAAGAAGTATCTATCAAATCCACCTATATTGATGCCTCCTATTCATGGGAAGCCATTAATATTATATGTCTCCGCAACAGATACATCACTGGGGGCATTGCTAGCACAGCATGATGAGAACAAGAAAGAAAGAGCCATCTACTATATCAGCCGAACTTTAGTGGCCTATGAGAAGAACTACTCAATGATAGAGAAGGCCTGTCTCACTGTGATCTTTGCATCACAGAAATTGAGACACTACATGTTAGCTCATACTACTCATTTGGTAGCTAAAATTGATCCACTGAAATATCTCCTAAGCAAAGCTGCCCTCACAGGTAGACTAGCTAAATGGGTCATGCTCTTGAGTGAATTTGACATTGAATATGTTGAAAGAAAAGCTATCAAAGGACAGGTCATTGCTGATCAATTAGCTGAAGCACCACTGTTTGATGATACACCCATGCAAATGGAATTTCCCGATTCCTCTATCATGCACCTCTCTTCTAGAGCATGGCGATTATTCTTTGATGGCTCCTACACACAGAATGGATCCGGCGCAGGCATATTGTTCATTACTCCTCAAGGATACTCGATACCCAAAGCATTCAGATTAAAGTTTCCTTGCACAAACAATATTGCTGAATATGAGGCACTTCTCAATGGTATGAAAATGGCAATACAGTGGAGAGTTACAGAGATGCACATTCATGGAGACTCACAACTAGTCATCCACCAGGTCAATGATGTGTACCAAACCAAAGATGAAAAGCTCATTCCTTACAAGAGAATGGTCGATGATCTAAAGAAATACTTCATCTCTATCACATTTGAGCAAATACCCAGAATGGAGAATAAGGCTGCTGATGCAATGGCAACATTATCTACTCTTTTACAACAGCCTGAACATGAACTACGCTACGAGTTCCTGGTGGAAGCCCTATCCTATCCTGCATATGACTCCCCTGAAACCCGCATGATCTGCACTGTTGTAAGTTATGACTCATCTCGCTACAAAAATTTGTTCTCCTATCTCCACGACCAAATCATCCCTGAGTCCTTTAACCGTTTTGAGAAACGAAACCTTATCCGATCCGCATCCCGATATGTCATCATTGGTAATGATCTGTACAAACGAGGTCTAGATGGTACACTGCTTAGATGTTTAGAACGAGAAGAGTCTCAACGTGCATTAGAGGAAGTCCATGAGGGTATATGTGGGTCACACTCGAACGGGTTAACGTTAGCTCGAAAACTTATTAGGGCTGGGTATTATTGGCCTGAAATGGAAAAAGAAGCTATTAAATTTGCTAAAAACTGTCAACAGTGTCAAGTACATGGCAACTTGATTCATGCTCCAGGGAGAGATCTGATTCCTTTTACTACACAATGGCCTTTTCAACAATGGGCATTTGATCTCATAGGTGCTATCCATCCACACTCTTCTAATGGACATACCCATATAATCACAGCTACAGATTATTTTACAAAATGGGTAGAAGCAGTTCCTCTAACACAAGCAACGGGGAAACAGATCTCTATGTTCATCCTGAATTACATCATTTGCAGATATGGGATCCCTCACTCTATAATCACAGATAACGGGGGACAATTCAAAAACAAGGACCTAGATGACTTATGTGCCAAGTTCAAAATTACTCAACATTGGTCATCTATCTATTATCCTCAAGGGAACGGACAAGCTGAGGCTTCAAACAAAAATCTCCTGAAGATCTTGCACAGAACAGTGAATAAAACAGGAAGAGACTGGCATCTGATGATCAATCCAGCTCTCTGGGCATACAGAACTAGTATCAGAACGCCTACAGGGGCTACACCTTTCGCTTTAGTTTATGGGTCTGAAGCGGTACTGCCTATTGAGGTTGAAATCCCATCACTCAGGATTAGAATGCATGGACTTGTCACTGATGAAGACTACAGAGTGTCGAGGTTACAAGAACTTGAACTACTAGATGAGCGCAGACAAGCAGCGTATGATCATCTCAGAGTATATCAAAAGAGAATGTCTAGAGGCTACAACAAGAAAGTCAGACATAGAGAATTTCAGGTTGGCGATCTAGTGTTGAGAGAAAATCCTAAAAATCAATCACATCGAGAACGCAAGGGGAAGTTCGAACCCAATTGGTTGGGTCCCTTTGTAATCACTGCTACTTTTGGCTCTGGTGCCTATCAACTCTCAACCACTGAAGGAGAACAGCTCCGAGAACCAATCAACGTTCTCCATCTAAAGAAATTCTATGCCTAAGGCATTCAGTGCTTGGTAAATGTCCTAAAAAAATTTTAAAAATCAGAAAAAGTCCTGAAAAAATGAACATCTTGGTGAAAACCTAGCAATAGGCGCCTTGATGATTCACAAAAAAATCAAAAAATATCAAAAAATAAAAAAAAATAAAAAAAATCAAAAGTACAACAAAAAAAATCAAAAAATATCAAAAGTACAAAAAAATTGAAAAAATGAAAAATACAAAAAAAAAAAAAATATAAAAAATATAAAAAGAAAAAGTGCCTTGGTGAAAACCTGGAAACAGGCACCTCGGTAGCAAAAATATAATCTCTACCAAGATGGTGAAAACCTGGCAAACAGGCGCCACTTGTTCCAAATGCTCCATCTATCAGCACAATCTTGGTCTTTCCCAGCTTTCAGTCTTGCTTTAGTTTGTACATATCTCCCGGTTTGTTCCTGCATTTCCAGTTTTCAATAAGTCAGCCTGTACACCAACCAGCTCAAGCGTCTGCATCCTATCAATGTTCACACTTGGGGGCAATCAATGTCATATCCTATGGTCTCCCATGTATCTTAGATGTGTCATATCCACTCAGAGTCCTTTGAAGCTTCAAGTTGAGTCAGTCAGTCAGTCTCGTCTCCAGAAAGGATTTTGCATCAACAACAATCAAACATCAAAACTCAACTGAAAACAATCTGTGCTTTTCATGCTTTTATCTCCTTGTATGCTTAATGATTCGCATTGAGATTTTTGCATATTGTGTCCCTTCGAGCTCTTCAATGATGTCCTTTACATGATTTAGAGAGTGATGACTGGGGGCATAATCTTTTCTTTGTCTTCTGCTTGTATGTGAAAATCTAACAGCTTTGGAAATTTTGGATTGAAATGGTGTCCGACTGTAAGAGCCTCTATCTCGAATTGGATGGCCATGCGTACCTCGACCATTGATACCCAAAAAATTCAAGGAAGTTTGATCTAACTATTGTCTTTTTGAGTAAGTTCTTTCTCCTACTGTGGAACGCAATCTTGCCTAAGGATGTGAACGATAAAGGGTCACTACGAGTAATTCACATTGGATTTAGAAAGATCTCTTGATTGTTTGATGTGTTTGCAATGCAAGGCGTATTCAGGTCATCATGACATTTATGTTTTGATGCTTGTACAAATTGCTATATCAAAATGGACATGATATTTAGGTCATCCTGGCGCTTGTGCCTTGGTGCTTATATCTAATCCGACATTTCGAAAACAAAATCAATATTCATATATCCATGGTTGTTTGACCAGTGGGTGTTGTATTGATTCTTGCGCATACAAATTGATATTCATATGTCTATGGTTTCATGGCTAGTGGGCATTGTATTGATTTATCCGGTTACCTAAAAGTTCAATGATGATAACAAATCGACACATGATCAGTGACTAGGTCCTAGGTCTTAGGTTGCATTTCATTTTGCATGTCTCATTGCATTTTGCATGTTTGCATGATCTCACAATGATTAAACAAACTTCAATGCTTAAATGATTTTTCAAATCGCATCTTCAAGTCTAACAAGAGCTGAATCTCACACGAAGGTTCCTCCAATGAAATAGCAAGTAGAATCCTTTTTCGGGATCAAAATTCAAATCTGAGATCATTCATATTATTAACTACTTGCATATTCGACCTTCAATCATCACAGAAATCTAGTATTCAACTTAACTGATTATCTTACATCAAACTATCAAAATTTCAACTTGGTCAACCATGGTCAACTCATGGTCAAACCTAGTCAAACTTGGTCTTTTGGGACCTTCCAACGATGCAGAATGCGTTCTCGGATGTAAATAACCACTTCTCAGATCAATTAACATGCTTCTAAACTATCAACGCTGACTTTTCTTGTCAGATTTCAATTTTAATCCCGAAGGGGGCATGCTATTGCACATCATTCAAAGTCTGTAAATCAAATTCTATCGATCAAATCTATCAATATATTTCATCAGTGATCAAGACAACAATCACGTCTAGTCGCTGATTCATCAAAAGTCCTCATCACTCGGGGCAAATCTATCATCACTTGGGGCATATCAGATTCATCGATCCATATCAATTTGGTATTCTCCTAATCTTGTAAACTGTATCAGTTTTTGCAACCATCGGATCATAGTGTTCTTTCCTTGGTTCTTCGGCAACTGAAGGATTCAGATGTGATACTTGCTAGTTCTGCTAAGACAATCGAGTCTAGAACGGGTCACTCACTTCTTATCAATCCTAAGGTTCAGAATCAGGCATTTTGACACTTTTTCGCAATCATAGGTTCATTTGCTGCTACAGTGAACATTATCTTTGGTCATTCAAGACCTATTATCTCCATATCAAGTCAATATCAATCAACTCCTATCTCAATATCTTTCAATCGGTTTCTATCTTGAGATCGGTTTATCTTTTGAATCAGTTTCATATCTTTATCAAACACAGACTATCTTTGAACCACTGCGCTTCGCACAGTAATTCAAAGAGGGGCAAAATGTAATACCCCAAAAATGGGCTATAAGTTCATTAACCTCCTATATCATCAAATCATATGAAATCGACATCAAAGTCCTAATCTAAGGCACATCTAAACATCATCAAATCTAATTGATTATCTTAAATTTTGCATCGGAGAATATTCCTAGTAATATTCCTAATTATCTTAATTATCTTTAATTTTATAATTATTTGGCAATAAATCACATTTATCCTAAAATTTGATTAATTGAATATTTTCATATTTAATTAATTAGATTTAATATTTGCCACTTAATTATGTAATTAAATTTAATTCTATCTATTATTAATTGTATTATTTAATTTTGACAATAAATCAAAATTCCTATCTTTAATTGATTAAATTCTTATTTAATTAATTAAAGCATGTTGTCATTATTTAATAATATAATTTTTAATAAAAGTTTGAATAAATAGTTAATTAACCCATAAATTAATTATTTATTTTCAAAAATCAGTTGAGTTGAGGATAAATCACTTTATTTATTTATTTAATTCTTAATTATTATGCATATTCAAAAGAAACAGTTAAACTCCAAATCAGAAAATCAATGCAAGTTATTGACTTTTTGGAACTCAACATCCTTTTGGAGTTCAAAAAGCTGATCTAAACTCTAATTTGAGTTAAAAAGCTGTTTTTGCATGTTTTTGCATGATTTTGAGAATTAACTATCTTTTATGATCAGATAACTCAAAAATCAAGATGAGTTAATTTGAGTGATTTATGGCTTTTATTCATGCACCTCCAAAGCCCTGGATTTCTATAAATTAAGGCTTTAGCTCTTCACAAATCATCTCATATTTTGCACAATCACGCTGGAGAATTGGAGACTGAGGAATCAACTTGCGAATTCAAAGCTTTGTGAGATCAATCTTATTTTTTTTGCATTCATATTACATATCATTGTTAGATTCATAGCATATCAGTTTTCAATAGCATTCATATCATATCAGTTTTTATCATTCTTATTGCATAGAAAAATCTAAAAAAATAGAATAATTGCATTTATTCCATATCTAGAATTGCATTCAAATCCTTCATTTAGGTGTCGTCTAGGTCACTGATCTCGATTACAATCTGAGAACATTAATCTCGCACCTATTAGAAGGCAGTAAATCGCTTGGTTAGATAGCTTTCAATTTTGCACGATTTTGATTATCACTAACCTCTAATGTTTTACTGAGTGTTGTGTTTACAGATCAGGTACAATTTTCACACACACACCTTGCACTTAAACATTAGTCTCAAAGGTTGTTGTGGTACAAGGGAGGGCCTCCAAAATGGAATGCCTTAGATGGTGAGCTTCTCTCAGAAATTGTTAAATCATGATAATTTAATCAAGAGAAGTTTCCACAGCCATCTAGGTACAACTTATGCTGTCAAGCAGACAAATCAATGGCCCGTATTTTGCTTCATTGTCCATTTTCCCCAAAAATATGTTTAAGTCTTTTGATATGATGGGGCTGGCATGGGTCATGCTTCCTTCAGTAAGGACACTTATAAGCACCTAGATAGTTGGCTCTAAAGATCTTAGTAGGCTTTGGAATTTATGGCCAAGGCTACCCTCTAGGGTATCTAGTTGGAGTGCAATGCACAACTATTCAAAAATCAAACCTCTTCAAGGGTTAGGTGTTGGAACCAGATATGCACAGCTATCGAAACTTATGCATTGACCTTATTAACAAAAGGCTAAAGCGAAATCCCCCATTTGTCCCTCTAAATTAGTGCTCTTAAGCATTGGGAAATTGTTGTGCCAACCCCCATTAAGGGATTAGGAGTTCCTAAGACTAGAGGCATAATTGATGTAGAGTGGTTAGCAGAAGTGGTGAAATAATGTAAATGTCTCTTCAATAGCCCAATAACCCCACTAGCCCTTTAGGCTCACCTATGGCTAAATACCCTCAAATCACACAACCTTGCCTCCAAATGACTAAGGTGGACACAAATGATGTAAAATAGATGTTTTAAACAAGAATCAATTAGTTTTGATAGTCTTTGCAACACCCAATAGACAAAACTCTCAAATCTGCCTTCTAGCCCTGTGAGCCCCTATTAGCCCTGCTGAACCGGTTTTCACACGTTTTCTCTGACTTTTCTCAAACAACTCAAGGAACAAACTATAGTTTCAGATACCCTTTTTAGGGTTACATAACATATCAAATTTTCAATATAGACTTCTTTGTATCAGATTAGACTTCCTTCACAATGTGCCCTTCAAATGGCATAAAACATAAGCACTTTACAAAGCAACTATGCTTTCTTGCACTCCTTTCCACTCCAAAATTCTAACAGAGTTATAATATGACAAAATATGACCAAATCTCAAAGATCTCTGACTTACACTACTTAAATCCCTCAAAACCTCACTTTAAGACCTTGAAACCCTTGTTTCATAGGGTTTTCACAAACACCTATCTCCACACCTTTTGAAGACCAACTAATGGTTTAAACACCTTCACTTTGATGCCCTAGGACATCTCAAAACATAAAAATCCCCTCTTGTTCAAGTAGATTACTCCCTGCTACACCACACCTATCAATCCATTAAGGAACACTTCATTGTTCTTCTCCAAACTCATTGCCTTTTCTGCAGAAACTCAATTATTTAGCACTAGTGCTGCATTTCAAGGGTTAGTATCTTAATTTACATGTTAATATAATCCATCCCATGAAGTCAAGGCCCAGCAATCTCATGGGATGGTCATTTCTTAAAGGAAAAACAAAACTGTCACAGAAATTTAGAAGAAGACTGCCAATAAATGGACTGTTAGTCGTGCAAACTGTCTCAAAACAGAGTGGAAATCATTCAATGATGAGTGAATGGAACCAAATCAACTTTCTAATTAATATGTATGACAGTCTAAGAAATGAAGAATTAAATTGATCAATGAAACAATACCAAATCAATGCTTTATTTCTTGCTATCTGAGACAATACCATACAACCAGAGTTTACTATCTTCTTTTCTACTTCCCCACTTCCGTACCAAAGGTACATTGATTATTTAATAACTTGTCCTACACTTGTCCCAACTGATTCTAGGCAGTTGGTGGTTTAACTAAATCTAAAAACCCTTTAATTACTAATTCCCTCCAAAATGCTTATGTGACCATTTACATTTAAAAATTTAAATTTTAAACTTTTCTTTTATGAACATTCTGATTTCCCTAGCTTATCCCACTGACCTATACATGGTCTAATGTATTTATTGAATGCCTCTAAATATGAAAACTACCCAAATGACTCTATCTCCCCATTACATTGCATTTATCAACTATTACATTGCATTTTTTATCCTATTACATTGTATATTGACCTTTAGACCTTTATCATGACTTTTACATTGTTTATTGAATCCAACACTGTCATAAGCCATTATAGGCTTCAAAACTTGCCAATCAACTTGTCTTGATCCCATCTTCTCCTTCTTAGTCACTGGAGTCCTCCTTTGCTCAAATGCTCTTCTAGATGCCCCTGCATCAATAATGAGAAGTCTAATGATCCCAATAAAAAATGGGGATACTAAAAAGTGGGACCACACTCCTAGAGTTGAACTTTGATGAAGCATCAATTTCAAAATTGGTATAACATTGGTGAAGTTTTTGTTTTCTATTTTAAATTTTTTAGCATTGTCAACTAGTATGCTGTTACGGTAATTTTCTATGAAACATGTTGCAAACATCAGTGCAAACATGTGTGTTCAATCATAAATTTGGGGATTTAATCATTATTTTGCATCTTGATGAAAGCATCACATGTTTTTCAGGATAAAAAATTCAAAACCTTGGAGAACCATGTCATATTAGAGGACCTTAGAGAAACTTTTTAAATTATTTGAGTTAAAAACATATGTTTGATTACAAAGGTTGATACCCATTCTGAGTTGTAGATTACTCATTTGAGGTTTAAAGTACCTTCATTTTGCATCTTTCATTGTATATCAATAGCATTCTCTGTTGTGTTGCGTCAAAGGCTGAGCTCATAGGCAAAGAAGATTATGGGTAAGCAAAGAAGATTCATCCTCTTTTTGTCTATTAGTATGTCTACTGCTAGTATGTTTGAATTGCTTTCTCGACTTCTAAACAACAACATCCCTCTATGACTTTATATTGAGACAAGTAATCTAAGTAATCTCTACGACTTCATATTGAGATGAGTAATCTACGACTTCAGGAAACCCACGACTTTGACCATCTTCTATTATGTTGTTGTCTATATTTGAACTTAAGTTTATGTTATGGGTTCTAAAAGGTAAGTACATATTGTTTTTTGTATGTCTTATGTTTCTCATTTTTTCCCCTCTGCTTGTTCTTTGCAAGGTTTGGAAAGAAGGTGAAGGCTTGGGAAAAGATGGTCAAGGAATTAAAGAGAATGTTACGATTAAGAAGAAACGAGACTCCACAGGTCATTTCTCACTATCTTATTATATTTGAATTATTATATATGCTTATCACTCAATTTAATAGATATTTGGAATCTCTTTTTAATGCGCTTGCTTTCACTTATCTCCAAATATAGGTGTTAATAAGGCAACTAATAACTGGATATTCAATACTAAGGTATGCTTATCTTCTAAGCCATTTATGCTTTAATTATAATGTTATTTTAGTGTATGCCTATATTTTGGAGTTGTTACAACTTATCATGTTGTAAAAAACATGGTTTAATATCATTATGAAGGAATGATTTCTATTTTCAATGATTTTATTTTATATATGCCTATAGGGTAGGACATGGAAGAAAATACCACCATTGCATTTAATCTACCATTGCATTGATCTATCTACTAACAATTTAACCACGTGCAAAGCAATTCTATCAAAGTTGCACAAAAATGCTTTGATGCCAACAAAGCTATTGATATTGACAGCGATTGCGATGAATTAGTGGACATGAATGTGGATCAACACAGTTATAGTTGTGGTAAAGTTGAGGTAATGTAATAGTTGTCAATTATCTATCCTAATCTTCATGCTTGAAATGTTATTTTAAACAAATAATTATAGATTTTGCATTTTTCCAGATGTAAGTTAATTTGTCACAATATTTATTAGCTATCTTCATTGCACAATTTAGAATTGTACTTATTTCTTGCCAAGGTTTACATATCATACCCTCTTCCAGCATATGACTTGTACTTGTTTTCTCTTCAGTCTACTATGCATACATGAAAAGACACTCTCAATAGACCTATCTATAAAGCTCCACAATTTGAGAAGGATGTTGATAGTGAACATGTTGAACTGGATGAGGATCTATATGATATTCAAAGAAGACTTCATGTTAAAAGCAAGGTGAGTTTTATTTATTGTTGTGTATTTCATGGTATTTGTTTTAACACATGCAAGTACTATTTGAGCAAGTAATGGTTGTTTTATTATGTTAATAAGTCAAATGTTTACCTATGTCATAATTATTATGTTAATAAGTCACATAATCACCTATGCACTTTTTGTATTTGCAGAAAAATATTCATGAACTCCAAGAAGGAGATAAAGTCAGAGTGTTGGATCCATTTGATAGTGCTTCTGTTGGTGTTAGGCGGATCCATTCACTATCTATCATACATAGAGAAAACTTGAAAGGAACGAGTGATGCAAATGTAGAACTTGTGAGGGTCACAAGTAACGTACCACTTGTTTATGAAGACAAACTAGATGGAGCGATCCGTCTAAAAGAGAAAGAAGGATCCTTTGCACGGTGGCCAATAATTTTTTTGGAGAAAATGAATTAGTTGATGTTTATCATGCACTAGATACTAGACATTCATGGTGTATTTAATGAGTTGGAAACTCTTAATAACTTTGATATTTTTAGATATAATTATGTATACTCTCAACGTTGACATTTTATTACTTGATACATATTATATTTTTAAATTGCAAATTACCTTTCTTTCTCATGATGTTGAATATTGTTTGTATATGTTAATATATTTTTAATTTCTGTTAATACATTATTTATATCACAACTAAATTGAATACCAATTAATGAGAACCAAAATATAATAGTGATTAAATATACTATTAGTAGATGGAAACATAAGAGTGACAATGACGAAATATATTACCAATCGATATCAATTAATTGTTATCGTGATTAAATAAATGACTAATTATTAACAACGTTGACTAAATTAATGATTAAAATGATCAAATATACTACCAATGGATGGAAATTAGTTGATACAAATGACTATATATATTACCAGTCGATATCAATTAAGTGTTAACGTGATTAAATAAATGACTAATTATTAACAACATTGACTAAATTAATGATTAAAATGATCAAATATACTACCAATGGATGGAAATTAGTTGATAGAAATGATTAAATATATTACCAATTGACACAAATTAATGATTTTAATGATTAAATAAATGACTATCAAGATTAAATGAATGACCAATTAACAACAACAAATGACTAAATTAATGAGTAAAAATACTACCAAATTGATCATTCAAAACAACCAACAAATGACTAAAATTTGTTTAGTCACAAATTTGGTGGTGTTACAAATGACTGTCAATAAACTATTACTAGTCATGTGATCAAAATTGGTCATCTATATGTGATTTTTAGTAGTTTTTTTAGTCTAATTTTGCTATTTTTGTACTAGTGGAATATAGTTTATGGTTATTATCATACATTATGCTATGTATGCTGTGAAAAACCTCTGAACTATAAGATTTCTATTATAAGGATGTGGTTATTGTATAGATCTCTCATTTTAATAACTTGGAGTTTAATTAATTTAGTAATGTGGAAGGGTTATCTACTACTCTAGATTATGCCTGAAGAATCTGTTTGTTATAAGATTTATATTATAAGGATCTGGTTATTGGAAACAAGTGCATTGTAAGGTGTTAGAACCTTAATTAGAGTTGTGAAGTCTTCTTTGAGTTTTGATGTGGTGGAGGCACTAGGTACACTAGGTGGCCTAGGAGGGTACACTATTTGGATAAACCAAAATGTAAACCTTCCATTTCAAAGAGGGAGAAGTTGGAAAGGAAATGAGATAGTGCATCCTTGAATTGAGTTGGTTCCTTAAGGCTCTTCCATGGCCTTCCAAGTATTATGTGCCTGCAAGTCATTGGCATAACAACATAAAGTTTTTTTTATTAATAATGAGAAATATTTTTACAACTCAGCTCAATAGGAGCACCGGAGGAAAGAGCTGAGTAGAGAAAACTTTTCGGTATTGCCCCAAAAAATAGAAGAGAAAGGTTGTCATTAAATGTTACAAACTTCCCATTATACATACGGGGTAATGCATGAGTAATTTACAGTCCACCCAATTTACAGTGCTATATAAATTTGACATGTTACGATATTTTGTATCTCCATTTAGTCCAATGAACCAATTGGGTTTGCCCTACCCTTGATTGTCTCAAGTATTGTCTCGTGGTCTGACTCACGAACCTTTGAAAGAGTTTTATTTTGCAGTCTTCCCCCATATCTGATTAAGTGGACAATTGATGCAACGACAAGGTTTGAATAATAAAGAATCTTTCTGTGTGTCTCCTAATCCTTGAACAACCAAAACCTAGGGTTCTTCATAGCATACCGTCTAAGCCATGTACCAGTTACAACCACTGCTCCTATAGGGTATTCTAATTCTTCGCCATCGATAACCGAGTGATCCAATTTCTTTTTTGCCTCAACACAACGACACAAATAATAATCTGTCCCTTCTTCATTGTCTTCAGGTGCAATAACAACAAAGACATGGCCTGTAATGATATAAACATAATGAGGACATTAGTTTACTGAATATTTATGATAAAGTACTAAATTTGAGATTATTTGTATGTGGAAAATAGAGACCTCATTGTACTAGATCAGATAAGTGATCAAAGTCAATGGATGATTCTATTTCTGTCGGTTGTAGTGATTCATGGGGATGATAGGAGGCAAGTGGACTCAAAATATGTGTATACCATTCGTCAACCCATTCTTTTGACTCACACCCATCCCAATCTTCATCTACACACGATGAACAAAAGCACGCCATATATCGTGTGTGGATACTCCATGAACTTGCATTACAACTTCTAAAAGAGTGTAGCTCACTCGATCCTGTCAATGTACAACAATCCTCATATGGTGCAATGTTAGTTTCATCCATCAACCAAAAAAATTTATGAACCATAGACTCACCTTCATTACCTCGACCCATTGTAGTGTTACACCACTGGACAATACATTCCTCATTTGACAATGTTGCTTTCTCTTTGTACTTTAATTCTTCATGTGCTAAGGCTCTTTTAATACACGCACCTGCGCCATCGTGCTCTCCCTTTCCATGACCGGCCTCTGTGAAATTCCACATTTATTGAATTCCAATAATCTTATGCATCCTACACAACCAATAAAATATCTGACAATTCTTGAATTGTGATGCACAATTATCTGACCATATGATATGTCGATGATATTTTATGCCCCTATTTTCCAAATGACCATAAAATAGTTGAAAGCAACCGTGTACAAACTCTGTAGAATGTGAGAAATCGTCACTAATATAAAAATGATACTCCCTCAATATCTTCCTGTTCTCCTCTGTACTGTCTGGTGCATGCATGAATTCTATATGAACAAATATAGCAACCTATTGAGAGCTGTAATACTTTGCTTGCACCTCATTTTGTGGTTGTAGTGTGTAGTTCTTTGCAAAGTCTACAACTGAAACAATGGTATCAAGTGGGAATGTGTCCTTGCACAACTTGAATTGCATATCCAACCATCGTGCTCTATGTGTATGCCTTGCATACTCATAAATAATTTTTTTACAAAAACTGTCCATGAATTGATACATTGGAATTTTTGCAATTACTAAATCACATCTTTTAGCCTCTTTTCCATCTTTTAGATTGTATGTCACGGTCTTATATTTTCCAAATTTAACTATTTCGTTACTGATTGCATGCGTACTCTCCATATGTTGACAAATTGGCAAACGTCGCAAACCTCCGTAATCTATGCATGTACCATTCAAGCATGAGAGCTTGTAAAATTGTTGACCATCCACTCTTTCACATAAAATGGTAGATATTAATTCCCTTGAAGATCTAGGTGGGATATTTATGTTACAATCCTGCAAAACATTGTTAGAGTGCAAACCTACACATATATTCCTATAAACTTCAAAATGGTTAGAAAATTTAATATGTACCCTACAACAAGTTGTGTGTGTGTGATTTATCTTCACATAAAAAAGTTTACACATTTTAAAATATCTCTGACTAATTTTAATTTGAGGATACATATGCATAAATTTTGCAAAGAATTGTGTCTGAGTTGAGTCCAAAAAATGTTTTGGATGTGGAACACGAATTCGACTACCAATCCTCCTTCTTACAACATCTTTTTGATTAGGAGATACCCATGTATTATTCTTCCAAAATTCTTTAATCAAGGATTTCAAAGCTTCAACAATTGCTTTATCTTTTTGCTGTAGTCTACCAGAAAATGCCCATAACTCATTGCTATTTGGATCTTCCACTCTTTGACGCCTTCCCAGGGCTCTCATTAGAGACTTTCTACTTATTTTCAATGTTTTGCTTGTCTTTCTAATAAGTCAAGATTTCTTCATTTGAGTGCTTACTATCATTGATGTAAGTACATGTCGTGTGACATTACTATCTCTCATGCATGATGTAGAACCCACACTCTCATA